>CAKXYN010000111.1:0-600000 GCA_935064755.1 Tragelaphus eurycerus | reverse complement strand
CTATTTCTTGCCTATGCCAATAACAGTCCTACCCAAGGGCTTTGCACTTACTGTGCTCTCTATCAGATATGTTCTTCCCCTAGTAAACTGTATGACTTTCATTCAGATCTCTGATGAAAAGTCAAATTTTCAGAAATGACTTGCTTATATACTTGCCTCCTCTGCCTCTAGTCCTCTTATCTTACCCTAGTTCTGTTGGTTTTCAGAATGCTTAGCATTAACAGATGTGATTTTTTTTTTTTTTTTGGCTTATAATCACATTTATTTTATTTTTTTTTTACAATATTGTATTACTTTTACTATACATCGAGATGGATCCGCCACCAGAATACCCGTGCTCCCCATCCTGAACCCTCCTCCCTCCCCCCCCCACACCATCCCTCTAGGTCATCCCAGTGCTCCAGTCCCAGGCATCTGTTATCGGGCATCGTACCTGGACTGACTCGTTTCAGATATGATATTATACATATTTCAATGCTATTCTCCCCAATCGTCCCACCCTCTCCCAGTCCCAGAGTCCAAAAGTCTATTCTATACATCAGTGTCTCTTTTGCTGTCTCATAAGCAGGGTGATTGTTACCATCTTTCTAAATTCCATATATATGCATTAGTATACTGTATTTGTGTTTTTCTTTCTGGCTTACTTCACTCTGTATGATAGGCTCCAGTTTCATCCACCTCAATAGAACTGATTCAAATGTATTCTTTTTAATGGCTGAGTAATACTCCATCGTGTATATGTACCACAGCTTGCTTATCCATTCATCTGTGGAATGCAAACTAGTACAGCCATTATGGAGAACAGTATGGAGATTCCTCAAAAAACTGGGAATAGAACTGCCTTATGACCCAGCAATCCCACTGCTGGGCATACACACTGAGAAAACCAGAATTGAAAGAGGCACGTGTACCCCAATGTTCATAGCAGCACTGTTTACAATAGCCAGATGTGATTTTTTTAGCATGTTTGTTTATTTTCTAGATTGTATTCTCCAAAAGGGCAAAGATTTGTGTGTTTTGCTCACTGACAAATCTCACTGTCTGAAACAATGTTTGGCCTCATGGTAGATGCTCAATAGAAAACAAATGAATTAATTATTAAATGAACCAAGGAATATATTTTTGAATTATAATTTTTGAATTATTTTTAAATTAGAAGAATGGATAACATGCAAATCTTTTGACTAATTATTGGCAAATGTTTCCCTCACTTCACTTCTTATGAGTGTTGGCAAGCACAGAATTTGAGATCATTCTCCCTCAGAAGTTATTTGGAATGTAGACAGTTTTTAAATTAGGGCTTCTCTTGTGGTTCAGCTGGGAAAGAATCCACCTGCAATACAGGAGACCTGGGTTTGATCCCTGGGTAGGAAAGAACACCTGGAGAAGAGAAAGGCTACCCACTCCAGTATTCTGGCCCAGAGAATTCCATGGACTGTATAGCCCATGGGGTTGCAAAGACTGAGCGACTTCCACTTTCAGCTTTTAAATAAAGCTATATATCAAGGACATGTCCACATGCTTTATCAAGTATGCACACTAGAAGTTGATTTGACATCTGTGTGAGAATATGTAGAACTTAATAATAACATATACCTGAACAGAAAGACAACTGGCCTCTACCTGGACAAGACCCAAGGGATTTTTGGGTACAGAGAAAAGATTCTCCTTCAAAGGCAAAAATAGAGTAAAATGAGCATTAAATCACCAAATTTCCTGTCACGGAGTATGACTTTGGTGATTTTAACTTAATACATTTTCAAACACAAGTAACCAAATACCTGCCTCAGTGCACAATTAACACCAAAATTTTAAAAACAAAACTTCTGTAAATTCAAGTTAAAGTAATTTAAAAAATACACCCAGGCATTTGCTGGAGTTAATTTGTGAATAAAAATCACTGATTATAACCACTGAAATATATATTAAATGACCCTATTAAAATGAGGCTTCCCTGGTAGCTCAAATGGTAAAGAATTTGCCTGCAATGAAGGAGACCGGAGTTTGATCTCTGGGTTGGGAAGATCCCCTGGAGTAGGAAATGGCAAACCACTCCAGTATTCTTGCCTGGAGAATTCCATGAACAGAGGAGCTTGGCAGGCTATAGTCCATGAGATCGCAAAGAGTTGGATACAACTGAGTGACTTTCACTTTTCACCCTATTAAATTGCTATAAACACAAAATCTTAAAACAGCACCTATTTATTAATAGAAGTCAATTGGACACTTTTAGCTTCTCTACTTTGAGTACTAGAAAGCTAAAGTCAAGGGGTCTGCAAAGCTGCATTCTTTTTTGGACGCACAAAGGGAGAATCCATTTCTAGGCTCATTCAAGTTTTTGGCAGAATTTAGTCCCATGCTGTTGAGGACTGAAATCCCTGTTTCCTTACTGCATATCCTAAGTTCCTTTTCAGCTTCTAAAGCCTATGCACATTCCTTGGCCTGTGCACCCAGTAATTTTCAAGTCATCAGTGATAGGTTGAGTCCTTTAATGCTTCCAATCTTCCCTATCTCTTCTTGAGTCACATTATCTTTTGCCACGTTTTACTTCAGTGGGGAGAGGCTCTCTGCTCTTAAAGGTTCATGGTGTTCTTACCTACATAATATAGAAACACCTCCTTACTTTAGTCTTTATAAGCTTCATTTCATTTGCAAAGTCCATCTTGCTACAGAATGTAACATCTTCACAGGTGAAACACCAGGGGACAATAATCATGGTGTGAACAATCCTGCCTGTGTGTGCTTGTGTGCTAAGTTGCTTCAGTTGTGACTGACTTCTTGCGACCCCATGGACTGTAGCTCATCAGGCTCCTCTGTCCTTGGGATTCTCCGGGTAGAATATCAGAGTGCCTTCCTCCAAGGGATCTTCTCAATCCAGGGATAGAACTCACGTCTCTTATGTCTCCAGCTTTGCAATTGGATTCTTTATCACCAAGGCATCAGGGAAGCCTCTCCAATCCTGCCTACTACTGGCCATTTCAAAAATATAATTTTATTTTTAGAATAGTTGATTGGTAGCTCTTGTTTTTGAAGAAAAATTGCATTTAATGTTTTAATTTGACCAGAACACTTGCAGCTTGGGAAGACATGGTATCACATGACCAAATATCTGTTTCGATATGCTCAGTGCTATGGAGCAGTCTTCATGACTTTCTTTTTGACCCTTAGTAAAACCAAAGGGGGAAGGGATAATCAAGTTTATTTACTAAGTCATTTCAGGGCAAAGCCGTGGTGCCTTTGTACACATTACAGTGTTTATATCATGTATCTTTTCTAGGAGTCCAGGAAGAGAGAGAGCAGCCATGCCTGGTGATATGACTAAATTTGCCTATTCAAAAATTTATACTTGTTTAATACAAGAGGTCTGTTTGAGTAAGGAAACATCTTTACTGTGTCTATACTCTTTGACCTAAGAAAAATAACTGAAATTTTTTGTTTCAGTTCAGTTCAGTCGGTCAGTCATGTCCGACTCTTTGTGACGCCATGAACCACAGCACACCAGGCCTCCCTGTCCATCACCAATTCTTGGAGTCCACCCAAACCCCATGTCCATTGAGTCCGTGATGCCATCCAACCATCTTATCCTCTGTCGTCCCCTTCTCCTTCTGCCCTCATTCTTTCCCAGCATCAGTGTCTTTTCCAAAGAGTCAGCTCTTCGCATCAGGTGGCCAAAATATTAGAGTTTCAGCTTCAACATCAATCCTTCCAATGAACACCCAGGACTGATCTCCTTTAGCATGGACTGGTTGGGTCTTCTTGCAGTCCAAGGGACTCTCAAGAGTCTTCTCCAACACCACAGTTCAAAAGTATTAATTCTTTGGCCCTCTGTGGCAAGCCACTCCAGTACTCTTGCCTAGAAAATCCCATGGATGGAGGAGCCTGGTAGGCTGCAGTGAGTCAGACGCTGTGATGGGGTCGCTGTGAGTCGGACACGACTGAGCGACTTCACTTTCACTTTTCACTTTCACACAATGGAGAAGGCAATGGCAACCTACTCCAGTGTTCTTGCCTGGAGAATCCCAAGGATGGGGGAGCCTGGTGGGCTGCCGTCTATGGGGTCGCACAGAGTCATACACGACTGAAGCTACTTAGCAGCAGCAGCAGCTTTCTTTATAGTCCAACTCTCACATCCATACATGACCACTGGAAAAACCATTGCCTTGACTAGACAGATCTTTGTTGACAAAGTAATGTCTCTGCTTTTTAATATGCTGTCTAGGTTGGTCATAACTTTCCTTCCAAGGAGTAAGCATCTTTTAATTTCATGGCCACAATCACCATCTGCAATGATTTTGGAGAAATTTTTGTTTAGGATCCCAGAAAATAAACTTAACTCATTGGAATTAGTGAATTCAGAACTTACAGTGCCATGCACCTGACTTAAACTCTATCAATTTCTCTTCCTTTTAAGTAGTTTACTTTGCTTTTCTGACACACTTTGTTTACTTTCTTACAGTTGCACATATTCAAAGCTCTATCTACATCATCCCCTTCAACTTCATGAAAAAAAAAAGAGAGGAAAATTCGAGTATTTATATGTATCAAAAACATTGAGTAACTATGTAGCATTTCCTAATACCTTCTTTCTTTCCTTTCTTCCTGTCTGCCTAGCTGCCTGACTTCTTTTTTTCTTTTCTTCCTTCATCAAATACTGATTAAACACATTATATAAGATTGTGCTTGTTTCTAAAAATATATATATGAGGAAGACATAGTTTTGTCCTCAAAGTATTCACAGTCTAGAGGCAATGTCAGGTGTATCTTTGGAGCATAACAGCAAGAATACCTGAGTGTATCAGGAAATTATAAAAGGAGGGAGATGTGTTTGAATAGTATTTCAAAAATGAATGGAAGCAGTGGAATAGGCAGTCCAACAAAAGGAAGTGTGTTCAGGAAAAGCAAAGTGTGTTCAGGAAAATTCCCAAGGAATGAGTGGACAATTAGTGACTAAAGAGTGACAGTGGTTGATTCTGGGCAGGTAGGCATGGGTCCAGTTATTAAAGATGAGTGAGAATACCAAATCAAAATTATTAGGCAATTGGAGTTAATATTAAGAATGCATTAAGAAATAAAAATGAACACAATGAGATGTCAGAGAACCCAGGAAACCTTCTCAACCAGATGCACATTGGGACTCACAAGAGAAACATTTAAGATATGATCGCGGACTTGGTAGCTTACTACTCTCCTAGGATTCAGCTTCTCTTTGCTGCTACATTTGAATCCTAGCAAGAAACTAGGTTCTCCTTCCTGCTCATAGCTTCCCTTTACTCACCATGGTGGTGGTTTAGTTGCCACGTTGCATCTGACTCTTGCAAACCAAGGACCCCCTGACAGGCTCCTCTGTCCATGGGATTCTCCATGTAAGAACGCTGCAGTAGGTTGCTATTTCCTTCTCCAGAGGATCTTCCAGACCCTGGAGTCAAACCCAGGTCTCCTTCATTGCAGGCAGATTCTTTACTAACTGAGCTACAAGGGAAGCCCTTATTCATAATACACTCCCTTATGTTTTATGCCTCTACTAATTGCCTTCCACGAAGGTTTTTATATTTCAGTGGTACTCATTTGTTCTCTCTCTGTGCTTCCCATGTTAAGAATCATCAGGAAAAAGAATATACCTCAATTTGTTAGGATTCTGTCTATGACATAAAATACTCCTGGAGAGCAGGGGTCTCAGGCCCTCTGCCAGGGAGGCATGTGCCTGCCAGTAGACAACAGGGCACAAAAGAGCCCACAGCACAGATGTTGTTGTTGTTTAGCCTTTAGTCACTAAGTTATTTCGAGCTCTTTTGCAACCCCATGGACTGTAGCCCACCAGGCTCTTCTGTCCATGGGATTTTCCAGGCAAGTATACTGGAGTGGGTTGCCATTTCCCTCTCCAACCACAGATATGAGAGGCTGCAATGTTTCTCAGAAATATCAGCCATTGAAAGATTCAGGACATTATTGAATAAATAGGATTAATAGGATTGGAAGAATTCGATATTTATTCTGTAGCTGATAGGGATTCATAAAAGAATATTAAGAAGTTCAATGATCATGTTTTGGAAACCATCATACAACATTGAGAGTGTCTTGGGTCTGGAAAGAGGTAGAAACAACAAAAGAAGAGCAACAAATTGGGGAACTATTGCAATAATCTAGGAAAAAATAAATTGCAAAGGCCTGACTGAAATGGCAGCATTGTGAGGTGAAGGGGGAGGGAAGAGACAGGAGGTGAAGCATTTTCAAGATTCTGTACTCTGGAATCACAGAGACATGTGTTTGAAACTATGGCACTAACTAGCTCTGTGACTACAGTCATTCCATGTCTCTCAGCCTCAGTGTCTTTGTGAGTAAAATGGGAATAATCCTAGTGATTATTAAACTGCAGTAATTGTTCACTGAGGTTAAGTAGGAATATTCATTTAAAGTATTTAAGAAAGAGCCTGATATTCAGGAAGCATTCCATAATGTCAGTTTGTGTCAGTGTTAGAACATCACTCTCAGACTTCATGACTTTCTGATGGGAAGAACAGTTATCAAGGTGAGGAAGCATTTCCTCCTAGAATCCTGAACTCCTGGCTTGAAAGTCTAAATCAGATCATATGCTATCATCATTTCTTCAAACTTCTGGGGGAGATAATAAATCTACAGCAAAGGCAGATGTAAACACATAATGGTTTGGAATTTTATATGATTCTCTTTTTTGGAAGAAAGCACCAGTTGAAACCATGACTGAACTGCAATTAAGAAAAAAGATATTCAAAATGTCCAGATATTTTAGAGTTATCAATTAAGGTATAAATATTCTGCAATGTAAAGGCATAATTCAAGAGCTCCTTGTCACAAATACAGCAAAATTTTAGAGGAAAAAAAGTGAATATTCACTAACTCAACAATGAAGAGATTTTCCAAATAAAGTAACACATGGTAGGATTTTAGGAAACTTTATCATACTTTGTCCCCACCAAGAAGACTCACCTTACATTCTGTTAGTAATGGTTCTAAATAGGTTGCACGTGCTAAGTCGTTCCAGTCGTGTCCTACTCTTTGCAACCATATTGACTGTAGCCCACCAAGCTTCTCTGTCCATGAGATTCTCCAGGCAAGAATACATGAGTGGATTGCCATGCCCTCCTCCAAGGGATCTTCCCAACCCAGGGATAGAATGTGCATCCCTTATATCTCCAGCATCGGCAGGTGGGTTCTTTACCACTAGCACTACCTGGGAACCTCCTCTAAATTTCTAAAGCAGAAATCTTGGGATAACACAAGAGAAAGCTATGTGGAAGAGAGACACATGTTATGCTTTCTCCTCTGTTATCTCAAGATTCCCCTTGGTTGACACATTTTCTTTTCCTTCATAGCTCTAAAAAGAACTAGAGTCTCAAAAATTCTTGTTTCTTTCTTCCTTCCACAAACTTCTTTAAAGTCAAGTGCATGTTTATTCAATAACAATTTACATCCAATTCTCCCTAGCACTAGGCTAGGCACAAGACTCTAAAGGAATCATTAGTTCTGTCCATAATTTATGTAATCCAGTATCTACTGATTTTAGGGTTTGCATCAGGTTAATAATGTAATATAAACAATAATTAAAAGAATTTTGAGGTTCCCAATGCCTTCACTTGTACGAGAAGCATTCTGTTTGAAGGTGTCAGGGGTATTCTTCCATAGTTGTAGATTCTTCTAAAGAAAGAAAAAGGGGAGTTTTCAATCCTGTAGCCCTTTAATATGTAGGATTTCTCTTCCTTTTTCTTTCTTAAAAATATTTAGTGTCAAGTGAAACTGATGTAGAAATCTTTTCTTGGAAATCTTTTGATGGTGCTGCTTGAGAGAGCAAAGGAGTTGCAGTAAAGGACTTTTTGGCTGAACAGTTTGAGTTTGTCATACACATAAAAGGTAGCCTTGAAGGAAGTAGAGAGGCAGGAGTCAGGAAGGAAACTCAGAGGAACTGGAAGTGTCCTCTCATGGGAATAACTTCTCCATTCAGAAAGATTCTAGGGTCCCTTTTGTCATTTGTCCTCATTACATTTATGTCACAGTTGTACTACATTAGAAATTAATCATGGTGGGTTGAAATAGTGAGAGTTACTACTGTTAGGCTGAGTTCAAATTGGACTATTAAAAAATAACTAGGCATTGCACTGTAGGAAGAAAATATTTTGGAAGGGGCTTTGAATTTATACATAGTCTTTTTTTTTTTCTATGTCTAATGACTGCTTTTAGGTTTAACTTTAAATTCAAAAGTATCATTACTATTCACAGTAGAAAATATCACCATTGCTCAACATTCACTTAATAATCATTTATGTGGAGTTTTCCACATTGTCCTAGGCATCATAGTAGACATTGGGAATGTAGAAGTTAAAAATATATAGCCCTTGCCCTCAAAAGTCTAAATGACGTGTGAAATTATCCTGTAGCCAAATACTTAATAACCTGAAGTCATTGTTGTAATGAATTAATAAATTGAAAACCTATAAAATTCTCTCTAGCAATTTCTATTTCTGAAGGGAAGAAATACAAAACTTCTTCAATTGTAGGACTATTCCTCCTGTTGCTATAATTTAGAACAGACTTTTTTTCATAGTGAATCATATTGCATTGATTTTCTCAGTGAGGGTACAGAATATAATTGTGAAAGAAAATAATATGAACAAAATGAAGTGATTAAATTGTCTCTGCATAATTAAAATTGGCAACTTACTGTTAAAACGAAGTCTGGGTTGACATTCTGAATTGACTCATACTTAGGCTCTTTTACTTCCCCTTCTTTCTTGGAAGAGGTCAGTAAAGATGGCAGTGCCAACCCAGTTTTAGTAGGTTTAAAGAAACTTACGTTGTTGAAGCATTTTTATTTTTCCTGATTGTGGTTGTAATAATTCAAATATTAACATTGAACTTCCATGGATGTATTAACCCTGTTCACATTGAAACTCATTATAGAGGTCTAAGTCAGATATTTGTAGAAAAACTCTTTCCCAACTATAGATATATTTCAAGCAAAAAGTTTTCTTTGGTCTGCATTGTTGAGCTAAGTATTTCAATTCTCCCCAAACTTTATACATGTTTCAGCACTGCCATGACCCACAATCTGTAGCCATTCAGAATTTTTTTTTTTCTACTTACTATGAGTAGTTGTTCTTAATCTATGTCTATCGTAACTATTTATAAACAGCTCAGTTCTACTTCCCTCCTCATAGTAGCAGATCTCCATAGGAAGAATGCCTGCTAAATTGAAGTCATATTACAGACAGAGGAGGGAATTCAAAACATATATTCATAAGTCATGCACTTTAGTCAGCCTGGCAAACATTTAACCAAAACTACTGCAAATGCAGTTATTATCATTTTTTAATATATAATGACTATTCTTTTCCTTCTTTCTTTTTAGTCACAAGTTGATTTTGATTCTATAATATCTCATATCACACCACAGTTCTGTAGAGAAAAAGAAAGGGGTAAGTGGACATTTTAGTGGATACATAAACAAGAACTTAACCTGAATAAACTAAAGATAAACAACATTCAGATTATGTGAAGATTACCTGGGGCCAATTTGAAGGATGAAAATAATGTAGCAACATTACTCAAATCCAGAACAATAAGCTGCTTCAACAATCAATAAGAAGGATCCAGCAGTGGAAAAATGAATGTGAAAAATGTATTGGAAAATTGAGACCATGAAAAAAAAAAGACCTGACATTGCTTAATCTAAAAAAGAAATGGTTTGAGGGAAACAATAGAAATTTCATCATAAGAAGAATTATTTTATAGATGATGGGGTCCAGATGTTTCCTGTCCCCTTAGCTAATATGGAATTATGTGACAAAAAAATTTAGGTTAATTATTATAACTTTTAGGCTAAGAAACCCGGAAATTGTTTATCAAATGATGTACATAAGAAGATTTATTCAGCCATGCAAATTGACGCAGGACCAGGTACCCACAGGGCCTTATTAAAATTAACCTTCAAACAAGAAGTTGAGGTTTTGATGGCCCCAAGTATCACAGATATATGCATATATGTAAAATATATTAAAAAAAATAAACTTGATATCTATCTCTTTAAGATTGTTCAGGATACTTATCTTACTTTAACTATAGTTACATGGTAACATATGAAAATGGTCATTCTTGTTATGTATGTTTTTTTAAATGTTTTGCAGTGGTTTCAACTGAACAATTCCATAACTTAAATATCTAGGAAAATATTCCCATTTGGCATATCTAGGTAGAGACATTTTCAAAGTAAAAGTAGGAAATGTACTCTTACTACATGTAGGGTACTAGGACTTTCTCAAGAATGCATTATCACTGAAATACATAGGATAAACTCACTGTTACTAACTTAAAGCAAAAGCTGAACATTTGGGGGCACTCAGCATTTCCTTTTGCATGGAATGGCCCCTTTGATATTAAAAGAAAAAAAAATTAAAATGAAAAGAGGCAGTAATCCAGAAGAAGCAACTTGGACACCATCACTTCATCACTGTGATTAATGTTAAAATCTAATCACATTAGGGCACATTGCTTCTGTGGGCAGTGTGTCCCCCCACCAGTCTGTGGATGGTTGGGCTATGGAGGAATTTATTCCCTTAATGTTCTGTTTGGGCTTGAAACCTAGCCCCACGTCAGGAGTTGAGTATGGCTCCTTGGAGAGAGAATACTGAGTGAAAGTGGAAGTGTTGGTAGCTCAGTTGTGTCTGACCCTTTGTGACCCCGTGGACTGTAGCCTCCAGGCTCCTCTGTCCATGGGGATTCTCCAGGCAAGAATACTGGAGTGGATTGCCATGCCCTCCTCCAAGGGAGCTTCCCAATCCAGGGATCAAACCCAGGTCTCCTGCAGTGCAGGTGATTTTTTTTTTTTTTTTTTTTTACCAATTGAGCTACCAGGGAAGCCCCAGATGGGCTATAGTAGAATCTGAAAAAGAGTGGATATACGTACAATTTGTATAACAGATTCACTTTTCTTTACACTTGAAACTAACACAACAAAGTAAGTGAAATATACGCCCTACCAAATTAAGATTGCTGGGAGAAATATCAATAACCTCAGATATGCAGATGACACCACCCTTATGGCAGAAAGTGAAGAGGAACTCAAAAGCCTCTTGATCAAAGTGAAAATGAAGAATGGAAAAGTTGGCTTAAAGCTCAACATTCAGAAAACGAAGATCATGGCATCCGGTCCCATCAATTCATGGTAAATAGATGGGGAAACAGTGGAAACAGTGTCAGACTTTATTTTCCTGGGCTCCGAAATCACTGCAGATGGTGACTGCAGCCATGAAATTAAAAGATGCTTACTCCTTGGAAGGAAAGTTATGACCAACCTAGATAGCACATTCAAAAGCAGAGACATTACTTTGTCAACAAAGGTACGCTTAGTCAAGGGTATGGTTTTTCTTGTGGTCATGTATGCATGTGAGAGCTGGACTGTGAAGAAGGTTGAGCACCAAAGAATTGATGCTTTTGAACTGTGGTGTTGGAGAAGACTCTTGAGAGTCCCTTGGACTGCAAGGAGATCCAACCAGTCCATTCTGAAGGAGATCAGCCCTGGGATTTCTTTGGAGGGAACGATGCTGAAGCTGAAACTCCAGTATTTTGGCCACCTCATGCGAAGAGTTGACTCATTGGAGAAGACTCTGATGCTGGGAGGGATTGGGGGCAGGAGGAGAATGGGACGACAGAGGATGAGATGGCTGGATGGCATCCCTGACTCGATGGACGTGAGTCTGAGTGAACTCTGGAAGTTGATGATGGACAGGGAGGCCTGGTGTGCTGCGATTCATGGGGTCATAAAGAGTCGGACACGACTGAGCGCTGAACTGAACTGAACTGAAGGGAAGTCTACGTTGTCAAGCCCATGCATAGTCTCTACCCTTGGCTCTGTGGCCACATTATGCTTTGGCTCAATGAATAAGCACTAGAGTGTCTGGAAAAAACCTATAATCAACACCACAGTTTTGATCATCTTGTTTTTCTGATTACTGAGAGCTTCTTATAAAGGAAATATTGTTTATTGATCATTTTCAAAGGATATAAATATTCTTACACTATGTGCCCATTCCAAAAGATCTATTTGAAAACTCTACTTTAAGAATGTCATATTACCAAACTTCCAGGCTTGGTTAAACCGATATTCTGACCATTTGGCCAAACTATTAATCACTGTTTTTCAATTAGTAAAGACCTGGAATATTCAGCTCTAAAAGGAAATAGTTATCAAGCCATGAAAAGACATGGAACAACCTTAAATGCATATTGCTAAGTGAAAGAAGTCAATCTGAAAAGGCTACCTATTTTATGATTCCAACTATATGACATTCTAAATGGGTGAACTGGATACAAAAGGTCAGTGTTTGTCAGAGATCGGGTGCAGTGGAGAAAGAGATGAACAGGCAGAGAAGGAGAAATTTCAAGACTATAAAAATACTCTGCATAATATTAAAATGAGGTATACATTTAATTATAGATTTCTCCAAGCCAATAGAATATACAACACCAAAAGTAAACTCTAAGGTAACCTGTGAACTTTGAATGATCTTGATGTGTCAACACAGATTCATCAATTTTAACAAATGTCCACTCTGTGAGTGATAATGATAAAAGGGGATACTAAGCATATATGAGTCAGGGGGTATAGAACTGCTATAAAAATAAAGTATTTTAATATTAAATTAATAAATGCAGTATGGTGAAAGTAAAAAATAAAATTAACAACAACTATCTGAAGATGCCAATAAGTAAGCATACAAAGTGAAACTTTTGGATGAGAGAGAAAATTCTGAGAAGCAAATAAGTTTCCCCTATTTTCTTTTTACTTATGAATAAAACTTTAAAGAAACCAAAAACAATATAAGAAGGATAAAGGGCCCCTGTCGACCAAAAGGTATAGGTAAATCCCTAAAGTATAAGATTTGAGAAGAGGATATGTAAATTCCTATATGACTGCATACAATTCTCAACTTAACCCATGAACTATTAATCATAAAGGTTTTCAAAACTGAACTGAGATTTGAGTCATCCACACAAGGCTCAAAAGGACCTTGAACTGTGCACAGATAGGCCCCAAATCAGCATAGCACAGATGTAGAAAATGGAATTGAGATTTGAACTGCATTGGCTCAAAGGAAAAGGGACAGAACTACACTCTGAACAAAATCAGGCTGATTAGTATTGGTTCGTGGCTGAAATAAAAATACCTACAATCCCAAGAGGACTATAACAAGACTCAGAGTCTGTACAACATAGCATTTTCAATATCCAGAATAAAATTGAATATTACCTGCCATGTAAAGAAACAGAAAACTCAAAAGCTAGAGTTATAGACATAATTTTTACAACAGCTATTTTAAGTATATTTCATGAGATAAAGGAAAAACACCCTTAAAAGTGAATGAAATGATAGGCATATTTAGCACAAAAATAAAAACTAAAAAGATAAATCAATTGGAATTTTTAGAATTGAAAAAATAAAATATCTAGAAAAAAAAACGTAATACAGAATGGAAATGGCAGCTAAATAAGGAAACTGAGGATAGATTAGTAGAAGGATCACATCTGAAAAGCAGAGAGAAGAAAATAAAATTTGAACATAACTTCAAGGATCTGTGGGACAATATCAAAAGGTCTAAAAATATACCTGTGGAATCCCATAAGGAACTCTGAAAAGAGTAAGTCTGAGGTAGAAAATATATTTGAAGAAACAATGGGTAAAATATCCTAAGTTTTATGAAAGCACACATTCATAAATTGAAAGAGCTGAAAAAATTTTCAACATGATAAACTCAAAACAAACCATGCCTGCATGTATGTTATAAGCTGCTGAAAACCAAAGGCAGTGAAAACCTTGTGAAAAGAGCTGGATGCAAATGCCATATTCTAGATAGGAAAACAGTGATTAAATTACCTTGGATCTGTCATCAGAAAAAATGGAAGTCAGGCAATACTAGGAAAACATCTTCAAATTTAAAGTACTGGCAATCCCCAGTTCATTCCCATTAAAATATACTTCATGTATGTGTGCTCAGTTGCTCAGTTGCATGTGACTCTTTGAGATCCCATGAACCATATAGCCCGCCAGGCTCCCCTGTCCATGGGATTTTCCAGACAAGAATACTGGAGGGGGTTGCCATTTCCTACTTCAGGGGATCTTCGTGACCCAGGGATTGAACTTGTGTCTCCTGCATCACCTGGGAAGCATATAAATTTCAAAAATAAAGCAAATAAAGACATCTTGAGGTAATGGAAAACTAGGAAAGTGTGGCTGTTAGACATGTCCTATAAGAAATGCAAATGGATGCTTCTTGAGTCAAAGAGAAATAATATTAGAGGAAACTTTGAATCTTCGGGAATGAAGAAAAATAACAAAATAAGGTCACATCTGAAAAGCAGAGAGAAAAAAAATTTAGTTGACTATAATATCAAGACCCTGTGGTCTAATATCAAAAGGTCTAAAAAAATATATCTGTGGAACCCCAGGCATATTTGGGTATGGTAAAGGTAATGGTAAATATAAAATATTAATTTTAACTCCTTAAATTGTTTAAAAAATGTATGACTACTTAAAACAAAAATTACCAAATTTCCTGATGAGATTTTCAGTTTATGTAAATGTATATTTGACAACAATAACTTAAGGATCAATGGGAAGCGAGGTAGAAGTTCCTATATGGTTTCAAGGTTTCAACAATGTATATGAATTTGTATAATATTGGCCCTACAAGTATTCTATGAATGTGTAATGTGTGTGCATTTCAATCCTTGGAGCAATCTCTCTCTCTAAAATGCACACACACACACAGACACACAAATGCAAACTAGAAGGAATATGGCTAAACAAATGAAAAATTATCCTCATATGTTATTTGCTGCTTCTGAGACACCTATTATGTATAGACAAATGGCATGCTGCAGTCTATGAGGCTGCAGTCAAACATGACTGAGCAACTGAACAACAATAATATATCTAATAGGATGATTAAGTCACAGTGTAATACAATTCTGTTTAACTGTAAGTTTTGTTTAGAGAATGAATTCTAGAATAAGTTAGAGGTAGTTGTAGTTTAGTGGAAAGATAAAATAAAAAAAAGTAAGGTTTTAAAATCTGGCTCTACAAAAGACCAATTAGGAATAATTTTGTGACAATTTTGGTCTAAAAAATAAATATTGTTTTATATAAAAATTTTTTATCTAAAAAATAAATACATTTCTCATTATTGGGATAATCATATCTCACAGGTTTATTGGAAAGACATATAATTATTGCAATGTACATGATATCATCTTAAGAGTGTCATACATATTTATCTTTACCTTCCTGTCACAATATATCTCCATCATTTGAGTTTGTTCCTTGGGCTCAGATATATCTAGCTATTCAAGTGATAGATCTCCTCCTTTAATATATCTTATGAAATCCATATATAATTCAGAGACATTATTACATCAAATAAAATCGATTCATGGCAGTCAGGGTCATATTAGAGCATTTGAAATTCAGGATGGAAGAAATGCCATCAGAGAAAAGAGACGCATTAGAATAGAGGATGCTGCAATGATAGGAACTATTTAAGATGAACTTCATTTTCATTTTAATCTGGGTAACTTCACATCCAGGACCCAAGTGACACAGTGTAAAGAATCCACCTGCAGTGTGGGAGACGAGGATTCGATCCCTCGGTCGGGAAGATACCCTAGAGAAGGAAATAGCAATTCACTCCAATATTCTTGCCTGGTAAGTGCCATGGACAGAGACGCCTGATGGGCTACAGTCCATAGAGTCTCAAAAGATTCAGACATGACTTAGCAACTCAAAAAGAACTTCCCATCTATCTTCTTTTTTCAGTCATCTTGGTCTTGCCAATACCATGTTAAGCAGTGCAAACAGAAATGGAAAAAGTCAGCTAAACTATTATATTTTTTACATTTGAGTTACTAAGGATGTAGATAAAAGCATGAACATTTATAAATCTGTAGTAACTAAACCAAAGCAACAAACTACTGCTATTGTTGTGATTATCTTTTATTCAGATAGGAAAAACCTTGAAATAACTATTTGCCACCCATACATTAGCTATATATAACTATATGTAACTCTCAGTATAACTATCTATCTACCAATATATTGTGTGATGTGTGTATACACCCACATATGTATGTATATCTATCTATATATACATGTGTATATATATATATATATCTCATGGTGAAAGAAATGGCAACCCACTCCAGTATTCTTGCCTGAGAAATTCCATGGACAGAGGAGCCTGGTGGGCTACAGTCTATGGATTCATAACAGTTGGACACAGCTTAGCAACTAAACCACCACACACCATATATAAATAGATAGATAGATAAATGCATACATACATACATACATAGATGACAGTGATTTCTTCTCTAATATTTACTGAGCCCTTTGTATATACCAATTACTGTAGTGGATATTGTGTTAAGTATGATTAAAACAAAGAATAATGACTAGGAGCTTCAGTGATTTGTATTATAAACCAAACTCTCATTTTTCAAATCACCTATAAATAGACATTTGGAGCTTAACTGTTAGTTTATTCAATGTAGTTCACTAAAGATCTATCACTTATTATTTGGTCAAAGTTCTGTATCCTTTCTAGTGACAAGAGAAAATGAATGAAGGCGGTCTATAGAATGACTGCTAAAGTATTTTACATCTAAAACATTCTGTGCCTCTACAAAATCAACTTCTTTGTAATCTCTGGCAAAATATTAGTGTGCAAGACAATTTTTAATATCAAAGTCTTCAATTAATGTAACTACCAAGTGAAGACTAACAAACAGGCCCAAACAATGTGTTATTGCTACCTTCTTATCTAGGCAGTGTCAGGACTACTTGGTTCCTGCAGTACCGGCCAGTCTACATACAATGTGGCTTGCATTAAGATACATTGGCCACAGTCTCTTTCCAACATCATCAAAGAATTGCAGCCCCTGTGATGAATACTTAAACAATGCAATACCTACAACCCCTGTGGCAATGGAAGATCTAGCAAAAAAGCAGGAGTTGAACCTCAGATGACACTGAGAGTCTGACAACTGACATTTACAACAATGTTAATGATTCGGTTTTCAGATCTACACCATCATGAGAGCCTCCAGTGATGCCACCTCCTGCATGATTCATATGCTGTCTTCCCCAGCACTAAATGGGGAAAATGGAGCGTCACATTGCTGGAGAATTAGGGGCTACTTCACTCTGCCAATCTCTTGTTACTGACAGTTGTTGACAAGAAATTGGGTAGCTATAACTCATTTGCAAAGCTTCCACTTTGTATGTTCAATTAGAATGCAATAGAAAGCAAATTTATTTTGTTTTAAGAAGTAGGGTACAGAAAGTAGTATAAATCAATGTGATCATCTCTGGGATGTCTGACATTTCAGTAATATTATTCTCATGGGAAATCTGCTCAGTGTTGACAACAATTCTTGGATTTTGCTTGACACCACAATTTCTGTTGCTGGTCAGAGGCAACTCTAGTTTATTCTCGAGTCTTATCTTTGTCCCTGAATTTTTACTGAGGGCAACTTGCAGTGATCTCAATGGGCCCTAGTCTAATAATCATATTAAAATTCTTGGATTTTGTACATAAAATTAAGATTCCTGAGTGATAATATTACTAAATATATCATTCATGTGATTTATGTCTATTTCAGATTAAAATGAATATTTAAAAAGTTAAAAGTAAAACCACTAACAACATAAGCTTCACTGTATTTTCATGATTTCTATAGCATATTGGTAAATATGCAGTGCTAATAACAATAGTAACAATTGGTACAATTTAGAGAAGGACTGTTTTATGTTAGGCAGTTTGCATATCTTTGCTCTAATTTTTATAATTATCTTTAAAGATAGGTGCTATCATCCTTATTTTACAGATGAGGTAATTAAACCTGATAAAATCTAAGTAACTTGCTAAATCCATATAACTAGATGGCTGTGTAATCAGGACTCACACCTAGTTTTATATCATTCTAAGTCCTATGCGAATTATGTTACATACTGTGTTTCCTGCTTTAATATTCTGAGAATACAAGGTGTAATACTAATGACACATTACATGTTTATCTCTCTATATATTATATATATATAATATATATATAGAAAAGCATATGTTTTCACATGTAATATCTGCTCTATTTCAACATGTAACATGGGTATATTGGAAATTAAAATGTAACAAGCGTGCTTATAAACTAAACACTGTCATTTTTATGCATACGTAATAGGAGATGTAATCCACACAATGGGCTTCCCAGGTAACACAGTAATAAAATATCTTCCTGCCAATGCAGGAGACACCAGAGATAAAGGTTCAATCCCAGGGTCAGGAAGATCCTCTGGTGAAAGAAATGACAACCTGCTCCAGCATTCTTGCCTGGAAAATTCTATGGACAGAGGAGTCTGGTGGGCTACAGTCCATGGGGTCGCAAAGAATTGGACACAACTGAGTGAATGAGTATGCACGCATGCAATCCTTGCACATCTACCACATAATATATGCTAATTTTTCATGGAAATTAAATATTAATAATGAGCATATTAACAAATAAACATTATATATATATATACACACTTTTATTAACTGCATGTTTGATCTTTGGGGCTTCCCTGGTGGCTCAGATGATAAAGAATCTGCCTGCAATGTGGGAGACCTGAGTTCAATCCCTGGGTTGGGAGCATCCCCTGGAGGAGGGCATGGCAACCCACTCCAGTTTCTTGCCTGGAGAATCCCCACAGATAGAGGAGCCTGGCAGGCTACAGTCCTCGGGGTCACAAAAAGTTGGACATGACTGAGCAACTGAACACATTTGATGTTTATGCCTTGGAGACATTTAGAATCAGTCACTTATTTTATTTGACTTATTTTTGGTATAAGTAAGAAAGATAGGGTTCAGATCAGAGTTATGTTTCCATTAAAACAAAATGTTTTAGAGCTCCCAAGTATTCATTGAGATGAGATGAGATGAAGTCGCTCAAGTCGTGTCCGATTCTATGTGACCCTGTGGACTGTAGCCTACCAGGCTCCTCCAACCATGGGATTCTCCAGGCAAGAATACTGGAGTGGGTTGCCATTTCCTTCTCCAGGGGATCTTCCCAACCCAGGGATTGAACCCAGGGACCGAACCCGGGTCTCCCGCATTGGAGGCAGACGCTTTAATCCCTGAACCACCAGGGAAGCCCCAAGTATTCATTAAGGAAAAATATATATTACACTTGTATCACCTTCTTGGTCAAATAGACACATCTTTCAGTATTTCAGCATCTAAGTTCTATTTCAGAGAACACAATCAGGTTATTTGAACATTGTGCAAAGGCTGATCAAAATTTGAAACCACTCAATCAGTTCAGTTCAGTCGCTCAGTTGTGTCCAATTCTTTGTGACCCCATGGATTGCAGCACGCCAGGCCTCCCTGCCCATCACCAACTCCCGGAGTTCATTCAGACTCACGTCCATCGAGTCAGTGATGCCATCCAGCCATCTCGTCCTCTCTTGTCCCCTTCTCTTCCTGCCCCCAATCCCTCCCAGCATCAGAGTCTTTTCCAATGAGTCAACTTTTCGCGTGAGGTGGCCAAAGTACTGGAGTTTCAGCTTTAGCATCATTCCTTTATTGTTTTTGCTTTGGCTCCATCCCTTCATTCTTTCTGGAGTTATTTCTTTACTGATCTCCACTAGCATGTTGGGCACCTACCACTCAATAGTACTTCAGAAAAGGCAATGGCAACCCACTCCAGTACTCTTGCCTGGAGAATCCCAGGGACGGGGGAGCCTGGTGGGCTGCTGTCTATGGGGTCACAAGGAGTTGGACACGACTAAGCGACTTCACTTTTATGTATTAGAGGAGGAAATGGCAACCCACTCCAGTGTTCTTGCCTGGAGAATCCCAGGGATAGGGGAGCCTGGTCGGCTACTGTCTATGGGGTCACTAGGAGTTGGACACGACTGAAGCAACTTAGCAGCAGCAGCAGCAGCAGCAATAGTATTTCGATTATTCTGACACTGTGGTTATACTGTTCCTTGTTGGTTGAAGTAGTGAGAAACACATTTCTATTCTACAAATCTGTTTTCCCCACCAAGAAGAATTCCATGATATCAGGATTACTAAACAAGTAGGTCCTCTTTTCTTATATTTTGTTAATGGCTAAAAATTACACCATTTATTATTTTGTATTGTATGTGAACCATGATTTTATTGTTTTCTTACACAGGTGTTTCTTTAAAATTTCCAGTAATTTCCTAATGGGGTGACAATAACTTTTATCATAACTTTTGTCTTTAGCTTTTATCATTATGAGTTTCTAACATGTCAATTATTCTAAATTTTTATATTCTTTTTTTTTTTTTTAATCTGGAATTTTCAGTTTTCTTGTTTCAATCTGAACTCTTTTTTCCTCTCTACACCTGTGACACACTTGCCTTGGTGGAAATCTACTATTTCCTAGACCACATATCTTTCTATGTCTCCCTATGTCTTTTCTTCTTGATGAAGTACATTTCCAACAAACTTTTTAAATTCCTTTAAAAGAAAAATAACATGTATAAACATGTCCTGATTGCTATCAACAAATCAAATTCTATGTTCAAATTCATTTTACTTTAAAATTTTATAGAGTTTGCTTCATAATCCCTTAAAATTCAAAGTTGTGATTGAGAAGTTCATGCTGTCTCTGATTGTTTTATCTTGTGACTGAAAAGTTCATGCTGTTTCTGATTGTTTTGTCTTGAAATTAAATTCTCCTCTTCCATAAGGCAGAAACTCTGAGAATGGATTTTTTCCTTTATATTCTGGTGGGCATATAAGTAGACAATTCCAAATTGGAGCTGTATCCTTTAGTTCTTGGAAAGGGCTCCTTCTGTTCAATGGTCATTCCTTTTTATGATAGTCGTTTTGCTCTATGAATATGATAACCTCTTGGTTGTTGTTCAGTTGCTAAATCATGTGAGACTCTCTGCAACACCATGAACTATAGCACCTCAGAAATTCCTGTTCTTCACTATCTCCTGGAGCTTGCTCAAACTCACGTTCTCTGAGTCAGTGATGCCATCCAACCATCTCATCCCGTCACCTCCTTCTCTTGCCCTCAATCTTTCCCACTATCAGGGTCTTTTTCAGTGAATCAGATCTTCACATCAGGTAGCTAAAGTGTTGGAGCTTCGGCTTCAGCATCAGGCCTCCCAGTGAATATTCAAGGTTGATTTCCTTTAGAATTGACTGGTTTGATCTCCCTGCTGTCCAAGGAACTCTCAAGAGTCTTTTCCAGCACCACAGTTCAAAAGCTTTAATTCTTCCAGGCTCGGTCTTCTTTATGGTCCAACTCTCACATCTGTACATGACTACTGGAAAAACCGTAGCTTTGACTAGATAGACCTTTGTTGGCAAAGTAATGCCTCTGCTCTTTAATATGCTGTCTAGGTTTGTCATAGCTTCCCTTGCAAGGAGCTAGCTTCTTTTAATCTCATGGCTGCAGTCACCATCTCCAGTGGTGGGATCCCAAGAAAATAATGTCTGTCACTGTTTCTACTCTTTTCCCATCTATTTGCTATGAAGTGATGGGATCACATGCCATGATCTTAGTTTTTTGAATGTTGAGTTTTAAGCCAGCTTTTTCACTCTCCTTTTCCACCTTCATCAAGAGGCTCTTTAGTTCCTCTTCACTTTCTGCAATTAAAGTGGAATCATCTGCATATATGAGGTTGTTGATATTTCTCCAGCTTGGGATTCATCCAGCACATTTCACATCATGTACTCTGTGTATAAGTTAAATAAGTGGGGTGACAATGTACAGACTTGATATACTCTTTTCTCAATTTGGAACCTGTCTGTTGTTCCATGTCCTGTTCTAATTGTTGCTTCTTGTTCTGCACACAAGTTTCTCATGAGGCAGGTAAAAGTGAAAGTGAAAGAAAGTCTCTCAGTTGTGTATGACTCTTTGAGACCCCATGGCCTATACCATCCATGAAATTCTCCAGGCCAGGACAGTGAATGGGTAGCCTATCCCTTCTCCAGCAGATTTTCCTGACCCAGGAATTGAACTGGGTTTTCCTCCATTGCAGGCAGATTCTTTACCAACTGAGCTATCAGGGAAGCCCTCGTCTGGTATCATCTCTTTAAAAATTTTCCAGTTTGTTGTGATCTATATAGTCAAGGGATTTAGAGTAGTCAATGGAGCAGAAGTAGATGTATTTTGAAATTACTCTGCTTTTTCTATCATCCAGAAAATGTTGGAAATTTGATCTCTGGTTCCTCTGTCTTTTCTAAATCCAGCTTGTACAACTGGAAGTTCTCAGTTCACTTTCTGCTGAAGCCTACCTTGAAGGATTTTGAGCATAATCTTGCTAGCCTGTAAAATCAGCACAATTTTACAGTAGTTTGAACATTCTTTGGCATTGCCTTTCTTTGGGATTGGAATGAAAACAAAACTTTTCCACTCCTGTGGTCACTGCTGAGTTTTCCAAATTTGCTGGCATATTGAGTGCAGCACTTTAACAGCAACATCTTTTAGGTTTTGAAATAGTTCAGCTGGAATTCCAACAGCTCCCCTAGCTTTGTTCAGAGTAATGCTTCCTAAGGCCTTTAAAACTACCTTAATATAGTCACAACAGTTATTTTAAAGTTCTTTTCTGTTTCCAGAATAAACTTTTATTCTTCAATGTTCAACTTTTTCTGCTTATCTTTGTATTCTCCTCCATTTTGTGGAATTTTCTAATTTGGGGGAATTCTTGGCAGTTCATTTGTATTCAATGTTTAAGCATTTGGTAACTAATGTGAGATTCCTCTACTATTTTGTAAGAAAATACATTTTGTAATATTCATCTCCCATAAATGGGAAGTATGCCTGGAATGGAGTATCAGCTTTGGGCTTTGCTCAGTTTTGAGTAAGCAAGAAACTGGCTTTCAGATTGAACATTTATATTTCAATTTGAAGGCTTTGCACTTGGGGAAATACCACCTACACTGAAATTATAAATATACTTTTTAATTTACTGTTTTAGGATCTACCTGGAAGATGGCACCAACCCGATTCCTTTTGCTCATAGAGGAAAGAAAGTAGGAACATACTAATTCTTCCATATGTAGATCTCAGATCTTTCCCCGTTCCAGCTCCACTTTTGACTCCTGTTCTTCATCTCATCTACAAACTCAGTGCTTCAAGTCCCTTTGGGGCTCTGGCAGAAATATAAACTTGTCAGTGTACAGTCGGGTTATGGTTTCCTCCTATTCCCACCTTTTAAGTTGTCTAAGTTGAAAACTCTCATCTACTTATAAATAATCTTATCAGTTCTCTTTATAATTATGGGGTTTATCATATTTTTGTACTTTATTACCTGCCTCTTGATAAACCTATATGCAGGTCAGGAAGCAACAGTTAGAACTGGACATGGAACAATAGACTGGTTCCAAATAGGAAAAGGAGTACATCAAGGCTGTATATTGTCACTCTGTTTATTTAACTTATATGCAGAGTACCTCATGAGAAACTCTGGGCTGGAAGAAGCACAAGGTGGAATCAAGATTGCCGGGAGAAATATCAACAACCTCAGATATGCAGATGACACCACCCTTATGGCAGAAAGTGAAGAGGAACTAAAGAGCTTCTTGATGAAAGTGAAAGTGAAGAGTGAAAAAGTTGGCTTAAAGCTCAACATTCAGAAAACGAAGATCATGGCATCGGGTCCCATCACTTCATGGCAGATAGATGGGGAAACAGAGGAAACAGTGTCAGACTTTATTTTTCTGGGCTCCAAAATCACTGCAGATGGTGATTGCAGCCATGAAATTAAAAGACGCTTACTCCTTGGAAGGAAAGTTATGACCAACCTAGATAGCATATTAAAAAGCAGTGACATTATCAAACTTAAAAGCTTCTGCACAACAAAGGAAACTATAGGCAAGCTGAAAAGACAGCCTTCAGAATGGGAGAAAATAATAGCAAATGAAGCAACTGACAAACAACTAATCTCAAAAATATACAAGCAACTTCTACAGCTCAATTCCAGAAAAATAAACGACCAAATCAAAAAATGGGCCAAAGAACTAAATAGACATTTCTCCAAAGAAGACATACAGAGGGCTAACAAACACATGAAAAGATGCTCAACATCACTCATTATCAGAGAAATGCAAATCAAAACCACTATGAGGTACCATTTCACGCCAGTCAGAATGGCTGCGATCCAAAAGACCACAAGCAATAAATGCTGGAGAGGGTGCGGAGAGAAGGGAACGCTCTTGCACTGTTGGTGGGAATGCAAACTAGTACAG
Organism: Tragelaphus eurycerus; assembly: GCA_935064755.1. Classification (NCBI taxonomy): domain Eukaryota; kingdom Metazoa; phylum Chordata; class Mammalia; order Artiodactyla; family Bovidae; genus Tragelaphus; species Tragelaphus eurycerus. Next base: position 575,706 of record CAKXYN010000111.1, on the reverse strand, counting down.
CCACTATGGAGAACAGTATGGAGATTCCTCAGAAAACTGGGAATAGAACTGCCTTACGATCCAGCAATCCCACTGCTGGGCATCCACACTGAGAAATCCAGAATTGAAAGAGACACGTGTACCCCAATGTTCACAGCAGCACTGTTTACAATAGCCAGGACGTGGAAGCAACCTAGATGTCCATCCACAGATGAATGGATAAGCAAGCTGTGGTACATATACACAATGGAGTATTACTCAGCCATTAAAAAGAATACATTTGAATCAGTTCTAAGGAGGTGGATGGAACTGGAGCCTATTATACAGAGTGAAGTAAGCCAGAAACAAAAACACAAATACAGTATACTAACACATATATATGGAATTTAGAAAGATGGTAAAAATAACCCTATTTACGAGACAGCAAAAGAGACACTGATGTATAGAACAGACTTTTGGACTCTGGGACCGGGAGAGGGTGGGATGATTGGGGAGAATAGCATTGAAATATGTATAATATCATATCTGAAACGAGTCAGTCCAGGTATGATGCCCTATAACAGATGCCTGGGACTAGAGCACTGGGATGACCTGGAGGGATGGTGTGGGAAGTGGGGAGGGAGGAGGGTTCAGGATGGGGAACACGTGTATACTGGTGGCAGATCGATCTTGATGTATAGTAAAAGCAATACAATATTGTAAAGTTAAGCAAAAAAAAAAAAAAAAGCAGTGACATTACTTTGCCAACAAAGGTCCGTCTAATCAAGGCTATGGTTTTTCGAGTCATGTATGGATGTGAGAGTTGGACTCTGAAGAAGGCTGAGTGCGGAAGAATTGATGCTTTTGAACTGTGGTGTTGGAGAAGACTCTTGAGAGTCCCTTGGACTGCAAGGAGGTCCAATCAGTCCATCCTAAAGGAGATCAGCCCTGGGATTTCTTTGGAAGGAATGATGCTAAAGCTGAAACTCCAGTACTTTGGCCACCTTATGCAAAGAGTTGACTCATTAGAAAAGATCCTGATGCTGGGAGGGATTGGGGGCAGGAGGAGAAGGGGACAACAGAGGATGAGATGGCTGGATGGCATCACTGACTCGATGGACATGAGTTTGGGTGAACTCCAGGAGTTGGTGATGGTCAGGGAGGCCTGGCGTGCTGCGATTCATGGGGTCGCAAAGAGCCAGACACAACTGAGCAACTGAACTGAACTGAACTGAACTTGCATTTCATTTGATGAGAAGCAAACATATCTGTTCAGTCATTTAGAATTCAAAGGTGTTATTTTACAATTGGCTGCTGCTGCTGCTGCTAAGTCACCTCAGTCGTGTCTGACTCTGTGCGACCCCATAGATGGCTGCCCACCAAGCTCTCCCATCCCTGGGATTCTCCAGGCAAGAATACTGGAGTGGATTGCCATTTCCTTCTCCAATGCATGAAAGTGGAAAGTGAAAGTGAAGTCGTTCAGTTGTGTCCGACTCTTAGTGAGCCCATGGACTGCAGCCTACCAGGCTCCTCCATCCATGGGATTTTCCAGGCAAGAGTACTGGAGTGGGATGCCATTGCCTTCTCCTTTACAGTGGCAAGTGATACATTTAAACAATTTTTGAAATTGTAGATGTCATTTTCCTAGTTGCCCAATGTATCAAGTGAGGAAATTCTCATCCTTATGCTTTGTTGTAGCATTTCTTCTCCATCCTTTTCCTCAATTTCTCTTAGATGTTTTTTAATTTTTACATTGCCAAACATATAGGTTTCATAATCCTACCTTTTTTGCGTGTTTTTACTTTTTTGTGCTTGGTATATATAATAATTTCTTTGAAAATGAAAACTAGAAAATCGTGTTAATAAGTTGTATAATGCAGATGTTGATAATTGAGGGATTTTTAAAAAACAAAGGTCCTACCTTATAAATATGAAATACTGATGATAAATTATCTCTTATTTCTCCAAGTAGTCTTCATTATTTTAATTAAAATGAGAAGTTGGTAAGAAAGCTGTTGTTGTTTAGCCGTTCAGTCAAGTCCAGCTCTTTGGAACCCCATGAATTATAGACCGCCAGGGTCCTCTACCCATGGAATTCTCCAGGCAAGAATACTGGAGTGTGCTGCCATTTCCTTATCCAGGCAATCTTCCTGCCCCAGGGATCGAATCAGTGTCTCCTAAATTGCAGGCAGATTCTTTATTGCTCGGCCACTGGGGAATCAATATTATACATTTTGCATTGTTATTGGTCAAGTTCCATTGCTAATACCCAAACATAGACTTCTTTTGTGACACTTTTCCTCCTCAAACATCCTCCATGGCTTTGACAGCCTTATCTTCTCCTGATTATCATTATAGGACCTTCTGATTCCTTATCTCTCAGACTTATCTCGCTTCCTTTTTTTTTTTTTTTTTTTTAGGTATCAAGAATCTCTTTTATTGATTATCAGAAACATTACAAACATCTAATATGAACAAGTTGTAATATGACAGTGATTAGTTTGAACAATTAATACATTTCAGATATAATATTATACATATTTCAATGCTATTCTCCCCAATCATCCCACCCTCTCCCGGTCCCAGAGTCCAAAAGTGTGTTCTATACATCAGTGTCTCTTTTGCTGTCTCGTAAATAGGGTTATTTTTACCATCTTTCTAAATTCCATATATATGCGTTAGTATACTGTATTTGTGTTTTTGTTTCTGGCTTACTTCACTCTGTATAATAGGCTCCAGTTCCATCCACCTCCTTAGAACTGATTCAAATGTATTCTTTTTAATGGCTGAGTAATACTCCACTGTGTATATGTACCACAGCTTGCTTATCCATTCATCTGTGGATGGACATCTAGGTTGCTTCCACGTCCTGGCTATTGCAAACAGTGCTGCTGTGAACATTGGGGTACACGTGTCTCTTTCAATTCTGGATTTCTCAGTGTGGATGCCCAGCAGTGGGATTGCTGGATCATAAGGCAGTTCTATTCCCAGTTTTCTGAGGAATCTCCATACTGTTCTCCATAGTGGCTGTACTAGTTTGCATTCCCACCAACAGTGCAAGAGCGTTCCCTTCTCTCCGCACCCTCTCCAGCATTTATTGCTTGTGGACTTTTGGATAGCAGCCATTCTGATTGGCGTGAAATGGTATCTCATAGTGGTTTTGATTTGCATTTCTCTGATAATGAGTGATGTTGAGCATCTTTTCATGTGTTTGTTAGCCCTCTGTATGTCTTCTTTGGAGAAATGTCTATTTAGTTCTTTGGCCCATTTTTTGATTGGGTCGTTTATTTTTCTGGAATTGAGCTGTAGAAGTTGCTTGTATATTTTTGAGATTAGTTGTTTGTCAGTTGCTTCATTTGTTATTATTTTCTCCCATTCTGAAGGCTGTCTTTTCACCTTGCCTATAGTTTCCTTTGTTGTGCAGAAGCTTTTAAGTTTGATTAGGTCCCATTTGTTCATTTTTTATTTTATTTCCGATATTCTGGGAGGTGGGTCATGGAGGATCCTGCTGTGATGTAAGTCAGAGAGTGTTTTGCCTATGTTTTCCTCTAGGAGTTTTATGGTTTCTGGTCTTACATTTAGCTCTTTAATCCATTTTGAATTTATTTTTGTGTATGGTGTTAGAAAGTGTTCTAGTTTCATTCTTTTACAAGTGTTAGACCAGTTTTCCCAGCACCACTTGTTAAATAGATTGTCTTTAATCCATTGTATATTCTTGCCTCCTTTGTCAAAGATAAGGTGACCATATGTGCGTGGATTTATCTCTGGGCTTTCTATTTTGTTCCATTGATCTATATTTCTGTTCTTGTGCCAGTACCATACTGTCTTGATGACTGTGGCTTTGTAGTAGAGCCTGAAGTCAGGCAGGTTGATTCCTCCAGTTCCGTTCTTCTTTCTCAAGATAGCTTTGGCTATTCGAGGTTTTTTGTATTTCCATACAAATTGAGAAATTATTTGTTCTAGCTCTGTGAAGAATACCGTTGGTAGCTTGATGGGGATTGCATTGAATCTATAAATTGCTTTGGGTAGTATACTCATTTTCACTATATTGATTCTACCAATCCATGAACATGGTATATTTCTCCATCTATTAGTGTCCTCTTTGATTTCTTTCACCATCTCTCTTCCTTAACATGTATTTTTATGTAATAATAAGTCAAATTCGATACTTGGAGCATTTGTCTGTGTTTTTCTCTCCCCTGGTTTGACATCTAAGAGCCAAATCTGCATTTTGGAGCTTGACATCTCTTATTTCTTGAGTTTATAAACTGAACTTCTTATTGCCAGGTTTTTTCACATACATGTGCAATGGACAACCAAATAGGATTAATTGTCACTTTCTGTTCCTACCTCCACACTAATAACACTTATCTTTTGAGTGTCTCTTGTTTCATTTATTACCTCACCTTTACCATCTTCCAGGCTAGAAACTTCTCTCCTACTCACTTCTCATTAGAATTGCCTAGTTTGTCATAGTGTTTCTCTGATCCATCTCTTCTCATCTGTTTTTCAGTGGATATCCACATTCAGCCCACATCATCTTTTGCCTATATTAATGCAACAATCTCCAAACTGGTTTTTCTAGCTTCTGTCACAGTCTCTCTCAATGAATTCTTCATACTTCCAACAGAGTTGGCTTCTAAGACTGAAGTATATTACTACTCTTTGCTCCAAAAGTTCCCTCTTGCCCTCAGAATGAAGTCTAACATTTTGACCTTGGAACTTAAGAATTCACTTCTATGTCTGCATCTTTCTTATGCAGCCAGTTTTCTGGTCATTGGCTTGTCTGTTTGAAGTATCTTCTTTTACAATCTCCACCTTTCAAATGTCTAGCTGTACTTGGTCTCAACTCACAAGGCCGTCTCTGATACATCTTGATTGAAGTTTATTTTTCCTTTTCTCATTTCACATTTAACTTTGTTTCTCTAGTGCACTAATTCTCAACTCAAAATGATTTTTCTCCCCCACAGAATATTTGTTAATGTCTGGAGATATTTTTTGACTGACATAGTTCTGAGAGAAGTGGAGAAAAAGGAACACTTCTAGTAACTTTAGGATCAGGCCAGAGGTGCTACTAAACATCCTGTTAAGCATGGATCATCTCGACACAATAAAATGTAAATTTAAATGTAGTGAAGTTGAGGAACATTTATTTACTATCACACTTGTTATATTCTTTTTCAACTAAAACTACTTATGACATACTTAAATCTTTTTACTAAAATATAAGCGACATATATAACAAGGACTGAGTCATACTCTAATTTCTCTTATTGCTCAAGCATAATGATTTTTTTAAAAAGGAATTTAGCAAATGCTTGTTGAATTGAAATGTGGATTACTAAAAACTGCTAGATATATCTTTTAAAATTTTTCTGGTCTTAACTTTCTCCAGCTTCTCACTCTTGCATAGTTTTCTAGTTAGGTATGGCTCTTTTTCTTTGCTTATATTTCTAGCCCTTATAATACTACATTAAAATATAATGCTAGGAGGAGGAGCTAAGATGGTGGGGGAATAGGATGGGGAGAACACTTTCTCCTCTACAAATTCATCATAAAAACATTTGAACGCCAAGTAAATTCCACAAAACAACTTCTGAATGCCGGCAGAGGACATCAGGCATCCAGAAAGACAACCCATTGTCTTTGAAAGGAGATTACGAGAACTGCAGTAACTCCCCCAGTGGAGAAGCAGCGCAGACGCCTGCACCCGCCATTAACAAGCAGGGGCTGGGTAGGGAGGCGGGGCGCAGGCTGCATCGCTTAGAGTAAGAATCGGCCTGAATATCCCGAGCGCTACCTGAGCAAAATAATTTGGGCTAGCAAACCAGACTGTGGGATATCTACCATGCAAAAAGCCAGCCCTAACCTAAGACACCACCAGGTCTGCACACGGAGCAAAGGACTGTATAGAGATAGCCGGCTGCAGACCGTCCCCCTCCGGTGACAGGCAGCCAGAGCCAGAAGTGGGCAATCGCAGCTCCAGAGAGACATTATCTACAAAACTATAAGCAGGTTTCTTTGCTAACTAAGGCTTCTTGGGGCTCTGGACGGTCAACAAGAGCCATTGTTGACAAGGTCAACCCATCTCCCTGAGAAGGTATGCCGGTTGTATACCCAGAAAACCGAGCGGTGGGGAGGCGATAAGTCGCAGCAGCTGCGCTCGCTAAACACCTCATCACCTGCGCTGCTCGAACCTGGGAAGAGCACAAAACACAGGCCCAACCGAGTCTGTGCTTCTGAGGACTACCCGAGTGCCTGAACCTGAGGGGCTTGGACCTGGGAGGTACAAGCAGCCCAGGGCTGGCCGCGGATGATTCCTGGCAGAGCAACCTAGAGCCTGAGCAGTGTGGCCAGGGAGGCTATATGCGCCATGAGCAGGGGAGGCCCAGAGTGGCTGAGGCACTGTGAGCACACGCCAATGTTATTTATTGGCAGCGTCCCTCCCTCCCCACAGCACGACTGAACAAGTGAGCCTTAAAAAAAAAAAAAAAAAAGGTGTCCACCACCGCCCCCTCTGTATCAGGGCAGAAATCAGACACTGAAGAGACCAGCAAACAGAAGAAGCTATAACAGAGGGAACCGCCTTGGAAGTGACAGGCAATAAACTAAAACCCCATGGAGCTCATCAAAAGCCTCCATACCTACACTGAAAACAAGCACCACACAAGGGCCAACAGTTCCAGGGCAAGACATACTAAGCAAATTCTCCAGCAACACAGGAACACAGCCCTGAGCTCCAAGATACAGACTGCCCAAAGTCACCCCAAAACCATAGACATCTCATAACTCATTACTGGACACTTCATTGCACTCCAGAGAGAAGAAATCCAGCTCCACCCACCAGAATACCTACACAAGCTTCCCTAATTAAGAAACCATGACAAGCCACCTGTACAAACCCACACACAGTGAGGAACCACCACAATAAAGAGAACTCCACAAACTGCCAGAATACAGTAAGGACACCCCAAACTCAGCAATTTAAACAAGATGAAGAGACAGAGGAATACCCAGCAGGTAAAGGAACAGGATAAATGCCCAGCAAACCAAACAAAAAAGGAAGAGATAGGGAATCTACCTGATAAAGAATTCCAAATAATGATAGTGAAATTAATCCAAAATCTTGAAATCAAAATGGAATCACAGATAAATAGCCTGGAAGCAAGAATTGAGAAAATGAAAGAAAGGTTTAACAAGGACCTAGAAGAAATAAAAAAGAGTCAAGATATAATGAAATAATGCAATAAATGAGATCAAAAACACTCTGGAGGCAACAAGTAGAATAACAGAGGCAGACGATAGGATTAGTGAATTAGAAGATAGAATGGTAGAAATAAATGAATCAGAGAAGAAAAAAGAAAAACGAATTAAAAGAAATGAGGACAATCTTAGAGACCTCCAGGACAATATTAAACGCTACAACATTCGAATTATAGGAGTCCCAGAAGAAGAAGACAAAAAGAAAGACCATGAGAAAATACTTGAGGAGATAATAGTTGAAAACTTCCCTAAAATGGGGAAGGAAATAATCACTCAAGTCCAAGAAACCCAGAGAGTCCCAAACAGGATACACCCAAGGCGAAATACCCCAAGACACATATTAATCAAATTAACAAAGATCACACACAAAGAACAAATATTAAAAGCAGCAAGGGAAAAACAACAAATAACACACAAGGGAATTCCCATAAGGATAACAGCTGATCTTTCAATAGAAACTCTCCAAGCCAGGAGGGAATGGCAAGACATACTTAAAGCGATGAAAGAAAATAACCTACAGCCCAGATTATTGTACCCAGCAAGGATCTCATTCAAATATGAAGGAGAAATCAAAAGCTTTACAGACAAGCAAAAGCTGAGAGAATTCAGCACCACCAAACCAGCTCTCCAACAAATACTGAAGGACATTCTTTAGACCCAAACACAAAAAAGGTGTATAAATTCAAACCCAAAATAATAAAGTAAAGAAGATATAACAGTTATAAATATATATGCACCCAACATAGGAGCACTGCAATATGTAAGACAAATACTAACAAGTATGAAAGGAGAAATTAACAATAACACAATAATAGTGGGAGACTTTAATACCCCACTCACACCTATGGATAGATCAACTAAACAGAAAATTAACAAGGAAACACAAACTTTAAATGATACAATAGACCAGTTAGACCTAATTGATATCTATAAGACATTTCATCACAAAACAATGACTTTCACCTTTTTCTCAAGCACACACAGAACCTTCTCCAGGATAGATCTCATCCTGGGCCATAAATCTAGCCTTGGTAAATTCAGAAAAATTGAAATCATTCCAAGCATCCTTTCTGACCACAATGCAATAAGATTAGATGTCAATTACAGGAGAAAAACTATTAAAAATTTCAACATCTGGAGGCTGAACAACACGCTGCTGAATAACCAACAAATCACAGAAGAAATCAAAAAAAAATCAAAATTTGCATAGAAACGAATGAAAATGAAAACACAACAACCCCAAACCTGTGAGACACTGTAAAAGCATCCCTAAGGGGAAAGTTCATAGCAATACAGGCATACCTCAAGAAACAAGAAAAAAGTCAAATAAATAATCTAGCTCTACACCTAAAGCAACTAGAAAAAGAAGAAATGAAGAACCCCAGGGTTAGTAGAAGGAAAGAAATCTTAAAAATTAGGGCAGAAATAAATTCAAAAGAAACAAAAGAGACTGTAGCAAAAATCAACAAAGCCAAAAGATGGTAAAAAAAAAAAATGAAGAAGATGATAGAATTTTGCCTTTCTTCTTTCCTTTCTCTTTTTCTCTGATTTCTCTGCCTCAAAAATACTGTCCTTTTAAGATTTTTTTATGAGGCTCACATATGAAGTGGGTATAGACACAAGGAAGGGAAACAAGCCCCTAGCTAGATACTGTTGACATTCTCTGTTGTGGAAGAGCCCTGGGCCACCCGCATAGGCCAGCAGTCCACCTACTCCCCAAAGAAATGCCAGTTACCATGTGACACCCAATGGAATGTGCTGCCCAACTCACTTTGTACTAACCATCAGCAGGATCGAAAATGACTCCTCCTCACCATCACCCTCCTTCTTCCTTCCCATTTCCCTCCCATCCTCATGGATCCCTTCCTTTGTCCACTTTCCCTTGCCTTCTGACGCCCTTTCCCTAAAAAAATAAATAAATAAAAAATAAAATAAAAAAAAATATATAATGCTACATTTAATTTTTTGATTTACTCAGTTTCCTTTTATAGTGCCACCTCCTTATGGACAAGGGCAATATGCCTTCATCAGAGTAACTACAGAGCCAAGGACAGTGTCTGCAGGAGAAAATAAATTATGCAAAATAATTGAACAGAACAACTGTAGAAAATATTTTTAAGAAAATATAGGACCAATTTCTATTGTAAACAAGTTTTTCTCTATGATGAAAGTTGTAACCTTGCTGTTGCCATTGTTGTTCAGTCGCTAAGTTGTGTCCTACTCTTTGCAACCCCATGGACTGCAGCACACCTGGCTTCCCAGTCCTTCAGTATCTCCTGAAGTTTGCGCCAACTCATGTCCATTTCAGCGATGCTATCTAACCCTCTCATCCTCAAGCTGCTTATATGTAAGAGCATCAGAGAAAGTGTACATGCCATCAGGAGGAATCAGGTATTCTGGAACTAGATATTAGTGATTATAGTTATTAGATTTGAGAGAAATCTGACAAGCAATGTCTTAATTCAGTGCTTCTCAAGCTATACTTGGTGGACCACCTACATCAGAACAACTAAAGGATGTTATATAAAAAACAGCAACTTAAAAAGTCTGGAGCTAAAGGTCAGAAATCAGTATTTTTAGTAATCCCCTTGGTGATGCTTATGCATACTAATACTAGAGAACTTTGACTTTCTTTCTTGTATTTTCCACTTGACATAAACAAGATACTACTTTTTCTTCCCACTTATGTAATTTTTATAATAATGTCAATATAAACTAATATTTAGTAAACACTTCTTGTATACCAATATAACATTAAACATATAATGTGTTTTATATCACTTGATCCTTATGACCACTTTATAACATAAATTCAATTATTATATCTGTTTTCAAAATTTGGGAATGTAGGTACAGAGAGGTTACATTATAAGCCTAACGTCACATATAGAGTAAGTTCCAGATCTTGCTTCAGAACTCACATTCTTAGACACAATGCTTTCCTGCCTTGGCATCTTTTGACGATAGCATTGTTGTTGATTATGAAGTGTTTCCTAGTCTGGGACTTCCATTTAGCTCAGACAGCTCAAATATATTCACAATGGCTTTTATTATTTGTGAGTGAAAAGGTTAGTGAATTTTCCAAAAGACATTCTATCTAGAGGGCTGGGTTAGACTCTTCTGTTTCAATATCCTTAATTGATGAAGATTTTCAAAGTGTATTCCTTTCAATACATGATGGAATCATTAGTAAATATAGATTTAGGACTGCTGTGAAATGTTAGGCTAAATTGCCAATCACTGTTTAGCAGTTTGAAGAAAAACCTGAAAAATAAAAGCCTTTTAGACCTTACTACCAGGGTCACACGAACTGGCAAGGCTGTTATCAGCTGATAATGCATTTCTAGGTGAGCTAAGTTTTCTGAAGGCCATTGTGTCCTGTGGTGATGATGGCTTATAGTTGCACAGCCCACTGGGCAGCCTTGAGAGAAATTGTCCTAGATCATGTATAGAGCAACACAATTAATGTGCTTGTTCCTGGGTAAAAGCATGGGGAATACAACCTTTGATGATCTCATTTAAGAAATAATTTTTTTCCCTTTGGCTAAACACTCGCCTCAATACCTCCTTCACTGTTTATAAAATGCAAGAGCTATTTCTCCAACAAATACCTGGCCCTGCGGTATCATGGGAGCCTCTTAGCTGAGGGAAGGGGAAGAGAGCAGACACAGATGATGTCACCCTGTCTTTCTACCACCTGTTTATTGACTTGGAAACACAAGCTTGTTTGTCTTTATCACTGCCCAAACTGTTCTTCATCTAGTATTTTTCTTGGCTGCCTCACTCTACTATCTCCTCGCTGTGTAGTGTATGATTGTAACTGGAATTCCGATGGCTCTCGTTTTACGTCCAAACAGTTCTAGTTTCCCCTTACCATATGGTCATCCTGATGTTACCATTTGCCTCAATCATCCTTTTTGTAGCTGCTTGAACATCTTAATTGATCTCATGAGCTATGTTAGGGATTTATAACAGACATCAGTATAATTCATCTCACACACACTGACCAGATCTTTTTTTCTGATTGGATGTGTGTTGCACAGAGCTATTTTCAATTCTCTCAAACCTGAGTTTCACCTTAGTGATAACATAAATGAGCTTTTAAGGGCCACAGCTCACCAAGAAACAATTACCCATGTGCCCCTGTCTGATATGGTGTTTTCCATTTCCCTGTAGTGTTTGGTGTATTACAGCATACTTAAGCTTTTTCTTCCTGTTTAAACAAAGTGGTAAATGTATTCAGTTTTAAAAGTTTTCTGGAATAAACTGTGAAACTTTGTTTTACTAGGCACCCACATTGTTTTTCTTACTTTCTCATTCATTTTTATTATCACTAAGTCACTCAGAATCAATATATGTTTGTGAATTTTGGGGTTCTCAGGACACAAAAATTTGCATTTTCTCCACATTTATCAGTGATTTCACATCTCTTTTAAAGCCCTTCATTCAATTACTCCTCTACTATCAAAGTAAATTCTCCAAGGAGGATTCCTGTATCTACATAAACACCTCCCCTCCATCCTGCCACCCCACTTTACCCCCCTCCCCTTGTAAACCTGGTAGGATGAAAGTTAATGCTATAGACCGAAAGAGTAAGCTACAAAATTTCTTGTCTGGTATATTTTAGGCCCTGACAAACAACTGTCAGTCTAAATCACTTTTTCAAAAGAAAGGTGATTTACTAAGGGTTTTTTAGTACCTTGAAATCGAGCCTATATTCAGAAAAATTATCAAGTGAATAAATTCAATCTTTCATACTGTTACTTCTTCTATGCTTCCTAGTTCTCTATCCCTTTGTTAAAGCAAAGATTAACCTTATGTTTCAACTTTCTTAAGTAGTACGTCACAAATATATTCTAGATTGTGTACCTTATCCAGGGGCATTTACTTTTGAAAACTGACATAATTGTGAAACAAGACCCTTTATCCCTAGGCAGAATTGTGAAGAAATTCTATTGACAATGATGATATATTTGGTGGCCCCATTGGGTGATGATCTGGTCTCAAACTCCCATTTCTAAAGTTACATCTCTTGTGTATAGTGCTTTGCAGAGTATCAGACAGATTTCCTGACTCTGCCTAAAGGAAGGGCCACCGGGTGTTTTACAATCTGAAGTCAGATCTCTCCAAGAAGAAAAGACAACATCGAATGTCCTAAATAAATAACATCAAAATGAATATGAAGCAGCCAGAAGCACAGAGTTTTTGTTCACATGGTATTATTCCAGTGGGGAATTACAGTGAATATATCCCTTTCAATAGATAATAGTCCAGAGAAGACTAATATACCTGTGAGATTTTACTCAGAAAATCCAGGGAACCAAAAATCATACTTTTGCATGCTATGATTTACTTATCTATGTGATTTTACATGTTTTACTTCAGTTCAGTTCAGTTCAGTCACTCAGTTGTGTCTGACTCTTTGCAACCCCATGAACCGCAGCATGCCAGGCCTCCCTGTCCATCACCAACTCCTGGAGTTTACCCAAATTCATGTCCATTGAGTCAGTAATGCCATCCAACCATCTCATCCTCTGTCATCCCCTTCTCCTCCTGCTCTCAATCTTTCCCAGCATCAGGGTCTTTTCAAATCTGTCAGCTTATCAGGCAGCCAAAGTATTGGAGTTTAAGCTTCAACATCAGTCCTTCCAATGAACACCGAGGACTGATCTCCTTTAGATGCTTTATTTAGATGGGTTAATTTGCATAAATAAATATAAGCAAACCCAAGCATACACTTGACTGTATGGCTTTGCATGCAGGTTCCTTAACATGTGCCCCAGTTTCTTAACTTGTGAAATAGAAATGTTCACACATCCCTTATAATGGTGTTCTGAGATACATGGAAGGCACCTATTATAGCTAGTCTTACATCCAGGCTGTGGTTTCCACAGAGGGCCATCATTTCAGTTCTTTTATTTGGAAGAGCAGAATTATTTAGGCAACATTTCTCAAATTCTAATTTCACCACTTACTAATTCTGTACTTATGGAAAAAACCACTTAACTTCTCAGTTTCCACTTCTTAAAAGGGATTTATGATACCAATCTTGAAATATTTTCACAACCAAATGGCATAATAAACATGTGTAGCACAGTGTTGGGCAAAGTGGGCTTCTACGAGGTGCTGCTTTTCTTTCTAACATGGATGTGCGTGGCAAGGATGAATTGTTCTACAAGCCCGTATTAAATCCACAGACAGTTACAGAATGCCTAAGGATAATACTATTGCTAAGGGCACAATTCTTATAAAATAGAAACAGCTGAATTGAAAGGTACAGACTGAATAAATTACCTAGAATTAAGACAAATTAAATAGAACTAGAGAGACTTCACTTTCACTTTTCACTTTCATGCATTGGAGAAGGAAATGGCAACCCACTCCAGTGTTCTTGCCTGGAGAATCCCAGGGATGGGGGAGCCTGATGGGCTGCCGTCTATGGGATCGCACAGAGTCGGACACGACTAAAGTGACTTAGCAGCAGCAGCAGCAGAGATTTGAATGAGAAACTTACATTAGAATAATTGAGAAATCAGTGTCAAAGATGCCAAAGAATAAGAAAAAGGGGCTTCCCTGGTGGCTCAGATGGTAAAGGATCCGCCTGCAATGAGGGAGACCTGGATTCGATCCCTGGGTTGGGAAGATCCCCTAGAGGAGGGAATGGCTATGCCCTCCAGTATTCTGGTCTGGAGAATTCCATGGACAGAGGAGCCTGGCAGGCTAAAGTACACAGGGTTGCAAAGAGTCAGACATGACTGAGTGACTCTCACTTTTACTTTTCAAAATACTGCTACTGCTAAGTCACTTCAGTTGTGTCCGACTCTGTGCAGCCTCATAGACGGCAGCCCACCAGGCTCCCCTGTCCCTGGGATTCTCCAGGCAAGAACACTGGAGTGGGTTGCCACTTCCTTCTCCAATGCATGAAAGTGAAAAGTGAAAGGGAAGTCTAAACTGGTATAAAAGGGCATTAAAATATAAGATATGTGCTATAGAAAGGTGGGTGGCACTAGTGGTAAAGAATTTACCTGCGAGTGCAGGAGACACTAGAGAATTGGAATAATTTGGAATAATTTCTAAACAAAAACACATGTCCCAGATACACATAGGAAAATATGATTTTTTTACTGAAATACAGTTGATGTATGGGCTTCCCAGGTGGCTCAAAAGGTGAGGAATCTGCCTGCAATGCGGGAGACCTAAATTTGATCCCTGGATCAGGGAGAAAATGGCAACCCACTCCAATATTGTTGCCTGGAAAATTCCATGCTCAGAGGAGCCAGGCAGGCTAAAATCCATGGGGTCTCAAAGAGTCGGACACGACTGAGCACTCATGCACAGCCATGGTTCAGAGCTGAGTGAGGTGTTTCACACTACATTTAAGGTCCTGTAGAAAATCTATTGGAGACTATAAAGAAGGTTTAGGTATAAATCCTGCTTTTAGTAATCTAAAGGCAGTAGTTTGAGAGTAGGATTTGGAATTATTTCGAATGGTGGACTTGTTTTAAAGACTGGATTAACTGTTATTCATTCGGTTGTGTTCGACTCTTTGAGACCCCATGGACTGAATAGCCCTCCAGGCTCCTCTGTCCACGGAATTCTCCAGGCAAGAATACTGGATTGGGCTGCCATGCCCTTCTCCAGGGATTCTTTCCAAGTGAGGGATTGAACCTACGTCTGCTGCATTGCAAGCAGATTCTCTACTGTATGAGCCAACAGGGAAGTGAATTAACTAAGGGGTGAAAGTTATTAAAGGATATGACACTGAGCAGTGAAGACACATATGAGTCAGGATAGGGATAAGAACTCTGACCGGACTAATGTTTTTAAGGAGACCCAGAAAGCGTGTCCAGGACAATAACAAAAAGATGGAGACAGTGGCATGCCTGGAGCGGGTAATCTTCAAGAGGACTCAACATTTTAAGTAAATACAAAGGAACAATGATTGGGTAGCAGCAGGAGCCATCCCCACAGAGGTGATTATTGAAACTGGGGCTAGACGGGATTGCTAAGGGCTAGAATAGAGAAGAGGACTTTCAGGATGAAAGGCTCAAGTGTAGACCAGTGCAGATGACAGGAATAGAGTTGTTTTTGTTCTGTGAAGTGGATAGTGTGGCCACTGAGCCTGGATTTTATCTGTGGCTGAGTTCGAAACCTATTTGCCTGATATCTCTATGCGGTCCTGCCATATGAGAGAAGAAACCACACGGTTGTTCCCTAAGATGATTCCATCTATTGGGCAGTTAGTATTATTTCCTTTCCGTAGCTTCCTGTTTCATAAGACATTATCCTTCACAGAAAGTCTTTGCCTACTGTCATTCATCAGTAAAGAACAGGATCTGCTAGGAAGGAGATGTAGATGCAGAAACTTGTCAAGATGGGGTATGATTTTTACCCCCTTAATCCTCATTATACAATCAAGATACATTTTTAATGTGACACCCCACCAGAATCCTGTACAAATATATTGTGAATTTAAGGTATCTATTAATTATTGCATTTCCTCAAACTGGTGCTTAAACAGTTAAACTTATTGCTTCTATAATTAAGCTACAGAGAAATGTTCCCAAATACTAAAATTGGAATTGTAGGGGTCTTATATATCTAACATTTTCTTAAGTTAGTACAGGAGTGGACCACTAGTTTGTTCAGAATCATTTCCCAGGAGGAAACTCTGCTGCTCAAAGTTCACCTAAGGGATCAAGATTTCATCATAGTTGAAGAAATTTTACATTTTTAAAAAGCCTTTTTCTTTAACTTGAAATGCTGCTTGAAAGGAATAATAATAATGTATCTAGTGCTTAGAAAACAGTAGATGTTGTACCAAAGGCTTATCTGCATTGTCACAGGTAAAAACAATTCCATAAGTTGTTTTATTGTTGTTATAAGATGACCATAAGGATAAAAGTTTGGAGAGTGAAAGAGCAAAGTTATTAACAAGTATGCAGGCATTTATAGTCACCTAATAATTTCCTCATCTAATTATGTAGAAATTAAAGCCCAGAGTTCACATTTTCATAACCAGTGTAATGGACATGATAATTTCACATATTGAGCAGTCTATGCAATTTCAGGTATAAAACATCCAAGTGTATTTTTTATGGCAATTAGCTTTGTTATTTAGAACTTGTCATAGCAAAAATGTTAATCCTGGAACTGAGTCATTTCCAGTATAAAACTAAGTAATGTGCACTCTGTCGGAGGATTCCCTGTCTTCCCCATCTGTTTGTTCTTCCTTTCTACTCAGAGTGATCCACTTCCAGGAAGACAGAGGTGTCACCCTGGCATTGTAAAGGGTACCTTGTTAGGCCCCCACCAGATGTGCTGGTTCTCGCATTCTCTGAGCATAAGCTTCTGTCTCCACTGCAGCTCCTGAGTGGAATCCTACTGCACTCAGGTCCTGCAGGGTCTTCTGTGAGGACGACTGTAGGCATCCTCTCCTTCTCTGGGTCTGCCTCCTGACTCTCTAGGAAGACACTTCCTGACACTCTTTTTTTTTTTTTTTTTTTTGTTACTTTAATAACAATGTAGCAGATGAAGTCATTTGATATAGAGAAGGTAAAATTCCCACATCACTAATTTGCATTTTCATCAGATCCAAATCCTTTGTATCTCATAGTATATCTCTTCGGTTACATTCAGAAGACCGACAGCATATGGCTTTTTGGATGTAAAGACAGGGTTGGGGTTGAATTTTTGCCCATCCCGGTGTGCTCTTCTTTTTTCACTACAAAAGTAGTGCTGTGCTTTCATCCATCACACTGCAGTATGTGGGACCCTGAAAGGTGGCTCTCAGGGGTCACAGACCCAGAGATCTGCCATGTGATTGTGCCTCTATGAAGCACCACACTTCCTAGCACTTAACCTGGGAAGCCAGTTCATACTCCTGCTTCCAAACCCACCTGGGATTCCTGGCATGTACCTCTGAGACAGGACTTGGCCCAAAAGGGTGAGAGTTGTGCCTCCTTCTCAGACACTCAGCCTCTGTTCATTCCTACACGAACCCTCTCCAATTTTTCCTCCCTACCATCTGGTCAAATTTTCATTTCCTTATACAGTCTCCAGAAATAGTCTTTTATATACTTATGTATTTGCCTTTTCCTCTATGGTTAGTAGTTTAAACTCTATTTCCCAACTTTTAATGCAAAACTAAATTTTTATAATTCTAAAATAAATCTTTTTTCCTCCCATCTTTAGCCTAGCTCCTGCTAGCCAAAGTGCTTTTGTTTTAGTCCTATTCCCTGTGTGATGTATTAACAGATGTCTTCAAAGGAACTTAAAATAAGCATCTGACAGATTTCCTGTATTCCTTATTTTTTCTCCCAGGTTTATTGAGATATAATTGACATACAACACTGTGTAAGTTTAAGGTGTGCTGCATAATGATTTGACTTACATACACCATGAAATGATTGTAGTAATTTGAGTGAACATCCATCATCTTATATAGATACAACATTTTTAAAAGCACAAAGTGTTTTTCCTTTAATAAGAAATCTTAGGGTTTGTTGTCTTAACAACTTTCACATATAACACAGATTAGTGTTAATTATATTAATCATGTTGTACATTATATCCCTACTATATATTTAGTTTATAACTAGAAGTTTGTTTCTTTTGACCACTTTCATCCAACTCACCCAATCCTCACTCCCTGCCTCTGTAACCACACATCTGATCTCCTTTTCTATGAGTCAGTTTGTTGAAGTATGATTGACCTACAACATATGTTGGCTCCTGGTGCACAGAGTTGTGATTTGATATTTGTATACATTACAAAATGATCACCACAATAAGTCTAGTTACCATCTGTCACTATACAAAGATATTATATAATAATTAACTATATTCCCCACACTGTATATTTCATCCCCATGATACATCTATTATGCAGCTGTTAAGTTTGTATCTCTTAATTTCGCTCACCTATTCCTCTCATCCTTACATCACCATCCCCTCTGGCAACCACTTATTTGTTACCTGTCTATATGAGCCTGTTTCTATTTTGTTATGCTTGTTTATCTGTTTTGTTTTTTCAGGTTCCACATGTAAGTGGAGTCATATGGTACTTGTCTTTACTATTTGACTTATTTCATTCAGCATAATTCAGTTCAGTTGAGTCGCTCAGTTGTGTCCGACTCTTTGTGACCCCATGAATTGCAGCACGCCAGGCCTCCCTGTCCATCACCAACTCCCGGAGTTCATTCAGACTCACGTCCATCGAGTCAGTGATGCCATCCAGCCATCTCATCCCCTGTCGTCCCCTTCTCCTCCTGCTCCCAATCCCTCCCAGCATCAGAGTCTTTTCCAATGAGTCAACTCTTCACATGAGGTGGCCAAAGTACTGGAGTTTCAGCTTTAGCATCATTCCTTCCAAAGAAATTCCAGGGCTTATCTCCTTCAGAATGGACTGGTTGGATCTCCTTGCAGTCCAAGGCACTCTCAAGAGTCTTCTCCAACACCACAGTTCAAAAGCATCAATTCTTCGGTGCTCAGCTTTCTTCACAGTCCAACTCTCACATCCATACATGACCACAGGAAAGACCATAGCCTAGACTAGACGAACCTTTGTTGGCAAAGAAATGTCTTTGCTTTTGAATATGCGATCTAGGTTGGTCATAACTTTCCTTCCAAGGAGTAAGCGTCTTTTAATTTCATGGCTGCAGTCACCATCTGCAGTGATTTTGGAGCCCAGAAAAATAAAGTCTGACACTGTTTCCAATGTTTCCCCATCTATTTACCATGAAGTGAGGGGACCAGATGCCATGATCTTAGTTTTCTGAATGTTGGGCTTTAAGCCAACTTTTTCACTCTCCTCTTCCACTTTCATCAAGAGGCTTTTTAGTTCCTCTTCACTTTCTGCCATAAGGGTGGTGTCATCTGCATGTCTGAGGTTATTGATATTTCTCCCAGCAATCTTGATTGCAGCTTGTGCTTCATCCAGTCTGGCATTTTGCATGAGGTACTCTGCATAAAAGGTAAATAAGCAAGGTGACAATATACAGCCTTGACGTACTCCTTTCCCCATTTGGAACTAGTCTGTTGTTCCATGTCTGGTTCTAACTGTTGCTTCTTGATCTGCATACAGATTTCTCAGGAGGCAGGTCAGGTGGTCTGGTATTCCCTTCTCTATAAGAATTTTCCAGAGTTTGTTGTGATCCACACATCAAAGGGTTTAGCATAGTCAATGAAGCAGAAGTAGATACATATGTATAGATATACACATATGTATATACAGATACATATCTACACATGTGTATCTACTTCTATGTATGTAAGTAAGTACATACATATATGTGTGTATATATATGCTCTTTGTATGGGGGTTCCATAGTGGCTCAGTGGTAAAGAATTTGCTTGCAATACAGGAGACAGATTCAATTCCTGGGTGGGGAGGATCCCCTGGAGAAGAAAATGGTGACCCACTGCAGTATTCTTGGCTGGGAAATCCCATGGACAGAGGAACCTGGTGGGCTACAGTTTGTGGGAGAGTCAGACACGACTTGAAGACTAAACAACTCTTTGTATACCTTGGATATTAATCCATTATTGGATATATACCTTCCCCCATTCAGTAGGTAACTTTTCATTTGGTTGATCCTTTCCTTTTCTGTGCAAAAACTGTTTGGTTTTATGTAATCTCATTTGTTGGTCTTCATTTTTTTTCCCCTTGCCTGAGGAGACAGATCCAAAAAAAATATTACTAAGACCAATGTTGAAGAGCATTGAGTCTTAGAAGATTTTACCTTTCCAAGGGTTTATCCTTTTCTTCCAGATTGTCCATTTTATTGTCATATAATTGCCTGTAGTAGTCTCTTATGATTCTTAATATTTCTATGGTGTCAGTTATCATTTCTCCTTTTTCATTTCTAATTTTATTAATTTGAGTCCTCTCCTTTTTTTCCCTTGAGAAATCTGGCTAAAGGCTTATTAATTTTATCTTCTCAAAGAACTAACTTATACTTGTATTGATCTTTGCTATTGTTTTCTTCATTTCTATTTCATTTATTTCTGCTCTGGTCTTTCTGATTTCTTTCCTTCTACTGACTTTGGTTTTCTTTGTTCTTCTTTTCCTAGCTCCTTTAGGTATAAGTTTAAGTTGTTTTTTTTCTTTTCTTTTTTTTTTTTTTAGATTTTTCTTATTTCATGAAATAGGCTTGTATTGCTATAAACTTCCCTCTTAGAACTCTGTTTACTATGTTTCTATGTAATACAAAATCTATGTAATAGGTTTTGGATTACTGTGTTTCCATTTTTTACTTGCCTCCTGGTATATTTTTTAAAATTTCTTTGATGTCCTCAGTGACCCACTGGTTGTTTAATAACATATTGTTAAGACTCCATGTCGGAGAAGGCAATGGCACCCCACTCCAGTACTCTTGCCTGGAAAATCCCATGGATGGAGGAGCCTGGTAGGCTGCAGTCCATGGGGTCACTAAGAGTCAGACATGACTGAACAACTTCACTTTCACGTTTCACTTTCATTCATTGGATAAGGAAAGGGCAACCCACTTCAGTGTTCTTGCCTGGAGAATCCCAGGGATGGGGAGCCTGGTGGGCTGTCGTCTATGGGGTCGCACAGAGTCGGACACGACTGAAGTGACTTAGCAGGGACTTAGCAGTAGCAAGACTCCATGTATTTGTATTTTTTGAAGTTTTTTTTTTTTTCTCTTGTATTTGATTTCTGGGCTCATTCTGCTGTGGCTAGAAAAAATAACTGCTATGATTTCAATCCTCTTAAATTTATTGAGACTTGCTTTTTAATCCATTTAGCTACCTTGTGTCTTTTGATTGGATAATTTAGTTCATTTACATTTAAAACAATTATTGCTAGGTATGTATTTATTTACATTTTTCAAATTGTCTTCTGACTGCTTTTGTAGCTTCTGAGGATGAAACTCCAGGCTAAATAAATAGTTCCCCCCCCACCCCCGCCAGGAATACTGGCATTGTGTTTCTGTTTTTGTCTGTGTAGAGTCCTGGAGGTGGTGACCTGCCAAGAACTGTCTTTACAATTGTTATCGTCGTTGTCTTCGTGAAATCGCTCAGCCGTGTCCAACTCTTTGCGACCCCATGGACTGTAGCCTACCAGGCTCCTCCCTCCATGGGATTCTCCAGGCAAGAGTGCTGGAGTGGGTTGCCATTTCCTTCTCCAGGGAATCTTCCCAACCCAAGAACTGAACCCGGGTGTCCTGCATTCCAGGCAGACGCTTTAACCTCTGAGCCACCAGGGAAGCCCCTGGAATTCATGGGACTCTTGAATGCCAGACCTCTTGGCCATTAGGTTTAGGAGATCAGGAGACTAAGGGGAGTGCTTTTTGTAGATTACATGTGACCACTGAATTTATCTAGCCTCATGCTTCAGGAAAGCAGCAGGAAAATGACTTGACTACAGACACTCATGGACTTCAGTAGTGCAGACTAAAAGTGTCTTATCTCTGTAACCAATAGCTTCAGGTCTAGAATGTGAGAATACTTGACTGCTTGCACTCACCAGCCCCAGCCAGGGGGAGGGGGAGTGCCATGGCCATCAGTACTTGAAGACTTCAGCTAGGGAGCAGGAGAGTGTTGCTGCCATTAGCACTGATCCACGCCAGCCAAGGAGTAAGGTAGTGCTGCAGCCACGAGACTTCTCTGACCTTAGCAATGCTGCAGAGTAGTGCCCGGCTCACGCAGTCCATGTCTGGGCTCGCCTGCCTCTGTAGCAAGTTAAGTGGGGATTGCAACAATTGTGTCTGCCTGCACCTCTGTCTCTGGGGAACATTTCCACCCTCCCCTTCCACTCTATCTTTTAGATTTACTAATGACTCTCTTTCATGTAGAGTCTCAGCACTTGGCAGTTATCAAACAAAGGACTGCAATTTCACTAAGTATGGGAGTGAATAAGACTATTCAAATCCTTTAAGAAGAGAGTCTCAGTCTCCTATAGCAGTTTGGGACCCTTGGCCTTCAGCCTCATTGATTTTTCTAAGTCAGTCATTCTGGGGCTCATCTGTCCAGTAGAGATCTCAGGAGCTGGGGTGCCAGATGTGGGATGTCAACTCCTCGCTCCTCCAGGATAAGCACCCATCTGGTGAGATTCCTTCCCACTGTGTGACGCCACACAAGGGGTGAGGTTTTTTTAGGATCAATACTCTGCTTGCTCCCCCACCCCACCTGGTTTGGCCATGCCACAAGACATATGGGATCTTAGTTCCCCAACCAGGGATCTAACCTATGCCCCCTGCAATGCAAGTGTGGAAATTGAACCACTGGACCACGAGGGGATTCCCACCCTATCTCTTTTATCTGTCTTCTTGTTTTTTTTGTGGAACAGGTATTCAGCTGGTTCTTAGATTTTTATCAGAGGGAACTGCTTCATGTGTTGGTATGTATTTGCTGTGCTCACTGGAGTAGGTAATTTCAGGCTCTTCTTATGATGTCTTGAGCTGCCTCTCAGTAATTATTTGCTACACTTATTATAAGAGGTACAGGGCTGAGTCAGGTAATACAGAATCTTGAAAAAATATACTACCTGTCTCCAAAGAGCTTACAGAATAGTAGATAAAAACAGACTCAGAGATGAACAATTATTTTACCTTAGAAAATAAAGTTCTCCTGAAATGATTGGTGTCTTCCAATTGAAAAGTTTACCTCTTATATACTATGAGAGACCAGCTGAGTTGAATTTATTGGAAGGATTCAAGTGGACTAAATACGTTGTGAACACTTTAAAAGCTATGTTGATCACTTTAACATCGGTTTAATTGTGCAACAAACTGTAAAAATGGAACTGTTACAAACTTTTGTTGAAGGATGATACCCACAAAGTCTATACTAATTGAAAAACAAAAGTGAAGGTGAGGAATCTGCCACAGGGAAAAACTGTATAAAAAGAAAACAAGATATGATTTTACGATTATTAGACACTTCTGTTGGAACGGAACAGAGAAGAGATTTCTTCAGAACGTCTTTGCCATTCTGAGTCTCTATATTCCTTCTTCATGGGGTAGTTGGGTCTTCCCTTACCACAAATCTAGGAAGGAAACTTTGTGAGACCTGAAGAAACCACGGATGTTTCCCCTGGTGTTGGATGACATAGAGTACTGGCTTACACCTAAGATAGCAAAAGCAACTTTAGGCAACAGGAGAATGATGACTACTTTGGAATTTGAAAGGATCCCAGAGTTTACTGGGGCAAGGAGTTATATTCATATTTCCGGGCAAATATACATGTACTGTGCAGAGGGACTGTTGTGCAGGCATCATTTTAAGTTCTGCTGAAGAATGTTATGGGACTCCAAGAGCAAGAGTTTATGTGAAATAAGTATCATGAGAGTCAGGGACAGAGATATCCCCAGGGAAGCTGGGTAATCTCTGAACAACTCAAGAATACGCCATTAGCAAAAAGGTTCACTGTTAGATCCTCCAGGCCCTGAAATAATGGAGCTAGCTTACAACAGTGAAGTAAGTAAAGTCACTCAGTCGTGTCTGACTCTTGGCGACCCATGGACTGTAGCCTACCAGGCTCCTCTGTCCATGGGATTTTCCAGGCAAGAGTACTGGAGTGGATTGCCATTTCCTTCTCCAGGGGATCTTTCTGACCCAGGGATTGAACCCAGGTCTCCAGCATTGCAGACAGATGCTTTACCATCTGAGCCAACAGTATCCATCATCAACTAAATAAGAACTTTTTCTAGTTTATTCCTTTATGTCTGTTCCTGGTAATCTGCTGAGAACCTAAGGTTTCTAAAATAAGAGGTAGAAGTCAGAAAGGAAGTAAAGAATAAGGGAGAGAACAAGCCAATTATGGCCCCTTCAACTCCCTGTCTCCACTAGCTCAAATTTAATGACAGCTTCATTTCAAGGGAAATTAAGAATATTTGCAGATGATAATCATGTAAACAAAACAAAACAGAATAGCAACAACAAAAATAAAACATGCGTGCTTTAGTTTTTAACTAGAGCAAAAGGACAAGATGCCAAAGAGTACTTTACAGGAATTGTGGAAGATCAAAATAAATCAACAAACAATACGGTTTGAGTGCAACAGAAGCTATGCTTTTTATACTTATTGGTTACATTTGGTGATGGTGGCAGGACTTAGTATCAAGGACTCTTTAAGAATTTCACAGAGAAACCTTCAATTCTGATCAACAACCTTCCCTTGTAACTGATTTCCATTTTAGTCCTATGTGACAGTTGTTTCCAGAAATTTTTCATTCCATGAAATTTCTTTGACTAAGGCACAGCTATTTCTCTGAAAATGAATTTGTAATGTAAGTTTGATTCTTTGAATTATTTTATTGAGATGCAAGTTTAAACTGTAGAGAAAAGACCTGGGTTTGATCCCTGGGTCAGTAATATCCCCTGGAGAAGGAAATGGCAACCCACTCCAGTATTCTTGCCTGGAAAATCCTATGGACAGAGGAGCCTGGAGAGCTACAGTCCATGGTGTCTCAAGAATCGGACATGACTTAGCAACTAAACCACAAGTACAAACAATTAGAAGAGAATTCGTACCCTTCCTCAGGGTACATTTTTATATCTATTAAAGCTCCCAGAAGCTTGTCTTATAGAGTGGAGTCCTTATTTCTCATGTCTGTGAAGCCATGATTCCATGGATGAAAAGCACAGGGTACTTTTGATATGTACAAAAGACTGGTAATATACATACACATTTCCTATCTGCATACATATATGTAGTTAGAACAGTCTAAGAACAGTTGCTAATTTAATTTACAATGTCTGACTCCCTTTTGAAATGTTTAGTACAAAATAAATGCCAGATAAAATTTCAAGTCCCAGAATTAATATTATTAGCAGTGTGATCTTGGTAAGATTTCCTAGTTTTTCTGAACTTTGAATTTTCTTCAGTAAAACTGGCATGATTAAATAACACTGTTCAACTCACAGAGTTGATGTAATTAAATTAACTGAAAAAGAACAGTTCCTGGTCTGCAGTAGGCTTTCAATTGATAATAGTATGATTTCATACCTCTTTTTAGAACAGAAGAAAAAATTGGAATAAAAATACATGAACTAGAAAAACAAAACCTTCATTTCTTTACTACCTCCTCGCTCAACAATTCCCCTACATGGGCAGTTCTTTATTGTATGCCATGGGTCGTATTTTGAAGGTCCCATTTTGATTATTAAAAGAAAGCGCATAGTTTCTTTCTGGAATAAAATGTAATTATGTACAATGGCTAGTGATGTCACATTATGATTGCATTGGGTATCATTCAAGGCATGAGAATTAACACAGGCCAAGTTTTTTCTTTCTTTCCTTCCTCTTATTTTTTTATTTTGGAAAACATCTTTTCTGTTTGTAACTCACTTAATATTAGCCAAAATTGTGTTTTCTAATCAGATCAGTCACTCAGTCATGTCCAACTCTTTGTGACCCCATGAATCGCAGCACACCAGGCCTCCCTGTCCATCACCAACTCCCGGAGGTCATTCAGACTCACATTCATCGAGTCAGTGATGCCATCCAGCCATCTCATCCTCTGTCATCCCCTTTTCCTCCTGCCCTCAATCCCTCTCAGCATCAGAGTCTTCTCCAATGAGTCAACTCTTCGCATGAGATGGCCAAAATACTGGAGTTTCAGCTTTAGCATCAGTCCTTCCAAAGAAATCCCAGGGTTGATCTCCTTCAGAATGGACCGGTTGGATCTCCTTGCAGTCCAAGGGACTCTCAAGAGTCTTCTCCAACACCACAGTTCAAAAGCATCAATTCTTCGGCGCTCAGCCTTCTTCACAGTCCAGCTCTCACATCCATACATGACCACAGGAAAGACCATAGCCTTGACTAGGCGAACCTTTGTTGGCAAAGTGATGTCTCTGCTTTTGAATATGTTATCTAGGTTGGTCATAACTTTCCTTCCAAGGTGTAAGAGTCTTTTAATTTCATGGCTGCAGTCACCATCTGCAGTGATTTTGGAGTCCAGAAAAATAAAGTCTGACACTGTTTCCACTGTTTCTCCATCTATTTCCCATGTAGTGATGGGACCAGATGCCATGATCTTCGTTTTCTGAATGTTGAGCTTTAAGCCAACCTTTTCACTCTCCACTTTCACTTTCATCAAGAGGCTTTTTAGTTCCTCTTCACTTTCTGCCATAAGGGTGGTGTCATCTGCATATCTGAGGTTATTGATATTTGTCCCAGCAATCTTGATTCCAACTTGTGTTTCTTCCAGTCCAGCATTTCTCATGATGTACTCTGTATATAAGTTAAATAAACATGGTGACAATATACAGCCTTGACATACTCCTTTTCCTATTTGGAACTAGTCTGTTGTTCCATGTCCAGTTCTAACTGTTGCTTCCTGACCTGCATACAGATTTCTCAAGAGGCACAAATGGGTTATTAAATATTCTTTCAGTTCATTGGATTAATATTTATTACATGTAAAATGTATTGGTCTGGCAAGGCATATCAAAAGAGCAATGCAAATAAGAAAAGTATATTTTTAGGAAAGTCAATAAAATGGAAACTCTGAAATACTGTGGCATAAAATGTATTACCTCATTTATTTTATTTTTATTAAGGGGCCCCTTTGCTTCAAATAGTGTTTTGATAGAGGACAAAATAGAAGCTATAGAATAGCAGTCATTAGACAAAATGAATCTTAGCATAAAGTGTAGGTGTGGAAATTTGAAACAGCTGCTTTCAGTGGTGTGAACTCTTGTCTCTATTGAACTGATTGAGTCATTATCAATAGATAGCAGCTGATGGACCTGTTGTGATTGAAACATTAAACATTAAAAATTCGAAAGCATTAAAAGAATTGTAAACGTTCTAAGGTTTTATACTCACAATATTTCCTCAGTCAATAATATTTCTGGTTCAATGCACTTAAAAGACTTTTATTCAGAATTTCAATGACTCATTTGAAACATACACCACCAGTGTTGTGTAGAAAGTGGAGGGAAGTGTATCTTAAAGTCAAGAACATGGGATTGGAAGATGGACAGATCTAAGTTCAACCTATAATTCTGACACAAAATCGATACCACCTCTTTAGACAATTGTTTAATTAAATTTGTCTCACTCTCCTCATGTATAAAATTAGACTTTTATCTCCTTGACT
Organism: Tragelaphus eurycerus; assembly: GCA_935064755.1. Taxonomy (NCBI): domain Eukaryota; kingdom Metazoa; phylum Chordata; class Mammalia; order Artiodactyla; family Bovidae; genus Tragelaphus; species Tragelaphus eurycerus. The sequence continues at coordinate 548,413 of CAKXYN010000111.1, read as the reverse complement.
GAGTTGTTAAGTAAAATAAATGTGATAATGTTTGAAGAGTGTCCAACATAAAGCTTGACAAAAAATTTTAATTAAAAGAGAGGCTTTTTCAATGAAGTCATACTATCTAATATAAATAGCTACCAGTGTGAATAAGAATTTTTTTAGGCTTACTACACTAGAGTTTCAAGAACTTCTTAAGATCAAGGGCAAAATCTGATCACCGTGATACCTGGGGTGCCCTGTAACAGTGGAGAGTGAACAGATCATTTACTTTTTCCTGATTCAGATGTGTGATCTTGGAAAAGGACCTTATGAACTCTGATCCTCAATTTTCTCATCTGTAAAATGAAAATAAAATCCCTCTCACAGAATTGATGTTAGAATTAAATAATGGAACAATGAGTACAAAATCAGGTGATGAGAAAGTACTTCATAACTAGTGATAGTTATTATCAGAGGAAGTGCTGTACTCTTTTAATATAAACTGATTTCTGATCATCACAACTCAGATCTTATTTTTAAAATATTCCTTCTCACATAGTATCTCATTTTATTCATACAGAAACTTCACAAGTTGGCATGAAAGGAATCATCCTTTATTTTAGAGATGAGAAATCTGAAGTTATGAGAGACTTATGTTTCCTCATGTTACACAGCACAGTAGCTGCAGAACTAGACCCAAAATCAGGTGTCTAACTCTCCACTCTTGGATGCTTTTTAGGACAACATATTGCCTTCCGATTTCAGAATTACTAACTCACAGGTTTTGGTTCATTTAAGGACTTTGAGGCCACAACTTTCCTGAATTAAAAAGAAAGGAAAATCACAGGAGTCTTTTAGCCCCTTTCCCTCAAAACCTGGTATTATATTGTAATTAAAAATGATTTTTAAATGTCATTAGCTAATGTTAAAAAAAATGTCTAGGATTATTAAACCTATGATTTTGTTTTTAATTAATGAATAAAATGACTTTTAAGATAGTTAATCTGTGATTTTCAAAGTATATTTTGTGTTCTTACAATAGCAACCTGAATGTTCCTGTATTTTTCCACTGCAGGTGAATTTGATATTCAAAAGAATGAGAAGACTAATGGTTCTGATTAGAGTGAGGCAGAAAGTGAGGAGGATGTGAGAACTTCCCCACACAGACATTTAGCCAGATAATTTCAGCTTGGGTGTCTGGTACTTTATTTTATTTAAAACAGAATTGGCTCTATTTCTGGAAATCCATGACTTAACTATAGACTTCAATTGTTACCTGAACTAATGCAATTTCCATGCATCTAAGGTCAAATGAATCAGGTAGGACACATGCAGTGTGCATTTTCTCCTACACTGTGCTCTTTAACCTCTAACACTTTCTGACCCTTAGAAATGCCTCCATATTAATGTGTTTGTATCTGTGCAAATATTTTCATGGCACTGTTTGTATGTATTTAGTTAAACATTTTTCAGTTTTTTTCAAATTTGTCATCCATCGGCTTCCCTGGTGGCTCAGATGGTAAGTAATCTATCTGCAATGCAGGAGACCTAGATTCAATTCCTGGGTCAGGAAGATCCTCTGGAGAAGGGAATGGCAACTTACTCTAGTATTCTTGCCTGGAGAGTCCCACGGACAGAGGAGACTGGTGGGCTATAATTCATGGGGTCACAACGAGTTGGACACGACTGAGTGACTAACTGGCACCCCATCCCAGTACTCTTGCCTGGAAAATCCCATGGACAGAGGACCCTGGTGGGCCGCAGTCCATGGGGTCGCTAAGAGTCGGACACGACTGAGCGACTTCACTTTCACTTTTCACTTTCATGCATTTGAGAAGGAAATGGCAACCCACTCCAGTGTTCTTGCCTGGAGAATCCCAGAGATGGGGGAGCCTGGTGGGCTGCCATCTATGGGGTCGCACAGAGTCGGACACGACTGAAGCGACTTAGCAGCAGCAGCAGCAGAGTGACTAACACACATACATCCATATATCAAGTTTTATGTGAAAACAAAATATTTGGTGATCAAGTATATTTGTGTGATACTGGGTAAATTATCTAAGTCTCTAAGCATAGGACAACAGAGAAGGAAATGGCAACTCACTCTAGTATTCTTGCCTAGAGGATCCCGTAGACAGAGGAGCCTGGTGGGCTGCTGTCCATGGTGTTGCACAGAGTCGGGCTCAACTGAAGCACCTTAGCATGCATGCATGCATTGGAGAAGGAAATGGCAACCCACTCCAGTATTCTTGCCTGGAGAATCCCAGGGACAGAGGAGCCTGGTGGGCTGCCATCAATGGAGTTGCACAGAGTCGGACACAACTGAAGTGACTTAGCAGCAGCAGCAGCAGCCAGCATAGGACAATGTTATTAAGACTGTCAACTTTATTTATTAATAAAGATTGTCAACTTTACTAGACCAGGGAGCACTTTAATAAAACTTTTTCTTTTAGTTTTCCATGAGACATACTTTGGTAGATCTTATGTGAACTTGTATAGTGAGGATTATATTTAAGAGTTCTCTATCTCACTGTCCTATTTTGTCAAATAATTGTATGATCAACTCTTCTGAGTTAATCCAGGATCTTTCCAGTTTTAGCACTGAAAGTTCTGCATCCTAGAAGACCCCTGAGTTTCGGACATACTGTGCTGGTTGATCACCCTCTGGTCAAACTCCATTCCTATTATATAATTTGATCTTTAAAAATGTGATTATTTTCAACACATGTCCTTAGGTGCTTTGATACTTCTCCTACCACAGAGCAGAGTCTAAGTCCCCTACTCTTGGACTTAGCCTTCGTGCCCTGCTATATGACTTCCAAGGTTGGGAAATAAAATACAACACAGCTCCCTTCTACCTGGTTTTTATGTTGTATGTGTGTGCTCAGTAGTGTCCAACTCTTTGTGATCCCTTGAATTGTAGCCTGCCAATCTCCTCTGTCCATGGAATTTTCCAGTCAAGAATACTGGAGTGGGCTGCCATTTCCTACTCCAGGGAATCTTCCCTATACAGGGATTAAACCCACATCTCCTACATCTCTTGCCTTGGCAGGTGGATTCTTTCCCACTGCACTACCTGGGAATAAGAATTTGGAGTCCTAGGACACCATGTAATAAATCTGACTCCCTTCAGCTTCCATACTGGAGAACCCACATAGATAGAAGTAGCTTCAGAGTCCCATCTATTTCCATCTCAAAACCTTTAAGTCTCCTTATCCCAGGTTCCAGACACCTGAATGTACAAATCTCCAAGATGACCTCAGCCCCAGCCACCACTGACTGAAAATCTGTAAGACTCTCAGCAAGAACAGTCTAGCTGAGCACAGCTGATGTCTTATACTGTGAGAAAGATGAATAATGGATGATGATATTTCCTTTTCACTGCTAAGCATATTATATAACATAGATAACTGAAACAATACTAGAAAAACTGTCCATTCTGTCACATTGAGAAGCTATTTCTCAAGTTAAGCAGTAATCATTAAGATTGTTAAACAAGTGTTTAACAAATATTTAGTGAAGGAATATCACTTTACAAACTGTAAGCTATGAACTCACACAAAAATATTTAGCATAATGATAATCAAGAGGTATACAATCTATTATTTTCAAGTATTTGTTATTAATATGTATTATTTGTGTGTGCATAGGTATACACACATATATTAATCAAGTATGCTGCTGCTGCTAAGTCACTTCAGTTGTTTCCAACTCTGTGCGACCCCACAGATGGCAGCCCACCAGGCTCCCCCATCCCTGGGATTCTCCAGGCAAGAACACTGGAGTGGGTTGCCATTTCCTTCTCCAATGCATGAAAGTGAAAAGTGAAAGTGAAGTCGCTCAGTCATGTCTGACTCTTAGGGACCCCATGGACTGCAGCCTTCCAGGCTCCTCCGCCCATGGGATTTTCCAGGCAAGAGTACTGGAGGGGATTGCCATTGCCTACTCCGATTAATCAAGTATAATTAAACTTAAATGTGTTGTTTTAGGTTTTTTGTTTATTTTGCTGCCTAATAATAAAGAGTAAATAGTTATATAGAAAATACCGATGAAGCAAAGTTGAAAAAGGATAGAAGGAAGGAAAGGATGGAGGGAGGGAAGACACAGGAATCTCACTCCCATAGCTGGTTCTCAAGGGAATACAGAAAAACCATGCAGAAGGGGGCTCACGAGAAGAATAAAACTTACAGAACAGTTCTTATGGTTTTCAGAAAGTTGATTTGGATGTGAATTAGGTTAACTCATTTCCCTTGAGCATTCAGATACTCTGATATCAATTTAAATCATCAATGTGTCAGCATTTCTGCTTCTGTCATGACCAACTGTCTGTTCGTTTTTTACTACCCTAGCTTCTGCTTATCTATTGCTTCTGTTTACTAAGCCTTGGCTTACTAAAGGTTCATGATCTCTTGTTGCCTTGGAGTGTATCTTTTCAGTTTCTTTCCCTGTATAACTTGGATTTGAGTTCCCCAGAGAGAAAATCTGATCGCTCTAATAACCATCTGCCCAGATCCTTCACGTCAAGCCACCACACACCTCATGCATAATTACTGCCACATCTAGGAAGAGTCTGCCACCAGGTCAGAAGCATGCTTGTATCCATCAGCTCAGTCAGACATCTCAGGGTCACACCCACATCACATGGCTGCTTCATACTGCTTTTCCCACAGTGAATTGTCTGGATGGTTTTTCAGAAGGGGCTATAGAAATGGTAGTGTTCAGGATCAGCCTTCCCAGAACACAGGAAAGCGTTAACATCTCTACTTGACACATCTTTTCTGATATCACCATTTGGGTCATCATTACACTGCGTGACATTAAAAGAATTTTCTCTTGAAAGTCCTCCTTGATTCTAGCCTCATCTGTTTCTACTCTATTTTGCATAGCACTCTAAGGATTAAAAATCCAATGCATTAAGTTGATCCTGTCCTCTTGCTTCAGTCTTTCATCACTGAAGATCAATCTTCCTTAACATAGTATAAAGCATACTTCGACATAGAGCTCAACTATTGTTCAAACTTTATCCTCAATTCCCTTTTAGAAATCCTTGCTCCATTCATACCAAACTACTTGGCATTTGCTAGTAACATCCTGAACCAGGACAACGTTACTCACAAAATTTCCTTTTGAAATACTTTCATTCCTGCCCTCTCTCCCCACCCCAAATCAAAGAATTCTTTGAGATTCAAATCAAATGCAACTTCCTTTATGAAACCATCCTGGATGATCACATTTGAAAATCATCTTTATGTCTCCAACATCACATATTCAAGAAGGAGCTATGTTTTTATAATTATATGATATAGTATTTTCTGAGAATATAAGTTTCTTAAGGTCAGTCCCTTTTTTTAACAAGATTATTTGACCGCTCTTGAAAGTGAATGATCTTCCCAACCCAGGGATTGAACCCAGGTCTCCCTCATTGAAGGCAGATTCTTTACCAGCTGAGCCACAAGGGAAGCCCAAGAATACTGGAGAGGGTAGCATATCTCTTCAGGGGATCTTCCAGACCCAGTAATCAAACAGAGGTCTCCTGTATTGCAGGCAGATTCTTTACCAACTGAGCTAACAGGGAAGCCCCTAAGTCTCCTCTCTTACCAAGGCATTAAAAAAAGTGCCATGAACTTAATAAACACAATTTTCTAACTAAATGTATAGTTTAGCAAGCTAAAAAGTAAAGGCTAGTCCTGGAGAACAAAATTTGGGAGTCAGATAATAATTAAAAATATTAAAAGGTTTAAAAAATGGAGAGAACAATATGATAGATGAGAGTAGTTTAACATGTTGAGAATTTGTGTTTGGAGAACATAAATATAGAGAATTTAAAATAATATTAAAAATTAATTCATTCATTTATTCATTTATTTCAAAATGTTTATCATCAAATTACTCTGTGTCAAACACTGTTAGAAATGTGGATATATAGTAATACAGAAGGCAGTGAAAGCCACTGTCTTAGGGAACTTACATTCTGGCAAGGAAGTTTAAAATAAAACCAGCAAAACAAATGTATAACGTGGCTTCCAGTATTGATGAATTTTATGAAAAAAAAATTAAGTAGAAAAAAGTGGCCTATTTTTGACAGGCAAAGAAAGTTTTTTTGTTTTTGTTTTTTTTTTCTTTTTAAAGCAGATGGACATCTGGGCAATGTATCATAAAGTTTAGAAAGCTAGCTCTGCAAAAAATTCTAAAAGAATAAATTTCTAAGCAGAAAAGAGAAGAAAAGCAAAGATGGTTGCTTCCTACTGAGGCCAGTGTGGTTAGAACAAAGTGAAGGATTAGGAGAGCAGGAAAAAAGTTTGGAGAGATAGTCAGGGTGTGCTGCCTGTAGACCTCACAGATCATGCATAGGAGAGGTTTTGGATTTTTGTCTGAATTTGATGGGGACACATTGGACAGTTGTGATAAGTGAAAAGCCATGAATTAATTTATAGTTCTAAAAGGTAACTCTGACATCAGTGCAAAGAATATTTTACAAGGAATAAGAGAGGAAGCAGGAAAGACCAGTTAAGAGGTATTTCAGTAGTTGAGAGGAGTTGATGGCTCTCGAATTATATAGTAGCAATGGTAAGAAGAGTTAGGATTCTTTTTTAAAGAGATTCCATGATATAATAATACATTGACTATACATTATGAGATTATAGAGTCTTCAATATTCTTTACCAGTATACTCCTTGTGTAAGTCGCTCAGTCGTGTCCGACTCTTTGCGACCCCATGGACTGTAGCCTACCGGGCTCCTCTGTCCATGGGATTTTCCAGGCAATAGTACTGGAGTGGATTGCCATTTCCTTCTCCAAGGGATCTTCCCAACCCAGGGATCGAACCCGGGTCTCCCGCATCGTAGACAGACACTTTACCGTCTGAGCCACCAGGGAAGTCAAGTATACTTAGTCAAGGATACTTAGGAAGTCAAGTATACTTAGAAGTATACTAAGTATACTTAGAAGTATACTCCTAAGTATAGTAAAATGCAATAAAGTGAATAGTATATTCTGATTTTTCAAAAAAAAAATTAACAAAGCATTAACATATTAGATGAATATAAAGTGACCCTACAAATCACTTAAAAAAAAAACATACTGAAGAATGCAGAATGCTGTTATGTTATAGCTGATTCTTCATGATAAAATTTTGTTTATACAGTGAGGTGAGGTATGTTATTTTCTAAGAATGTTTGATATTTGAAATTGATGGGTTTTCTTATGTGAAAAATACAATGCTAAAATGTCTACATCTGAGAAATCTTTGATAAGCCAACTAAGTTAGTAATCATTGCATACAAAAAAGCAAAAACACTATTATTTTTCTAGTTGCTTCACAGTTTGAATTTAAGGACATTCACTTCTTCAAACAAAATGTATATATGATTTTTGTTTTAACCAGAAAGTGAATTGTGTTCACACAATCTGCTTAATTTTATTCTTTCATTGTATCTGAAAGAATTTTCTTAAAGCATGGCCATTATACTAAGACTATAAACCCATCGGATTGTTCTCTCCTTCAGACCTGTTCTGATGCAAAAGAAAATGATAATTGTTTTCATTATTCATCTCTTCACAAATATGAATCCTAGTCAACAAAACATATTTAAATATGGAAGCCGGTGATTTTTCATAAAGACCTGATTTTCTGTCATACATAGTTTCTTTCCCAATATTCCTATCATTTTTAGATAGCTTCCACAATTTTCTTCTTGCTATCTAATAGTTTCTCAACTTTCTTTATGACATTTTTACACTGATTAGCTGACCTTTTATCTTTGAATATTTTCCCGCATATTCTGTGTATAGTTTTATTTTACTCTTCAGTGCTCTGTCTGCAGGTTTCTTCTTGCCGGTTTTAATGGTCCATAATTTCGAATGGAAAGTCAGCTGCCAGAACCTTCCTTCCTCCAGTGTTAATGGTTGCTCTCGAGAACCTGCCCTGCCCTCCATCATCTAATTTGAGTCAATGAGGGGGCAGACAGAACAGATGGTTGGCACAGGATGGGATGATTCACTGTTTGAAATCATGGTGAAACATTTTTGAAATTGGTGAGGGAGAGGGAAGCCTGACATTTGACAGAGCCATGTAGAAATTGCAATATCCAGACAAAGTTCAGTTTAATTTTGACTGTTATTTTCCAGACGTACTGATCATATGATTACAATTTTAAGATTATATTGAGAATATACCTTTTCCAAAATGCACTGTAATCATTCCAGCAGCATGAGTTTATCATTGAGTGTCAATGCCAGGATTATTCTCAAAGTTACCTCATTGCCCTAACTTATTTTATTGTGCTTTCATGACTTATTGAATACCTCCTCTACCTCCACTTATGTGAAGATTACCATTTATACATAATCTGTCTCCATGTCACCTCATGGAGTTTTCCACAAATTATGACTATAGAAGAAACCTGAAACAACTTTGTAAAAGAAGAAGTGTGTGTGTGTATACATATATATATACATGTGTGTATACATATATATGTGTGTGTAACTATATGTATACTATATATATATATATATTTAAATATTAGTTCAGTTCGGTCCAGTTGCTCAGTCCTGTCCAACTCTTTCAACCCCATGGACTGCAGTGTGCCAGGCTTCCCTGTACATCACCAACTCCTGGAGCTTGCTCAAACTCATCTTCATCGAGTCGGTGATGCCATCCAGCCATCTCACCCTCTATCATCCCCTTCTCCTCCTGCCTTCAGTCTTTCCCAGCATCAGGGTCTTTCCCAGTTAGTCAGTTCTTTGTATCAGGTAGACAAAGTATTGGAGCCTCAGCTTCAGCATCAGTTCAGTTCAGTTCAGTCACTCAGTCATGTTTGACTCTTTACAACCTCATGGAATGCAGCATGCCAGGCCTCCCTGTCCATCACCAACTCCCAGAGCTTACTCATACACATGTGCATGGAGTCAGTGATGCCATCCAACCATCTCATCCTCTGTTGTCCCTTTCTCCTTCTGCCTTCAATCTTTCCCAGCATCAGGGTCCTTTCTAGTGAGTCAGTTCTACATCAGGTGGCCAAAGTATTGAAGTTTTAGCTTCAGCATCTGTCCTTCCAATAAATATTCAGGACTGATTTCCTTTAGGATTGACTGGTTTGCTCTTTTTGCAGTCCGAGGGACTCTTGGAAAATATATACATTTAAATATATATATTTATGTAAAATATATGTTTATTTAATTTCTCTTTATATTCTATTTACCACAAATTTATGGCATGAAACTATATACCTCAATCATTGTGACAATATGAAGAGAATGATACAACAAAATTTAGAATACAGATATTTAGACTTTAAAATAACTCTTTAGTTTGTATACAAGGGTTTCTTAATTGAAATGAAAATAAAAGATATAGTAAAGTCACAATGATAAGTTTGTATTACAGACTATGCATTCTAGACAGGGAAAATATCATCCCCTAGGGGCAAAAATTGCATCTAGAGGAATAAAAACCTGAGAAATTACAATGCTTTGTAGCCCCTTCAAAGGACCACATTACATCAATATAGTACCTACACCATAGTATTTTGTGATATTAACATTTTATGAGATGACAGATTAGAAAAACAAAAATTAAGACTTCCTCAGGGCAATGTAATTTTAAAAAAAAGCTTGAAAATCACTCTTAAGGACAAGTCAAGTCTTTCTTAGTTCCAATGCAATGACAAAGATGGTTTTGTGATCAACCCTTCCAATTATATCTATGTAATTATAATTATTAATGCCTGTTATATAGGATGTCAACCTGATTCATTGAAAACCAATTAGTAAGAAAGCCATGAATCTACTTGAACAATCTTCATGCAAAGGAAATGTTTAATGTTAAATATATAAAAATTTAAAATATATTGAAATATTCCCTGGTGGCTCAGACAGTAAAGAATCCTCCTGCAATGTGGGAGACCTGGGTTCAATTCCAGGGTTGAGAGGATTCCCCTGGAGGAATGCACGGCAACCCACTTAAGTATTCTTACCTGGAGAATCCCCATGGATGGAGGAGCCTGATGGGTGACAGTCCATGAGGTCACAAAGAGTCTGACTTGACTGAGTGACTAAGCACATATAAAAAAAGTTATAGATGGACAGATATATAGTCATAAGAAGGTATCTAATAGGCAATGTTTAAATTTAAACACATATACAGTGTTTCATATATAGGAAATTTTCTAAACACCATTCCATCCAAAATCTCCCTGAACATATTTCTTATCAAGGAAAGTAGTTGTGAAAGAGAGGTATGCCTTCTACCTTTTCTTCACTGCCAATATTAAGAAAATAGAAAAATTAATTAAAAAGTATATGTGTGTGTATTAAATGCAAATGAACACCTGGCTATATTGTTTGAATATTTATAATGACTACAGGTAGTTTAATAATAAACCAATATAATTTTAGAGGCTACAGAAGTAATTCAAATACAAGGAAAAGGTGATGAAAATCCTAGAGTATTTTAAATGCAAAAGTGACATCAGGGTAAAAAGAAATCTAAGTGCATTGGACATTTAGAGAGAGATTGTTGGTAACCTACTAGAAAGCCATTTTACCAGAGAGTTTGGGTCAAAGTCTGATTACAAGGGAAGAGGTACACATACTCATTTACACTTAATGTGGTCCTTACCCATAGCAAGCCGAATGTTGTTGATTTGTTTTTGTATGATTTCAGATTGTAAATATCATGATGACAGAAATATATTCTGTCCTGTTATCAATATAGTACCTACAACTATGTCTAAAATATGTGTGTATGTATTTATCAACATGCATATTTTATATGATAAATATTTTGAAATGTAAAGATGTAGCAAAACAATTAAGGACTAAATGTAGCCTACTTTTTAATTTTAATAAATTAGTGATATGTAAAGAAACAGGATGGATGTTTGAGGAACTGGTCAGAAGAGAGATCAGTGAGAGAGAGAGAGATCAGTCGCTCAGTCGTATCCGACTCTTTGTGACCCCATGAACGGCAACATGCCAGGCCTCCCTGTCCATCACCAACTCCCGGAGGTCACCCAGACTCACATTCATCGAGTCAGTGATGCCATCCAGCCATCCCATCCTCTGTCGTCCCCTTATCCTCCTGCCCCCAATCCCTCCCAGCATCAGTCTTTTCCAGTGAGTCAACTCTTCCCATGAGGTGGCCAAAATACTGGAGTTTCAGCTTTAGCATCATTCCTTTCAAAGAAATCCCAGGGTTGATCTCCTTCAGAATGGACTGTTTGGATCTCCTTGCAGTCCAAGGGACTCTCAAGAGTCTTCTCCAACACCACAGTTCAAAAGCATCAATTCTTCAGTGCTCAGCCTTCTTCACAGTCCAGCTCTCACATCCATACATGACCACAGGAAAGACCATAGCCTTGACTAGGCGAACCTTTGTTGGCAAAGTGATGTCTCTGCTTTTGAATATGCTATCTAGGTTGGTCATAACTTTCCTTCCAAGGAGCAAGCGTCTTTTAATTTCATGGCTGCAGTCACCATCTGCAGTGATTTTGGAGCCCAGAAACATAAAGTCTGACACTGTTTCCACTGTTTCTCCATCTATTTCCCATGTAGTGATGGGACCAGATGCCATGATCTTCGTTTTCTGAATGTTGAGCTTTAAGCCAACCTTTTCACTCTCCACTTTCACTTTCATCAAGAGGCTTTTTAGTTCCTCTTCTCTTTCTGCCATAAGGGTGGTGTCATCTGAATATCTGAGGTTATTGATATTTCTCCCAGCAATCTTGATTCCAACTTGTGTTTCTTCCAGTCCAGCATTTCTCATGATGTACTCTGCATATAGGTTAAATAAACATGGTGACAATATACAGCCTTGACGTACTCCTTTTCCTATTTGGAACCAGTCTGTTGTTCCATGACCAGTTCTAACTGTTGCTTCCTGACCTGCATACAGATTTCTCAAGAGGCAGATCAGGTGGTCTGGTATTCCCATCTCTTTCAGAATTTTCCATAGTTTATTGTGATCTACACAGTCAAAGGCTTTGGCATAGTCAATAAAGCAGAAATAGATGTTTTTATGGAACTCTCTTGCTTTTTCCATGATCCAGGGGATGTTGGCAATTTGATCTCTGGTTCCTCTGCCTTTTCTAAAACCAGCTTGAACATCAGGAAGTTCACGGTTCACATATTGCTGAAGCCTGGCTTGGAGAATTTTGAGCATTACTTTACTCGCGTGTGAGATGAGTGCAATTGTGTGGTAGTTTGAGCATTCTTTGGCATTGCCTTTCTTTGGAATTGGGATGAAAACTGACCTTTTCCAATCTTGTGGCCACTGCTGAGTTTTCCAAATTTGCTGGCATATTGAGTGCAGCACTTTCACAGCATCATCTTTTAGGATTTGGAATAGCTCCACTGGAATTCCATCACCTCCACTAGCTTTGATTGTAGTGATGCTTTCTAAGGCCCACTTGACTTCACATTCAAGGATGTCTGGCTCTAGGTCAGTGATCACACCATCGTGATTATCCGGGTCGTGAAGCTCTTTTTTGTACAGTTCTTCTGTGTATTCTTGCCATCTCTTCTTAATATCTTCTGCTTCTGTTAGGTCCATACCATTTCTGTCCTTTATCGAGCCCATTTTTGCATGAAATGTTCCCTTGGTCTCTCTAATTTTCTTGAAGAGATCCCTAGTCTTTCCCATTCTGTTGTTTTCCTCTATTTCTTTGCATTGATTGTTGAAGAAGGCTTTCTTATCTCTTCTTGCTATTCTTTGGAACTCTGCATTCAGATGTTTATATCTTTCCTTTTCTCCTTTGCTTTTTGCTTCTCTTCTTTTCACAGCTATTTGCAAGGCCTAGCCAGACAGCCATTTTGCTTTTTTGCATTTCTTTTCCATGGGGATGGTCTTGATTCCTGTCCTGTACAATGTCACAAACCTCATTCCATAGTTCATCAGGCACTCTATCTATCAGATCTAGGCCCTTAAATCTATTTCTCACTGGTCAGAAGGACAGGAGTTAATTTAAGATTTCCAGGAGATGGAATCTCTCCACAAAGTATTATGTTGAATATAAACTACATTCAATTCAATTTGCCTCACACAGCCTTGGAATTTATTGCACATTTCAAAGAATTACAGGGAATTAGTGACATGCTGCTGCTGCTGCTAAGTCACTTCAGTCGTGTCTGACTCTGTGTGACCCCATAGACAGCAGCCCAGCAGGCTCCCCCATCCCTGGGATTCTCCAGGCAAGAACCCTAGAGTGGGTTGCCATATCCTTCTCCAATGCGTGAAAAGGGAAAGTGAAGTTGCTTAATCTTGTCTGACTCTTAGTGACCCCATAGACTGCAGCCTACCAGGCTCCTCCGTCCATGGGATTTTCCAGGCAAGAGTACTGGAGTGGGTTGCCATTGCCTTCTCCGACTAGTGACATAGTCAGAGTTAAAACTCTCATTTAATTTACTGCTTAGTTAGCTAAACTAGAGTCCAAGTAAATGTTCATCTTTTCTCTGTTGAACACTATTTCTATTTCTAGTACTGGAATATTATATTCTTTGCATTTCTTATCTATTTTTATTGCATGCTATTTTAGGCATATTGTGGATTCTTATATTAGGTTAAAAACAATGGATACTACTCTGCATAGGCAGCTTTCTAAATTTAATTTTTAAAGTTTGCATACCATGTTTATGAATGACCATCTAGCTATCTTGCCAAATTATAGTAATCAAAGATATTACCAAATTACTTTAAAATAACTATGATTAATATGTTAAGAAATATAAATAACACTGGACAAATACAAAATTAGATCAAATTAAAACTACTAATATTAAAGAGAATTAGTTGGGAATAGTATAAATAAAAACATATTAACCAAGATGTATGATGTCTTTGATGAGGTAATAAAATAAAAACAGCCCAAAACAGCCCATGTAAGAATCAAAGAACTTGAAGATTACTCAATTTGAGTAACAGAAATTACTCAAATGGAAAACAAAATGAGAAAAAAAATAGTTTAAAAAAGAAGAAAAGAATAAAAGAAAGAAAATCAGAGTGAAAGTGTTCATTACTTCTTCAAATATTTTCACAGAGAAACAGAAGGATTTCACTTTCAGCAAAGATTATTCTATAAGAACTTTTAAAGGAAATTTTCCAGACCTAAAAAAAAAAAAATGTGAGTCTTAAAACATGGATCTACATAAGAAAATAAAAGGCACTGAAAATAGAATAAATAAAGGTAGAAATAAATTTAGTTTTCTCATTTTTAGTTGCTCTAAAGTGTATCTGACTCTGTAAAGGAAAAAAAAATAGCCATTGGTTGGTGTTTACAGCATATTGATATAGAAGTTATAACAAAACTAGCATAAGGGTTGGAGAAGGAAATGGCAACCCACTCCAGTGTTCTTGCCTGGAGAATCCCAGGGACAGAGGAGCCTAGTGGGCTGCCGTCTATGGGGTCGCACAGAGTCGGACACGACTGAAGTGACTTAGCAGCAGCAGCAGTAGCACAAAGGATGAGAGTGTGAAGGAGGATAATTTGATTGTGAGAACTTTACACCACATGTCAAGTCAATACTATTTTTTGAAGGCAGACTTTAATTAATTAAAGCTCCTATACATCTTTTGGGAAACCACTAGAAAAATGTCTGAAAAAGTCAGTTTAATTTAAAAAAAGTGGAAACTATTTTTAAAAATCTTAACACAAAGGAAGGCAAAAAAAAAAAGAGGTAAGAACACAAAGAAAAGATGGATATGTGTAAAACATGTAAAAAAAAATGGTGTACTATATTTAACCATATCCATAATATTATTCGGAGAAGGCAGTGGCAACCCACTCCAATACTTTTGCCTGGAAAATCCCATGGACGATGGGGCCTGGTAGGCTGCAGTCCATGGGGTCGCTAAGAGTCGGACACGACCGAGCGACTTCACTTTCACTTTTCACTTTCAGGCATTGGAGAAGGAAATGGCAACCCACTCCAGTGTTCTTGCCTGGAGAATCCCTGGGACAGGGGAGCCTGGTGAGCTGCCGTCTATGGGGTCACAAAGAGTCGGACACGACTGAAATGACTTAGCATAGCATAGCATAGCATAGCATAATATTATCAGGTTTCACAGGTGGCTCAGTGGTAAAGAATCCACCTGTCAACGCAGGAGGTACAGGATACACAGGTTCAATCCCTGAGTCAAGAAGATCCTCTGGAGAAGGGAATGGCAGCCCACTCTAATATTCTTCCCTGGAAAATCTTATGGATAGAGGAACCTGATGGATTAGAGTCCATAGGGGTCACCAAGAGTTGGACATGACTGAGCGAAAGAGCATGAGCACAAACATAACAATGTTAAATATGAATGATTTTAACACACACAACAACTGAGAATTTTAAGTTTGAAGAAAAAAGACCCACTCAAGATTGTTTATAAGAAACCTACTTTAAATACAAAGACATAATTCAGTTCAGTTAAACCTTTCAGTCATGTCTGACTCTTTGTGACCCCATGAATAGCAGCACGCCAAGCCTCCCTGTCCATCACCAACTCCCGGAGTTTACCCAAACTCATGTTCATCTAGTCAGTGATGCCATCCAGCCATCTCATCCTCTGTCGTTCTCCTCCTGCCCCCAGTCCCTCCCAGCATTAGGGTCTTTTCCAATGAGTTAACTCTTAGCATAAGGTGGCCAAAGTATTGGAGTTTCAGCTTCAACATCAGTCCTGCCAATGAACACCAGGACTGATCTCCTTTAGGATGGACTGGTTGGATCTCCTTGCAGTCCAAGGGACTCTCAAGAGTCTTCTCCAACACCACAGTTCAAAAGCATCAATTCTTCGGCGCTCAGCTTTCTTCACAGTCCAACTCTCACATCCATACATGACCACTGGAAAAACCATAGCCTTGACTAGATGGACCTTTGTTGGCAAAGTAATGTCTCTGCTTTTCAATATGCTATCTAGGTTGGTCATAATTTTCTTTCCAAGGAGTAAGTGTCTTTTAATTTCATGGCTGCAATCACCAACTGCAGTGATTTTCGAGTTCAAAAATATAAAGTCTGACACTGTTTCCAATGTTTCCCCATCTATTTACCATGAAGTGATGGGACCATATGCCATGATCTTAAATTTCTGAATGTTGAGCTTTAAGCCAACTCTTTCACTCTCCTCTTTCACTTTCATCAAGAGGCTTTTGAGTTCCTCTTCACTTTCTGTCATAAGGGTGGTATCATCTGCATATCTGAGGTTATTGATATTTCTCCCGGCAATCTTGATTCCAGCTTGTGCTTCTTCCAGCCCAGCATTTTTCATGATGTACTCTGCATCTAAGTTA
The DNA here is from genome assembly GCA_935064755.1 of Tragelaphus eurycerus. Taxonomy (NCBI): domain Eukaryota; kingdom Metazoa; phylum Chordata; class Mammalia; order Artiodactyla; family Bovidae; genus Tragelaphus; species Tragelaphus eurycerus. The sequence goes on along the minus strand of CAKXYN010000111.1, from coordinate 532,184 downwards.
AATAAGCAGGTTGACAATACACAGCCTTGATGTACCCCTTTTCCTATTTTCAACCAGTCTGTTGTACCATGTCCAGTTCTAACTGTTTCTTCCTGACCTGCATATAGGTTTCTCAAGAGGCAGGGCAGATGGTCTGGTATTTCCATCTCTTTCAGAATTTTCCACAGTTTATTGTGATCCACACAGTCAAATACTAGATATAGATGTTTTTCTGGAACTCTCTTGATTTTTTGAATGATCTAGGAGATATTGGCAGTTTGGTGTCTGGTTCCTCTGCCTTTTCTAAAACCAGCTTGAACATCTGGAAGTTCACAATTCATGTATTGCTGAAGCCCTGCTTGGAGAATTTTGAGCATTACTTTACTAGCATGTGAGATGAGTGCAATTGTGCGGTAGTTTGACTGTGGAAAATTCTGAGAGAGATGGGAATACCAGACCACCTGATCTGCCTCTTGAGAAATCTGTATGCAGGTCAGGAAGCAACAGTTAGAACTGGACATGGAACAACAGACTGGTTCCAAATAGGAAAAGGAGTACGTCAAGGCTGCATATTGTCACCGTGTTTATTTAACCTATATGCAGAGTACATCATGAGAAATGCTGGACTGGAAGAAATACAAGCTGGAATCAAGATTCCCGAGAGAAATATCAATAACCTCAGATATGCAGATGATACCACCCTTATGGCAGAAAGTGAAGAGGAACTAAAAAGCCTCTTGATGAAAGTGAAAGTGGAGAGTGAAAAGGTTGGCTTAAAGCTCAACATTCAGAAAACGAAGATCATGGCATCTGGTCCCATCACTACATGGGAAATAGATGGAGAAACAGTGGAAACAGTGTCAGACTTTGTTTTTCTGGACTCCAAAATCACTGCAGATGGTGACTGCAGCCATGAAATTAAAAGACGCTTACTCCTTGGAAGGAAAGTTATGACCAACCTAGATAGCATATTCAAAAGCAGAGACATCACTTTGCCAACAAAGGTTCACCTAGTCAAGGCTATGGTCTTTCCTGTGGTCATGTATGGATGTGAGAGCTGGACTGTGAAGAAGGCTGAGTGCCGAAGAATTGATGCTTTTGAACTGTGGTGTTGGAGAAGACTCTTGAGAGTCCCTTGGACTGCAAGAAGATCCAACCGGTCCATTCTGAAGGAGATCAGCCCTGGGATTTCTTTGGAAGGAATGATGCTTAAGCTGAAACTCCAGTATTTTGGCCACCTCATGAGAAGGGTTGACTCATTGGAGAAGACTCTGATGCTGGGATGGATTGGGGGCAGGAGGAGAAGGGGACGACAGAGGATGAGATGGCTGGATGGCATCACTGACTCGATGAATGTGAGTCTGAGTGACCTCCGCTAACTGGTGATGGATAGGGAGGCCTGGCGTGCTGCAGTTTATGGGGTCGCAAAGAGTCCGACACGACTGAGCGACTGATCTGATCTGATCTTGAGCATTCTTGGGCCTTTCTTTTCCTTGGTATTGGAATTAAAACTGATCTTTTCCAGTGCTGTGGCCACTGCTGAATTTTCCAAATTTGCTGTCATATTGAGTGCAGCCCTTCCACAGCATCATCATTCAGGATTTGAAATAGCTCAACTGGAATTCCATCACCTCCACTAGCTTTGTCTGTAGTGATGTTTTCTAAGGCCCACTTGACTTCACATTCCAGGATGTCTGGCTCTAGATGAGTGATCACACCATCATGATTATCTGGGTTATGAGATCTTTTTTGTACAGTTTTCTGTGTAATCTTGCCACTTCTTAATATCTTCTAATTCTTTTAGGTCCATACCATTTCTGTCGTTTATCAAGCCCATCTTTGCATGAAATGTTCCCTTTGTATCTCTAATTTTCTTGAATTCTCTAGTCTTTTCCATTCTGTTGTTTACCTCTATTTCCTTGCATTGATCGCTGAGGAAGGCTTCTTATGTCTCCGTGCTATTCTTTGGATCTCTGCACTCAGATGCTTTTATCTTCCCTTTCCTCCTTTGCTTTTCACTTCTCTTCTTTTCACAGCTATTTGTGAGGCCTCTCCAGACAGCCATTTTGCTTTTTTGCATTTCTTTTCCATGAGGATGTTCTTGATCCCTGTCTCCTGTACAAAGTCATGAACCTCCGTCCATAATTCATCAGGCATTCTATCAGATCTAGTCCCTTACATCTATTTCTCACTTACATCTTATAATAATAAGGGATTTGATTTAGGTCATACCTGAATGGTCTAGTGGTTTTCCCTACTTTCTTCAATTTAAGTCTGAATTTGGCAATAAGGAGTTCATGATCTGAGCCACAGTCAGTTCCCAGTCTTGTTTTTGCTGACTGTATAGAGCTTCTCCAAATTTGGCTGCAATGAATATAATCAATCTGATTTTGGTATTGACCATCTGGCAATGTCCCTGTGTATAGTCTTTTCTTGTGTTGTTGGAAGAGGGTGTTTGCTATGACCAGTGCGTTCTCTTGGCAAAACTCTATTAGCCTTTGCCCTGCTTCATTCTGTACTCCAAAGCCAAATTTGCCTGTTACTCCAGGTGTTTCTTCCTACTTTTGCATTCCCATTCCCTATAATGAAAAGGACAACTTTTTTGGGTGTTAGTTGTAAAAGGTCTTGTAGGTCTTCATAGAACCATTCAACTTCAGCATCTTCAGCATTACTGGCTGGGACATAGGCTTGGATTACCGTGATATTGAATGGTTTGCCTTGGAAACAACAGAGATCATTCTGTCGTTTTGGAGATTGCATCCAAGTACTGCATTTCAGACTCTTTTGTTGACCATGATGGCTACTCCATTTCTTCTAAGGGATTCCTGCCCACAGTAGTAGATATAATGGTTATCTGAGTAAAATTCCCCCATTCCAGTCCATTTTAGTTCACCGATTCCTAGAATATCGACGTTCACTCTTGCCATCCCCTGTTTGACCACTTCCAATTTGTCCTGATTCATGGACCTAACATTCCAGGTTCCTATGCAATACGGCTCTTTACAGCATCGGACCTTGCTTCTATCACCAGTCACATCCACAACTGAGTATTGATTTTGCTTTGGCTCTGTCCCTTCATTCTTTCTAGAGTTATTTATCCACTGATCTCCAGTAGCATATTGGGCACTTGCTGATATGAGAGTTCCCTTTTAAGTATCCTATCATTTTGCTTTTTCATACTGTTCATGGGGTTCTCAAGGCAAGAATACTGGTTCTTGCCATTCCCTTCTCCAGTGGACCACATTCTGTCAGAACTCTCCACCATGACCCGTCCATTTTGGGTTGCCCCACACAGCATAGATTGGTTTCATTGAGTTAGACAAGGGGTGGTCCATGTGATCAGATTGGCTAGTTTTCTGTGATTATGATTTCACTGTATCTGCCCTCTGATGTCCTCTCACAACACCTATCATCTTACTTGGGTTTCTCTTACCTTGGACATTGGGTATCTCTTCATGGCTGCTCCAGCAAAGCGCAGCCACTGCTCTTTACCTTGGACAAGGTCGTGCCTCTTGACTTTGAATGTGGAGTAGCTCCTCTCGGCTCCCCTGCACCGGTGCAGCCACCGCTCCTTGGACATGGGGTAGCTCCTCTTGGCTGCTGCCCCTGATCTCGGTCGTGGGGTAGCTCCTCTCAGCGGCTACAAAGACATAATAGACAGGTAAAAATAAATGGATATAAATAAATAAAATGAACATACTTAATTAACAAAATTAACAACATACATTAACAACATAAACATACATTAACCAAATACAGCTAAGTAATTGTATTACTTTTAAACAGAATAGGGAAGATGATCAGTTAGAGGGAGGAATAATGAAATAAGGGAGATTCTCCGAAACCTACCATTCTAAATGTTAATGCTCCTAACAACAACAACAACAAAAAACCCTTCAAAATACACAAGACAAAAACTGATGGAACTAAAGGGAGAAATAGGTAAATTTGCAACTATAGTTGAACACTTCAACACTCCTTATCAATAATTAATATGATAAGTAATAAATGAAAGTGAAGTCGCTCAGTCGTGTCCGACTCTTTGCGACCCCGTAGACTGTAGCCTACCAGCCTCTTCCATCCATGGGATTCTCCAGGCAAGAGTACTAGAGTGGGTTGCCATTTCCTTCTCCAGGGGATCTTCCCAACCCAGGGATTGAATCTGGGTCTCCCGCATTGGAGGCAGATGCTTTAACCTCTGAGCTACCATGGAAGCCCCAGGGAAGTAATAAATGAGGGTAAAAAAATCAGTAAAGGTATAGAAGAACTAAACAATGCTATAAACAGCTAGTTTAAGTAGATGTTCATTAAGAACTCCATTCAGTAACAGAAAACACACTTTCTTTTCGAACACATGAGAAACTTTTTCCAAGGTAGACAATATTTTGGACCACCATAAAACACACCCAAAATCACATAAAAGAGTAGAAGTCATATGAAGTATACTCTCAGACCATGATGAATTAACTGAGAATTCAATAACAGAAAATATATCTAGACAATATATACAATTTAGCAATTAGACAATGTATTTATAAATAGCTCACATATCAAAGAAGGAGTCTCAAATAAGTTTAAAATAATTTGAACAGAATGGAAATGAAATGCCATGTATCAAAATTTGAAAAGTATAGCTAATGTTTATAGAAAGTACATACCAATAAATATTATTATTGGAAACAAGGAAAGGTAAATAACAATAACTTAAGACTCAACTTTAAGAAACTAGGAAAAAAGAAACTTGAATCCAAAGCAAGCAGAAAGTAGGATATAAAGTATCAGAGTAGGTTTCAATGGAATTGAAAACAGGAAAACCATAATCAATAAATTTAAAAGATTGTTCCTTGAAAAGATCTATAAACTTGATAAATATCAGAAAACAGTGATTAAATAAAACATAGGAAAATTGAAGTGGAATGAAAGAAAAGTAATCAATACTGAATCAAAATGTTAAAAGTGCAATAAGGGAATACTATGAAATATTTAATGCTCATAAATTCAAAAATTTAGGTTAACTAGACTAGTTCCTAGAAATATACAAACTGCTAAAACTCACTCAAAGAACAGATAACTTGAATAGTCCTTTAACTATTCTTAAAATTGAATTACGGTTACGAATCTTGCAGAAAATGAAGTTCCAGACCCATATGATTTCTTTGGTAAATTTTACTATTCAATGAAGAAATAATCTCAATTCTACATAGACTTTGGAGAAAATAGAAAAAGAAGGTAACATTTCTCAGATCCTTTTGTGAATCCAGCAATATCTTGATACTAAAACCATTAGACATTGAAAGTGTCTCATCAGAGAGTGAAAGTGAAAAATATTAATTTGCAATGGAAAAACGCGAAGACCTAACCAAATCAAGTATAATATAAAACTATTAATACACCAGATTGATATTATGTAGCACCGGATATGGTGCAATTCTTTCCCAAAGGACCTAACCTCAGCCTAATTATGAGAAAACATCAGACAAGCCCAAGTTTAAGGTATAGTTTATAAAATATTTAAAAATCACTCTTTACAATGTAAGATTGTTAAAGACAAAGAGAAGCTGACAGAGTTTCACAAACTGAAGCCCAAGGAGACAGGACAGCTACGTGCAGTGTAAGACCTTGGTTCGGACATTGGTGGAGAAAATTATACTGAACAAAAACTGGAAATCTGAATAGAGTCTGTAATTTAGTTAATAGTATTGAACTAATGTTATCATTTAAGTTTTGGGAAATATATACTGGGTATGTAAGATGTTAATACCTGAGGAAGGAGAGTAATACATATACTGTAACTCTCTATACTATTTTTGTAGCTCTTTTTTAAATCTAAAATTATTCCAATAAAATTGATTTACATTAATATCATATCTTTTTATAAGGCCCCTTTAGTCACATGTATTCCATTCTGTTCATGTGCTGCCTGGCATGCAAATCTGTCCTATTATTGTGCTATTGGAGTATTAACTATGGTTTATATGGTAATAAAAATAATTTTACAAGATAATATGAACAATTAAATTTTAAAGAGTAAATTTTACAAAAAATAGTTCATAATTTAAGTATTTTAAAATATAAAATGTCACATGTGTCAGAATACTTAGTATTCATCCTTAATTAACACTAATGAAAGACTCTTGCTTGTTGGCTAGGTTATATCTTGACTTTCATTAAATACATAGTAAGTATTTTAATGATTAGTTTAAAAAAATTGATAAATAAATAAGATAAATTCATGTAAAGTATATCATCAGAAGTAATTTAGTGGCAATAAGGAAAATGATTATCATAAAAATTTAACTGATTAATTGCTATCACAGTGATCAACACCCATTTTTATTATATCCAAAATGTCAGTTGCATTTAATAGTCCTATATAAAAATGTTTCTCTTGAATAAGCAACTTGAAAGCTGATTACAATATAGGCACAGATTTAGTTATCTCTATAGAAGCCAGAAAATTTGGAAACAACCTTTTAATTCAATATACATTTTTTAAAAACAGGTGAACATAATGAGGCACAGAAAGGGTAAGTGACTTAATGTCACATTCATCAAGAAAGTCAGAAGAAAAACCCAGTTTACCTGACTCCAGAACAAATGTTTTATTCAAGCCATGCTGTGGACTATCATCAAAAAATAAATCAACTGGAATCAAACAAAAGAAAACAAAACAAGCATACAGACAAATTCAGAGGTAGAACATTCTGTGGGAAATCTGGTCTAGTTTCCTCATTAAAAGAGGATTTATTAGATTACATGCTATTTGAGGGACTAACAGTCAGAAGCAGAGCCTAGTCTGGGATGATACTTCAGGAAATGTTAATACAGACTCTTGTATATATTAAATGAAATAACTTACTGAAACGCAAAGAAAGAGGTTAAAGATTGAAAACTCAGGATTATAAAGTAGATATAGTATCTTCACAACTTCTCTATAATCTGAAATAAAATGTTTATGGAAAATCAAATAGAGCCATATGTTTGCTATGTTGCTGTGTGGTTTGCTCATGAATATATACAAAAAATAAACACTGAACTATCAGAAGATGCAATTTGTGGGTAGAGAATATAATGTTTTGTCATACTTTATTTTTGCTAATCTAAATGCCAATGATTTATACTATACATATTTATGACTTTTGTAAAAAAATGTTATTTTTAAAAATAAAACACAATTGCATTATTTTAAAAGAGAACATGAAAATCATCAAAAATAACTTGAGTGCTTTGTATGTGGCTGATATAACCAATCAAGAAAGAAAAATACTTCAGAATCTTTATGTATATATGGTTAAAATTCAGTAATTATTTACACTTAAAAACAATTTTAGAAGACATTTTCAATTTTCACCTAAACTCCTACTGATATGAACAAAATCATAAAATATTAGCAAAAATTGAGTTATGTTGTTGTTTAGTCACTAAGTCATGTCCAACTCTGCGACCCCATGGAATGTAACATGCCAGGCTCTTCTGTCCATGGGACTTCTCAGGAAACCATACTGGAGTGTGTTGCCATTTTCTTCTCCAGGGGATCTACTTGACCCAGGGATCAAACCTGTGTCTCCTACTTGGCAGGTGGATTCTCTACTGCTGATTCTTACCAGAGAAGCTCTCAAATATTATAGATATTGTAATAAAAATTTGTCTCAAAAGATCTCAGAATGCAGCTGGATTATTCATTTATTTTATGTAAACTGATTAATCTGTTCAAATATATTTGTTCAATGGAAATATTTAATACTATCAATTAGTTTTAAGATTATCAGAATAGATATTAGAAACACTAAGAAAAATATTGAATTTCTTATTCTTCTAAAAGCTAATGTTATCAAAGCTACCAAAATGTTAACAGTGCATCTTTATTATCAGTTATTATTATTTGTGACATATGTGTTATCTTTCTCTTAATTTTGTATATTCTGTAGAATAGTTTCAAATGGTAATATACTATATAGAAGTACTTTGTAATTCTACCAAAAATGATATGAAAATAAGGATAGAAAAAGACAATACCAACCTTTGAAAATCTGTATTTTATCTTTATGACCCCCAAAACTCAGAGTCTTCATGTAGCTCTTACTTATTTAAATAAGTATGCTGGATTTTGCAAAGTATTTCTCTAAATGAGCAGATTTTTTAAAATTCTATAACAATTTTACTTTGTAAAAAGAAAATAAATCAAACATCTGTTTTTTTCCCCCCAGCAGTTGAAAACTTCAAAACCTAGATAATATTTAACATAAAAAGCAAGTTAATGATTTTATAGCATGATCAATTGTATAATTCAGAGTTTTATCTGATCTTATTGACAATGAGAACTGAAAGAACTGTCTGTCTCCTGAACCACTGCCTCTTAAAGTGTGCTGTGGAAAAAGCCATCCCACATTCCCATGCTTAATATAATTTATTTTTTAAGTAATTAGAATGAAAAGGAGAAAGAAAAGTGCTAAGTGCAAGCCTAGAAATCAAAGAGGATTCTAAATACAATTGCATTTAACAACATTTTATTTAAAGTTGTAAATGATGCTACTATTTGTAAATCTGATGCATATATGGGTACCTATATATAGTTTTCAACAATTCAGCAAAAAGAATGTTGCATACAGGGTAAAGAACAAATAGTATTTTGGATTAGAGACTAATTTCAGAAGATAATTTTGTGTTTATATCAGCCCTTAAGTAGGATATGAAGATTATTTTATGTTTGGCCTGAATAAATATCTCAGCAGTAGTCTGTTTCCAAAATTTTTCAGTTTTTCCATGACAAGACATGGTATGCCATGTCAAGATATTTTATACCAAAATTCTTTCTTATTGATGAAAATAAAAAATTTAATTTATTGTCATCATTTTACTTCATATACTACACTTTTAGATCATTTAAATATAATTTATATTTTGTCCTTTAGATTGCAGATGTCTCCTCTATCAGTTCAGTTCAGTCGCTCAGTCGTGTCCGACTGAGCATTGAGTCGGTGATGCCATCCAACCATCTCATCCTCCATCATCCCCTTCTCCTCCTGCCCACAATCCTTCCCAGCATCAGGGTCTTTTCCAATGAGTCAACTCTTTGCATGAGGTGGCCAAAGTATTGGAGTTTCAGCTTCAGCATCAATCCATCCAATGAACACCCAGGACTGGTCTTCCTTTAGGATGAACTGGTTGGATCTCCTTTCAGTCCAAGGGACTCTCAAGAGTCTTCTCCAACACCACAGTTCAAAAGCATCAATTCTTCAGCGCTCAGCTTTCTTCACAGTCCAACTCTCACATCCATACATGACCACTGGAAAAACCATAGCCTTGACTAGACAGACCTTTGTTGGCAAAGTAATGTCTCTGATTTTCAATATGCTATCTAGGTTGGTCATAACTTTCCTTCCAAGGAGTAAGCGTCTTTTAATTTCATGGCTGCAGTCACCATCTGCAGTGATTTTGGAGCCCAAAAATATAAAGTCTGACACTGTTTCCACTGTTTCCCCATCTATTTCCCATGAAGTGATGGGACCAGATGCCATGATCTTCGTTTTCTGAATGTTGAGTTTTAAGCCAACTTTTTCACTCTCCTCTTTCACTTTCATCAAGAGGTTTTTTTAGTTCCTCTTCACTTTCTGCCATAAGGGTGGTGTCATCTGCATATCTGAGGTTCTTGATATTTCTCCTGGCAATCTTGATTCCAGCTTGTATTTCTTCCAGCCCAGAGTTTCTCATGATGTACTCTGCATATAAGTTAAATGAGCAGGGTGAGAATATACAGCCTTGATGTATTCCTTTTCCTATTTGAAACCAGTCTGTTGTTCCATGTCCAGTTCTAACTGTTGCTTCCTGACCTGCATATAGGTTTCTCAAGGGGCAGGTCAGGTGTTCTGGTATTCCCAACTCTTTCAGAATTTTCCACAGTTTATTGTGATCCATATTGTAGTAAAAACTATTATTTTTTATATTAAAATAATCTTTATTATTAAAGACCTATGTTGAGTCCCAAGCTTCTGTTTCCTTCAATTTGACAAACTAGATGTCTATAGAAACCCATACCATCAAACACCACTAAATCTGCAGATTAAAACTATTGTCACTGTGCGTGTGTGTGTATAATGTTTACATACACATAAACATATATATATATATATACACATGTGTATGTAAATACATATACAAGTATAAAAGTAAGGGTATTTGTTAGAGGCCTAAGGTAATTTAAAAAGTACACATTCTTAGCAGAAAAAAAAAAATGCCCTGGGAACATATGAGCAGACATGACGGTTTGGAGCCAGAGAATATTGGATCACAAGTTTAAATAATATTGTAAAAGAGAAGAAGTTTTAAAACACCTCTAACCAGAGCTAAAGGGAAGTTAGGAGACAACTGGAGAGAGAGACTGTCTAAAACAGTATGTGGTGATAATTTTCCTGAATTAATACAATTTAAGCATTCTTGGGCTCAGGAAGCCAATCCAATCCTGAGTTGAAAAAACATGGAAAGGTCTGTATCTATACAAATTATTGGCAAACTGCAGAAAAGTAATAACAGAAAAATAATCTTAAATGGAGCTGTAAGAAAAAAATAAAGAAATAAACTAGAAATGAATGACAAGAGAAACATGAGTTGACTTTTTAAACAGCAACAATAGAAACAATAAAGTGGATTTTATATTCAAAATTTGGTGAAAAAAAATAAAATTATTCATCAGAATTCTCTACTTGGTGTTGTGAGTTTACTGTGTCCCCGTAAACCAGATATTAAAATCCTATCACCCAGTACTTCAGAATGTGACCATATTTGGAAATAGAGACCTTGGCTAATTAATAAAGTTAAGATGAGGTCATCCTCCAGGAGTTGGTGATGGACAGTGAGGCCTGGCGTGCTGTGATTCATGGGGTCGCAAAGAGTCGGACACGACTGAGCGACTGATCTGATCTGATCTGATCTGAGGTCATCCTGGTGTTAGGCGGGTTCTTAATTTAATCCAGTGTGATTGGTACTTTCCTAAACAGTGGGGAAAGAGACAAAAACATGTAAGAGAGAAGGCCATGGGATGATGTTGATAGAAATTCAAGTCTGGCAACTTCAATGTAAGGGAGGTCAGTGACTGTAGGTAAACCACCAACAGGTAGAGAAGAAAAGATGGATTCCTTTTACAGATTTCAGATTTTTAGGCAATCAAATTGGGAAACAATAGATTTCTCTTGTTTCAAACCACTTAGTTTGTGGTACTTTGTTAAAAGTAGTCCTGAGGAACTTGTATACCCAGAAAACTTACATGATAGGGATTAATGGACAAACTAAAACTGAGAGGTTTTCATACTGACAAAATACACCTAGAAACTCAAGAAAGAAATGACTTTTGAAAGAAAGTGAAAAAGCAAGCCGTGAACCAAAAAATAGGGCAAAATTTATGTCTATAAACAGACATTGACAGTATAAAGCAACATCAAAGTCATCTCCTTTTTACAGATAAAAAGAAAGATAGAATTAAAAACCTGGATCACAATAATATAAAAGCCACCAAAGGTGTGTTTGAATTAAAGAACAGTTCTAAAGTAGCTACATTATTTGACATAAAGGTAAAATATTAACTTTAAAATTTGTGTGGTTGAAGGCACATGTTGAGCTTTTCTGGAAAAAGAAAAATACAATTTTCAAAATAATAATATGGATAAAAGGAGAATAAAAAGTTGTGAGAGGAATATCAATCAAGAGGTTAAAAACTTAAAAAATCCATACATATAGGAAAATGTAAAACTGCAGAAAGAGCTAAATTAAATATAAATCCAAATATTTTGTTACCACATTAAGTTTATTTGATTTTTAGTTTTATTTTCTAAATTGACAAACACCACTGTATAATTAAAGATGTAAGCATAATAATGTGGTTTACATATAATGTGAAATGATTACCAGAATAAGTTTACTAAACATGCATTGTTTTATATAGATACAAAAAAAAAAAAGTTCCTGTGATGAGAACTCTTAGGATTTACTCTCTTAACAACTTTCTTATATAACATATAGCAGTGTTAATTATATTGGGTGGCCTCGCACAGCATGACTTAGTTTCATTGAGTTAGAAAAGGCTGGGTCCATGTGATCAGATTGGCTAGTTTTCTGTGATTGTGATTTCAGTCTGTCTGCCCTCTGATGCCCTCTCTCAGCACCTCCTGTCTTACTTGGGTTTCCCTTATGTTGGACGTGGGGTTTCTCTTTATGACTGCTCCAGCAAAGCGCAGCTGCTATTCATTACCTTGGAGATGAAGTATCTCCTCTCTGACTCTGCTCCTGACCTTAGATATGGGGTATCTCTTCTCCACTGGTGCAGCCACCACTCCTGTGCTGCACAAGTCAACTGGAGATGGGAATGGCAAACCACTTGAGTTTTCTTGCCTTGAGAACCCCATGAACAGTATGAAAAGGCAAAAAGATAGGACATTGAAAGATAAACTCCCCAGGTCAGTAGGTACCCAATATGCTGCTGGAGATCAGTGGAGAAATAACTCCAGAAAGAATGAAGGGATGGAACCAAAGCAAAAACAACACCCAGTTGTGGATGTGACTGGTGATAGAAGTAAAATTTGATGCTGTAAAGAGCAATATTGCATAGGAACTTGGAATGTCAGGTCCATGACTTAAGGCAAATTGGAAGTGGTCAAACAGGAGATGGCAAGAGTGAACGGCAACATTCTAGGAATCAGTGACATAAAATGGACTGGAATAGGTGAATTTAATTCAGATGACCATTATATCTACTACTGAGGGCAGGAACCCCTTAGTATTTAGATGGAGTAGCCATCATAGTCAGCAAGAGTCAGAAATGCAGTACTTTGATGCAATCTCCGAAACGACAGAATGACCTCTGTTTGTTTCTAAGGCAAACCATTCAATATCACGTTAATCCAAGTCTATGCCCCGACCAGTAGCACTGAAGAAGCTGAAGATGAATGGTTATATGAAGACCTATAAGACCTTTTAGAACTAACACCCAAAAAAGATGTCCTTTTCATTATAGGGAACTGGAATGCAAAAGTAGGAAGTCAAGAATCACTTGGAGTAAGGGGAAAATTTGGTCTTGGAATACAGAATGAAGCAGGGCAAAGGCTAATAGAGTTTTGCCAAGAGAACACACTGGTCATAGCAAACACCCTCTTCCAACAACATAAGAGAAGACTACACATGGACATCACCAAATGGTCAACACTGAAATCAGATTGATTACATTCTTTGAAGCCAAAGGTGGAGAAGCTCTACAAAGTCAGCAAAAACAAGACTGGGAGCTGACTGTGGCTCAGATCATGAACTCCTTATTGCCCAATTCAGACTTAAATTGAAGAAAGTAGGGAAAACCATTAGACCATTCAAGTATGACCTAAATCAAATCCCTTATGATTATATGGTAGAAGTGAGAAATAGATTTAAGGGACTAGATCTGATAGAGTGTTTGATGAACTATGGACGTAGGTCCATGACATTGTGCAGGAGACAGGGATCAAGACCATCCTTAAGAAAAAGAAATGCAAAAAAGCAAAATGGCTGTCTGAGGAGGCCTTCCAAATAGCTGTGAAAAGAAGAGAAGTGAAAAGTAAAGGAGAAAAGGAAAGATATATCCATTTGATTGCAGAGTTCCAAAGAATAGCAAGGAGAGATAAGAAAGCCTTCCTCAGTGATCAATGCAAAGAAATAGAGGAAAACAACAAAATGGGAAAGACTAGAGATCTCTTCAAGAAAATTAGAGATACTAAGGGAAAATTTCATGCAAATGGGCTCAATAAAGAACAGAAGTGGTATGAACCTAACAGAAGCAGACGATATTAGGAAGAAGTGGCAAGAATACACACAAAAACTATACAGAAAATATCTTCACGACCCAGATAGTCACAAAGATGTGATCACTCACCTAGAGCCAGACATCCTGGAATGTGAAGTCAAGTGGGCCTTAGGAAGCATCACTATGAACAAAGATAGTGCAGGTGATGGAGGACCAGTTGAGCTATTTCAAATCTTACAAGATGATGCTGTGAAAGTTCTGCACTCAATATGCCAGCAAATTTGGAAAACTCAGCAGTGGTAACAGGACTGGAAAAGGTCAATTTTCATTCCAATCCCAAAGAAAGGCAATGCCAAAGAATGCTCAAACTACCGCACAATTGCACAAGAGTGAACAATGACATTTTAGGAAATCAGGAAACTAAAATGGACTGTAATGGGTGAATTTAACTCAGATGACCATTATATTTACTACTGTGGGCAAGAATCCCTTAGAAGGAATGAAGTAGCCATAATAGTCAACAAAAGAGTCTGAAATACAGTACTTGGATGCAATCTCAAAATGACGGAATGATCTCTGTTCGTCTCCAAGGCAAACATTCAATATCATTACATCCTTAGTGCTTAATTTATCTTATAGATAGAAGTTTGGACCTTTGACCACTTTCATTCTATTTTCCATCACTCTAACCCTGTGTTTCATAACCACACATCTGCTAAGTTTGTTTGCTTTTTTTGTTTTTTGAAGTGTAATTGTAAGTATTTAAGTTACTGGTGTAAAATTAAGTGATTTGATATTTCTATACATTACAAAATGATCCCTACAATAAGCCTAGTTACCATTGACAACATATAACAATGTTACATTATTATTAATCATATTCCCTATGCTGTACATTATATCCCATTGACTCATTTATTTATTTTGTAGCTGGGAGTTTGTTATGTATATACCTCTTAATTTCCTTCACCAATTTCACTCATCATCTCCAACCCAGAGCAATCATCTGTTTTATCTGTATCTAGCACTCAATATGCCAGCAAATCTGGAAAACGCAGCAGTGGCCACAAGATTGGAAAAGGTCAGTTTTCATCCCAATTCCAAAGAAAGGCAATGCCAAAGAATGCTCAAACTACCACACAATTGCACTCATCTCACACGCGAGTAAAGTAATGCTCAAAATTCTCCAAGCCAGGCTTCAGCAGTATGTGAACCGTGAACTTCCTGATGTTCAAGCTGGTTTTAGAAAAGGCAGAGGAACCAGAGATCAAATTGCCAACATCCGCTGGATCATCGAAAAAGCAAGAGAGTTCCAGAAAAACATCTATTTCTGCTTTATTGACTATGCCAAAGCCTTTGACTGTGTAGATCACAATAAACTATGGAAAATTCTGAAAGAGATGGGAATACCAGACCACCTGATCTGCCTCTTGAGAAATCTGTATGCAGGTCAGGAAGCAACAGTCAGAACTGGTCATGGAACAACAGACTGGTTCCAAATAGGAAAAGGAGTACGTCAAGGCTGTATGTTGTCACCGTGTTTATTTAACTTATATGCAGAGTACATCATGAGAAATGCTGGACTGGAAGAAACACAAGTTGGAATCAAGATTGCTGGGAGAAATATCAATAACCTCAGATATGCAGATGACACGACTCTTATGGCAGAAAGTGAAGAGGGGCTAAAAAGCCTCTTGATGAAAGTGAAAGTGGAGAGTGAAAAGATTGGCTTAAAGCTCAACATTCAGAAAACGAAGATCATGGCATCTGGTCCCATCACTACATGGGAAATAGATGGGGAAACAGTGGAAACAGTGTCAGACTTTGTTTTTCTGGGCTCCAAAATCACTGCAGATGGTGACTGCAGCCATGAAATTAAAAGACGCTTACTCCTTGGAAGGAAAGTTATGACCAACCTAGATAGCATATTCAAAAGCAGAGACATTACTTTACCAACAAAGGTTTGCCTAGTCAAGGCTATGGTCTTTCCTGTGGTCATGTATGGATGTGAGAGCTGGACTGTGAAGAAGGCTGAGCGCCGAAGAATTGATGCTTTTGAACTGTGGTGTTGGAGAAGACTCTTGAGAGTCCCTTGGACTGCAAGAAGATCCAACCAGTCCATTCTGAAGGAGATCAATCCTGGAATTTCTTTGGAGGGAATGATGCTAAAGCTGAAACTCCAGTATTTTGGCCACCTCATGCGAAGAGTTGACTCATTGGAGAAGACTCTGATGCTGGGAAGGATTGGGGGCAGGAGGAGAAGGGGACGACAGAGGATGAGATGGCTGGATGGCATCACTCACTTGATGGGTGTGAGTCTGGGTGACCTCTGGGAGCTGGTGATGGACAGGGAGGCCTGGTGTGCTGCGGTTCATGGGGTCGCAAAGAGTTGGACACGACTGAGCGACTGATCTGATCTGATCTGATAATTCTGTTTATGTTTTATGTTAATTCATAATGCTTTTCAGATTCTACATATAAGTTAGATAATACAATATATGTCTTTCTCAGAGTTATTTTACCTAGTATAATTCCCTCTATGTTGTTCACATTTAGGAAGGTATCATTCTTTTTTTATGGCTGATGAGTATTCCACTGTATACAAATACCACATCTTCCTTACCTAATCATCTATAGATGGGTTTGGGTTCTTAGGTTACTTCCTATTTTGACTATTGTGAATAATGATGCTTTTAACATTGTTGCTCTTATTGTTCAGTTGCTCAGTCGTGTCAACTCTTTGCAACCCCGTGGACTGCAGCAAGCCAGGCTTCCCTGTCCTTCACTGTCTACCTGAGTTTGTTCAAACTCATGTCCATTGAGTCAGGGATGTCATCCAACCATCTTGTCTTCTGTCATCCTCTTCTCCTCTTGCCATTAATCTTTCCTAACACTAAGGTCTTTTCCAATGAGTCAGCTATTGGCGTCAGTTGGTCAAAGTATTGGAGCTTCAGCTTCAGCATCAATCCTTCCAATGAATATTCAGGATAGATTTCCTTCAGGATTGACTACTTTGATCTCCTTGCAGTCCAAGAGACTCTCAAGAGTCTTCTCCAACATTACAGTTCAAAAGCATCAATTTTCAGCACTCGGCCTTCTATATGGTACAACTCTCACATCCATACATGATTACTGGAAAACCATAGCTTTGATTATACAGACTTTTGTAGGCAATTGATGTCTCTGCTTTTTAATACACTGTCTAGATTTGTCATAGCTTTCCTTCCAAGGGCAAGTGTCTTTTAATTTCATGGCTTCAGTCATCAATTGCAGTGACTTTGAAGCCCAAGAATATAAAGTCTGTCACAGTTTCCATCGTTTCCCCATCTGTTTGCCATGAAGTGATGGGACCAGATGCCATGATCTTAGTTTTTTTAATGTTGAGTTTTAAGCCAGCTTTTTCATTCTCCTCATTTACCTTCATCAGAGGCTCTTTAGTTTCTCTTTGCTCTCTGCCATAAGGATGGTGTCATCTGCATACCTGAGGTTATTGCTATTTCTCCTGTCAATCCTGATTTCAGCTTGTGCTTCACCCAGTCCAGCATTTTGCATGAGGTACTCTGCATAAAAGGTAAATAAGCAAGGTGACAATATACAAGCTTTGACATACTCCTTTCCCAATTTGGAACCAGTCCATTGTTCCATGTCCAGTTCTGTTGCTACTTGACCTGTGTACAAGTTTTTCAGAAGGCAGGAAACATGATCTGGTATTCCTATCTTTTTAAGAATTTTCAACAGTTTGTTGTGATCCACACAAACAAAGGCTTAAGCATAGTCAACAAAGAAGATGTTTTTTTCTGGCATTCTCTTGCTTTTTCTATGATCCAGTGAATATTGGCAATTTGATCTCTGGTTCCTCTGCCTTTTCTAAATCCAGCTTGTACATCTGGAAGTTTTCATTTCACATACTGTTGAACCCTAGCTTAAAGAATTTTGAGCATTACCTTGCTAGCATGTGAAATGTGTGCAATTGTGCAGTAGTTTGAACATTCTTTGGCATTGCCTTTCTTTGAGGTTGAAATGAAAACTGACCTTTTCCAGTCCTGTGGCCACTGCTGAGTTTTCCAAATTTGCTGGCATATTGAGTGTAGCACTTTGACAGCATCATCCTTTAGGATTTGGAATAGCTCAGTTGGAATTCCATCGCTTCCACTAGCTTTGTTCATCATGATGCTTCCTAAGGCCCACTTGACTTCATACCCCAGGATATCTGGCTTTAAGTGAGTAATCACACCATTGTGGTTATCCAGGTCATTAGTATCCTTTTTGTATAGTTTTTCTGTGTATTTTTGCCACCTCTTCTTAATATCTTCTGCTTCTGTTAGGTCCATACTGTTTCTGTCCTTTATTGTGCCCAACTTTGCATAAGGTATTCCCTTGGTATCTCTAATTTTCTTGAAGAGATCTCTAGTCTTTACATTCTATTGTTTTCCTCTATTTCTTTCCACTGTTCACTTAGGAAGGCTTTGTTCTCTCTCCTTGTTTTTCTTTGGAACTCTGCATTCATATGGGTATATCTTTCCTTTTCTCTTTTCATTTTCCTTCTTTTCTTTGCTCAGCTATTTGTAAGACTTTCTCAAACAACCATTTTGCTTTTGTTTTTCTTGGGGATGGTTTTGATCACAGCTTCCTGTACAATGTTACAAACCTCTGTATGTGGTTCTTCAGGCAGTCTGTCTACCAGATCCAGCCTCCTGAATCTATTTGTCACTTCCACAGTATAATCGTAAAGGATTTGATTTAGGTCATACATGAATGGCCTAGTTTTTTTCCCCTACTTTCTTCAATTTAAGTCTGAATTTTGCAATAAGGAGTTCATGATCTGAGCCACAGTCAGCTCCCAGTCTTGTTTTTGCTGACTATGTAGAGCTTCTCCATCTTCAAATCCAAAGAATATATTCAATCTGATTTCGGTATTGAGCATCTGGTATGTTCATGTGTAGAGTCATCTCTTTTGCTGTTGGAAGAGGGTGTGTCCTATGACTACTGCGTTCTCTTGGCAAAGATATGTACAACTTTGCCCTGTTTCATTCTGTACTCCAAGGCCAAACCTGCCTGTTATTCCAGATATCTATTGCCTTACTCCTTTTGTATTCTAGTTTCTTATGATGAAAGGACATCTTTTTTTTTTTTTTTTGGTGTTAGTTTTACAAGGTGTTGTAGGTATTCATAGAACCATTCAATTCCAGATTCTTCTACATTAGTGGTTAGGGCATAGACTTGCATTACTGTGATAATGAATGTTTTGCCTTGGAAACATAGGATTTCATATATTTTAAATTAATATTTGTATTTCCTTTGGCAAACTTCCCAGAAGTGGAATCGCTAGATCATATGGTAATTCTATATTTAATATTTTTATGAACCTCCATACTGTTTTCCACAGTTGCTTCACCAGTTTACATTCCCAACATGGTAAGAATGTTACATGTTTTTCTATATTCTCATAACCACATCAATTAAAAAATATATATATATATCAGATTAAACTCACCAGGATGTGAACATAATGAGGTCATCATGTACAATAACTCCATTAAATATAATAATTGAAACATTGCAATTTAAGACAGAGATTATAACACTGGAAAAAAGTTCAAACCAAGTTTCAAAATTTGACAAAAATACAATGAAAATAGACAATTTTACTATTATTTTAGAAAATTTAAATGTATCACTCTCAAACTAATATATCCAAAAGACAATAAAAGAAGAACTTTAGTATCATCTCACTCTTAAGCAATTGGTCATATACAAAGATTGCATCAAAGTCACATTCTCATCAAATCTACCAGAAAATTTTGAAAATAAAAAAACTTTGAAAAATGAAGATGCTTTAAACATTAATAAAGTACTTAATGCAAAAATAACAATGATATATCATGGGGTCCATTAAATATGTGGAAATAAAATGTATAAAAACAAGAAAACAACTAAGAAGGGAAGGATATATATGTTTGAAGTATTCTTATATTTTACATGAAGTATCATCTATTATTCACAGATAGAATGTGAATAATAGATAGATATATTCTGTATCTCTAGAGCAATTACTAGAAAACAAAAAGCAGGAGTAAAACTCATAAGCCTACAGTGAGGGTAAAATGGAATTTTAAAGAATATCCAATTAATTTAAAATAAGATAAAAAGAAAATTGGAGTAAATATAGATTGGTTAGCTAGCAAACAAGGAGCAGGATGACAGGTTTGAATATAAGCTTATCAATAATCACATTAAATGTAATGAAAGAGACTATAACACTAGAAAAAATAATCAAGAACCTGTTATATACTATTAACCAGAGGTATAATTTAATCACTACAACACATATAGACTAAATAAAAAAGATATACTGCTCAACCTCTAGCTAAATGAAAGGTGAAGTGACTATATTAATATTAGTTAGAGTAGATTTCAGGTTAAGAACTGTATCAGAGATAAAAGGATCAAACATATTGGTAAATATATCCATGTACCTATTATCAGAACTTCAATATAAATGATATAACAACTGCCATAAATGAAAAAAAAAAACAACAAAAGAACAAATGGAATCAATTGTTTGGAAATTTTTACACTCCTGTTTCAGGAATTAATAGTTTAAATAGACAAAATAATTACAGTAAAGTAGATGTGAACAATAGTACAAACCAACTTGAGTTTAATTACATTTATAGGACACCACCAATCCTATCATCAATACCAGATCCATATTCTTTTCAGGTATACTGGAATATTGACTGAGGTAGCTTATATTGTAGGCCACAAAACAATATATTTATTAAGATATGTGTTATATAGAGTAAGAATATAGAGAGACTATAGGCACACTTTTTTTTTATACACTTTGCTTTATTGTGCTTCACAAATATTGTGCTTTTTACAAATTGAAGATTGGTGGAAACTCTGCCTCAAGCAAGTCTATCCGCTCCAGTTTTCCAACAGCCTTTGCTCACTTCCTGTCTCTGCATCACATTTTGATAATTCTCACAGTACTTCAAACTTTTCTGTTTTTATTATATTTGATATGATAACCTGTGACCAGCAATCTTTGATATTACTATTATAATTGTTTAGGGGCACCAGGAATCATGACCATATAAGATAGCAAGCTTAATTTTTCAACATTATGTAAGTTCTGACTTTTGAGAAACCTGTATGCAGGTCAGAAAGTGACAGAACTTTACATGGAACAACAGACTGTTTTCAAATAGGAAAAGGAGTACATCAAGGCTGTATATTCTCACCCTGCTTATTTAACTTATATGCAGAGTACATCATGAGAAACACTGGGCTGGAGGAAGCACAAGCTGAAATCAAGATGGCTGGGAGAAATATCAATAACCTCAAATATGCAGATGACACGACTCTTATGGCAGAAAGTGAAGAAGAACTAAAGAGCCTGTTGAAGAAAGTGAAAGATGAGAGTGAAAAAGTTGGCTTAAACTCAACATTTAGAAAACAAAGATCATGGCATCTGGTCCCATCACTTCATGGCAGATAGATGGGGATACAGTAGAAACAGTGGCTGGCTTTATTTTTCTGGGCTTCAAAATCACTGCAGATGGTGATTGCAGCCGTGAAATTAAAAGACGCTTACTCCTTGGAAGAAAGGTTATGACCAACCTAGACAGCATATTAAGAAGCGAGACATTACTTTGCCAACAAAGGTTCATCTAGTCAAGGCTATGGTTTTTCCAGTGGTCATGTATGGATGTCAGAGTTGGACTATAAAGAAAGCTGAGTGCCAAAGAATTGATGCTTTTGAACTGTGGTGTTGGAGAAGACTCTTGAGAATCCCTTGGACTGCAAGGAGATCCAATCAGTCCATCCTAAAGGAGACCAGTCCTGGGTGTTCATTGGTAGGACTGATGGTGAAGCTGAAACTCCAATACTTTGGCCACCTGATGCGAAGAGCTGACTCACTGGAAAAGACCCTGATGCTGGGAAAGATTGAGGGCAGAAGGAGAAGGGGATGACAGAGGATGAAGACCCTGATGCTGGGAAAGATTGAGGGCAGGAGGAGAAGGGGATGACAGAGGATGAGATGGTCGGATGGCATCATTGACTGGATGGACACAGGTTTGGATGGACTCTGGGAGTTGGTGATGGACAGGGAGGCCTGGCGTGCTGTGGTTCATCAGGTTGCAAGGAGTCAGACACGACTGAGTGACTGAATTGAAGTTCTGACTACTCCATTCATTGGCTATTTCCCCCATACCTCCCTCTATCCTTAGCCTTCCCTCTTCTCTGAAACAAAACTACATTGTAATTAGGGCAATTAATAACCTCACAATGACCTCTACGTGTTCAAGTAACAGAAAATGTCACATGTCTCTAACTTTAAACCAAAGGCTAGAAATGATTAAGCTTAGTGAGGCTTGTTGGAAGCCTAGACAGGCTGAAAACTAGGCCTCTTACATCAGTTAGCCAAGTTTGAATGTGAAGAGAAAGCTCTTTAAGGAAGTTGAAAGTGCTACTTTAGTAAACACAGAAATGATAAGAAAGCTAAACAACCTCATTGCTAATATGGAGAAGGTTTTAGTGGTCTGGAAAGAAAATCAAGCCAACCACAACATCTCCCTAAGCTAAAGCCTAATCCAGAGCAAGGCCTTAATTCTTTTTAAGTCTATGAAGGCAGAGAGTGATAAGGAAGCTGCAGAAACAAAGATTGAAGCTAGAAGAGGTTGGTTCATAAGGATTAATGAAAGAAGCCATCTTCATAACATAAAAGTGCCAAGTGAAGCAGCAAGTGTTGATGTAGAATCTGCAATGAGCCATCTAAAATATCTAGCTAAGATAATTAAGGAAAGTGGCTATGATAAACAATATATTTTTCATTGGACAAACAGCCTGCTATAAAGGAAGATCTTCATAACCAGAGAGGAGAAGTTAATACCTGGCTTCAAAGCTTAAAAAGAACAGGCTGACTGTCTTGAAGGAGTTAAGGCAGCTAGTGATTTTAAGATGAAGTCAATACTCAGTTACCTTCCTGAAAGTTTTGGATCCCTTAGGAATTATGCTAACTCTACTCTGCTTGTGCTCTATAAATGGAATAACAAAGCCTGGATGATAGCATATCTGTTGACAACGTGGTTACTGAATAAGCCCACTCTTGTGGCCTACTCTTCAGGAATAAAAGATTTCTTTTGAAATATATTGCTTGTTTACAATGCATATGACACCCAAAATCTCTAGTGGAGATGTACAGTAAGATTCATGTTGTTTTCATGCCTACTAACACAGCACTCATTTTGCAGGTAATAAATCAAGGAGTAATTTTGATTTTCAAGTCTTTTTATTAAAGAAATACATTTCATTAAACTATAGCTGCCTCAGATAGTGATTTCTCTGTTGGATTTGGATAAAGTAAATTGAAAACTTTCTGGAAAGGATTCACTCTTCTAGATGCCAGTAATTGCATTTTAGATTCATGGGAAGAGGTCAGAATATCAACTTTAGCAGGAATGTGGAAGTAGTTCATCCCAGCCCTTATGGATGACTTGCAGGGACTCAAGACTTTAGTGAAGGAAGTACCTAGAGGTGAAGTGGAAACAGAAAGAGAACTAGAATTATAAGTGGAGCCTGAAGAAGAAACTGAAATCTTGCAATCTCAGGATGAAATTTGTACAGATGAGGATTTCCTTCTTATGGATGAGCAAAGAAAATAATTAATTGAGATGAAAACTACTCCTGGATAAGATGCTATGAAGATGTTGAAATTATAACAAAGGGTGTATAACATTAGCAGGAGCAGGGTTTGAGAGAACTTATTTAAATTTTGAAAGAAGCTCTACTGTGGTTATGCTATCAAACAGTATTGAATGCTACAGAGGAAGCACTCATGAAGGGAGAATCAACAGATGCAAACTTCATTGTTTTCTTATTTTAAAAACGGCTGCAGCCACCCCAGGAGAAAGCATTGGCACCCCCACTCCAGCACTCTTGCCTGGAAAATCCCATGGACGGAGAAGCCTGGTGCATTGCAGCCCATGGGGTTGCTAGGAGTCGGACACAACTGAGCTACTTCACTTTCCCTTTTCACTTTCATGCATTGGAGAAGGAAATGGCGCCCTGCTCCAGTACTCTTGCCTGGAAATGCCATGGACTGAGGAGCCTAGTGGGCTGCAGTCCATGGGGTCGCTAAGAGTTGGGCAGGACTGAGCGACTTCACTTTCACTTTTCACTTTCATGCACTGGAGAAGGAAATGGCAACCCACTCCAGTGTTCTTGCCTGGAGAATCCCAGGGACAGGGAAGCCTGGTGGGCTGCCGTCTATGGGGTCACACAGAGTCGGACACGACTGAAGCGACTTAGCAGCAGCAGCAGAAATGAAAAATTATGTCCACATACAACAAATAAAACTTGTTAGAAAACGAAAAGGCTTTATTCTTAACAGCCAAAATCTAGGCACAATCCAAATGTCTATCATCAGACTAGCAGGTAAACAAATTGTGGTAAACTCAAACAATGGAATACAATGGAATTAATTGCAGTCAGGTAAAAGACAGGGAGAACTAGTGATAATACATGATACAGCATGGATGTAGCTCATAACCACTAAACTTACGGAAATCAGCCAGACGCTAAAGAGTATAAACTGTACTGTGCCTCTGGTGCAAAATTATATGTGAAGCAAAGTACAATACATGGTGACAGAAAACAAATCTGTGGTTTCCTGGAGTTGATTGAAAGAAGGAGGTTGACTAATTTGGGACACAAGAAACTTTATGAGCTGATGAAAAGATTCTTTATTAATTGTGGTGGTGGTTATCTTATGTGCACATCTTTACAATATGCTTAAAATGGGTATATTTTATTAAATGCATATTATGCTTCAACATAGTTTATTTTAAAATTAAACATTCTTACATGAAGATATGCTTTACAAATTGGTAAGATTTTTATCATTCTGTGTGTCCTAAACAGTTAACAATTGCCCTGAGCCTTACTCTTCTAAGTTCTTACCCATTTCATTAAGGTAAAATGCTGCAATGCACAGCACATTTAAAAGGAACACAGTATATGTTGATTCACTTTTTTCATTCACTCTTCCACTAACCTATAGAAATAGTCTAATCAGAGAAATTGTGAGACTTCCTTGGTGGCTCAGTGGTAAAGAATCCACTTGCCAATGGAGGAGATGGGTTTGATCCTTGGTCTGGGAAGATCCCACATGTCATGGAGCAGCTAAGCTCTACAACTACTGAGTACCTATGCTCTAGACAGTCTGAGCTTTGTAACAAGGAAACCACTGCAACAAGAAGTCCATGCACCACAAATAGAGAAAAGTCTGCACAGAGATGAAGACCCAACACAGCCCATAAAATTATGGCAAAAGAAAGAAGGAAAAATTGTATCTTCTGTCCTATTGTGATGATTTTCTAATAAATTTTATGTCATTTGTCACAATTCTTCCCCTATGTCATTAGACCACAGTCTGTTATCACCATGAAAACCAGAGTAATTTTTAAGTTCAGGGAGTGTGTGTGTGTGTATATGTGTGTGTATATATATATATATAAATATATAAAAATCTCCTGATTCTCTTAGCTGCTGCTACTGCTGCTAAGTCGCGTCAGTCGTGTCCGACTCTGTGTGACCCCAGAGACGGCAGCCCACCAGGCTCCCCCATCCCTGGGATTCTCCAGGCAAGAACACTGGAGTGGGTTGCCATTTCCTTCTCCAATGCGTGAAAGTGAAAAGTGAAAGTGAAGTCTCTCAGTCGTGTCCGACTCCTAGTGACCCCATGAACTGCAGCCCACCAGGCTCCTCAGTCCATGGGATTTTCCAGGCAAGAGTACTGGAGTGGGGTGCCATTGCCTTCTCCATCTCTTAGCTAAACAATATTTTATAGAAGTAGCAAGTATTTGTTGAATTGATTTAAGTTTTGATAGTTACATTTTGAGTAGTCTGAGTCAGTCAGTTACTAATTTAAACATTTTCCATTCAAAATGTGCCATACTCTGTGAAAATTATAGCAATAAAAAGATGAAAAAAGTGATTACACCGTCTTGTAACTAACATTTCCAGAAAACTATTGAAAGTATGGTTAATAGAATTGAACAGGAAAATTTCATGATAGGATAGTCATTTGAATGCTTTCTGAGTGGCAGTTAATTTATCAACTGTTACTCTGAATATGGTTTTGATTTAGTTAAAGCAGTCATCATTTTATTGGAGAGAAAATCAGTTGAAGTTCTTTTTGTCTCTTTCCTGAAGAACAAGCAACAAGTGCAGACTCATCCCTCTATAAATCTAGTATTTACATGTACAGCCATAGCTATGTTCAAAAACATACATAAAATATAAAATTAAATCTTATATAATATTCCATATATTGCTAATTTTCTAAACTTTTACAGAATCAAGTAAGTCCTCCTTGGTTCTACTCAGATTAGATACTGTTTCTAAAACTAAAAATGTCAGAACTAGTAGCCTCCATACAAAATTTCTTCTTTTTACCTCATTCAAGTTTGTCAAGCATAGTCTTCCCAAATTATCTAGGGGAACTCTTCAGATAATTTTGTTCATCAAAAAGTAGGTTTCTGGTTATACTAGATACTAATCACTCCAACTACTTTTCCTTAGTAAAATACATAAAAAACAACCATTAAGTATCTGTAATTGTAAAAGACATTCCTGTTGCTAATATTCAGATATCTGATTTTTAATCCTTGTAAAGTGCAACCTTTTAAAAAGTGACTCGCTTTACCACATTTCAAAAATACATCAAGATTTCTTTTATGTGATTGTTAAAACCTGTGATTTCTCAGATGAGTCCATGTTTACCAGCAGGACTCCCCCAGGAAGGCCAGCTGAACATCCCTCGTACTTTCCCTTCACTGTGGTCAGTGAATCAGCAAGTGTTATAGGAGTTCAGGGTGAAATGCCAGGTGCTATTTCAACAGTCCTTCTTTCACAACATCTAGGGTGGGGTCATTCTGTCAGGCTCTGATAAGGTTACTGGAACTCATTTCCTAGGGTGGTCAAGTTGACATCCTCTACTCTCATGGTCTCTGAATGCAGAAGGTAGTCACAGAGACCTGGTTCCCTTTTTGGGCAAAAGGCTACTCAACCACAAGCTGCTTATTAAACTCTGCCTGGAAAATATTATTCACTGAAATTATGTCTCACTAGCATAAAGTTTAATTTTGTAATTAACCAAACCATCTGTCATTGCAAGGCTCTTTTAAGGCCATCCAAATGAAGAACTTTTACTTGTCCAACCTTGCATAGTGAGAGGTTCTTTTTGTAACGAGTTCCTATGAGAAGGATATGGTGCTGTGTGTGTGCTGTGCTTAGTTGCTCAGTAGTGTTTGACTCTGTGACCCATTGGACTGTAGCCCGCTAGGCTCTTCTGTCCATGGGCTTTTTCAGGCCAGAATACTGGAGTGCTTACCATTTCTCTCTCCAGGGATCTTCCCTGGCCCAGGGATTGAATGGTAAGGATGTTAAATGATGGCTACAAATAGACTGTCATCTTCCTTCTCCCTTTGATAACTTACCTAACTCAGAACAAACTAATTTCCTAAAGGAAATTACCCTCCACCTTTCAGTAAATTTTTGCTCTTTCCAAAAATTGTTTAGTTTTTTATGTTATAAAACTCATCTGCATGTTGTTGCACCAAAAGGTTCTCCATATGTATTTTCACTGTGTAAGAATAACAGAAATATTTCCTTGAAAACTTGGGGATAATTACTAAGCAAACAACAATTAGTATTAATCAGTTATGTAATTTATTCTTCCTTTGAGGTTCCAAGGTTTTCTGTCTTGATATTTAGAAAAAATGCAAATGCAAGGACATCAAGGAATCAGATAGCTTGAAGGGATAAAACATTATCAGTTGGGCACGTCTTGAATAAGGTTTGAATTGGGTTTGGATCTTTAATGACTATTAGGTCACATATCTTGACATGGTGCCATCCAAACTCTGAATCAAAAACCCAGACTGAATCTTAAAGATAATTTTTAACTTTGGTGGTTTTATTTTTGGATGACATTAAAGAAGAAACTTAGAATTTTTTAAAAGTGTATTGTACATCTATAACTTTATAATAGCAACATATCTTGGAGAAGGCAATGGCAATCCACTCCAGTACTCTTGCCTAGAAAATGGACGGAGGAAATGAAAATGCTCCTACTGCCATGGACGGAGGAGCCTGGTAGGCTGCAGTCCATGGGGTCGCTAAGAGTCAAACACGACTGAGTGACTTCACTTTCACTTTCATACATTGGAAAAGGAAATGGCAACCCACTCCAGTGTTCTAGCCTAGAGAATCCCAGGGACGGGGGAGCCTGGTGGGCTGCTGTCCATGGGGTCGCACAGAGTTGGATACGACTGAAGCGACTTAGCAGCAGCAGCAGCAACATATCTACCTAAAAGGGTAAGGTTACACAGAGGCAGAATTATTCTGATTCAGTTCACACAACTCTTTCCACATCTTAGAAGTTTATAACATTAAATTTTGATACTACCTTGTCCATAGGTAAGAAGGAAAGAAGGAAAGAAGAAAGGAAGGTGGGAGGAGGGAGAAATGGATAAAATATATTGTTTTATTGAATAGATGCCAGAAAAGTAATGGTAATCTACACATACTGACTATTAGTCTTTTCTACAAGACTTTGGTCCAACTGATATTTAAAGTTTTAATTAATACCTGAATATATGCTTTCACTGACAAGTAGAAGATATGGTCCTAGATTACCGACAGCATCTTAAACTTAATATTTAATGCTACTTGTGTAGATTCCTTATTAAAATGATTGGAATGGACAGAATATGCAGTTGTAGGTCTTGAAAAAAGTTGGTTTGCACGGGTTAACTATTTTGCAATGAGATCAGTCTAGCTCTGCCACCTGCATTCCAAATAATTGGTCCCAAGAGAGTGATGATGTCAGTACGCCAACACCATCACATCTCAGTGTTTTTATACTGAGTCAGCCAAATGTGGGCCCATATTGGTCTGGTTTCTATTCTTCTGGCTGAAATCCATACAGTCTGGAAATGGCATTCTTTTTTAAATGATTAATGCCTCCTTTTATAATTATTTTACTTATCACTTACTCTCTGAGAATGCTACCTAGATATTCATTGAAAATTATATGACTTCAACTCAAGTGAATCAATTAGGTTTAATCTTCACAAAGTATCACAGCTAAAAATCTCACATAACTTTTTCAGTATATAATCTATATGTAAACTTTATTTGTATAGTTAATCTGTTGCCAGAAAATAACTGCCAGTAAAGGCAGAGAGAGAAAAAAAAAGACAATTATTCCTATATTTAAACCTATTTTAACCAATGGAAGAAAGCAAAAATCCAGCTAGTTAATTCCAGATTGTGAAGCTATGTACCATGAGTATTTCACAAACCCCATTGAAGACAAATGCAGGAAAGAGCCCACCACGATTAAAATAATTTAAGGGACTTTTAAATTTTTAATTATACACCCATATTAATTTTATTAGAACATAACTGTTGAAAAACTGCTAAATGCCTTTTTCATGCCATAGTTTTATTCTTAAAAGTTTTTTACTGGAAATCTATTTACCTTTTTGAAGTATATCTATAATGATACTCCTGAGGTTTGGAACTTAAATTTAAGTGGCAAATAAAGATCTTATGAACCTGAGCTAAGCTGTCAAACACTTAAGCTTTGAAGATCACTAGATGATTTTCTTAAAATAACAAAGAAACAAAAAGACAGGAGACAATCCCACTCGGTACTAAAACTTATACACACATAGCCTATATTAAAGGAAAAGCAATTATTTAACATCTTAAAGGTACATATTTGACTTCCCTTAGTAATAATTAAAGTAAAAAGTAGCAATCAATACCAATGAAGAAATTTTCTGCTTATCATTGGTTATTTAAGAGAATTACTTAAAAGAAAAAATCTTCCCCAACTCCCCTCTGCTCCATCAGAATGAATCCTTAGTAAAAAATAAGACAAGGTAGTAATCCATTATGACCTTAGATCAATTATCCTCAGACAGGGATCAGTTACAAGAAAAAGAAAAAAAAAAGAAAAATCCACATCTTTTAAATGCTTCTTACTCTTACTATACAACATTGCAAAATTGTCCAGATTAAGCAATTATTCCCTTATCTTCTAAAGTATGTTTTAAAATCCTGTAAATAAAGTCACTAATGTGATAAAGGGTAAAGAAACTACTCATTTGCACTGGAATAAATATGTCTATCAGTTCAGTTCAGTTCAGTCACTCAGTCATGTCTGACTCTTTGTGACCCCATGGACTGCAACACACCAGGCCTCCCTGTCCATCACCAACTCCCATGACATCCAACTCATGTCCATTGAGCCAGTGATGATTTTCAACCATCTCATCCTCTGTTGACCCCTTATCCGCCCACCTTCATTCTTTCCCAGCATCAGGGTCCTTTTCCAATGAGTCAGGTCTTCGCATCAGGTGGCCAAAGTATTGGAGTTTCAGCTTCAACATCAGTTCTTCCAATGAACACTCAAGACTGATCTCCTTTAGGATGGACTGGTTGGATATCCTTACAGTCCAAGGGACTCTCAAGAGTCTTCTCCAACACCTCAGTTCAGAAGCATCAATTCTTCAGTGCTCAGCTTTCTTTATAGTCCAAATCTCACATTTATACATGACTACTGGAAAAATCATAGCCTTGACTAGATGAAAATTTGTTGGCAAAGTAATATCTCAGCTTTTTAATACACTGTCTAGATTGGTTATAACTTTTCCTCCAAGGACATCTTTTAATTAAATGGCTGCAATCATCATCTGCAGTGATTTTGGAGCCCAGAAAAATAAAGTCAGCCACTATTTCCACTGTTTCCACATCTATTTGCCATGAAGTGATGGGACCGGATGCCATGATCTTCGTTTTCTGAATGTTGAGCTTTAAGCCCACTTTTTCACCCTCCTCTTTCACTTTCATCAACAGGCGCTTTAGTTCTTCTTCACTTTCTGCCATAAAGGTGGTGTCATCTGCATATTGGAGGTTATTGATATTTCTTCTGGCAATCTTGATTCCAGCTTGTGCTTCTCCTGTCCAGCATTTCTCATTATGTACTTACTCTGCATACAAGTTAAATAATCATGGTGACAGTATACAGCCTTGATGTACTCCTTTTCCTATTTGCAACCAGTCTGTCATTCCATGTCCAGTTCTAACTGTTGCTTCCTGATCTGCATACAGGTTTCTCAAGAGGCAGGTCAGGTAGTCTGGTATTCCCATTTCTTTCAGAATTTTCCACAGTCTATTGTGATGCACACAGTCAAAGCCTTTGGAGTAGTCAATAAAGCAGAAATAGATGTTTTTCTGGAACTCTCTTGCATTTTCCCATGATCCAGGGGATGTTGGCAATTTGATCTCTGGTTCCTCTGCCTTTTCTAAAACCAGCTTGAACATCAGGAAGTTCATGGTTCACATATTGCTGAAGCCTGGCTTGGAGAATTTTGAGCATTACTTTACTAGCGTGTGAGATGAGTGCAATTGTGCAGTAGTTTGAGCATTCTTTGGCATTGCCTTTCTTTGGGATTGGAATGAAAACTGACCTTTTCCAGTCCTGTGGCCACTGCTGAGTTTTCCAAATGTGCTGGCATATTGAGTGCAGCACTTTCACAGCATCATCTTTCAGGATTTGGAATAGCTCCACTGGAATTCCATCACCTCCACTAGCTTCGTTTGTAGTGATGCTTCCTAAGGCCCACTTGACTTCACATTCTAGGATGTCTGGCTCTGGGTGAGTGACTACACCATCATGATTATTTGGGTTGTGAAGATCTTTTTTCTGTAGTTCTTCTGTGTATTCTTGCCACCTCTTCTTAATATCTTTTGCTTCTGTTAGGTCCATACCATTTCTGTCCTTTATCGAGCCCATCTTTGCATGAAATGTTCCCTTGATATCTCTAATTTTGTTGAAGAGGTCTCTAGTCTTTCCCATTCTATTGTTTTCCTCTATTTCTTTGCATTGATCACTTAGGAAGGCGGTCTTATCTCTTCTTGCTATTCTTTGGAACTCTGCATTCAAATGGGTATATCTTTCATTTTCTCCTTTCTTTTCACTTCTCTTCTTTTTTTTTTTTTTGTAAGCAAAGACAGTGAATTACACTGAGAAAACAATTTTACTGTTCAAATATATCTCTTATCATTATTGAGTTACATATGCCATAATTATCACTAATCCTTATGTTTACAAAACTGGTACAGATTGGGGAGGTTATATATTGCTGAGTCATCTACTTTTGGGAATTCACCAGTGATGAGTTACTGCATTTCATCCCCCATGCTCTACCTCCACACATATTTTCAAGCAGTTATAATCAGAACAAAAATAAATAAATATTATAGAGTTATGGGCTCCTTAAATAGTCAAATATCTTTGCAACCAAGTTGAAAAATAGCATATTATTTTTCTTAATGTTTTTCAATTCATCTGATTTCCAGAATTATAATGTTCTCTCAAAAATGGATAGAAGGTAAGTCAAATTATGTTTACCAACATTTTCCAGATTATTCAAATCAGTTATGAATGATTCCGTTCAAAAACCACCAATGAGTTTATTATTGATTACACTGAGAAGAAAGATGTTTTCATATTGGGCCTCTAGGATATTGGCTTTGGTACAAGTTATCAACAGCAAAATGACTGTCTCAGGATTTTAATATCCTATTATTTTTGCAACGAGTTAATTTCTGCGAGATACTCTTAAGGAATTGTCTAATGCTCAATTATTTTTGCTTAATTTTGAAAAACTTATCTTTAATAGAATGCAAAACATGAGCTTTTGCATTTAGTTTTAGAAAATAAAGAACAATGGAAATGAACTTAATAATTT
The DNA here is from genome assembly GCA_935064755.1 of Tragelaphus eurycerus. Taxonomy (NCBI): domain Eukaryota; kingdom Metazoa; phylum Chordata; class Mammalia; order Artiodactyla; family Bovidae; genus Tragelaphus; species Tragelaphus eurycerus. Next base: position 499,610 of record CAKXYN010000111.1, on the reverse strand, counting down.
AATATTTAGTCAGAGATAAATAGTAAATATTCAACCATTCTTGGATAATAAACAATTAGTTTTAAAGTTGAGTAATGTGAGAATTAAAATGGTTAATTTTCTCTTTGTCGTAGATAGTTCATCTTCAACTACTTTGGAAGTATTTTTAAAAATACGCTTTCAGAATTCTTAAAAGTTACAAATTTTGGGGAGGAGCTAAGATGGCGGACGAGTAAGACGGGGAGAATACTTTCTCCTCCACAAATCCATTAAAAGAACATTTGAATGCTGAATAAACTCGATAAAACAACTTCTGAATGCCGGCAGAGGACATCAGGCACTTAGAAAGACAGCTCATTGTCTTCAAAACGAGAAAACGAGCCCTGCGGTAACTCCTTTTGCGGAGAAGTGGCGCGGACACCAGCGTTTGCTATTGGCAAGTGGGGGCTGGGCTAGGAGGAGCGGCGAGGCCTGCATTGCTTTGAGAAAGGATTTGGCCTGGCTATCTCGGGCGCTATCTGAGCGAAATAACCAGACTGTCAGTTATCTACTACATCAAAAGCCAGCCCTAACTTAAGACACCATCAGGACTACCTACGGAACAAAGGGCTGCACAGAGTTGGCCGGCTGCAGGCCGTCCCACTCCGGTGACAGGCAGCCAGGGCCAGAGGCGGGCAATTATAGCCCTAGAGAGACACTGTCTAACGGAACTGTGAGTAGGTTTCTGTGGTGACTCACGCTTCTTGGGGCTCTGGATGGTCAACATCTGCCTGAGAAAGTGCGCTGTTTGTATACCCAGAAAACTGAGCGGCAGAGAGGCGATAAGTCGCAGCACCTGCGCTCGCTGAACATTTCATCACCTGCGCTACTCGAATCTGGGAAGGGCATAAAACGCAGACTCAACCAAGTCTGTGCTTCTGAGGACTATCTGAGTGCCTGAACCTGGCCGGTTTAGATTTGGGTGTTCATCTCTGCCCCCTCTGTAACAAGGCAGAGATCAGATATTGAAAAGACCTGTAAACCGCCTCAATAAAGAGAATTCAACAAACTACCAGAATATAGTAAGGACACTCTAAATTTGGCAATTTTAACAAAATGAAGAGACAAAAGAATACCCAGCAGCTAAAGGAACAGGACAGATGCCCACCAAACCAAACCAAAGAGGAAGAGATAGGGAATCTACCTGATAAAGAATTCCGAATAATGACAGCGAAATTAATTCAAAATCTCAAAATCAAAATAGAATCACAGTTAAAGAGTCTGGAGACAAGGATTGAGAAGATGCAAGAAAAGTTTAACAAGGACCTAGAAGAAATAAAAAAGAGTCAACACATAATGAATAATGCAATAAATGAGATCCAAAACACCCTGGAGGCAACAAATAGTAGAATAACAGAGGCAGAAGATAGGATTAGTGAACTAGAAGATAGAATCCTAGAAATAAATGAATCAGACGAGAAAAAAGAAAAACGTATCAAAAGAAATGAGGACAATTTCAGAAACCTCCAGGATAACATCAAACGCTACAACATTCGAATCATAGGAGTTCCAGAAGAAGAAGATAAAAAGAAAGATCATGAGGAGATACTTGAGGAGATAATAGTTGAAAACTTCCCTAAAATGGAGAAGGAAATAACCACTCAAGTTCAAGAAATCCAGAGAGTCCCTAACAGGATAAACCCGAGGCGAAACACCCCAAGACACATATTAATCAAATTAACAAAGATTAAATATAAAGAACAAATATTAAAAGCAGCAAGGGAAAAACATCAAATAACTCACAAGGGAATTCCCATAAGGATAACAGCTGATCTTTCAATAGAAACTCTCCAAGCCAGGAGGGAATGGCAAGACATAATTAAAGTGATGAAGGAAAATAACTTACAGCCTAGATTATTGTATCCAGCAAGGATCTCATTCAAATATGAAGGAGAAATCAAAAGCTTCACAGATAAGCAAAAGTTGAGAGAATTTTGCACCACTAAACCATTTCTCCAACAAAAACTAAAGGACATTCTCTAGAGCGATACAATAATAGTGGGAGACTTTAATACCCCACTCATATAATCTGGCTGTAATAGACAAAGTAAAGAGGAAAACATATTTACTTAGGAGCCTCAAAAAATTCAGTTCACTCAGGAGAGTTTAAAAAAAAAAAAAAAAGACTTATTTGTTCACTCTGTGGAGGTTTATTGACCATTTTGTGGGTTTGGTACCACTTTGGGTAGTAGGGAGGAAGAGGTGACAAATGTGATCCTGTCCTAAATAATATATTGTGGTAAAGATAGACTTACCAATACAAAATACCAAGATGTGCCTAAAGATGAGGACACCCAAACTGGACTTTTTGTTTCCTGAACTTTTCATTTCGAGAACAAACCTCCTAATATAAGATGAATTCACCATGATTTTTTTTAAGTGTTCTTTGTGATTAAAAACAGAAAGCCATTGGTTAAGAAATTACATATACTCCTCCCCACCATCACTCCCCTTCTTTCTTCCCATTTCCCTCCCACCCTCATTGATCCTTTCCTTTGTCCATTTTCCCCTGCAAAAAATAAAAAATAAAAAAATTAAAAAAAAAAAAAAAAAGTTACAAATTTTGTTTGGATACATTTGTTTCTGAAGCCTTCCTTACTGGAAAAGAGGCTAAAGGGAGACTATTTTATGCAGACCAGTTGTAGGAGTATTTTCCCCCAAAGAATTATTCTGACAATTTTAAATCATCTACTTTGTTGTTGTTCAGTCACTAAGTCATTTCCAACTTTGTGACCCCATAGACTGCAGCATGCCAAACTTTGCTGTCCTTCACTATTTTCCAGAGTTTACTCAAATTCATGTTCATTGAGTCAGTGATGCCATCCAGCCATCTCCTCCTCTGGTGCCCTCTTTTTTTCCTGCCCTCAATCTTTCCCACTCCAGTACTCTTGCCTGGAAAGTCCCATGGACGGAGGAGCCTGGTGGGCTGCAGTCCATGGGGTCGCTAAGAGTCAAGCACGACTGAGCAACTTCACTTTCACTTTTCACTTTCATGCATTGCAGAAGGAAATGGCAACCCACTCCAGTATTCTTGCCTGGAGAATCCCAGGGACAGAGGAGCCTAGTGGGCTGCCATCAATGGGGTCGCACAGAGTCGGACACGACTGAAGCGACTTAGCAGCAACAGCAGCAATCTCTCCCAGCATTAGGGCCTTTCCAATGAGTCAGTGCTTCACATCAGTTCCCAAAGTACTGAAGCTTCAGCTTCAGCACCAACCCTTCCAATGAATATTTAGGGTTGATTTCCTTTAGGACTGACTGGCTTGATTTCCTTGCAGTCCATGGGACTATCAAGAGTCCCAGCACCACAATATAAAAGCATCAGTTTGACATTCAGCCTTCTTTATGATCTCTCACATCCAAATATGACTCCTGGAAAAAAACATTGTTTTGACTATACAGACCTTGACCAGCAAAGTGATGTCTGTTTTTTAATGTGCTGTCTAGGTTTGTCATAGCTTTCCTTCCAAGGAGCAAGCATCTTTTAATATCATGCTTGTAGTCATCATCCACAGTGACGTATATACAGTATATACTGAATAGGGCTAAATTTGTTCTTTGCATCTGATGTTTTGGTGTCACATAGACTGAACCATAATAGTTTGCATATTAGTAAAAAAGTCAGTGTAGTATAATAAAGCATGTGGATTGCGCCTTGTTCTCTCTTGATAGTTTTCGACTTTTGTGTTTTGATATCCTGTAGCCAGGACTTTGAAATGTTAAACCCTCTATCTTATTTTATGAGCCTGGGTCAGTTTGCATTGATGATGTTTAATTATAGACTCCATCCCAAAAACAGTGCTGCATATTTCACCAGATAGATTACTCTGTTGGTGCTTGGTGTGTCAGCATCTGTCACTATGAGGAGCAATATGTGCTACTTCAGTCACATACTATACACACTGTAGTCAACTAAAATCTCAGTTTACTCATCAACTAAATGGGTCATACTTAATTCCATTGGGACCTATGAGTAGGAAATGGAGTAGCTTAATATATTCTTCTCATAAAACAGGCAGAAATTGATATAAAACAAGCAAATATATATGTTAATTCTATTATTACTCTCATTTTTCTTATACCAGCAACTCATAAACAAAGTAGCTGAGAAGTAGAATCCTAATTTGACTGCATAAATCAAGGTTGGTTTGCACTCAGGTGGTAAATTCTAATTCTAACAACTCCACCCGGTTTGCAAATATGGCTAAGAAACTTCTTTTTTTTTTTTCTACTTGTTCTGTTCTGTTCTTTCCATCCTCCCCCCATACCACCTTCCCCAAATTAACACCTCCTACCCCCAACCCCAAACATTCTGGCTCCTCTTGATAGCTTATAAACCCTGTATCAAACACCTGTGTGTGTAATTTGTTCCAACAGAAAACACGATTTCTCTTCAGAAGCAAATAAAGCATATGGCATTTGATTCTCTAAGCACACTCTCAAATATTTTAAGCAACTTCTTGATTTTCATAATTCCGGCTCTGAAGTGCTTCCTTTTTTTTTACCTCAATTTCAGAATTACTAGGTATCATATGATCATTGTAAAGCTGTGCATTTTGCAAATCAACCTCAATTATTATTAGCCTTTGCTTTTTCAGCAGGAGAAATAAATTCCCCACAGTGGCCATTCATTTGCCTCTCAGCATGATCTCGTCCCTAAAGAAACTTGAATCTGAATCTACTTCCTCTTTTCTGGTTGGAAAACAAATGTTTGGTTTGGGGCAAGCGTGTATGTGAGTTTTACATACACACACACACACACACACACACACACACTCGTAACAGGTAATAGCCTGTCTGCAGCATCACCTTATCCTTTAGAGCAACTGCATATTCCCAGGAAAGGGACTTGTTTCATAGGAAAGCAAAGCCCTGGGATCAGTAGGTAAGCAATTTGGAGAACTTAAAAAATGCAAGTACTCCCTGTAACTTGCTGCACTCTGCCCTCATTCCTTCCCTCAAGCTAGAAAGACTTGGGGGAATGTTGCCAACCCATTAGCATTTCCAGAATTGAACATACTTTCTTGGAAATGTTGTCTTCCCAAGATAGTACTATTGGAATGGCAACAAGAAAAATTGAGCCCAACTTAACTGGCTTTCTCCAGGGTTGTGGGGAAGAGGGTAGTTTCATAGACCAGCTTTGGAGTCACCTATGACAAAAATCTGAAAGGTTAAACATCTGTAGTTTATGATTTATTTTTCTCTTCTAGACTTTATCCTGCCAAGAAGTCTTTGTGCAGGGACTGGTGAAAGCATGGAGACAGCACTTACATCTTTCAAGTCACAGTATTCAGAAGGCCTCCTCTTTTCAGAATATTTCAAGGGTTATGTCTCCTTCATTATGTCACCTCAGAGGACTAAGGTGATTATGACACTTAACCATAAAGAAGGAAAGAAAACATAAGAGAATGAGTATAAGAACATGGTATTTAATTGAAAGTGCAGAGGCCAGTCACATAAGCGATTAACAAAAAGACTTCCTTGTCAGGAAAAAAGAGATTACACACATCAATAAAATAATTAATAAATGGCTTATAAAATATTTTTTGTTTTTCTTTCATAAACAACTTTCACTATTGTAACTATTAGTGAAGCGTGCCTTAAATAAGCCATCCTAAAGGTAAGTACTATATGATCAATCTATGTTTAAAATCCTGTAGATGGGGCATGATTACACAATAGATGCATGTGTACCACAGTAAGTTGTCTTATTTTTTATGTAAAATACAGTATAATTATATTTCTCATTTATAATAGATAATACAGTGCAAATAGTGTCCCTCTGGAATTGTGCAATGTGGTGGCTCCCAAATTTTCATTTATTATTTTTGTTGGTCACTTCTGACAACACTAGTTCAACTATTCAATCATTCAGACATAATTTGGGGTGAGGAAAGCATTTCATTTCAAAATCCCCCTCAATTAAAGAAAGTTAAAGAATGTCAAGCAGATGAGGAATATTAAATTCTAATACACTTATTAACAATATTTTTTCCACAGTATAGAGATGTAGGATGATCACTGTATTTCCTCATATCTTTTTGTGATCTTCTAGAATCATTCAACATGATTTTGTGCCACAAGCCTATTAGTACCACCTAATCTACTCAAATCTAGTTTAAGTCAAATGCAAGGAGGGCTGCTGCCCTACATTCTTAACCCAGAGTTTTCAGTGTCACATTTAATTTTGGTTCTGTATCTCTTTCCTACTGCATTTCTAACTAAGGACTGTTTGAATATACTATTGTTTCTATTTGTAAACGTCTGGTAGCCGTTACACTAATTCAAATTGATCAGAAGCCATTTATATTCTTTGTGAACCCATGGTAAAAGATGATGTAGCAAATCATTTAAAAAGCTTTCCTTATGTTTTGTGATATCATCATGACATGATGTAAAACACCATGGGACAGGTCGTATTGCCTTGGTGTCATTACACCTTTTATCCATAACCTGAAACCTCTTTTGTCAGTTAGCTAATGAGCTGATGTCTCCAAGGATTCTCTGCTAGGCAATGGTGGAATTCACAATTTGGATGGGAGTTGACATACCCATTTCTCCATATAGAAAACATTCCCACCTATCTGTTTTGCTCTTCTTCATTAGTTTGTTGAGATTCTGCAGCTTATTTTACCCAAGAAAGTATTAAATAAATGCAGTAGAAAAAAGCACCTTTAACATGAGGCAAATAAATAGAAGACAGAAAACAACACTTCCAATTGGGCTTGGAAAGGTCATTTAAAGTTGAAGACATTTGCTATTTCTTAAATTGTATTTTGGTAAGTTCATAGATACGGCTAAAATGACTCAAGTTTCAACCAAAACTATTTTTACAGGCTACCTTCCTTCTAGGTAGTACTCATTTCCAAAATCTTATCTTGGTTACTCTAGTCAATGGTGTGACTGGAAATGACTCAGTAATAGCCACTGAGGCAGTTTTATTCTGGGAATTATGTTTAATAAGGCAAAAAATAAACATGGCAAAATACTTCATGAGCAGAAGTTATTATCTTTATATCGAACAGATGTCTAGACATGAACACACAGATTCATGTATCCAGTGATAGGTTTGCTGAGACTGAGGACATGTTCTATATTGCAGCATTTTGAATGTATTTTTCTAAATTCTTCCTTAAATACTAAAGAAAAATTGCAACTAGAATGAGAAACACATCAGAAGTCTGACTCAAGAAGGTCAAGAACTTGAAACAACCAACCACCACCAACAAAAACAAAAATGTTAGGGATCTCAAGAAAAATGGTTTCCCTTAAGAGATCATGCTATAATCCTACATGCCATATTTGCAGACAACTTTCATTAGAAAAATTTCTTTTTAATGACTTTAAAACTACTGACTCAACTTGGCATGTGACTTAAATGCATGATAATTTCTTTAGAGACTTTTTTTTTTCCTATGCCGAGTTTTTGTCATAATCAATGTGGTAACGTCAGCATTCAGTGTAATAATGAGAAGATCAAAAGGCAGGATATGCATTTCATAGCATACTACAGTGTCTATAGCCTACTGTAATTATTCTATTAATGGCCTCTTGGGTGTACGGTGTGTTTATTTTCTCCTACACTGTCGGGTGGGTTCTTTACCACTAGCGTCATCTGGGAAGCCCCTAATAACATATATTATCAGGTTTATTTACAAAGTATTTTAGAAATGTTTATTGAATATTTACTATATTTCATACTATATTCTAATCACATTCATACACATTGTTAGACTTCAGAATACAGCAAAGAGGACAACACGTTTACAAGTGCATAGAGACTAAACATTCAAAGTCACACACCACTAGAAAGCTACACAACCAGAATTTAAACTCAATTGGTACAGACTGTTAGGCCAGTGTTCTCCCATCACATTAAAAAGTAATGAAAATCACAGGATTATTTTAAGACACAGCCCTACTTGGCTTCTAAAGTTTTAAAGCTTATAAATTATTCTTTTAAAGGTATCTCTTCCTCAAATTCTTATGTTGAAGCTCTAACCCTCAAGGTTTATGACACTGGGGAAAGGGGTTTTAAGAGATATTAATAATTAGGGGATGAGGTTATCAGAGTGAGGCCCTCATAATGGGATTAGTGCCCTAATAAGAAGAAACACCAGAGAGCTTTCTCTCTGTCTCAGTATGCCCACAAATAAAAGATCATATGAGCAAGCAGGGAGATGCTGGCTGCCTACAAACCAGAAGAGACCTCAGAATAAAATCTACTTTGCTGACACCTTTATCTTAGACTTGTCAGCTTTGAGAACTCTGAGAAAACCGTTTCTGTTGTTTTAGCCACCTACTCTATGGTATTCTATTGTTATAACCTGAGCTAAGACACAATCATCTGAACCAAATTGACTACAATCTCATTTTAATTAATAAGGAGGAGAATTAGTACCTCTAATTCATTATATTCTTTTTTAGTGAATCTGTTTGCTGTACATACTATTCTCCCAACCACAATTTTATGTCTATAGTTTATTGTTATTCTTATATTTGTATGTCTAAAAAATATTTAAGCATGACATGCTTTTATATTTAAAAATCTGTCTTATTCTACAGTTGTAAACAAATGTCAAACTCATCAGTCAAAATAATTCCTGAGGTTTTTTGACTGGACATTTTCTTTTCTCAGATATTCTCTCTGGTGTCTATCAATTTGAGGAAAGAATAATTCATCAGCAAAAGACATTCATGAAAAATTTAGTATAAGTCTGAGCTCTCTTCAGACTATGAGAAAAAAATTTTCATGTAATAATTTTAGTCATGTGATTTTAACTTTCAAAATATAAACTTCAACATTAAGAAAAGTTTGTAGGAAATAAGTCACAATTATTCATTTTTTTAAAGGTAGACTCAGTTTTTTGTAATCACAGGAGTGGAAAAAAGAATAATAAAACTTTCAAAGACAGCAGGGACTCTAATTAATCAGTATTATCCTTAAAATTATTTCTTACATTTGATAACAGCCAAATTTGCTTTATTTGCAACCTCATGACTATCTCAAGGCAACCTATCACAAATTCAATAAAATCAATATTATCTATCTCTAGAAGCACATTTGAAACAAAATCAAAGAAAATAGGAATGCTCTGTGAACTAAATCCTCAAATAATAAATGTTAAATGAAGAAGGGTGGGCATACTTTGATAACAATAACTCTTTTCATCAGAGCAAACAATAAGCCTGTGAAATGTTATGCTATGAAATCACAGGAAAAGCTTTGCTGAGACAGGAGGCAAAACTCAGAACTGTGGTATTGCTCAATGGTTTCTCAAGTCCCACTTCCACTTCTCTTTCTCCAAGTTATTTAAAGGTTTCAAAGTAAAGGACAGATAATCCACTGTTTTTTTTTTCCCCCTAATTTAGTAGCAACTCATTAGAATAGATAACTGGTAGCACTTTCAATTAAGTGTGCTCAGCTCCTCAATATGCATTGAATTTATATTTAAAGGATCTCTTACTGCATGGTAATTACATGGAGCAATGAAATGGCACATTCCAGGTTCCCTGGACACAGTTGTGTACCATTTGGGGAAACTGGAAAGGCTTGACCATGTTCCTTCCAATGACACATTCTTAAGTCATCTTCTAATCAAAATAATCTTCTCTAAGAGCAAAAGTAGTATGTTTTTACTATAGCAAACATGGAGAGTCAAGAAAAATACAAAAATGAGTAAAACTGTGTTCATTGTGTATATTAATATTTACTAATTTTGAATTGTTTTTATTAGTAAAGCTAATAAATGATATGGCTTTTATAACTAAACCTCTCTACCCCCTAATGGTCAGTCCCCTCCAAAAAAAGTAACAATTTCTGTGATAGAAAATAATGTATTCTTTCTCTCTGAGAGTGTGTATTTTCCATTTCTTATATTTTAATGCTGCAAATTGATGTTAATTTAATATGACATATATCATGGTCTTATTTCATCACATCATGCCGTGATGCTATGCATATATCACATCACTAAATGATATAAAACTTGCATGGGTGATTCTTTTTTATAATAAATTCAGGAGAAGATATTTATTTGCTTTTTATAAATATTATTCAATGTCTTAATTTGAATATTCTATTGCCTGGATTGTGTGTTAGTTGTCTCAGCTGTGTCTGACCCTTTGTGACACTGTGGCCCATCAGGCTCCCATGTTCATGGAATTCTCCAGGCAAGAAGACTGCAATGAGTAGCATTTCATTCTCCAGCAGATCTTCCAGATTCAGGAATTGAGCCTGGGTCTCTCATATTGCAGATAAATTCTTTACTGTCTGAGCCACCAGGGAAGCTCATTGTCTGGACTATAGAGCAAAACAATAAGGAAATTCCATATTTTACAATTGTTTTAAAATAGAGTATTCAAAAATTCTGGAAGAGGTAAGGTCTTTATTTGTTAATGAAGATATACAGTTGCTGAATTGATCCTACAAGCTAAAAATTTGTCGATATGATTTTTTTTAATTAGAGATATACCTAACTCTAGCTAATCATCGGAGAAGGCAATGGCACCCCATTCCAGTACTCTTGCCTGGAAAATCCAACGGACGGCGGAGCCTGGTAGGCTGCAGTCCATGGGGTCGCTAAGAGTCAGACATGACTGAGCGACTTCACTTTCTCTTTTCACTTTCATGCATTGGAGAAGGAAACAGCAACCCACTTCAGTGTTCTTGCCTGGAGAATCCCAGAGACGGTGGAGCCTGGTGGGCTGCCATCTATGGGGTCGCACAGAGTTGGACACGACTGAAGTGACTTAGCATAGCTAATCATAGTGGATTGATATTGACTTATTCTATAAAGACCATTTCAGCTTCTACTGAAAACTTCTTAATGAATGTGCCTGAAGATACTCATGTGCCCCAAGTGAGAGGCAGATAAATGGAAATATGCTATCCTTTCATACCCTAGGGAAGTTGTGTAGGACAGGGTCTGCTGAAGCCCCTGGGGCTAGATGCCATAGGCCACTGGCAGACACCACTTTTACCCTAATTTGTTACACTAATAATTTTCCTTTTTTTTTTTTTCCTGTTAAAAGGATTGGTAAAATGTTTTTTGTTTTAAAAACTATTTAGTCTATGTTCTTCTGTATATGAATCATATGACCAAAAAGGGATCCTGACCAGATCTACCTTAGTGGGAGGAAAATACTACATCCATGAGTGTTTAGCTGTCTGTATTATCCTGGGTTAGTCATAAGATAAAATGCAAATTGCAACAAGTGTGCCTTTAAAATTTATAAACTTACTTTTTATTTACCTAAACTCTTTCACAAGCCCATGTGATCTATAAATTTTCACTCAGGCATCAGTCTGGGTGCAGACTTCATCTCTGCTGTCTCTCACAAATATTCACCTGCATCAAGTTCCATTCTACCAAGTCAGTGTCCTGCTGGATGACTAGTAATTGGACAAACCATTTGTAGTTACATGGTTTGATGAACTAGTCTATTTAGATAACATTTGCATTTTAACAGATACTATCAATTCTGCTTGATGGTAAGGAGTTTATCTGATGTTTGTTTGCATAACCACTCGAAAATCCCTGGTTCAGAGCTAGTGCTCAATTTTGTTTGTTTGCTTTTTAATTAATTAATAGATGTACTCTAGTAGAAAACAGATAAGGCCATGGCACCCCACTCCAGTACTCTTACCTGGAAAATCCCATGGTCGGCAGAGCCTGGTAGGCTGCAGTCCATGGGGTCGCTAAGAGACGGACATGACTGAAGTGACTTAGCAGCAGCAGTAGAAAAAGATAATTGCAACAGAAAATGTAATGTCTTTAGATTCATAATAACTGGTTGTGTAACTGTCCCATCTACAAGGTCATCGGTACTTGTTAGGAATAAGAAAACTTTCCTGGTGGAAGAAAAGAGAAATTATAAATGTATGAGAAGTAAAGATGAATAGTTCTTAAACTATCATGTCTAGACTGGACAGTGTAAAGAAAATATGTCTTGACATCTCTCCCTAAATGATGCAGAGTCTCAAACACCTTTTTAAAGTGTTAATCTTTTTTTTCAAGAGCATTCTCGAAGGGTTTGTACCATGTACATAACCAATAAAACTAAGATGTGTCAACTGATGACATAAGATATCTCTCTACTTTTGTTTCTTTGCTATTGTGACACATTTTATTTTGAAACCAAACTTTTCACATTTGGATGGGAACAGAGTATGTTCTTTAAATCTTGGTAAGGAAAACACGCAGCATGGCTTTGGATCAGAGGACATAAGGTATTTCTCTCAGTAGCAAGCCAGTTTTCAAGAGGGGGCGGTGTGCTCTCGGCACCCATCTGCATGGGTGTGAACAGACCTTCCACCAGGTGTCTACCCCAAGCACACACAGATGTAGAACAAGGAGAAGGTGTCCCCAGTGGAGAAGAGGGGTGGCCCTATGATAAATTACACAGACATGGTGTTCTAGCTGGAAATTTCACCAAATTAATAGGAGAGGGAAAGCAAACAACACCATGACTCATTATACACAAAGCATTTTTCAATTATAGGTGGGACTTCAAGTAAAATGGATTTATTAAGATCATAATTATTCAGTATCATAGTCATTATCTTTAGCAATCAGGGGCACATCAAGAAATAGAAGGTATAATTTCTGCCTTAAAGAGTGAAAAAGTAAGTTAGGGATAAATGAGCCCTAACATGAAAAAGAGAAGAAACAATTAACTTTAGTAGGCATTTAAGGTAAGATTCAATAGGTGGTGCCATATAATCGTATATAGGCATTTCTTCTTAGGTGGTTCTTCTTAGGCATTCCTTTTGAAGGAATGTAAAGCAATAGAGGGATAATAGAATGAAGAACTGAGTGATAGTGGATGGTGGAGTGTGGTGGTGAAGAACACACGCCTTGAATTTAGACTTTGTGTAGAAGTCCAAAATCTACCACTTATAGAAAGAGGAAATACAATAGAAAGAGGAAAATAAGTAAGAGGAATCAAAGTAGGTTCTGGGAGTGGTAATAAATGAACCTAAACAAGAAGGCAATATACGGGGAACAGTCTTAGGTTTGAGTGTCATCCAAAGATGCTTTTCCAGTAGACAGTGGAGAGCCATTAATGGAAGAAGTTGTCCATAAAGGCAGGTTATAGCCTTAGACCCGGACACGAGGAACTCCACACTTTAGATAACTTCACATACAAGAGACACAAAACAAATAAATGTGTTCAAATACAGATGAGTGCTTCTGGTCTCAGCAGAGGCACAGTAAGGCCCATAGCTCTGAAGGTCCACTTGATCTCACACCATGCTGGTCTCAAGGAAGTGTTTTTCCATATCTTTACCTTATGTCCTTGAAATAAAAGAAAATTGCATCTGAATGTCTTAGAGATAGATGTGAAAGCCTTGCTCCTGCTGATACTAAAGGTGGGCAGTGCTTTAGAGAGTAGAGAACATGAACAGAGAGGCATCTGGTAAGGAAAAAGACATAATTATCTTGTCAAATTCTTCCTCTCAGAGTGCATGCATGCAATATTTTTTATGCAAAACATCATTCCCCAGGAATATCAAACATCCATTTTGGGGATTGTTTTTCATGTTGAGGTTCAGGAGAGATTCATGAATTAGCACAATATTTATAATAGTTACTCTATGGTTGAGGGATATTTTTCAGTGTTAAACAGTTTACAGTTAACATTTTTTTATATGTAGATCTGGATATAACATGAGCTTCCCTGATGGCTCAGCTGGTAAAGAATCTGCCTGCCAATGCAGGAGACACAAGAGATGTGGGTTCAATCCCTGAGTCAGGAAGATCCCTGGAGCAGAAAATGGAAACCCACTCCAGCATTCTTGCCTGGAAAATTCCATGGACAGAGGGGCCTAGCAGTCTACACTCCATGAGGTAGCTCAGTTGTGTCTGACTCTTTCTGCAAAGAGTAGGATACAACTGAGCGTGCATGTACACACACCAGATGTAATGAAGTACAACTTCTTCAGCTATGGGTCAGGTGAGCACAGAACGGAACTCTAATACTTTTATTTTTGCACAGTGTTTAATATGATTTAATAAAACTTTCAAAATTTAAACTAAATTTTTAAATTTTATTTAAATATTTGAATTTATATTTAGTAATTGTAATTTAAATTTGATTTAATTTCAATAGATAATTTTGGCTAGTTCACAACAGATTTTTGAAAATATGGAAAATCTAAATTTTAATTTTTTAATTTCCTTTTTAAGAGTTATTAAATTATATATAAATAGAACTCAGTGAATGTTCAAGCTGGTTTTAGAAAAGGCATAGGAGCCAGAGATCAAATTGCCAAAATCAACTGGGTCATCGAAAAAGCACGAGAGTTCCAGAAAAACATCTATTTCTGCTTTATTGATTATGCCAAAGCCTTTGACTGTGTGGATCACAATAAACTGTGGAAAATTCTTAAAGACATGCGAATATCAGACCACCTGACCTGTCTCTTGAGAAACCTATATGCAGGTCAGGAAGCAACAGTTAGAACTGGACATGGACCAGCAGACTGGTTCCAAATAGGAAAAGGAGTATGTCAAGGCTGTATATTGTCACACTGCTTATTTACCTTATATGCAGAGTACATCATGAGAAACGCTGGGCTGGAGGAAGCAGAAGCTGAAATCAAGATTGCCGGGAAAAATATCAATAACCTCAGATATGCAGATGACATTACCCTTATGGCAGAAAATGAAGAAGAACTAAAGAGCCTCTTGATGAAAGTGAAGAGGAGAGTGAAAAAGTTGGCTTAAAGCTCAACATTCAGAAAACGAAGATCATGAGATCCGGTCCCATCACTTCATGGCAAATAGATGGGGAAACAGTGGAAACAGTGTCAGACTTTATTTTGGGGGGCTCCAAAATCACTGCAGATGGTGATTGCAGCCATGAAATTAAATGACTTTAGCTACTTGCAAGAAAAGCTATGATGGACCTAGACAGCATTATTAAAAAGCAGAGACATTACTTTGTCAACAAATGTCTGTCTAGTCAAGGCTATGGTTTTTCCAGTGGTCATGTATGGATGTGAGAGTTGGACCATAAAGAAAGCTGAGCACCGAAGAATTGATGCTTTTGAACTGTGGTGTTGGAGAAGACTTTTGATAGTCCTTTGGACTGCAAGGAGATCCAACCAGTCCATCCTAAAGGAGACCAGTCTTGGGTGTTCATTGGAAGGACTGTTGTTGAAGCTGAAACTCCAATACTTTGCCACCTGATGCAAAGAGCTGACTCACTGCTGGGAAAGATTGAGGGCGGGAGGAAAAGATGATGACAGAAGATGAGATGGTTGGATGGCATCACCGACTCGATGGACATGGGTTTGGGTGGACTCTAGGAGTTGGTGATGTACAGGGACACCTGGCGTGCTGTGGTTCACGGGGTCGCAGAGAGTCAGACATGACTGAGCGACTGAACTGAACTCAGTGAATGGGATGGCATTTTATTTTTTTATCATTAAGCATTGTCATTAGAATTAGAATAATATAAAAATCATGACAATGGTAATATTAAGCTAAAATTAAAACAAAAATAAACTGTACTGAATAAATAAAAATGTATTAATTCACATATCTTTTTCAGTCAAATAAACTTATACCAGTCCATCACAGAACAACCAGAAATTCAAAGCAATAATTAAATTCAATCTTTAATATTTTACTTATTTTCAGTCATTGAAAAAAAAAAAAAGAACTTTAAAATACTTCTAATTTTGTCCTCAGTCCTGTTCCATTCAGTTGCTCAGTGGTGTCCCAACTCTTTGGACCCCATGGACTGCAGGATGCCAGGCTTTCTTGTCGATCACTAATTCCTGGAGCTTGCTCAAACTCATGTTTATCAGGGGTCGCTAAGAGTCGGATACGACTGAGCAACTTCACTTTCACTTTTCACTTTCATGCATTGGAGAAGGAAATGGCAACCCACTCCAGTGTTCTTGCCTGGAGAATCCCAGGGACAGGGGAGCCTGGTGAGCTTCCGTCTATGGGATCGCACCGAGTCGGACACGACTGAAGCGACTTAGCAGCAGTAGCAGCAGCAGATGCCAACCAACCATCTCATCCTCTGTTGTCCCCTTCTCCTCCTGCCTTCAGTCTTTCCCAGCATCAGGGTCTATTCCAGTGAATCAGTTCTTTGCATAAGGTGGCCAAACTATTGGAGCTTCAGCTTCAGCATCAGTCCTTCCAATGAATATGTAGGACTGATTTCCTTTAGGATGGACTGTTTGGATCTCCTTGCAGTCCAAGGAACTCTCAAGTCTTCTCCAACACCACAGTTCAAAAGCATCAATTTTCTCCTCATGAATGTGTATTTCACAAAGATGGCGGAAATTTTTATTAAACAGCTTTTAGCTAGACTTAATTAAAAAAAAAATTTAGATATATTCTTTTGTGAGACTTTATATTCATTTTTGCCTTAGACTCTGTGAGTATAGTGGTGACCTGACAAGATCAGAAGTAGTTAAGAAATATTTCAATTAAGTACATTTTAGTTACTAGGAAATCTTCTAAGGAGAGGTACAAAACTCTTGCTCCCCCGTCCCAGTACCCCTTTTTCTAGGCTCAAGAATAACTTTCATTACTAATTTGGTTTCTTAATTGTTCTGATAAAAGTGCTGTTCCTGGGAGTAAACATGAATGTCCTAGTCCTAGGAAAAGAATTATCTCATGTTGTAAATGAACACATTTGGAGTCTGATTTATATACTAGCTGGATAAGATTAGTTAGCCAGACCAATGAAGCCAATTACCTCAAGTTTCTAAGCTGACCCCACCAAGCACAACATCCTCAAATGTGTTGACCTCACCAATAAGAACTTGCCTCTAACGTGGCCCTGAGTGTCTTCCTTATACTGAAGCCACAATAGGGCTGGGAAGGAAGGACTCACAGACAGCAGGCCCTCTGCACTCATTTCTCATGTTCTTCTGTTCTCTTACAATCAGAACATCAAATTATTTTTCATAAATAACTGAATCTAAATAAACAATCAAAGATAATTTTAGAAAAATTCTCTTTAAAAGAGTCTAAAATACTTCTCTCCACAATTAGGTAGGGAACTGTTCTCTGTATGTGGGAATAAAAGGTAGGCAATTTGAGCCTGTGATCATTCTGAATTACCAAAATTAGTCAAAATCACATATTTTTAAGTAAATGGCTTTGGGAAAAAAGAGAATAATATCCACTTTGACAACTTACGGTTTAGATGCTGCTGCAGGTTGACAACTGCTTTCAAATTCTTTTCTACTCAACCTTTATATAAAAATGCCCATTAACTATAGAACTATAGTTCAGTAAATAACTGTTAAATCTCAATAAATTGTGATTGAAAATTTAATTTGTTTTCAATTAAAAACAATTAACATGTCAAATACAATAACACTTTACATGTGACAATTAATATGTAGCTGAAAATATTTATCCTTTTTTCTTTTTTGACCAAATCAGTGTAGAAACACCAAAAATATATAAATAGATATACTTAGAAATTAATTAGTTAAGGATAAAGCATGCTGCTGCTGCTGCTAAGTCACTTCAGTCGTGTCCGACTCTGTGTGGCTCCAGAGACGGCAGCCCACCAGGCTCCCCCGTCCCTGGGATTCTCCAGGCAAAAACACTGGAGTGGGTTGCCATTTCCTTCTCCAACGCATGAAAGTGAAAAGTGAAAGTGAAGTCGCTCAGTCCTGTCCGACTCTTAGCGACCCCATGGACTGCAGCCTACCAGGCTCCTCCGTCCATGAGATTTTCCAGGCAAGAGTACTGGAGTGGGATGCCGTTGCCTTCTCCGAAGGATAAAGCATAATAAGGTACTTTTTAGAAAAACGAGTTTAGAAAAATGAAAAAAATATATATATATATATATAAGAAAAATATTGGCTTTTTCTCAAGATATTGATTATGATTCAAATAATTTAAAATGGGTTCTTTTTTTCTTGGAGAACTGTACTTCAAAATTTCACTTTGGTTATGTGAAATTTCTAAACTGCTAAAACTTCTAAAACTGCTAACTTCTGTTAGCAGTTCTTAACCTCTTGAGAATACAATTAAATCATGTCTAAATATTAAATTGTAGAAGGTAAAGGGGAAATAATATCAGAGATAACAAATGGAATTACATCAAGACTTAAAAACAAGTTTCCAAATGACTAAAGTAACTGAATGCTCAAAAGAAAGAAAATAAGAACTTGGAGTGGAAACAAATGTTGGATGTAGATGACTAAATTTACAACTCAAAATGAACTCAAAATTGCTACCAAATAAATTATAAAGGAATCTGAATCAATAGAATCTGAACCAAATAAATTGTAAAGGAATCTGAATCAATAGAATGTGAACAAATAGCACTATGTAGTGCTATTTCATAGAAATTGATTAAAAACAAGGCAAGGACAGAATTAACCTAAACCTAATAGAATGTCAGACACACAAAGTGAAAGTAAGAGTTGAATCAACCATCCAAATACTTCTACTTCCCTAAATGCTGCTGTCTAAAAATCAAGAAAACTGAAGCAAAGTTATTCTAGTTTGAATCCTGAATATTTCCCATATTATCCATGTGACAGTCCATGTAAATCTACATTTCCATAAATACAATACTTTAAATCTGCTTTGGTGAACTCTAAAACTAGTAATAGTAGCATTACCTAAACTTTTCCAATATGCAAAACACTGTGCTATGCATTCCTGATGTATTATATCAACTATTTTCAGGACCACACTGGAGAGGCAGAGGCAAAAGGAGGATGAGTGAATTAGCCAATAGACAGAGAATCCAATAAATGGGGGAGCTGCAAATGCCACCACGTGTGGCTGACTCAGAAGAGTAGGACACACTTCACTGCACTAGATATGTATGAAGAGCTGATCCTAGAGAAGAATTTTAAGGGGAAAGAGCTTGTCATCTGCCCATCAGCACCACTTAGAACTTCCAATGAAAGTAACAAGTTGAGTTGAATAGGGCTAAAACTAATATGGAAAATATTATAGTCCAGCAGAGGACATTAAGACAGTTCAGTAATATTTCATGGTTAGCAGAGTTAAAGGCAGCTGAGATATCTAATAAGATGAGTACAGTCAAAGACCCTATTTCAGAGTTAATAGGCAGATCATTACAAGCTTTGACCAAAGCAGTCCCCATACTGACCTAATCAAAATCCAGAATGAAAATTATCATAAAGTGCATGATGAACCAATTAGCCTGGAGCTGGGTTGCTTCTATCTGCTCAAGTATCTCAGCTGGGAATGGTAAATTAAAAACTAAAAGGAAATGAAGAGGAAAAAAGCACTAGAAGGCAGGAGCATTAGATTAAATTCTGGGCCCTCATGCAAAAGTTTCAGAGAGATCTCTTTTGCTTTGTTTACAGAAAAACAGGCAACATATACACAGATATCTGGCAAATAGCAGGTACCCTTAGGTGGGCTCCATTGACCTCAGAGGTACACAGGTAGTACTTGTATACCACTTGGGTAAGAAAGATGTGTTTTCTTTCACTATCTTAATGTTAAATGCCACTTATTGAAAATGTTTTTAAAAAATAGTATGTGGGTGGAGTTTTGAGCTTTAAGTTGATAAAGATTGTGTAAAGGAGCAAGTAGCTCATTTGAACCAAAGTTAAAATTTTAACTGGCACCCTATGCAGAAATAATAGCTTTATTGCTTCTTGATTTACCTACCCTTTTTTTTTTTGTCAAATCTGGAAGAGAAATTTAAAAGTAGAATTTTGGTGAAATATTAAAGAATACCAAAAAAGTTAAAAGATTGACATGACACTATTCTCCAAAGACTTTCTTGGCTTTGAAGAAGTCTAAGAAATGAGGTGAGACTGAATTATGTAGAAGAAAGAAAACAAGCAGAAGAATAGATTGGGAAACTACATGTAACTCTGCCATTAACTAACCATTTTGCCATTATTCGTTTCCTTTCTATAACTTAAGAGTCATTTTAAAAATTAGTTTGTTTATTTTTATTTTTTTAATTCAGTGAGAAGGTTAAGCTCACAGTGTTATAAAAATTTTCTAGCTCAAAAAATGTTCTCATTTTCAAATTTTATTTGGGCATTAGTAGGAGAATAATAGGAGAAGGCAATGGCACCCCACTCCAGTACTTTTGCCTAGAAAATCCCATGGACGGAGGAGCCTGGTAGGCTGTAGTTCATGGGGTCACTAGAGTCGGACATGACTGAGCGACTTCACTTTCACTTTTCACTTTCATGCATTGGAGAAGGAAATGGCAACCCACTCCAGTGTTCTTGCCTGGAGAATCCCAGGAACGGGAAGCCTAGTTGGCTGCCGTCTATGGGGTCACACAAAGTCGGACACGACTGAAGCGACGCAGCAGCAGCAGCAGGAGAATAATAACAATAAAATGGAGGAATTGTCTCAAACATGCTTTGACTACCTTTCAAATACAATCAGAGAATGTTTGTTTATTTTCTAGTCTTCTGGTAAAGCCTGAATTATCTTTTCTTCCTTTCCTTATGTGTTATTCTCTTCAAAGTAGTTACTTAAGAATACTATACAGTATTGAATCCAAACACCATTCCATTGCTCTAAACTTTTTGGAAGTGCATTCATAAAAAAGTCAGTAGAAATACATTATCACTTAGAAGTCACAAGTCACATTCAAAATTATAACTCCACTTGGTCACCATATTGAATCTCAAATTACATTAAGCTCTTTTATTAGAAAAATTAAAAAAAATGTTTCAATGTTGAACATATGCTATCTAAAACTATTTTACAGAAATCTATTTATGCCACATCCATAAATAAAATTTAAAAAAGAAGAGGAGGAGGAGACAGAGAGAGAGAGAAAGATAATTCTAAATAATTTGCAACAAACTAATTTTCCCCCTAAACATTCCTGACCAGGAGAGAATTGTCCTGCTACATGAACAGGTTATCTTCTTGGGGACATACTCATATGTGTCTTTGAATCTGAGACTGTTAATCAATATTACCAGACATGTTTCATAGCTGGGTCCTGTAATTTATCTCCAGATGGTAAATTTGAGTCAAAGTTAGTTTAATAAAATGGTGTGGGCATTAGAGTCAGACACACTTATGCTGAAAACCCAGCTTCAGCACTTGCTAATTATGTGATTTCAAGCCAGTTACTGAGCCTCGGTCCGTCAACTTATAATTATGGGAATATTATCTGATCATGGAGCTATTTTAAGAATAAGAAAATGTGAAAACTCTCAGCACAATGACTGGAACAGAGTGGCTGCTTGAAGGTTGTGAGAGCTGCTTCGCAGTTCCTTACTGCCGCCTCATTTGTCATAGAGAACTGCTCAGATGCACCTCAGTGAAGAGACTCCATACACAGGTTAGATGGTGGCAGTTTCAGCTACAGATAAAACCAAATCTTCAACAATGAAATAAAGTGCTGATTAGGAAGAAGCTAGGTTAAAATTGGGCATCTTTGTACCTGATAATATTCACTGGGAAATGGTGACAAGAAGGAGGTCAGAATTCTTGCAAAATTGACAGGTACCTTACCTAGAACCCTGACTCTTACAAGAAGACATGAAAGGTTTCAATTTAATGCTTGATTTAAAGGTCAGACCCTTTTTATCAGAGTGACATCTCCTTTGGGACCTAATGACAGGAATTACAGTACATCTGGCAATTATATATTTGTGTAGGAGTGAAGGGCGGGGATATTCAAGTGCTTAAACATCTCCACAAACTTAGGAGGCACTACCTTTGCCAAGATGGCAGAAACACTGAAGCCAGGGAGAGAATTCCAGTCTTGCTGGAATTCAATACAGCTTCCTTTTGAATATCCTTGTGGATCTGGTTACTCTCAAACAATTCATGTGCTTCCACACACACAGACTAAAAGATGAAGCCATTCTGGGAGCAAAGTAATTGACAGATAAATATTATTGATTGCATTTAACCAAATATCTTGAGAACATCAAGGATCTGGTTGGACAGAGAGCACAGACAACATGGATGGCTCTGCAATTGACATGCAGTTCTTCCCTCTCTTGCAGAGATTTGCATAAAGTTTTTCTTTCTTTCTTTCTTTTTTTTTTTCTTTGTCAGAAAAAATTATGAAAGTGTCACTTTCCCTTTGCAGTTAATTCAGGAGAGATCCTCAATTCGAGCAGGGCACATTTTCATGCAAATACAGCAGCACAGTTTCCAGCCCCCTAATAGCTTCTTACAAATGATGTGCCATTACAACGAGGTTTATTTAAACAAATTTAATACATCTTTAATCAAGCTGGAGAGCATTTTCAAAGGTCACGCTCCAAATCAGGATCACTGTACTGAGCTTATCAAAGTATTAGCTTAAGGGGGAGGGAGAATTATTTCTTGGACAAGTAATTTTAGGCAAATCTTTATTTACATTTTTATTCAGTTATTAAATTTTATTCCTCTCCCTCCTCCTTCTAGTCTCCATTTATGAACCTATAAGAAAGTCTGCAAATGGAGCTATAAGCATATCACTGCAGTCAGTCCTTCTAGAGGCGACGCCTTTGAAGACAGGCGGTCTAAAACGCAAGGACAGGAGACCAGACATTTTCAATGTCAAAGATAATCTTTTAGTGCCTCTAAAGCATCCTTCCCAAAGGTCTCACATTAGGCTCTGTATACATTGCTGAAATTCTAATGCACTGTTTCCTCGATGGACAAATGAAATAGACTTTGAGACTTGCCCTGACCAAGACCCTCATTCTTTCTCCCTCTCTGTCTCTGTCTCTGTCTCTACTTCTCACTCTCTGTATAACATATGTGCAAACACATAGTTGCCTTTCATTAATTATTCCCACAAGCATTTAATGTGATTATTCAAAGTTCTTTCTGACTTCTGAATCTTTTACATGAACAATTATAGAACAGCAAAGATCAGCTTGATGCTCCTAAGAAAAATAAGTGTACCTTTGATACTAAATCTTTGGACAAATGTCAGTAACAGCAACCACCATATGCAGTCACAATGACAGAGGAAATGTCAGTGTTTTCAGTGTGAGCTTCCATTCTGTACAATTCAACCCTTTACCCAAGTATAAAAGTAACTAATGAGGCCCCAAGATTAAAGGGGAAGTGAACTCTGCAACAACACAGAAATAGCTGATGGGAAGAGAAGAGTTACTCCCGAGGATTTTAATGCTCATTAGACTCAGGAGCTTTCAAACTTCTCAACAACATAGAAATGAAACAGAGCATCTGAAAAGACAACCCCAAGATAATGAAAAGATCATGCAGCACAGCTATTGAATCTATTTGGGGGTCTTAGCTCACTACCAAAATTTCCTCTAGGGTGAAGAAAACTGGGGAACTGGGGAAAAAAACAAACAGAAAATCACAGAGATAATCATGTTTGCAGGCCAACAAGAAGCAAAGCACCACCTCTTTACATAAAGGACATGCCAGAATCAGCCATCCCAAATGTGGTGCTGAGTAGGTCAGGGCAAAGGGAACAGTAAGTAGGTAAAATATAGAAGAAAGGAAAGAAAACTGTTTGTGGCTTAGGATACAAGGGAATTCATAAGTAATCCATAACAGCAGAACAAGGATCAATAAACAGTGATTTTTGATTTGGGTTGACTCACGAAGAAATTAAGTACTTTGTGGCAAAACTTATAAGCAAAATAAAAACATAAGCAAAAGAATCAAAAATTCCTATTGTACAGAGTGCAAAGTAAACATATTTGAAGATATACTCTCTACAGATTAATTTTTCCCTTTCTTTCTAAATATAATTTTCCCACTATTCTGAAGGCACAGAAAGTTATTTTCAAGGGATGTGTGGCAAAAGTTAAAAACGAAGGTGCATTTTTAATCATTTTACACTCCTGACTTATTCAAATTATATGTCCTTTCAAAAAGGTGATAGATTGGTTGATGGAGTAGAAAAATTATCTCAGTTTGAATAAGTGGCAGCCATTTTTTTTTTAAATCTCTGAGCAAGATTTTATTTGTCTTGATGTATCTTTATCCTGATATCAGCAACTCTACAGTAGGCTGGCTTATACTCTGTGTCTTTTTTCTTTTTTTCTTCCTTTTATTCTTTAATTGGTGGAAAATTGCTTTACAGTTTTGTGTTGGTTTCTGCCACACAACAACAATCTATAATTATCAATCATAATTATAGATTTGTTTATATATCCCTTCCCTCCTGAGCTTCTCTCCCTTCCCCTCAATCCACCTTTCTAGGTCATCACAGAGTACCAGGCTGGGATCCCTGTGGTATTTAGCAACTTCCCACTATCTATTTTACACATGATAGTGTATAAATGTCAAAAAACTAGGAATAAATCTAGTATATGACCCAGCAATCCCTACTGTGCTGCTAAGTTACTTCAGTTGTGTCTGACTCTGTGCGACCCCATAGATGGCAGCCCACCAGGCTCCCCCGTCCCTGGGATTCTCCAGGCAAGAACACTGGAGTGGGTTGCCATTTCCTTCTCCAGCGCATGAAAGTGAAAAGTGAAAGTGAAGATGCTGTCATGTCCAACCCTCAGCGACCCCATGGACTACAACCCTCCAGGCTCCTCCGTCCCTGGGATTTTCCATGCAAGAGTACTGGAGTGGGGTGCCATTGCCTTCTCCGATCCCTACTGTGAGAAAGCCACAATTCTATGTCTTACAATAACCCTAAATTCCTTGGAAAGGCTGAATGGCCATACACTGCTTCCCCTTGGCAAGTTTGGTGGTTACTGTAAATGCTTCTCATCTTCTTTCCTTATCTCCCCACTCTAGCCCCACTCCCTTCACTCTCCTCTTCCTAAACCAGAGTCTGGAATATTCTAAGAACATTGGCACAATGTCTCAGTGTCTGTGGTGCCAACAATTGTGTTTCTGCACACAGGTGTGGGTGTGATGAGGTGTGGGTGTGATGTGGCACAATTAAAATTCATTCTCAAAATTCCCTGCTGACACTATTCACTTACACAGCCTTAGAAATCTGCACATTCTGGTGCACTGCTCGGAGACTCTGATATTGGATCTGACCTAAGGCATGGCATCTATATTTTGAAAAAGTTTCCTGGGTGATTTCTGTAGAAAGAATAGTGGAATCTTGAAAGAACCACGTCATCTTCCTGACTAATTCATTTTCTCGCTATGTTATCCAGTCACTTATCCTCTCTAAGCTTCAGTTTGAAAGATGGAGAACCATTCATTTATCCCTTCATTCTTTCAGAGAGTATTTATTATGATTCTACCATGTGCTTTGCATAAATGAATATTTTTCAGGAAATTTCAGTCTAGTGGTGTAGATCGATTTAAATTTGATAGGTGTGTATAAAAACCTTGGAGAGTGGTAGCTACCAGTTCTCTCCAGGGATGTCAAAGTTGGGAAGACTTCACAGATCAAATGATATTAGCTAGGATTTAAATGATGAATATACTTTTACCAGGAGGAAGAGTAAGGGGATTTTAGCAAAAAGGGGAGTATATTTAAGACACGGAATCATGAAACGTGTGGCTTATTAAGGCTGTGGTTTGAGAAATAAAAAAACTTTTTGGTTAAGCAATGAGGTAATAATGGGAAGTGTGACTAGAAAGGTAAGACTGAACTTTGAAGTTCCTGAAAAAACATGCTGAAAAATTTGGATTTTTTTCTTGTGGAAAATGAGTTATCAGTTTTTTCTTTGCCTGCTTTTAACATAGAAATCACACATACACACAGAAAGACTTATAATTTCAGAGGTAAATTTAGTATCAGATAGAAGAAGAGACTAGGGCAGGAAAACTGATTAAGAAAGAGAAACTAGAAGGGAAAGAGTTGAGAGTCACTCTTAGATGAATCAACAGATCATTATGACTAACGCTAGGTGATAAGAAAACAATAGTTATTTCCAGTTAACTGGTTTGAAGATGAAACAAAATTAAATATTTTGAGATTGTAAAAAATTTGCAGCCAGGGAAATCAATGTAGAAACTTCTAAAAAGACAAACATTGATCCGATTATTCAAGCTAATAGTTTAAAGGAGAGAATCAATGAAGTGTAGCCAGTGTCCATATGTTATTTAATGAAACTGAAAGGATGACTTGGTTCATTAAAATGATATGACTTTTTTCACATATTTTGAAATACATGGAATTCTAAGGACTCATCTGTTCTCCAGTTATAATTTTCTGTTTTAAACAATACAAGTTTAAAGATTTTCATTGTTGCTGCCATAGTTCCTTCAGTAGTACAACAATGGTAAAATTATTTACCAGCATTTTTGCCTGGGTTAAGAAGATTCCCCTGGAGAAAGAAGTGGCTACCCACTCCAGTATTCTTGCCTGGAGAATTCCATGGACAGAGGAGCCTGGTGGGCTACAGTCCACGGGGTCACAAAGAGTCGGTCATAACTGAGAAGCTAACACTTTTACTTTCACTTAAAGACTATGGCCCAGTGAATTACTGGATAAAACATGAATTACTTGACATTATTCTACCTATCAGTTGAGTTAAAAGAAATAACAAATCCAGAGTGCTCAAGTCTTGAATAAGGGACTGATGTAGTGATAATAGGATAACGAGAAGCAATCTCTATGCAAAGGAGAATATAACTTCTCTGTGAGTCTCCCAGGACTTAACATGTTTTGGTTTGAATACAGGAAAACTCTGCCTAACAATATACTTTTTTGTTGATATAGACTTAATTTTTCCCAAGTTTTCAGTTCATAGCAAAACTGAGAAGAAGGTAGATATTTCCCATATACTTATGGCCCCACAACATGCACAGGCTCTCCAACTATCAACTATTTACCCTAACACCATAAGGGTAAATTTGTTACAATTGGTGACTCTACATTTATATATCATTACAATGTTAAATTCATCATATTATAGTTCATTCTTGGTATTGTACACTCTACTGGATTTGAACAATGTTTAATGAAATGTAGCCAAAGTTATCGGAGAAGGTGATGGCACTCCACTCCAGTACTCTTGCCTGGAAAATCCCAGGGACGGGGGAGCCTGGTGGGCTGCAGTCTGTGGGGTCTCGAAGAGTCGGACACGACTGAGCGACTTCATTTTCGCTTTTCACTTTTGTGCATTGGAGAAGGAAATGGCAACCCACTCCAGCGTTCTTGCCTGGAGAATCCCAGAGACGGGGGAGTCTGATGGGCTGCCATCTATGGGTCACACAGAGTCGGACACGACTGAAGCAACTTAGCAGCAGCAGCAGCCAAAGTTATAGTATCATAAAAACAGTTTCACTGGCTTAAATAGCTTCTGTGTTGCACCTATTCATCACTCCATCTCCTCTAACCCCTGGAAATCACAGGTTTTTCAACTGTCTCCTAGTGTTATCTTCTCCAGAATTTCATATAGTTGGAATTGTACAATATTTGGCCTTCTAAGATTGGCTTCTTTCATTTAAATATTCGTTTTAAAAAAAGTTTTTTCATGTCTTTTCATAGTTCCATAGCTTATTTCTTTTTAGCACTGAATAATATCCCACTGTCTGGATGTACCACAGTTTATTTTTTCACGTACCTACTGAAGGACAACTTAGTGGCTTCCAAGTTTTGGCAGTTAAAAGTAAAGCTGCTATAAATACTCATGTGCAGTCTTTTGTGTGGACATAAGTTTTCAACTCATCTGGGTAAATACCAAGTACAATTGCTAGATTGTATGGTAAGAATATGTTGTTTTGTAGGAAACTGCTAAACCCTCTTCTAACGTAATTATATCATTTTGTGCTTCCACTAACAATAAATGTAGTTTCTGTTCTACTTTCCTGTCAGCATTTGGTGCTATCAGTGTTTTGGATTTTGGCCAGTCTAATAGGTATGAAATGATACCAACCTGTTTTAATTTGCATTTCCCTACCTAATGACATATGATGTTGAGCATCTACTAATATGCTTATTTGCCATCTATCTTCTTTGGTGAGTTGTCTGTCCAGGCCTTTCCTCATTTTTAATCATATTTTGTTCTCTTATTGTTGAGTTTTAATATTTCTTTGTACATTTTGGACAACACTTTTTTTTTTTTATCAGATATGTTTTTCAAAGATATTTTCTATCCATTTGTGGCTTGTTTTATTTTATTATCAGTGTTTTTTTTTTTTCCCCAGAGCAGGTTTTAATTTGGATGAAGTATATTTTCAGTCTTTAAATCAATGTTTTCTTTCATGGATGCTACTTTTGGTATTGTATCTAAAAGTCATTCTCATACCTAAATTTATATAGATTTCCTTCTATATACTGTCTTCCTATGGTCTTATATTTTTGCATTTTATATTTCTGTCTATGACCCATTTTGAGTTAGTTTTTGTGAGGGGTATAAAGTCTGTGTCTAGGTTCATTTTTCTCATACACATGGATGCCCATTTACTCTAATTTGCTTTTGCTCAGGGAGAAGAAAATAATTTTATCAAGGATGGACATTATTTTGTTTAGGAAAAGGTTGTTATGAACCCCATTTTCTATTTCTAGTAGGTTCTTGGGTCCTGCCTGGAAACTGGAAGATCAGAAAAGGAGAGCTAACAATATTCTGGAAAGAGTATAGAGCCACACTCTGAAAGACAAGCTTTTGTTGTTGTTTAGTCACTCACTTGTGTCTGACTCTTTGCGACCCCATGAACTGCAGCACACCAGGCTTGCTTGTCATTCACCATCTACCAGAGTTTGTGCAAACTCATCCATTGACGCAGTGATTCCATCCAACCATCTCATCCTCTGTTGTCCCCTTCTTTTCCTGCCCTCTATCTTTCCCATCATCATGGTCTTTTCCAACAAGCTGGTTCTTCACATCATGTGGCCAAAGGATTGGAGCTTCAGCATCAGTCCTTCCAATGAATATTTAGTGTTGATGTCCTTTAGGATTGACTGATTTGATCTTCTCACTGTCCAAGGGACTCTCAAGAATTTTCTCCAGCACCACCATTGGAAAGCATCAGATCTTCAGCACTCAGCCTTCTTTATGGTCTACTCACATCCATACATGACTAATAGTGTTGTCAGTATCTTGCCTTTACGAAAGTCTTGAAATATAACAAACATTTTTATTTTCTTATCTTGGATAAGCATTTTTTGCCCTTGGGGGAATGTATGTGTTTGGTCTGAAAAACTCCCCTTAAGAATCTAGAAGTTAGCAAATATGAAGGGGGGCCATATTCTGAACTAAATAAATCAAGCATTCCGAAATATACTACAGAGAATTACTGTGTACTGCATATTACCATGGCATATGAGGGGCCCCGATTCTATGGTGTTTCAAGGATGGAACACCATCCTTGAGAGCAGTGTATTATTATTTGTCTAAGGAAAATTGAAAGGGGTACTCCCTCAGGAGATATAAAAATAAGGTAACGCTCCAGAAGAAAAACAAGATCAGGACTAGGGACCTCCTAATAAACAGACTTGTTTCTTTCTCCTTGGAAGCCTTGTTTCTTTCTCCTTGGAAGAAAAGTTATGACCAACCTAGACAGCATGTTAAAAAGCAGAGACATTACTTTGCCAACAAAGGTCTGTCTAGTCAAAGCTATGTTTTTTCCACTAGTCATGTATGGATATGAGAATTGGACTATAAAGAAAGATGAGTGCTAAAGAATTGATGCTTTTGAACTGCGGTGTTGGAGAAGACTCTTGAGAGTCCCTTGTACTGCAAGGACATCCAGCCACTCCATCCTAAAGGAAATCAGTCCTGAATATTCACTGGAAGGACTCATGTTGAAGCTGAAAATCCAATACTTTGGCCACCTGATGTGAATAACTGACTTATTTGAAAAGACCCTGATGGTGGGAAAGATTGAAGACGGGAGGAAAAGGGGACAACAGAGGATGAGATGCTTGGATGGCACCACTGACTCAATGGACACGAGTTTGAGTAAACTCCAGGAGTTGGTGATGGACAGGGAAGCCTGGCATGCTGCAGTCCATAGGGCCTCAAACAACAGGACACAACTGTGTGACTGAACTGAACTGAACTGAATAAACAGCCTACTCAGTCAAGTTCCTGGTTTGCAGTTGAGTCACTTTTGATAAAAATATTATTTTTAAAGCAGTGTATGGGGACTAAGGGAAAAAGAAAACAAACAGATGAGGCATTTATCCAAGATAAGAACAGAAGGCATTACCACCCCATAGGTTGAAGGGTCAAGTGATAGGCTTGTGAAGGGTATTAAGGGGAGTGTGCCACTTAAGATCCATGTCCTTTGGGAAACGGATGACCTGTAGTGGGAGCCAGTGGAATATTTGTCTTTATTATCTTCCGGTTTCCAAACGCATTGCTTTATCTCTCATTGGCTAAACTGCACCAGAAGTTAAACAGAAAAGGATCTTGTAGAGACCATTCTGACAACCCAGTTTCCCAGAGCACAGAGCAGAATGGGATGCAGACATGTAGAGCATAGATCTGGAATGGCAGAATGTATGCAATGCAGCTACCATCTGAACCACCTGTTTTTGAGTGTATGTGTGTGAGAGAGAGAAAGAGAGAGACAGAGATATATTTAATTTATTCCTTGAATCTAATAAGATCTCAATATTTTCATTTCTTCTACTTTCTCCTAGTTAGTTGTCCAAAAAAAGTATTTTTCCAGTCTTATACTACTGGCCAAAATGAAAGAAGAATCAATATAAGAAGAGTGGGCTTACCTGCAGGTGTTTCTGCTAAGATCAGCGTAGCAAGGACTGCCATGAACCGAAGAATACTATGAATCTGGGAATTCTAGAAACCAGCAGTGACCTAAGACGAATATATAGTAAGAAGAAGCAACCAAGATTTGCAGGTAGTGCAGTATGGATGGACTCAGAAGTGGATCTGAGATCACTCTTAACTATTTTGTTTTCAAAATACAGAAAAAAGATGACACATGATGCAATTCATGGATATTCAACTTTAACATATTGTTTTTAAAGCATCTATTTTGGCACTAACTGGGTAAAAAGAGTCCTTTTTACTTATTTCAAGATTGTTTTTCATGGGTCCTTAAAGAGGAGGCTCCAAATTTATTTTGACTTTTTGATTATTTAGATCCATCATCAAGAACATTTTGCAGCTTTTAACCTTTCTACAAAAACATTCATTTGAATAAGAGAGAATATTCTGCAAATTGACTCCTAGGCTCATTTCTTACTATCATTCAGAATGGATTTGGGCCAACTCCTTCAGCCATTAGCTCTGTGATATAAATTGATTTTAATAATGCATTCCAAATACAAATAGAAATGACTATTGTGTGAGTATGTTTTGAACTCTCTGTTCATCATTGTTAAGCCAGATAAGTGAAAATTTATCCTGTTTCTAATTTCTGTTATTTAATAATTAGATCCCTTTGACTTTTGGGTTCCAGTTAGACAGTAATTAATAAAAAGACTAACCCTTTTTCTTGGAAGAATAATACAGTGAATGCCTCTTGTGAAAAATATCTCACGTGCAGAAAGTCACAAGTTTGTCAGGAAGAGGCAATTTATTTCATGTATAATGGAAACTAATATAAAAATGAGTGGAAGCATCTTTTAGGAAAATCATTTGGCATCTCGTGAATATTAAATAGATATACATTTATTTCTAGGAAAGCATTTTCTTTTCACCTTTTAGTGTGCTGGCACTAAATCCATTGTAGTCCCAGTACTTTGAATAATGCCATTCTAATTTAAAATTTTTACTAATAATCATCAATCTTAGCTGTATAATCTCTCTATATCACACACATATACCATAGTTTCTAGCTCTTACACGTCAATGATAACTCTGTTTATATCAGGGATTTTAATGAAACCTCTAAAAGTATCCCATATGAACACAAACATTCAATATCCATTGTATTGACAATTAGATACCTCAGATTCATATTCCAGGCCCTCTAAGGTACAGGTATTTTTTCTTAGATTTCATGGAATTTTCACTAACATAGTATCTGGATGCTAATTAATATAACAGCCCTATACTTTTAAGAAAGCATTATTACTTTTTAATGTTACCATTAGTATAGTCTAAACAGAATTTTGTTAATAAATATTTTAAAATTGTTTTTGATATCCATTCATAATGTATCATTACAGCTCAAAATTTTATTTGAATTCATTTCTATTAAAATATAGAAAAAATCTGTATATATTAGTTATTATTGTTTTTGTTTTAAAATGAAAATATTTTCAATTAGTCAAATATAGTATGTTGTGATTACCAGCTATTGCACTTGATATTCATATGCGAAATGTAATCCAAATTTTACTGGGAGATTTCTACTAGGCTAAAACACTTTAATGTAGAATATTTAAATAAACAACATTTGTTATTCAATATTATTTATGCTTTAGGCAGCATGCTAAATTTTTCTTAGTTTTTGGTTTGAACTATGTAATATATTGTATGCACACACATACCCTCCCCAAAATGAAAGTTCTTCTTGATTTCAGCTACTGGTTATGGTCAATTTTTATTTTGTTAAAATATTCCACTCTCTTTCCATGTCTAATGTACTCTTCCTTGAATGAATATTAAAGAAATGTTTTTCATTTTTTAACTCATGTATATGAAGAATAAAAATAATTTAGTGGAACATTTTCTCAATTCAAATTTTAAATAATTGACTTAAATCCAAGATCCTAATGTGAATTGATTTACTTAGTTCAAATAATTTTCATAAGTGCTCAGAAAGGGAATACATACATGAAGGGACAGTGTCATAATTAGAGCATTGTAGAGATTGTGAGAGTTTATGGCCCAGAGCAAATAATCCACTTTATAAAACTTGGGGGAATCAGACCCTTTAGTTTACTTATCCCTTAAGGTACATGTTCTATCCTCCCACTAAAAGACCCTATATAAAGAAATATCACAACTTCTTTCAATGTTCTTTTCTTTGCTTAAAATTTTTCCAAATCAAGAAATGAAAAGTTACTATTTTTCATTTCTTTACAGAATATTCAATTTCAAAAATTTTGGAACAGGACCCATCATGGAAAATGTTCAAACTTTATCCTCTTGATAGATACTAGATAGATACTTCGGAATGAGATCAATATGTCCTCACATTTAAATAGAACATCCCATTACATAGAGGCAGGCTGTCAAGATTGGATTGCATGTATAATCTTCTTTAAAAGAATTAATGCTTCCAAATGAATATGATGAAACAGAGTAGAAAATAATATTCTCATTGCCAATCTATCATTTTAAAGTAATACCTAGGCAGTCCATCAGCACCAAGAAGATAGGGACATCTGCTACACATTTCTGAGACAGTCTCATTTACATATTTGTAAATATTAAATATAAATTTAGAAATTGATATTTTCTTTTTCTTCTAAACGGTCATAAATCATTGATGGAATATGAATGTACTCAAGATGAATTGCTTCTTTTTCTGGTTCCTTAAGAAGAATAGCTACTTTTGTTGTTCATATTTGTAATATTTTGTGCTATGATAGGGTATTCGTAAAAGTAAAGATGCTTGTACTTTTCTGTTTTTCACCTCTCTTTCAGTTCAGTTCAGTTCAGTCGCTCAGTCATGTCTGACTCTTTGTGACCCCATGAACCGCAGCACACCAGGCCTCCCTGTCCATCACCAACTCCCAGAGTTCACTCAAACTCACGTCCATGTAGTCGGTGATGCCATCCAGCCATCTCATCCTCTGTCGTCCCCTTCTCCTCCTGCTCCTAATCCCTCCCAGCATCAGAGTCTTGTCCAATGAGTCAGCTCTTCACATGAGGTGGCCAAAGTACTGGAGTTTCAGCTTTAGCATCATTCCTTCCAAAGAAATCCCAGGGCTGATCACCTCTCTTTAGTTACTAAATATATGTCCACTGTAATGTTTTGTCTAGTTTTTGTCTAATTACATAACTGATTCATATTCAGGTACCTAGTACATAGCTGTTTCTTACTCCTTTTTACTGTACTTTCTCAGTTTCAGTTTATATGAGATGTGGAGAGTGCAATAGTAGATGTTCAAAAGTTCAGTTAATTTTCTAAATGCTAAGCTAGGATTAAAAAAAAAAAAAACAACTTTCTGTTCTTTGCTCATTGAAAGCATTTGTTAACCAACATTTAATTTACTTGAAAAAAATGTTTACAGTCTATTCTCTGGTTCCTGTTTTCTTATTTCTTATTGACTCTCTAATCTAATGCTATTTTAAAATGTACTTGTTAAGTAAATGGCAAATAAGATATAATGAAATATGAAGGTCAATTTACAAATGAGTATATTCCAAGTGTTCATTTGTAGATTGGCTATTAGTAACTAGAAACATATTTTTCTATAGAATATAATTGTTAGGTTCCCAGGCTAGCCCATATATAAATCGTACTATTTAATCAATGCCAATTACACTAGCCTTGGTTCTTGACAGCAGGGTCCCTGCTACTTCAGGAAAGAGGAGAATGAGGAGGATAATGAAGATAATTACTCCTTCATCCTTACTTTTTTCTTGGATTCAAAACTGTTTCAATATGTTTTTGAAATAATCATTTTTTTTTTAATTACAAACTTTAAATCTTCCTTTCTGCATCTATCTCCAGTTTAAAACAACCCAGTCTACAGATTCTTAAACACTTAAATATATTTTCCATAGTTAACATTTTTTAACCTCTTATTATGTGCCAAGAGTAATTATAAATGCTTTATGGGTATTGTGTTATTTCTTTATAATCACAACTCTGTGATGTGGATACTAAAATGATCACCATTTTACAGATGTGGAAATAGAAGAAGAGGGGGATTCAGGGATTTTTGCACAGTGGGGAAGTGACAGTGTCAGGTCCGAAGCCCCTTCATTTCGTCCCAAATCACATTCCCGTGTGGCCCCACACCGTGGCAGTCTACCCTTCACAGTGCCAGGCTCCTTTCCACCTTGTTACACCTCACCATCAATCTACCCATTTGTTCATGCAGTTGATCTAAACTAGGTCTTAGGGAAGAAGCAATATTTATAATCTAATTATTACTGTCTTTTATAAATCTGCTCAGAGGAATTTTAAAAGACAGTATTTCTAAATTCAGATGAATATCTTACAGGGATAATTTCCATTGAAAAGAAAAGAGAAGGAAAGATCATGCTCTGTTCTGGTGAGAGGTGCTCTTGATTTTGAGCCCCCTTGGGTTTCCTCCTCCTTCTAATAGGGGATTCCCTCCTTCTGTGTTTCTTTTAAAAAATATACTTCCTATTATAGAAATATCATCTAATGCCTAATCACTCCATAATTTTTAGAGTATGAGAAGGGAACCCTCTTACATTGTTGGTGGGAATGCAAACTAGTACAGCCACTATGGAGAACAGTATGGAGATTCCTCAAAAAACTGGGAATAGAACTGCCTTATGACCCAGCAATCCCACTGCTGGGCATACACACTGAAAAGCATACAAAGATTTTTTAAAAAGAGTCATTTAAATTCTATTCAACTGAGAAATCAAATGTTAAATTTTTCCATACTTTTATTATAATACCTTGTCTCTTGTATTTTGTAGGTAGATATCCAGTTGAGTAGACTAATAGCATATTTCTTTCCTTTTCAAATTTAGTATATGACATTGGCATTCTCCTCAAGTTTTTAGCAATCTTTTACAGTTATAATATCAAACACAAAATGAATGAATCATATCTCATCAGGTACTCTGAATGGAAAGCATGGAACACAGGTCTTAGATTTACTGGCCATTTGTAAACAGGAGTTTGAAATTCAGGGACTGGTTTGAAGATATCTTTACCTGTTTGCACTGTGAAGGCTGGCTTTTTGTAATGCAGTTATATATGATTGAAAACATTTAAGTGAGAAAGTTTATATCTTAAGATAAACAAAATCGATTCAATTGTACAGGCCACAACTTGATGGAGTTAATGACCAGCAGTGTGGATTGCTGGAATAAATGGAATCCAAATGCTTTCTTGCAAACTCTAAAAGTAAAACTTAATGTTTTTTCCCTTATCTTGAACATTTTGAGAAATGAAGAGTAGTTTTAGAAATCATTGTATCTTTATTTTTCATATATGTCTGGCAAGAAGTCTTTTATTCCTCACCACCTTTTTTTTTTAATTAATTAATTTTATTTTTTATTTTTTTAAATTTAATTTTATTAACTTTACAACATTGTATTGGTTTTGCCATGTATCAAAGTGAATCTGCCACAGGTATACACGTGTTCCGCATCCTGAACCCTCCTCCCTTCTCCCTCCCCATTTCTAACACTTACCAGTCAATCAATTTTCTTGTTGAATTTGAGCCAACAACATTCAACAATATCAGATTTTGATAATCAGTTTTCCAGATTAATTCAGACTTTGATAACTCACATGGCTGCCCTCTTCCTATGCTTTAAAATATCAACATATGAGCCTTTAAAACTAAATTATAAAAATGACTGTGTATGTACACTATGGTAGATACAGCACCTTAGAAGGTAAGCATACTTTGGTAACTGAAGTTGATTAAATGTTTAGGCATCATGTTTGATTGCCTTATAGTGACCTGTTCAATTACCAGGACTTGCCTTGATCTATATGAGCAATGGCAGTATTGAATTCACTATTCAGATGCAGTTTCAGGACTATAATAAAGGAATTTTCTTCTTTGGCTCTATAGAAAATCACTTTCAGCTTTTAAAAAATAATTAAAACTAGCAAATCAGCTAGTTTTCAACTCTGCACATTCTATCAGTATTAGAAATTCTGTCACCAAATTCAGGAAACAGATCTTTAAAAAACCAAATATAATAGAAAAATGTACAGATAGAAAAATGCAGGTTTTTGAGTCTTTAAAATTCATTTCTGACAAAGTCTACAGCACAGATGAAGAAGATTACAATTGCTTTCACTCTCTATTCATTTCTTTTGTGATATGAAAAAGTGGACAGTCATTTTTATAAGACCCTAGCTATAATTTGAACTGACATCCTCATAGCCAAGTGCATTAAAATTTAGAAGACATTCCCAAGAGTAATACTCATAAGGGGTAATATATATGTATATTTCTGTGTATACATATATGTATAAAGTAAAGTGGGTAGGTCAGCAAATACAGGGAAATATATTCATATTAATTAAATGTTTTCTTCTCTCACTAACCCCTTCTCTTTTATAGCCAAAGTATTCGCTTAAGAAAGCTGATTCAAAAATGGCTAACTGAACCTTGTTCTTTTGGTAGCAGGACCATTTTAGCTTCCTTGGGTTAGAATCAGTAAATAATTCTCAGCTGTGTGAAGAAAACCCAGCTCAGTTGCCTGCATTCTAAATCAATCTCAGGTTTAAGAGAAGGTGCAGGCTTAAAAGTTATTACAACTCCACTGTTTTCTCTGATAAATTACATGAATAACATTTGAGACAATGCATTGTTAAATATTTATGTCTAGTACTATAGAACCAAGAAAAGCACAAGAACCCCTAGAAGAATAAATATATTTACCTAAATAAATTACTAAGACAAATATACTCCTATGTGCTCTGTACCAATAAACAGTAGGTATTCACTAAATTGTAGAATATAAATGGTTCATTTCCTCTAAATGTACACTGAAAGATCTATAACATGTTACACATTTCCTGTGCTTTGCATATATATTTCAATATTCATCATGAAAAGCCTTGCTTATGTGTCAATATACATTACTTTGCATATATTAAGAGGTTTTTTTTTTTTAATTTTAACATTACGGATGCTTTTTATATGGGGGAAAGCGCAGGTCTTATTTCATGATTAACCCTTTCATGGCTCGTCCTTTTTTCTCTACATGACATTTGCACAAAATGAATTGCTTGCTTAGACACAGCTAACTAAATAAAAGCAGGCCAGGGCTGATAGTATGAAAAATGGATTTTCATTACTGTTTCATTGATTCTTGTAAATAAGGGCCCGAGGCCTGCTCCGAAAAGGCTGCAAACAGTAATAATTTAATCTGAGGTGACATAGACCAAAATGTATGTGGACAAAAATCATCCTTGAATATTAAACAACAGCCTCAAGACAGAGAAAAGTGTTGCAGGCGAATTTAAATGTATGCAGATCGGTGGGTAACATATTTAAAAACAGAAATTAAAGATTCCTGTCATAAATCACATTTGCTGCCATGGATATGCCTTGTTATGCTGGCGTTTAAGAAAACCTGAAAGGTTAAGGCAGTTGGTGCATTAAATCGTACAAGGATAATTAATACTTTTCTTGTGGCTATTTATAAGAAATGGAAAATATAGTCAGATCAGCTGTGGCACTGTAGTAATTTGAGGGGGAAGCAATGAAAGCATGAGTCAATAGTTTTAACTGGACAAATGTCAAATGTTTAATGATGCAGTATCCCAATTTGGAAGCTGTTTGAAAGTTGTATATTTTTTTAAATGAGATAAAATAGTTCATTCTCATACTACAAATATAATTTGTTTGCCTCTCATCTTTTTCATGTTCCCCAAGGGAAAAAAAATCACATGGAATTTTTCATTTTTG
Organism: Tragelaphus eurycerus; assembly: GCA_935064755.1. NCBI lineage: Eukaryota > Metazoa > Chordata > Mammalia > Artiodactyla > Bovidae > Tragelaphus > Tragelaphus eurycerus. The sequence goes on along the minus strand of CAKXYN010000111.1, from coordinate 461,279 downwards.
GTAGTTACCAGTCACCTATGCTACAGATATTATATGAAAATAAATACCATTTCTGGCATCAGGCTTCAAGCATCATAAATTCAGCCTTTCATCATGTCTCAAAATATAATAATGACATTATTTTTTAATGACTAATTTACTTGTTTCAAAAGGAATTAGATTGGTAACATCAGTGGACCCTCCCACTGCTTATCCAGAGGAAAATCTACCTTTGTCAATGAATTTAGGTCTATGATTATTCTCTTTTAAAAAATCTTTCTATCATATCTTGTAGATTTTCTCTACTCTGAACGAAAATTAGTGCTTTTTTATTTCCCTCATGAGACAGAAAGCATATAGAACCAAATCCTCAGCATATGAAAGAGCCAATTATTTTTTAGGACACTGCTACCTGTATAATATTCCTTTGAACTAACAGAAAAGATTGGTTGGACTTTCTTTAGAAAGAAAACTACTCTTTTCATGGATAAAATAGTCTCACAACTATAGGTGCATTATTTGTGCAACATATAATCCAGTTTATAGGGTGCTTTGTTTTTTAAATTGGTTTTAAAATAACAGTGGGTTATGAATAAATCACAAATTTTGCCCTATCATAGTGCAGTCACTCAGTCACGTCTGACTCTCTGTGATCCTATGGACTGTAGCCCACCAGGCTCCTCTGTCCATGGGATTTTTCCAGGCAAGATTACTGGAGTGGGTTGCCATTTCCTTCTTCGGGGGATCTTCTGGACGCAGGGATTGAACTTGGGCCTTCTGAATTACGGGTAGATTCTTTACCATCTGAGCCACCAGAGAAGTAGTTTAGTACAAAAATAGTATGAGATAAAAATAATTTAAAAAAAAATACTCAAATAGATTGTCTTCAGTGATTTTTCTGGCTACAAATGCATTAATGCTTTGATGATTAAATCCAGTCTACATACATTAACTGAAAGGGCTCAAATGAACATTTATTATAACAGCTTTTAAAATATATTTTATATAAGAGTAACATAAAATGAGTCATGGGGTTCTGCTAGATTGTGCTATCATCGAATCTTCAAGGCCTCAGAAACCAAACAATCCATATGGACTCTCATGGTTCTTTAAATAGGGTGAGTTGGAAGCCTTGTTTACCCACCATTGATAGATAACACTAAATCGAGGTGATAAAGCCATTTTCACATTAACACTCCCACTCAGTATTGAGGTCATTGGGTATAGCAATAGTTATGTACACCATCTCCCAATACACTTACACAACTGAGGTCTCACCCATACCTTTATCCTTGTTGGTATTAAGCCTTATAACAAAACGCTCTATGATGATCCTGAATATGTGAAATGATTCTAACCGAAGCCATGAGATTTGGTTTAAAAATCATAGAAAGTTTCTTCAGGAAAAAAAAAAAATCATGTAAAAGAAAAAAAAATAATAAAAGGAGAACAGACTAAATGAAGGAAACCTTCCTTGTTAATATATGCAGGTTTGTAATTGCTTGTTTTTCTCCCCTCCCTTGTGACTCAGTGTCCAGAGACATTGCCTCATGGGTAGACGATGAACACCAATACATCTGGCCTGACAAACATTCTGTGAGTAATGCCCCCACTGGCCAACTGTTCTTCCAACTTGTACAAAAATGATGTGGCTTCTGGGGAATTAAACTGGCTTACTATCACAACAACCTCCCTAAGCATGCACATTCAGAGCACGTGATCTGGCAAACCTGAAGCCCTTTCAGCAGAGTGAAACTGACAAGGTCATAGGAAGAATGGAATCCCTGTCTTCACATACCACCCTCAGACACTGTGGAATCCCTGTCTTCACATACCACCCTCAGACACTGTGGATTAAATACAATCTCTACTTTAAGCAAATTGGTCCTAGATCAGAAGCTTCCTGATATAAAGAAAGAAATGCTAAGGATTAAGTTATGATTGAAAAGAAAATGATTATCTTTGGTTACCTTTCTGTATGTCTGTATACTGGACCTTAAATCATTATAATATGTTAACGATTAATGTCATAATCACCAATTTGGTGATCAATTTAAAAAGTACTTTGGCAGATTGCTTTAAACTTAAATTCAAGGCTATTTTCAGTTTTCAAAGTTCTTTTTAGCTATTGGTATTAAACATACATAACACATTTTCCTGGAAGCAGATATAACCCAGCTGTTAGGAATAAGATAGGAAAAACAGAGTTGCAAGTGAGAATTTTTCTTGAAGAGAAAGCCTCTGTAAGTTATTTTGCAAGGTGTTGGATCTAGGGAATAACATTTTATGCCTTGATATCACTTACTATAGCAGAACAGTCAAAACCTTTGCAAGATGTGAAATATTTCCAATGTGATAGCAGATGATTATTGCCTATACTACTATCAAGGATAGATTAGCAAGACTAGGGACACAACTTCAAAGTCAAAGAGCAAGCCTGGAAGTCCTAGAAATAGGTTTGATTTATAGGCCAATAAAGTATTTTCTAAAGTTTACAAAAACTTATAGGTATAAGACTAATTTTGCCATTTGGATGTACCTAAATGGCTTCAATATTAGTGGAGAATTAAAAAAATAAATAAATAAAGGAGCACACTAGCTAAATAGAGAAAGGAGATAGGATAAAATGGGAGTGATCATAGACACTAATCTCTTAAGAGCCATAATGGCTCCCGTGGGTCTGTTATTGCCTGCGTAATAAACATATCTACTGTGCACAAGCATTAACCTCTGCAAAATATCATGAGGATGTGTAGCACATGTACCTGTAAACATTAGTGGCAACTGTACCGATATATAAGTGTTCAATGAAATGATTCCAAAGTAGCCATAATGTCTTATCACAGCAAGCTTGGTGAACGCCAATGCATTTACATGAACAAAGAGACAAATGAATTGGCTTTAAATGTATCATTAGTTGTGAGCTTCATGATTCATCATAATTGACACTGCCTTTCAGTGTCACACAGAATAAAGTATATTAAAGCTGTGGAGAATGCAGTGGCTTCAAGGTTTCCACGCAGATCTTAGCTTTGGGTGGGAACAAATAGTACCATTTTAGAGAATGGGAAACATGCTTTAGATTTGTACTCAAAGCAAACTTTAGGGAAAATGTATCATTTGACCAGATAAAGTCTCCATGATATTTCTTGGGAAAAAAAAGGACATTCCCTTTAACATTTTTCTTGGTAGTAGGGTGTTTGGCCCAATTAGGTGTATCTTAGCATTTTACTTTCATCTTCTGGAAACAGCCTCATGAAGCCCTTTGTCCAATTTGTATTAAGTTGCCTTTTTCTTACAGATTTATGAGTACCCTATATGATATGGATGCTAAAATATCATCTTAATATATAAATTACGTATGTCTTTCTTAGTCTCTGTTTTTTGTTTTCTGTCTTTTGTGATACATTAGTTCTTAACTACAATATAGGAAATCTATCAGACTTATACTTAGTGAGTTGTGTTTTTTGTGTCTCCTGTTAAAAAATAATCTTTCTATTGCAATCATAAAGATAACCTCCTGTATTTTCTTCAAGTACTCAAATTTTATTTTTCACCTTCAATTTTTTAATTCATCTAAAATCTTCCTTTATGTACAGTGTGAAGAAGATATCCTGACACATAATATAAAAAATAAATCTTTCTTCCATTGATTTGTACTGCCATGTGTAGCAGAATCTTCTAGGTCTTCAATATCCTTTCTCATCTTCCTTCTATAGTAACAGATTTTTAGCTGGAAACATGGGCATCCAGAATTAACAGCAGTTCCTAGATTTATCTGCATTTGGGTGTGGCCTTGTTCTGCCAATGGGTTGTTAGTGGAGTTAACTTGTGCAACTTTCTGCAAATGTTTCCAAAAGAGGAGGCATTCTTTTGCCCTTCCTTAATCTCTTGAAGGCAATGGCAAGCCACTCCAGTACTCTTGCCTAGAAAATCCCATGGATGGAGGAGCCTGATGGGCAGCATTCCATGGGGTCGCTACGAGTCGTTGCAACTGAGGACTTCACTTTCACTTTTCACTTGCACTTTTCACTTTTCACTTGCACTTTTCACTTTCATGCAATGGAGAAGGAAATGGCAACCCACTCCAGTGTTCTTGCCTGGAGAATCCCAGGGATAGCATAGCCTGGTGGGCTGCTGTCTATGGGGTCGCACAGAGTTGAACACGACTGAAGTGACTTAGCAGCAGTAGCAGAAGCAATCTCTTTCTTGCTAGTGGAATGCAGACATGTTTGTTGGAGCTGCAGAGGCCATCCTGAACCATAAGTTGAGTTTAGAAAAGCAGGCTATGCACATCCACAATATTTCTTAGGCAACCATTATTTATAAGGCACACCTCATAAACAGAAAACAATACTACAGAAGAGGAAGGTAGTAGAAATGTCTCACTTAAGTTCCAGAATGTGATTTCCCAGTGGTAAACCTGATAAATAACCAAGTGATCTTAAACATCCCTTAAGTATACTTTTACTCAAGTAATTCTTCTTCTAAGACCACATGATTCTTATGCATAAAGATCACCTGAGTTATGTTTAATGAAGAAAAATTAGAACCCATATTATATTCAACAACATGGGGATGGATAAACATTTAAAACATTGTCAGACCTAGTGCTTTGAATTTTCAAATAATATTTAGGGACTTGAGTGTACACCTTTTTTTGAACTTTTTATTTTGTATGTTGTGATAGTTTCAGGTGAATAGTGAAGGGACCCAGCCACACACATACTTGTATCCATTCTCCCCCACACTCTCCTCCCATCCAGGCTGCCACACAACACTGAGCAGAGTTCCATGTGCTATACAGTGGGTCCTGTTGGTTATCCACTTTAAACATAGCAGGGTGGGGTATATAATTTTAAAACAACAATTAAAAGAGCAATTAAATAGCTAATATTACAGAAAAAAATTGTATCCATATTAAAAGTATTAGAAGGAAATACACAAAAATATTAACAATACCTATACTTAAATATTTGAGATAATTTTTTCCATTAACTTTTGAATATTTTCCAAATTTTATAAAGAAAAAAGCATTTCTCTTATAATCAGAAAAAATTAGTTGATCATAAATATTTTATAAATAAGAAATTTGAAGAATCATTCAGTAAAATCATGATAAAGTCTTTTCAAGGAGACCAAGATCTCTTTTCTGACTGTCTTCAGATCAATTACATTGATTTTCTTTCTTTTAAAGCATGTTTTTTTATTAAGGATTCCTTTTAGAGCTTCCCATTTCTATGTAGTGATGATGAGAGTAAAGGAGAGAATTTCCAATATGGAATTATCACTAAAATAGATTTTAGAATGCAGGAATCTTCTTCTTTATTAAATCATTCCAATAAATATTCATTCAAGTCCCCATTGCTCCATATGGCCTTGTCACCTAGATAAATATATAAACATTATCTTAGTCACGTTTCTTGATTTTAACTTTTTTTCAGGTCAACTCAGGACTATTGAGTAGACCAAGAAGAGACTCATTTTTGCCCTTTAAGTCACACTTTTAGGCAAATACATGGCCAGTACATGCACACTTGACTTCTGAACATTAATACCCAAATGCCTACTCATTATCTCCATTTTGAAATCCATTACATGCTGCAAAGCCAAAAATTGACAAAATTTTCTTCAGGAGTCCTTTTATATGCTGTCATTCACTCAGTAGCCCAATTATAAACCACAATATTATTTGTGACTTTTCCTTTCTACCTTACCAAATAACAGTCTCCCAATCCTAGAGATTTACTACCTCTGTAGGTCACTCAACGTTCAGAAAACTAGGATTATGGAATCTGGTCCCATCACTTCATGGTAAATAGATGGGCAACAATGGAAACAGTGACAGACTCTATTTTCTTGGACTCCCAAATCACTGCAGATGGTGACTGTACCCATGAAATTAAAAGACGCTTGTTCCTTGGAAGAAAAGTTACAACAACAAACCTAGACAGCATATTAAAAAGCAGAGACATTACTTTGCCTACTAGTCAATGCTATGGTTTGTCCAGTAGTCATGTATGGATGTGAGTGGCACCACAAAGAAGGCAGAGCACCAAAGATTTGATGCTTTTGAATTATGGTGTTGGAGAAGACTCTTGAGAGCCCCTTGGACCGTAAGGAGATCAACTCAGTCATTCCTAAAGGAAATCAGTCCTGAATATTCATTGGAAGGACTGAGGTTGAAGCTGAAGGTCAAATACTTTGGCCACATAATGAGAAGAGCCAACTCATTAGAAAAGACCCTGATAATGAGTGATGTTGAGCATCTTTTCATGTGTTTGTTAGCCATCTGTATGTCTTCTTTGGAGAAATGTCTATTTAGATCTTTGGTCCATTTTTTGATTGGGTCATTTATTTTTCTGGAATTGAGCTGTAGGAGTTGCTTGTATATTTTGCTGGGCATACACACTGAGAAAGCCAGAATTGAAAGAGACACATGTACCCCAATGTTCATAGCAGCACTGTTTACAATAGCCAGGACTTGGAAGCAACCTAGATGTCCATCCACAGATGAATGGATAAGAAAGCTGTGGTACATGTACACAATGGAGTATTACTCAGCCATTAAAAAGAATACATTTGAATCAGTTCTAATAAGGTGGATGGAACTGGAGCCTATTATACAGCGTGAAGTAAGCCAGAAAGAAAAACACAAATACAGTATACTAACGCATATATGTGGAATTTAGAAAGATGGTAACAATAACCCTGTTTACGAGACAGCAAAAGAGACACTGATGTATAGAACAGACTTTTGGACTCTGGGAACAGGAGAGGGTGGGATGATTTGGGAGAATAGCATTGAAATATGTATAATATCATATCAGAAATGAGTCGCCAGTCCAGGTACGAAGCCTGATAACGGATGCCTGGAGCTGGTGCACTGGGACGACCCAGAGGGATGGTATGGGGAGGGAGGAGGGAGGAGGGTTCAGGATGGGGAACACATGTATACTTGTGGCGGATCCATCTTGATGTATGGCAAAAGCAATACAATATTGTAAAGTTAAGCAAAATAAAATTTAATTAAAAAAATGGGAGGGGACATGGGTAAACCTATGGCTGATTTATGTTGATGTTTGATAGAAACCAATGCAATACTGTAAAGCAATTATCCTTCAAATAAAAATGAATAAATTAAAAAAAAAAAAAAGAAAAGACCCTGATGCTGGGAAAGACTGAGGGCAGGAGGAGAAGGGGATGACAGAGGACAAGATGGGTGGATGGCATCACCAACTCAATGGACATGAGTTTGAGCAAGCCTGGGTGGTGGTGAAGGACAGGAAAGCCTGGCATGCTGCAGTCCATTGGGTCACAAAGAGTCAGACATGACTGAGTGACTGAACAATAGCAACAGGTCCTTAATCCATTCATTGTTTTAAATCATTTTCTTTTGTTGTCCTACTCCAGGCTACCATTATCTTCAACAACCAACAATTTCCCAATAGTGCTTCCAATACTCAGGGTGAACAGACTTATTTTTCCAATTCATTCTCACCCTGCAGACAGAGTTACATTTCTAAAACCCTAGTACTTTGGCCACCTCATGCGAAGAGCTGACTCATTTGAAAAGACCCTGATGCTGGGAGGGATTGGGGGCAGGAGGAGAAGGGAACGACAGAAGATGAGATGGCTGGATGCCATCACCGACTTGACGGACATGAGTTTGAGTGAACTCCGGGAGTTGGTGATGGACAAGGAGGCCTGGCGTGCTGCAATTCATGGGGTAGCAAAGAGTTGGACACAACTGAACGACTGATCTGAACTGAACCGAATTTTTCCATGTCAGCTCCCTACATGACATCCATAGCCTTTAGGATAAACCCAAAGACCTTAGCACAACCTTGAAGCTTCTTCTTGCTCTGTCCCTGCCCCTTTCTCTGGTCACATCATCTTTTTCTGCTCATCTGGCTTCAGTTAACTGTTAAGATTCTACCATGCTTCTTCTTACCACCAAGCCTTGGCATGTGCTTTTCCTTTTGTAAGAATTCTCTTCTCATTTCTATCCACCCCTCAAATACACCCCTCAAAATTCAACTAGATAAACCCTAGGTAATTCATACTTAACATTAAGGTCTTGTCTTAGAGTCACTGATTCCTCTAGATGTAGATAGATGGGCTACTTCCTTCCTTCCATTTCATCCTTCTATACCTTGAATATGAAACTTATGTTGTGATTGTGAAGTCATTATTTGTTTTCTCCATTAAAAGACTTGTTTGTGAGGTCTAGAAAGGTATCTGTCATGTTTAATGTTATACATGCAGTTCTTAGCTATGCATCTTAAAGAGCAGGTATTTAATATTTTAATGTATGAATAAATGAAAGAAGTACTAGCACTTTTAAAATTTAACCGGTCAAACATTAAAAGTAATCCTTAGTATTTATTTCTGCAATGTAAGACTCTGGCCATCAACTAGACATTCACCATGTTGAATCCTTATAATGATGATGATGATAATGGTTATGACTTCAAGGTATTTTCTATGAATCATGTTTTTTGTTGTGAGTACTCTACATATACTGCTCAGTTTAATACTTTCAACAACCCCACAAGGAGGTGTTATTATGACCATTTTACACATAAGGATGATGAGGCACTGAAAGTTTAATTTTTCTCAAGGTCACACAGCTACTAAGGGGGTGTACTAAGTGGTATACTAACTGACATCATAGAGTTCTCTGTCTACAGTAATATATAAACCCAATACACACACACACACACACACACATATATATCAGATCAGATCAGTCGCTCAGTCGTGTCCAACTCTTTGCGACCCCATGAACTGCAGCACGCCAGGCCTCCCGGTCCATCACCAACTCCCGGAGGTCACTCAGACTCACATCCATCGAGTCAGTGATGCCATCCAGCCATCTCATCCTCTGTCGTCCCCTTCTCCTCCTGCCCCCAATCCCTCCCAGCATCAGAGTCTTCTCCAATGAGTCAACTCTTTGCATGAGGTGGCAAAAATACTGGACTTTCAGCTTTAGCATCATTCCTTCCAAAGAAATCCCAGGGCTGATCTCCTTCAGAATGGACTGGTTGGATCTCCTTGCAGTCCAAGGGACTCGCAAGAGTCTTCTCCAACACCACAGTTCAAAAGCATCAATTCTTCAGCGCTCAGCCTTCTTCACAGTCCAGCTCTCACATCCATACATGACCACAGGAAAGACCATAGCCTTGACTAGGCGAACCTTTGTTGGCAAAGTAATATCTCTGCTTTTGAATATGCTATCTAGGTTGGTCATAATATATATATATATGTAATACCCCACTGCAGTCTCCATCACTGGTGAGTTGGAGGGTAAGGAAACTCTTTTCCACACAATCATTCATGGAACCAGGTGGATATAATTCTGCCAAATATAAATATATATATTTTTCAAGATCATCTGAAAAGATGACATCCAGACAAAAATAAGGAAAAGGCTCCATGGGACAGACCCAGATGTTATACATCATTTCCATTCACATTTAATTGTCAAAAACTCTTTTCAAATGACCAGATTAAAGCACTGCTGCTGCTGCTGCTAAGTCGCTTCAGTCGTGTCCGACTCTGTGTGACCCCATAGACGGAAGCTCACCAGGCTCCCCTGTCCCTGGGATTCTCCAGGCAAGAACACTGGAGTGGGTTGCCATTTCCTTCTCCAATGCATGAAAGTGAAAAGTCAAAGTGAAGTCGCTCAGTCGTGTCCGACTCTTAGCGACCCCACGGACTGGAGCCTACCAGGCTCCTCCGTCCATGGGATTTTCCAGGCAAAAGTACTGGGGTGGGGTGCGATTGCCTTCCCCGGATTAAAGCACAGGGTCATTCTAACATCAAGGACTGTTGAGAAATATGTTAAGGAAAATAGGAAATAGGTATTTTTGGTGAATGATTTTCCCTCTACCACAGTGACTGAAGATGGCTTTAAAACTAGACAGCTGACTCCAGAGCCCAGTTCTTAAGACTCTATTAAACCGCTAACAGGAATGTGCCATACTGATTTAATTCATATCCTAGGAGAAGGCAATGGCACCCCACTCCAGTACTCTTGCCTGGAAAATCCCATGGGCAGAGGAGCCCGTTAGGCTACAGTCCATGGGGTCGCGAAGAGTCGGACACGACTGAGGGACTTCACTTTCACTTTTCACCTTCATGCATTGGAGAAGGCAGTGGCAACCCACTCCAGTGTTCTTGCCTGGAGAATCCCAGGAACGGGGGAGCCTGGTGGGCTGCCGTCTCTGGGGTCGCACAGAGTCGGACACGACTGAAGTGACTTAGCAGCAGCAGTTAAATGCATTTAGTGTGTCTTAGTGCTATATGTTTCCTGATTATAAAAAGAAAAAAAAATATAGATTGCATGAAATTTTTAGTGTTTGGACTCAGTTTAATGGCCTTTTATTCCTCACACATTCCTCATATGTTTACATATAGCTGACATAATTTTTTCTGAATATATAATGAAAAGGATTGGTGATATCATTACCAAAAGTTTATCTGCACCCTGAGAACTATATATTTGTGATGAGTAACTACATATTTGTGACAGGGTATGTGTGGTTAGTTGCTCAGTCATGTCCAACTCTTTGTGACCCCATAGACTAGGGCCTGCCAGGCTCCTCTGTCCATGGAGATTCTCCAGGCAAGAATACTAAATGGGTTGTCATGCTCTCCTCCAGGTGATCTTCTCAACCCAAGGATTGAACCCAGGTACCCTGCATTGCAGGTGGATTCTTTACTATCTGAGCCACCAGGGAAGCCCATGAATACTGGAGTGGATAGCCTATCCCTTCTCTAGGAGATCTTCCCAACCCAGGAACAGTTGTGACTATGTAATAATAATTATACAGTTAACTATAGACAAAGTATTTTCCACTTGTATAAGATTATTTGGCTAAAGCCAAAAAGAAAAGACATTGGCCAAATTTAATAACATCATTGTTTAAAACAAATTATGGTTTGATAGACAAGCCCATTGGACAATTTTATTAGTTACATAAAAGTTAACCAATTTTAGATGAATAAGTGTTTAAAACAATAATTTATTTTGGGTCATCACTTTGCACATAAGGCTCAAAAATTTGAAAGATAGTAATTGGACAATTCTTGCTTGGTTCACTTACACAATTGTAGTTAGAGTCTGCTGAGAGTGCAGTCATCTGAAGCTTCCACTGAATTGAACATCCAAGATTGCTCACTCACATGAGTGGCAACTGATGCTGGCTGTTGGTTGCAAGCTCAGCTGAACTGGTACCTGTAACACTCACAAATGACCTTTCAAGCATGGCAGTGTTAGTGTAATCTGATTTCTTATATAGAGGTTGGTTTTTTTCAGATCAAATATCTCAAAATTGAGGAAGCTGCATGGTCCTTAGGACTTAGAGTTGGATCACATAGAATCACACCTTTTTGTGATTGTGTTGTGTTTTATTTGCCACAAGGAAACAACTAATTAAAGGGAAGGAGGTAGCATCCTTCTTGATGGCAGGAGGATGAAATAAGTTGTGAGTTAAGTTCAGTCACTCAGTCGTGTCTGATTCTTTGGGACCCCATGGACTGTAGCATGCCAGACTACCTTGTCCATCACCAATTCCGAGACCTTACTCAAACTCACGTCCACAGAGTCAGTGATGCCATCCAACCATCTCATCCTCTATTGTCCTCTTCTCCTCCTGACTTCAATCTTTCCCAGCATCAGTGTTTTTTAAAATGATTCTGTTTTTGCATCAGGTGGCCAAACTATTGGAGTTTCATCTTCAACATCAGACCTTCCAATGAATATTCCAGACTGATTTCCTTTACAATGGACTGGTTGGATCTCCTTGCAGTCCAAGGGACTCTCAAGAGTCTTCTCCAACACCACAGTTCAAGAGCATCTATTCTTGGGTGCTCGGCATTCTGTATAGTACAAATCTCACATCCATCCATACATGACTACTGGGAAAACCATACCTTTGAATAGTCAGCCCTTTTTTGCTAAAATAATTTCTCTGCTTTTTAATATCCTGTCTAGGTTGGACATAGCTTTTCTTTCAAGAAGCAAGCATATTTTAATTTCATGGCTTCATTCACCATCTACAGTGATTTTGGAGCCCAAGAAAATAAAGTCAGTCATGGTTTCCATTGTTTACCCATCTATTTGCCATGAAGTGATGAGACTGGATACCATGATCTTAGTTTTCTGAATGTTAAATTTTAAGTCAACTTATTCACTCTCCTCTTTCACTTTCATCAAGAGGTTCTTTAGTTCTTCTTTACTTTCTGCCATAAGGGTGGTGAAATCTGCATATCTGAGGTTATTGATATTTCTCTCAGCAATCTTGATTCCAGTTTGTGATTCATCCAGCCTTGCATTTGCATGATGTACTCAGCATATAAGTTAAATAAGCAGGGTGACAATATACAGCCTTGATGTACTCCTTTTCCAATTTGGGACCGGTCTGTTGTTACACATCCAGTTCTAACTGTTGCTTTTTGACCTGCAAACAGATTTCTCAGGTGGCAGGCAAGGTGGTCTGATAGTCCCATCACCTGACAAATTTTCCAGTTTTTTGTTATCCACACAGTCAAAAGCTTTGGTGCAGTCAATAAAGCAGAAGTAGATGTTTTTCTGGAACTCTCTTGCTTTTTCAATGATTCAACAGATGTTGTAAATTTGATCTCTGGTTTCTCTACCTTTTCTAAATCCAGCTTGAACATCTGGGAGTTCATGGTTCACATGATATAGAAGCCTGGCTTGGAAAATGTGTGCATTTCTTAACCAGTGTGTGAGACGAGTGTAATTGTGAGGTAGTTTCGACATTCTTTGGCATTGGTCTTCTTTGGGATTGAAATGAAATCTGACCATTCCAGTCCTGTGGGCACTGCTGAGTCTTCCAAATTTGCTGGTATATTAAGTGCAGCACTTTCACAGCATCATCTTTTAGGATTTGAAATAGCTCAGCTGGAATTCCATCACTTCCACTAGCTTTGTTCATAGTGATGCTTTGTAAGGCCCACTTGACTTTGCATTCCAGGATGTCTGTCTGGCTCTAAGTCAGTGATCACACCATCATGGCTATCTGGTTCAAAAGGATCTTTTTGGTATAGTTCTTTGGTGTACTCTTGCCACCTCTTCTAAATATCTTCTGCTTCTGGGGCCAAAGCAAAAACAATACCCAGCTATGGATGTGTCTGGTGATAGAAGCAAAGTCCAATGCTGTAAAGAGCAATATTGCATAGGAACCTGGAATGTCAGGTCCATGAATCAAGGCAAATTGGAAGTGGTCCCAAAGGAATTACCGAACTAAAATGGACTGGAATGGGTGAATTTAACTCAGAGGACCATTATATCTACTACTGCGGGCAGGAATCCCTCAAAAGAAATGGAATAGCCATCATGGTCAACAAAAGAGTCCGAAATGCAGTACTTGGATGCAATCTCAAAAACAACAGAATGATCTCTGTTCATTTCCAAGGCAAACCATTCAATGTCACAGTAATCCAAGTCTATGCCCCAACCAGTAATGCTGAAGAAGCTGAAGTTGAAGGGTTCTATGAAGACCTACAAGACCTTTTAGAACTAGCACCCAAAAAAGATGTCCTTTTCATTATAGGGGACTGGAATGCAAAAGTAGGAACTCAAGAAACACCTGGAGTAACAGGCAAATTTGGCCTTGGAATATGGAATGAAGTAGGGCAAAGACTAACAGAGTTTTGCCAAGAAAATGCACTGGTCATAGCAAATACCCTCTTCCAAAAACACAAGAGAAGACTCTATATATGGACATCACCAGATGGTCAACACCGAAATCAGATTGATTATATTCTTTGCAGCCAAAGACGGAGAAGCTCCATACAATCAGCAAAAACAAGACCAGGAGGTGACAGTGGCTCAGACCATGAACTCCTTATTGCCAAATTCAGACTGAAATTGAAGAAAGTAGGGAAAACCACTAGACCAGGTATGACCTAAATCAAATCCCTTACAATTATACAGTGGAAGTGAGAAATAGATTTAAAGGGCCTAGATCTGATTTGATCTAGGATGATGAACTATGGAATGAGGTTCGTGACATTGTAGAGGAGACAGGGATCAAGAGCATCCCCATGAAAAAGAAATGCAAAAAAGCAAAATGGTTGTCTGGGGAGGCCTTACAAATAGCTGTGAAAAGAAGAGAAGCAAAAAGCAAAGGAGAAAAGGAAAGATATAAACATCTGAATGCAGAGTTCCAAAGAATAGCAAGAAGAGATTAGAAAGCCTTCTTCAGCGATCAATGCAAAGAAATAGAGGAAAACAACAGAATGGGAAAGATTAGGGATCTCTTGGAGAAGGAAATGGCAACCCACTCCAGTATTCTTGCCTAGAGAATCCCATGGACGGAGGAGCCTGGTAGGCTACAGTCCATAGGGTCGCAAAGAGTCGGACACGACTGAGCGACTTCACTTCACTTCACTTCACTTCAAGAAAATCAGAGACACCAAAAGAACATTTAATGCAAAGATGGGCTCAATAAAGAACAGAAATGGTATGGACCTAAGAGAAGCAGAAGATATTAAGAAGAGGTGGCAAGAATACACAGAAGAAATGTACAAAAAAGAGCTTTACCATCCAGATAATCACGATGGTGTGATCACTGATCTAGAGCCAGACAACCTGGAATGTGAAGTCAAGTGGGCCTTAGAAAGCATCACTACGAACAAAGCTAGTGGAGGTGATGGAATTCCAGTTGAGCGATTCCAAATCTTGAAAGATGATGCTGTGAAAGTGCTGCACTCAATATGCCAACAAATTTGGAAAACTCAGCAGTGGCCACAGGATTGGAAAAAATCAGTTTTCATCGTAATCCCAAAGAAAGGCAATGCCAAAGAATGCTCAAACTACCGCACAATTGCACTCATCTCACACACTAGTAAAGTAATGCTCAAAATTCTCCAAGCCAGGCTTCAGCAATATGTGAACTGTGAACTTCCTGCTGTTCAAGCTGGTTTTAGAAAAGGCAGAGGATCCAGAGATCAAATTGCCAACATCCGCTGGATCATGGAAAAAGCAAGAGAGTTCCAGAAAAACATCTATTTCTGCTTTATTGACTATGCCAAAGCCTTTGACTGTGTAGACCACAATCAACTGTGGAAAATTCTGAAAGAGATGGGAATACCAGACCACCTGATCTGCCTCTTGAGAAATTTGTATGCAGGTTAGGAAGCAACAGTTAGAACTGGACATGGAACAACAGACTGGCTCCAAATAGGAAAAGGAATTCGTCAAGGTTGTATATTGTCACCCTGTTTATTTGACTTATATGCAGAATACATCATGAGAAACGCTGGACTGGAAGAAACACAAGCTGGAATCAAGATTGCTGGGAGAAATATCAATAACCTCAGATATGCAGATGACAGCACCCTTATGGCAGAAAGTGAAGAGGAACTAAAAAGCCTCTTGATGAAAGTGAAAGTGGAAAGTGAAAAGACTGGCTTAAAGCTCAAGATTCAGAAAACAAAGATCATGGCATCTGGTCCCATCACTACATGGGTAATAGATGGGGAAACAGTGGAAACAGTGTCAGACTTTATTTTTCTGGGCTCCAAAATCACTGCAGATGGTGACTGCAGCCATGAAATTAAAAGACGCTTACTCCTTGGAAGGAAAGTTGTGACCAACCTAGATAGCATATTCAAAAGCAGAGACATTACTTTGCCAACAAAGGTTCGCCTAGTCAAGGCTATGGTCTTTCCTGTGGTCATGTATGGATGTGAGAGCTGGACTGTGAAGAAGGCTGAGCGCCGAAGAATTGATGCTTTTGAACTGTGGTGTTGGAGAAGACTCTTGAGAGTCCCTTGGACTGCAAGGAGATCCAATCAGTCCATTCTGAAGGACATCAGCCCTGGGATTTCTTTGGAAGGAATGATGCTAAAGCTGAAACTCCAGTACTTTGGCCACCTCATATGAAGTGTTGACTCATTGGAGAAGACTCTGATGCTGGGAGGGATTGGGGGCAGGAGGAAAAGGGGACGACAGAGGATGAGATGGCTGGATGGCATCACTGACTCGATGGATGTGAGTCTGAGTGTCCTCCGGGAGTTGGTGATGGACAGGGAGGCCTGGCGTGCTGCGATTCATGGGGTCGCAAAGAGTCAGACACGACTGAGCGACTCATCTGATCTGTTAGGTCCATACCATTTCTTTTGTTGTGCCCATATTTGCATGAAAGGTTTCCTTGGTATTTCTAATTTTCTTGAAAAGATCTCTAGTCTTTCCCATTCTATTGTTTTCCTCTATTTCTTCACATGGATCACTGAGGAAGGCTGTCTTATCTCTCCTTGCTATTCTTTGGAACTCTGCATTCATATGGGTATATTTTTCCTTTTCTCCATTGCCTTTAGCCTCTCTTCTTTTCTCAGCTATTTATTAGGCCTCTTCAGACAGCCATTTTGCCTTTTCACATTTATTTTTCTTGGAGATTATCTTTATCTCTGCCTCCTGTACAATGTCACACATCTCCATCCATAGATTTTTGGGCATGCTATCAGATTTAATCCCTTGAATCTATTTGCCACTTACACTCTATAACTGTAAGGGATTGGATTTAGGTCAAAACTAAATGGTCTTGCGGTTTTCCCTACTTTCTTCCATTTAAATCTGAATTTGGCAATAAGGAGTTCATGATCTGAGCCACAGTTCGCTCCTGGTCTTGTTTTTTGCTGACTGTATAGAGCTTCTCCATCTTTGGATGCAAAGAATATGATCAATCTGATTTTGGTATTGACCATCTGATGATGTCCTTGTGTAGAGTCATCTCTTTTACTGTTGGAAGATGGTATTTGCTATGACCAGTGTGGGTTTTTTTGGGTTTTTTTGGCAAAACTCTGTTAGCATTTGTCCTGCTTCATTCTGTGCCCCAGGGCCAAGTTTGCTGTTACTCCAGGTGTTTCTTGACTTCCTACTTTTGCATTCCAGTCCCTAATAATGAAAAGGACATTTTTGGGGGGGTGTTAGTTCTAGAGAGTCTTGTAGGTCTTCATATAACCATTCAACATCAGCTTCTTCGGCGTTACTGGTTGGGGCATAGATTTGGAGTACTGTGAGACTGAATGGTATGCCTTGGAAATGAACAGAGATCATTCTGTCATTTTGGAGACTGCATCCAAGTACTGCATTTTGGACTCTTTTGTTGACTGTGAGGGCTACTCCATTTCTTCTAAGGGATTCTTCCCCACAGTCATAGATATAATGGTCATCTGAGTTAAATTCACCCATTCCAGTCCATTTTAGTTCGCTGATTCTTAAAATGTCAATGTTTACTTTTGCCATCTCCTGTTTGACCACTTCTAATTTACCTTGATTCATGGTCCTAATATTTCAGGTTCCTATGCAATATTGTAATTTACAGCATCAGACTTTACTTCCATCACCAGTCACATCCACAACTGGTGGTGTTTTTGCTTTGGCTCCATCTCTTCATTCTTTCGGGAGTTATTTCTCCTCTGTTCTCCAGTAACATATTGGCCACCTACCGACCTGGGGAGTTCATCTTTCAGTGTCCTATCTTTTGGCTTTTCCATACTGTTCATAGGGGTCTCAAGGCAAGAATACTGAAGTGGTTTTCCATTCCCTTCTCCATGGACCACATTTTGTCAGAACTCTCCACCATGACCCATCCTTCTTGGGTGGCCCTTCAAATAAGTTGTGAACATGGTTTCAAATAACCATAAATTTGATTCTAATACTAAGTGTATTATTATTATTTTAGAGCAGTGTCATAGAGGGTGCATAAATCAGGACAGACCTTTTGAAAACTGCTCTACAGTCAGGAAATTTTTCCTAAATTCTGAAGAGTCATATATTTCTATTTTATAGCAATATTTTCTTTAATCAAAACACCATATTTTTTTTCTTTTATATTATATAAAGTATGGTAAAGATGATGCACTGAAGTTTTTTAGAAATTTTATTTTTCTTTTTTTAAAATTTTATTCTATTTTTTAACTTTACAATATTGTATTGGTTTTGCCATATATCAAAATGAATCTGCCACTTTCTAACCTTGTTTTGCCATATTAACATAAACCATTTCCTCAGAGTATACTTCTTTTGTGCAGACTCAAAGCATAATTATAATTTTTAGATTTTATATTGTCTTAAATTTTTTGCCAATTACTTCTTGGACTTAGGACTAAACTAAAGTTTATGTTGTGGTTCCATATTTCTTTTTAACAGATTGCACATTTGGGTCTCTCATTTCAATATCTTACATAAGAAGCAAGCAAAGGTATGGTTTTACTACTGAATGTTATTCTATGGTGTTTGGATAAAATTGACATTTGCAGCATACCATGAAAAACAGAGATAAATTTAATGCATGATGATAATGGATAATATTATTTGAATATCAAGAACTTGGAGTGAGTACTTTTGAAACAATGATACTGGTAGCCAATAAAAAGAAACCATTTATTATGAGCCACAGTGATATCCTGGCTCCCTCAAAGTGTATTTTGTGATTGACAAATAATTTTCAATAATTACTTGATTGATGCAAAATTATTCCATCCAGTGTGTTCATTTTTCACTATTCTTATGAATACTAGGTATACATGTAGTTATGGAGATTCTTATAAATGTAGCTAATAAATCCACTGGAGGTTTGGGTGAGAATCTATCAGCAGGTAGTTTATTAAAAGATGCTGAAATGTTAAGCAAAAAGTGTTCTTTGAGGATATTACCACTGGTCTAATCACTTATTAACGCCTTCATGAATAATTGTGTACTCAGTCACTTCAGTCATGTCTGACTCTATGACCCCATGAATTATAGCTTACCAGGCTCCTCTGTCCATGGGATTCTCCAGGCAAGAATACTGGAGTGGATTTCCATGCCCCACTCTGGGGGAACTTTTAAACCCAGGGATCAAACACATGTCTCCTGTGTCTCCTGCATTGCAGACAGATTCTTTACCTTTCAGCCACTCAGGAAGCCCATAAAGACCATGAACGTGCATCAGTTGCTCAGTCATGTCCAACTTTTTGCATCCCATGTACTCTAGCCACCCAGGCTCCTCTGTCCATGGGATTCTCCAGATAAGAACACTGGAGTGGATTGTCATTTCCTTCAGGGGGTCTTCCCGACCTGGGGATCAAACCCAGGTCTTCTGCATTGCAGGTAGACACTTTACCATCTGAGTAACCAGGGAAGCCCTTATACACCACGAAGTAGTCTTTAAATGGAAAAATGGGTCAATTCTTGAAGTAGATTTACAGTTGATTTCTTATGAAAATGCCAATCTTGCTGACGTTGTCAATGAGTGTGAATTGGCTGCATACTATAAATCAGAAGCTATTCTAGAATAGAGCTGTATCAGTGTAATAAGTCAGGTGGTCTTAGGAAGAAAAATAAAATGACAACAAGTGTAGGGAAGTATACAGAAGGGGTGAAGTATATGCTGTTTTAGGTAGAATGATCAGGGAGTGTCTCAGTCTTTATAGAAGAGAATCCTAGGCCAAGAGCCTTGTTCTGCTGAGACAGGATTTTTCAAAGTTTTCCTTGGTGCTTATTGGTTTCTGAGTCCCACCTGTTCTTCCTGCTCTCTTCTCCCAAGATCAATGTCCCAGCCTTCACTTGAAAGTTTCTTCTCTTTTATACTGTAAGAAAAGATACTTGACCTTATAATTGGTACAGCAGAGGAAATCCTCAAGACAGGCTGCCTTCTTTGACACAAAAAGCCTCTTTTATGTAACCTAATTATTTTGTAAATGATCTTAATTTTCAGGCATTTAGTTTTTATTGGCATCCATGTCCCCTCAAAAACAAATAGCTTCTTGCTACTGTAATCCAACTTCTTACCACTATACAATGTTTTTACATGATTTTTTTTTTTTTTGGTGCCCAATAAATTAATGTAGTTTGTGATTCTCTACTTGATCAGCTTTCAAATTGCTGATGTCCAGGATCGTATCCCTAGACCATTCAGAGTTTCAGGATGAGGAACAGGTATTACTATTTTAAAAAAGAACTTTCCACATTATTCCAGTGTTAGTCAAGGTTGAGAATCACTGCCATAATCCATAAACTATCTGCAAATTATAAATGCAAAGACTATTAACACAACTTGATCAGTTGCAATGGCTGTTCAGTGGGGAAGATTGAAACCCAGAGAAGGAAAATGACTTGGCCAAGGATACGGAGCCAAAAACTACATCAGCCTTGTTTGAATAAAAATAAGAACTGAAGAATCCCCATGTCCTTTTCAGCATGGTGGTGTGGGGAAAATAAAAATGGCACATAATAAGAAGAGAGTGCGTGAGGAGGTTTTAAATAGCATCGTCCTTGTGAAACCTAGGCTTGGGCTTGGATCCCATACCCTTGAGAGATGGCTGGGTGAAGATGAGAAAGTGTTGCCTTTGAAGTTCATTATGATTCAGCTCCATGAAAAGAGGACTTGACCTTCCTTCTGAGTAGAAATATTATTTAAGCCTTTAAATTACCTTGATTATCTTCATTCTCCTTTCTCCTTTCATTCTCTTAGGAAATTTTCTTTAAATTTTGTTTGCTTTTCATAACATTTTCACTGTGAAGCATTGAGCAATTATGTAAAATCTGAAAAAAAGCAAATTTCTAATAAATCCATTTTGGTATCAAATGCCTGCCATTTACATTCAGCATATGATTTTTGAATATGCAGAGTACATCATGAGAAATGCTGGACTGGAAGAAGCACAAGCTGGAATCAAGATTGCTGTGAGAAATATCAGTAACCTCAGATATGTGGATGACAGCACCCTTATGGCAGAAAATGAAGAGGAACTAAAAGGCCTCTTGATGAAAGTGAAAGTGGAGAGTGAAAAAGTTGGCTTAAAGCTCAACATTCTGAAAACAAAGATCATGGCATCTGATCCCATCACTTCATGGGAAATAGATGAGGAAACAGTGGAAACAGTGTCAGACTTTATTTTTTTTGGCAACAAAATCACTGCAGGTGGTGACTGCAGCCATGAAATTAAAAGATGCTTACTCCTTAGAAGAAAAGTTATGACCAACCTAGATAGCATATTCAAAAGCAGAGACATTACTTTGCCAAGGTCCGTCTAGTCAAGGCTATGGTTTTTCCAGTGGTCATGTATGGATGTGAGAGTTAGACTGTGAGGAAAGCTGAGCACTGAAGAATTGATGCTTTTGAACTGTGGTGTTGGAGAAGACTCTTGAGAGTCCCTTGGACTGCAAGGAGATCCAACCAGTTTATTCTGAAGGAGATCAGCCCTGGAATTTCTTTGGAAGGAATGATGCTAAAGCTGAAACTCCAGTACTTTGGCCACCTCATGCGAAGAGTTGACTCATTGGAAAAGATTCTGATGCTGGGAGGGATTGAGGGCAGGAGGAGAAGGGGACGACAGAGGATAAGATGACTGGATGGCATCACTGACTTCATGGACGTGGGTCTGAGTGACCTCCGGGAGTTGGTGATGGAGAGGGAGGCCTGGTGTTCTGGGATTCGTGGGGTTGCAAAGAATTGGACACTACTGAGCGACTGAACTGAACTGCACTGATAGTGAAATTTTCTTGAAATTCACCATAATTTTTATCTGCTCACTTTTGGCTCAAGTAATTTCAAGATTTGATGATAAAATGTGTTTTTGATCTAGGTGATAATAATCGTTACATTATTATTCACAATATTTAATTCATTCACTCTAACTTAATCATTGCCTTATGATTTACTTGTTATTCTGACTGCTAGTACAATTTTTTTAAAAATCACTAAGATTAAACATTTTCATCAAAACATATTTAAATAATAAACTCTTCAAGTTTCTTGTTTTTGCATTTGTTGACATGTATCAACCTGAAACTCTGGATTTTTTGCTATCTCAATACAATTTTAATCTGGAAAAATAATTTATGTGATTATTGTTGCTGATTTGTGTTCTCATCTAGGCTTTTTCAGGGTTTCCCCAGTGGCTCAGTGGTAAAGAATCTGACTGCCAAGCAGGAGATGAGAGTTTGATACCTGGGTCAAGAAGATCCCCTGGAGAAGGAAATGGCAACCCAATCCAGTATTCTTGTCTGGGAAATCCCACAGAGGATCCTGGTAGGCTATAGTCCATGTGGTCACAAAAGAGTTGGATGAGACTAAACATTAACAACTCATATTCTCTTTTATATTTTATTTCCTTTACTCATATTTTATCCTTCTAATTTTTCTTTAGTTTTCATCTGAGCCCTGGTTGAATTCCTTGCATTTGACTTCTATAAATCAGTTTTCTATTGTATCTTATTTCTTATTTTTGAAACCCATCACAGTTTCATTGAGCAATCATATTTTTCTTTCTCATGCAATGTTTTCTGATTTCTGGTTTCTTATTTCACATTTCTTTCCTCACGTAAATTGACAAAGTAGCCTCTCAAATTATAAGGAGATCATAAATCAGAAAGCATTGAATATCATGTTGCTTTCTTTTTTTATTCTGTGATTTTATATTATTTTGATAGTATATCTAATTCATTTAATCAATTCCTGTAAATGTTCAGAAATGTCCCCTTGTTTTGACATAATGCATCTTTTTATAGTACTTGTAGAATTTTTTTCTGATATTCAGTTAGAAACTTCCTGTTTGTTCTGGCTGCCAGTGAAGGACAAAACACTGCCATATTCAATGTTCATGGAGCCCACATCCTGTCCTTTTCCCTCACAGAGGCTGTGAATGGAGTTCTCTCAGCATTTTATCCACTCAGATTCTGGCTGCATAGCTCCTTGGAGACATTTTGGTGGTACAAGAGGGTCAGAAATCTGACCCCAGTTCCCTCTTGCGTAACAATGGTGAAGAAGATGGGGCAGAGATGAGCTGCTAAATAGAACTTGTTGAGTGTGCAGCAAAGGCTAGGCACCAGATTGAGCACTTAAGTGAAGTGAAAGTCTCTCAGTCATGCCCCACTCTTTGTGACCCCATGGACTATACAGCCCATTGAATTCTCCAGGCCAAAATACTGGAGTGGGTAGCTGTTCCCTTCTCCAGCAGATCTTCCCAATCCAGAGATTGAACCCATATCTCCTGCATTGCAGGTGGATTCCTTCCTGTCTGAGCCACCAAGGAAGCCCAGATTGAGCATTTAAACTTCTATTTAAATTTCAGAGCAACTCTACCAGCTAGATACAAAATGACCCCTTTTCATTTTGTATGTGAGAAAACCAAGTGATAGGAATTTTTATATTTTCTCCTATGATCATGGAGTTATTGAGTGAAGAGTCTGGACTGAAGCCATGTTCTACTCAAGTCACTATTTCCCCGTGTATTATTTAATTCAAATCCCATGAAGCTGAGAGCACAAAACTATCATCCTTTCTATTTTTGTTTCCAATGAAAACCTCCCCTTTATATTCTGTTAGCCATTCCCATGGAGCCCTCTGAAGAGTAAAGGTAGAGTTTATTAAAAAAAAAATCTGTACCAGAATGTACAAAAGAATGGTCACTCAATTACCAACTTGACTCTTGAATCATTCATCTTTGCCCTTTTTAACAGTGTGGGAAACTCAAATTACAGACATTCTAAGGGGCATGATCTCCAAATTGTTTGATAACCACATCCTTTCAAAAACTTTGATGAGAAAATAATATTTAAGAAATACAACTTAAAGAGTGACTCCATAAAATCTTGAGGGATCTTAGCTCTTCATTTCAAAGGCTTAAAACACTTAGCTCTGAAGCATTATTGCACAGGCCTTAACTGCCATTAGGTGACACTAGTACTGTTATCACAGGGTTGGGGTACTTTCCTCTTTACTACCATGGAACTAATACAGCCTCAATCCATCTCAGGAGAGCTGGATCACTGTAAAATTTACACAGTAGCAGATCATAAAGGTGTTTGTTACTCTACACACGAATATAGAGTGGCTTAATCAAGGCTTTAGAAATAATTACAAAAAATTGTTAGCAAAATGAGACATACAGAATGATAAAAATTTGGAAATTCCAATTATCTGGAATGCATAAGGCAAGTATGTAGTACCTTGTTTGGGAAAGAAAATAAAAAAGTGATCCTGAAATACTTGAGCCAGAATACTTGTTTTATATGGTCATCAACACCTACCTGAGTTCTCTGCCCATAGGAAATGCTCAGTAAACACTTTCCCAAGAGGTGATGAAGTAGTACTATAATCACTGTCTGGAGAAAGATACTTAAAAGAGAATGCTACATTGATTTTTCAATTACCATCTGGAGAGATACAAGTAAGAATGTCACCAAAGTTGTATGTTGGCATTTGAACTCCTCCTAACACATAGGTTATTTCTTAAGTAAAACTTAAATATCTTTTTAACATATACTAACATTGTTCAGTTCAGTCACCCAGTCGTGTCCAACTCTTTGCAACCCCATGGACTGCAGCACACCAGGCTTCCTTGTCCATTACCAACTCCCAGAGCTTACTCAAACTCATGTCCATAGAGTCAGTGATGTCATCCAACCATCTCATCCTCTGTTGTCCCCTTCTCCTCCTGACTTCAATCTTTCCCAGCATCAGGGTCTTTTCCATTGTGTCAGCTCTTCACATCAGGTGGCCAAAGTATTGAAGTTTCAGCTTCAGCATCAGTCCTTCCAATGAATATTCAGGACTGATTTCCTTGGGATGGACTGGTTGGATCTCCTTGCAGTCCAAGGGACTCTCAAAGAGTCTGCTCCAACACCACAGTTCAAAAGCATCAGTTCTTCAGCACTCAGTTTTCTTCAGAGTCCAACTCTCACATCCATACATGACTACTGGAAAAACCATCAGATCAGATCAGATCAGATCAGTTGCTCAGTCGTGTCCGACTCTTTGCGACCCCATGAACTGCAGCACGCCAGGCCTCCCTGTCCATCACCAGCTCCCGGAGGTTACCCAGACTCACACCCATCAAGTCAGTGATGCCATCCAGCCATCTCATCCTCTGTCGTCCCCTTCTCCTCCTGCCCTCAATCCCTCCCAGCATCAGAGTCTTCTCCAATGAGTCAACTCTTTGCATGAGGTGGCCAAAATACTGCAGTTTCAGCTTTAGCATCATTCCTTCCAAAGAAATTCCAGGATTGATCTCCTTCAGAATGGACTGGTTGGATCTTCTTGCAGTCCAAGGGACTCTCAAGAGTCTTCTCCAACACCACAGTTCAAAAGCATCAATTCTTCGGCGCTCGGAGTACGTCAAGGCTGCATATTGTCACCATGTTTATTTAACTTATATGCAGAGTACATCATGAGAAATGCTGGACTGGAAGAAACAGAAGTTGGAATCAAGATTGCTGGGAGAAATATCAATAACCTCAGATATGCAGATGACACCACTCTTATGGCAGAAAGTGAAGAGGGGCTAAAAAGCCTCTTGATGAAAGTGAAAGTGGAGAGTGAAAAGGTTGGCTTAAAGCTCAACATTCAGGAAACGAAGATCATGGCATCTGGTCCCATCACTACATGGGAAATAGATGGAGAAACAGTGGAAACAGTGTCAGAATTTATTTTTCTGGGCTCCAAAATCACTGCAGATGGTGACTGTAGCCATGAAATTAAAAGACGCTTACTCCTTTGAAGGAAAAACCATACCTTTGACTAAATTGACCTTTGTTGGCAAAGTAATGTCTCTGGTTTTTAATATGCTGTATAGGTTGGTCATAGCTTTGATTTCCTTCAAAAACCTAGATTTGTAAAGGGTTTTTTAAATAAAAATGGTAAACAAGATTAATAGATTATTTTTATTCATAGATGCATCCTAAAGCAGTTATTTGAGTGTGAATTTTTAGGTGTTTATTTTAAACTCTCTGTTTAAAACTTTAATTAATTACAACATTTTACTTATACAAAGTGTTTTTACTCTTTTTGTCCTACATGCATACTTAAGTCAAATATTTTCAGCAGTCCATGTATTTGAAATACTAATTATCATAAAGAAAAATCATGGGCTTTTTTATGTTAATCCAGTGGGGTTATTTCTCAAGAAATAAGAAATAAAATTTGTAAGAGCATTTTACCTCTTGGACTAGGGAGGGGAATACCGCACATGTGGATAAGTGAGCATGTATATACAAGTAAGACAACATATTTTAAATATTATTTTATTTTATAAGTTATATATTTTTATATGTGAGTAGACAAATTTTAAATACTTTTGTTTAACCATAAAGTATCTTCAAATCCTGTTGTAAACTCAATGATAATCTCTCTTAAAAATATCTTTATTCCTGGTCTTTTCACTGAGACCTTGATGTTATAATCTCTCTACTGAACAATCTCTAAATGTCTGGTTTATTTATATCACACAAGAGACTAAGTTGTATCAGTGTCACTGTGGGACCTGATCTCTGTCATCAGTCATTTCTTCTCAGTTTTCATTGCTGATGATCATGGTAAGGCTTTCATTCCTACATGCTATGCTATGCTATGCTAAGACACTTCAGTCGTGTCCGACTCTGTGTGACCCCATAGACGGCAGCCCACCAGGCTCCCCCGTCCCAGGGATTCTCCAGGCAAGAACACTGGAGTGGGTTGCCATTTCCTTCTCCAATGCGTGAAAGTGAAAAGTGAAAGTGAAGTCGCTCGGTCGTGTCCGACTCTTAGCCACCCCATGGACTGCAGCCTACCAGGCTCCACCGTCCATGGGATTTTCCAGGCAAAAGTACTGGAGTAGGGTGCCACTGCCTTCTCCGTCATTCCTACATACTTATATTTAATAACAACCTTCTGGAGATTTTGCACCATTAAGCTTTCTTTCAGTTCAGTTCAGTTCAATTCAGTTGCTCAGTCGTGTCTGACTCTTAGCCACCTCATGAATTGCAGGGCGCCTCCCGGTCCATCACCAACTCCAGGAGTTCACTCAGACCCACGTCCATTGAGTCAGTGATGCCATCCAGCCATCTCATCCTCTGCCGTCTCCTTCTCCTCCTGTCCCCAACCCCTCCCGGCATCAGAGTCTTTTCCAATGAGTCAACTCTTCACATGAGATGGCCAAAGTACTGGAGTTTCAGCTTTAGCATCATTCCTTCCAAAGAAATCCCAGGGCTGATCTCCTTCCGAATGGACTGGTTGGATCTCCTTGCAGTCCAAGGGACTCTCAAGAGTCTTCTCCAACACCACAGTTCAAAAGCATCAATTCTTCGGCACTCAGCTTTCTTCGCAGTCCAGCTCTCACATCCATACATGACCACAGGAAAAACCATAGCCTTGACTAGATGGACCTTTGTTGGTAAAGTAATGTCTCTGCTTTTCAATATGCTATCTAGGTTGGTCATAACTTTCCCTCCAAGGAGTAAGCATCTTTTAATTTCATGGCTGCAGTCACCATCTACAGTGATTTTGGAGCCCCCAAAAATAAAGTCTGACACTGTTTCCACTGTTTCCCCATCTATTTTCCCATGAAGTGACGGCACCAGATGCCATGATCTTCATCTTCTGAATGTTGAGCTTAAAGCCAACTTTTTCACTCTCCACTTTCACTTTCACCAAGAGGCTTTTTAGTTCCTCTTCACTTTCTGCCATAAGGGTGGTGTCATCCACATATCTGAGGTTATTGATATTTCTCTGGGCAATCTTGATTCCAGCTTGTGCTTCTTCCAGTCCAGCGTTTCTCATGATGTACTCTGCATATAAGTTAAATAAGCAGGGTGACAATATACAACCTTGATGTACTCCTTTTCCTATTTGGAAACAGGCTGTTTTTCCATGTCCCATTCTAACTGTTGCTTCCTGACCTGAATATAGGTTTCTAGCTCACACTAATACTAAAGATGTTTTAATAAGACAGGAGAATAACTTTCAGTTTCCTGCTTTATTCTGTCTACCAAATAATTTCTGAATTGGTGTTTCAAAAATTTACAGACCCTTATTAAATATGGCCTCCAGTCCTACTCAATTGCAGAACCATCAGTATGCAAATATAAAGGGATATAGTTTTTTTTTTACCTTTTTTTATCCCACTATATTTAGAATACAATTCTTGACTTATGCTAGATACAACATAAGAAACATTAAATATTTTTAGAAATTAACTAGAATTTATTTATTGAATTAGTTAACACCTATGTTATATTATGGGGCTTCCCAGGTGACTCAGTGGTAAAAGAATCTGCCTGCCAATGAAGGAGATACATGAGATGCAGGTTCGATTCATGGGTTGGGAAGATATACTGGAAAAGGAAATGGGAACCCACTCCAGTATCCTTCCCTGGAGAATCTCAATGGACAGAGGAGCCTGGCAAGCTGCAGTCCATGTGGTTGCAAAGAGTCAGACAAGACTGAGTGACTACACACACAGGCACACATGCATGTTGAATTATAACAGTTTCTGGACACTGTAGCTGAAAGCCCACTTCATACAAAGATATGAGACCAGCATATGAAAATGAAAACATTATAGTTTTGAGCTTTAAATTATATACTTTTCACTAAAACTATAAAGCATAAAAATATACAAAAGAAGCAATTTGGTAATTATGTTGAAGATGTTTATGAAATTTTCCATATTTTGTATCTACATATGTTCCATCGATTAAAGATTGGACATAAAATTAGTGAATACTCATGAAGTATCTTTCATTAAACATGTATTTCTTATTATAAAATAATCTAATTGGTATGTTACAAAAATTAATTACAAAAAAGCCTCAATTACAAAAATTAAGGCTTTCATCTATTGCCCAGGGGCCAAACAAACTGTAACTCTCCCTTCTCCCCTGCCCCCAAACATTTCATTTACCAGTGGACCGTCACTGCTGCACTAGCAGGGTTCAATAAATACATAGTTTTGTTTTATTTTTTCTTTCACTATTTTAATAACCTTAATGTTAATTATTAGAGAAAATATTTTGGAGTCTGATGCTCTGGTGTCAAGTATCT
The DNA here is from genome assembly GCA_935064755.1 of Tragelaphus eurycerus. Lineage (NCBI taxonomy): Eukaryota > Metazoa > Chordata > Mammalia > Artiodactyla > Bovidae > Tragelaphus > Tragelaphus eurycerus. The sequence continues at coordinate 432,480 of CAKXYN010000111.1, read as the reverse complement.
GGCTGCAGGCTAGCAGTGGAATCTTAAGGAAGTCACACAAGTTCTCTAAATCTGAATTTTCTCTTCTCTAATCTGGAGATAATAATACCCATCTCACATCCTCTCCATGAGGGTCAAGTAAAATCATGCACAGAATAGGTAAATGAGGAAGCATTGTCCAAGTGTTGATGAAAGTGTAGCTTTACCAGTTACTTTCAGAATTTTTAGAATTTCAACAATTATATTTGCTATGACAGTCTTATATTTGATATGACAAATATTGGGGGTCCCAGACGGCCTCTTGCCCATTTCTGCCTCTTGCACCAAAAAGTCCATCTCAGTCCAACAATATCTGGTTGTTGAATGCATTTTAAATGCCAAGCAATGTAGTAGACACTAGAAATGAAATATAAATAGCATTTTCCTCTTGGTGCATATAGTCTCATAGAAGAAGGGCACAAAAAGTTAACATAAATAAAATACAGTTTCATGCATGGTGTGTCAGTTAAGGTAGTATAGGGAGGCATTTTACTCATCTTATGATTTGACAAGCTTCCTGAAAACGACAATTGTGTTGAAATTCTGAGCAATAGTTAGAGCTATGGAGAACTAATTTTATTACCATCGGGGTAGGAAGGGTTCTCCAGGCAGCTGATACAGTAAGTACACGGACATAAAAGTGTGGCTATCCTTGTGGTGGAAATGAATGTAGAAGCAGTTCTTTACTATGTGAAAACAAATGAGAAACAGAGAGAGAGAGAGACTCATCAAAAATAAAGCTGGAAAGGAAGCGGCTACTAAGTAAAACTTTTGAACTTAAATTTTGTCCTCTGCAAGTGAAAGCTTAATCTACTGGGACTAGGATGGTAGGTAGATTTCTGAGTAGGCTGGTATAAAACATATAGAAATGGACAGAGCTATACAATTATCTCACACTTGGGCAAAAGCATTTAAAAAGTGATCAACTTTGATTTTTGTGTCCTCCACTGGACTGTATTGGAAGTCCATTTGGAAGATTTGGCACACCTGTGTTTATTGCAGTTAGCCTAAGTTTTTAAAAGTGGAAAAATTAAATTTAAAAAAGTATATTTGAACTTTATATGATACACTTAACATATGCACTAAATTAATAGGATTAGAGAAAAAAATTCTTACAATCACTAGGCTCAGTCCTTTGTTCTTAGTTCTGAAAGGCAAAGTAACTCACAATAAGAAGCTGCCATAGGAACTACAGCTGAAGCACCACTGATATAAGGAAGAAACTCCCCAAACGAACCAGTAGGGTATTTCCCTCTGGAAATTAACTGCACTTTCAGTTGTGGAGCAGATAACTGCCCTTCTTAAAGCTACATTTATATAAATAGTCCCCATTTCTGGGTTCTTTTTGCCCTCAGTTTTTTCATAAATCAAATACTAAACAGATTGTTTATGTGTATTCTTCATATAATGAAGCATAATCATTCATTAAAAAATAACAATAATAATAATAAGTGCCTGCCATTTTAAAGTACCAGTAAGTACAAAGAGATAATCTTCCTTCTGGTTGCCTATAAAATCAGATTGGGACAATGTCTCTCATGGTGAACTTTTAAAAAGCAAAAACTGTGTCTAATAATAACATTTGCATTTTTCTCTATCAGATGTTTGCAACATTAGATACTCCATGAAGATTTGGCAAATGAATAATTTGAATTAATAGGGTACGTGAAATCACAGAAGTAGAGGTACAGAAGACAAGAAAGAGTCCCAAATAGAGAGATTGTGAACAGTTTTTCTAAAGAAATGACCTATTAGCTGAAATTAACTGATGAAGAATCTTGCAGGGGAACTGCATGGAAAGAATAGAGCAGACTACCATCAGCAAAACCACCCAAGGGAGATTGAACCTGTCAGAACATTTAGGTAATGGTAGCATGGAGAAGGCAATGGCATCCCACTCTAGTACTCTTGGCTGGAAAATCCCATGGACGGGGGAGCCTGGTGGGCTGCCGTCTATGGGGTCGCCCAGAGTCGGACATGACTGAAGCGACTTAGCAGCAGCAGCAGCATGGAGGAGACAGATGGAAGAAAGCTATGGAAGAGGAACCTGGTAATGTAGAGACAGAGATCAAATTGTGTTTGGTCTTTAAAAAACAGGCTAAAGAGATTGGGCTTTTTTCTTCCATCAAAAGCCATGTTTTGAAGAGGACCAAGGCCTGATCTGTTCAGATCACTTTCCTCAGAATAATTTACAGATCCTATATAGAAACCAGGAGCCAAGTGGACAGCTGTGCAACAGAAAGTTATACACACACACACACACACACACACACACACATCCCTACACATCTACATTACTAAATAAGATAAAGTGATTCTAAAGTAATCAATTGAATAGCACACAATTTAAGAGTTTGAAAATCCAAACCAAACTGGTTAAATGATATGCTTTCACACTAGAACATAAAGGTGATGCTCCATTTTTCATGCTTTTTTTTTAAGTAACAAGCAAAAGATTGAGGGTGATGTTGTCCTAGAAAAGATTGTCCCATGGGTGGGTTATGCACAGTTTCCAATGTACTTATTGTGATAAAGCTACAATTGTCATTCTCATTCTATAAGATGCATTTGAAAGCAAGTAAATTAGAGACTACTAGTCTTAAGACAGACTTGCACTGCCTCTAGATTTTTATGTTGCTTATTTTTAATGTAAACAAAAGTCTGTATAAGTGTCAGCAGGAAAAAAAAAATGTTCTTTGCACTTTAGAGCTGATTGGGAAATGCCACTGTCCCTTGCTTGAGAATCACTGTCTTACAGGACTAAAATAAAAAAGTAATTATTCTAGGGGAAACCCAACTTCTCTTTTTATTTGATCACTGGAAAAAATCCTATTTTCTGAAAGCACTAAAAAACATTTTAAGAATAAACACTGATCACAAAATGGAACTTGGTCTCCCTAGTCACAATAACAGTTAAGTCTGATTTGCATGGTCCGTGTACAAACTCATGGATTCCTGAATCAAGTACAGTCATGTTGAATTAATATTTTTGCCTAAGTGAGTATATATCAAAATTAAAATACCTAGAATAAGCAACGATAATATCAGTAATTTTGCCTCATGTGTTTTTCTGGTTTTATGAAAATAGGGAAAGTGACTTTTTTCCAAGGGGGAGGGAAAAGACAAAAAAAATTGTGTATTGGAGCCAAAAGCCTTATTTGCTGTGAAAATTACAAATGTTTGCCTGGAGCAAATATGTGAAAATTTGCAATTTGTTATAGGTGTGGAATTTTGCTATTTTTCACAGTGGAAGAACTGTTCTGTGTAGTTTGCTTTTTTTCTCCTAAATGTGTGAATTCTTAGAGAAATTCTGAGATCTACGCATTTTTATGCAAAAGATGGCAAGGTGAATAATTACTCTCAATAGTAATTTAAAATTCTGCTATGTAACTCAATGAAATACTTTTTTTCAATGTTGAATGGCTGCACTTGTTAGAAGAAAGTTCCAATAATGTATTGAGCTTTCATCTAGTACAGAAATGCTGTATTAATGTACTGTAATACTTTTACATAGGAGCATATTGATATGTAAAATAAAAGACATGGAGTGTAGTTAGCTTAAAAATCATTTAAGCCTTTATGACATAAATGAGATAACTAAAATTCAGATGTGAATCTTATGTATACAAAATTAGATTCAGATACCATGTAGGATTGAATCAATCTACTAAACACAAATATTTAACAATTCCAAAATTATATAATAATAAAAACTTCAAGTTATGCAAGTATGTAATGGGCATTTCACTTAGAATTGAATTCTTGCAACTAGGTATGACTTCCTAATGGTCAAAAAGAAAAAGGAAAAGAAAGCAATACTACATTTCCTTCTTTCCTTCAAGTCAAAATGATACTATGACTTCCATGTCTCTTCTGTCTATGACTTATCCTAAGACAAATTGTGAAATGTTTGCATTATCTTTGTGCCCACTCTGTAAGTGATACCTCAGGTTAGCCATTGAGAAGGAATGCTGTGCAACCCACTCCAGTGTTCTTGCCTGGAGAGCCTGGTGGGCTACCGTCTATGGGGTCGCACAGAGTTGGACACGACTGAAGCGACTTAGCAGCAGTAGAAGGTGATGGCTCCAAACCTCTCCTCCTTTACACATGAAAATTTCTGTCCTATTTTTCATGCCATTAGGGACACTTTCCTTTTAAATTCTAACATAATTTGCTGCTTTCATTAAGCAACCTGTGTTTTAATATATTTCTCCAAGCTCTCTTTTTTGTTCCTGGGTAACATGAGCCTTTTTAGAATGCTTCCAAAGGGAATGTAGGACATCATATTTCTCTGGGTTAATGACATTCTCTAACATGCAGAAAGCAAGACTGGATGGTCTGTTTTACAGTTACCTGATTAATCTACTCAACGTATGTTTTAATTAACAATATAGTATATATGTAAGATTCTAAAAGATCAGCCTACCATTTGAATTAGTTTATGGGTTGCCTTTCTTTTTTCAAGTATCAGAATCACTAGGAATTGAGAAGCTTTGCAGACTATTGCATTTCTCTAGTCTTTCTTAAAATGCTGTATGAAATTATTTTTGTTTTGTTTGTGCTGATTTTAGTAAGATTCAGTACTGTCAAGCTTTTCTTAATATCATCTAACCTTAACACAGGTACCTAATTCATTAATTTCTGAAACCTAAAATGTGTATTCATTTACCCATGGGACTAAAGATAAAACCCATCATAAAATGATTCCCAGCATATGTCCATGGGCAAAAATCGTGGAAAGGCAGGCAAGAGAGATACATTCATAATCTACTTAGAAATACACTACAGTTTTCTTCCCTTTAAAACAGAAACCTATTTGAACATAATGTAAAAACTATTTTAGTCAAAATTAACTTTAAAAGATTATAACACTAAACATCAATTATAATGTAAATTAATGGTAATAAAAATATGACATTTAAAAATTAACATACACCAAAATTAGTCTTCCCCTTAAAAAGAAACAAAAGTCAAAATTGCAAGATTTATTGCTATATTTTCAACCATGGAGAATGCATGTTGAAGTTTAATTCGTTAGTGAATTTCGCTTTTAGATCACCCTTCCAGTGAAGTTTTCTACTTGCCAATAAACACTAAGGAATGTCTCCTTTCTATGCTCAGACCAGATTGCTACCCCTTTTTCTTATCTGCCCAATTAGCTTTAGAGGCCTTAGCTATCACCAGCCTAACTACCTTGGAGCTCTTAGATGAAAGTTCCTTATCCTAGGCTGTTCTATTCATCAGGAATCTAGCAAAACTTAGGTTTGAATAGTTTCCTATGAAACACCTCCCACTAAACTGATTTGTGGTCCCTAATGAACCATAAGCTGATGGACAATTATTCATTTGGCTGAAGCCCATGGTACATTGAAACGGTACTCTGGATCTCACAAGGCTGCATATGTGACTTACATTTAAGTTTAGATACAAGATTTTTGACACGAGCAAGAAGTTTAACAAGACTTTAACTGGAATCACCATGAAAGAGCAATTTTGACTTGAAATTTCAACTTCTCTGTGATTGGTATGCAGATAACCAAAAAAATAAGGGTAAAATTTTCCTACATTTAGAAAAGCAACACTGAGTTACATTAAATAAAAACATTACAGTTTTAAATAATCACAATAATCTTATAATCACAGAGTATTATAAGCAAGAATGGACTCCATTTTTTAAAACCTTAAGCAACATGATTTCTTTCTTGATTTTTAGAATATGAATACAGCCTGCTAAATCTTGAGATAAAAAAAAAAAAAAAAACAGATGTCATTCAGGCTTCATAAGGGCATTGTGGAACACTTTCTGGAAAGCATTTCTTGAGTATCTCTGACACAATTGATTAACAGGTAACGAGATGATCAGAAATCTTCCTAGAACAGGAGGAAATATGTTTAGTAATTGAAAACATCAGTTGAAAAAATACTGTGTAGAGTTACCTTTTAGTTTCATTTGACTCAGCATTCCTGCTTAGAGTATGAAGCAGAGATGAACACAGGGCAAATCAAGAGGCAACATCTCTTGAATAATTTGGGGGACTCCCTCGAAAGTGTTCTCTGTTTCCCAGGCAGACCTTGGACGTGAAGAGTTTTGTTCGGGACACAGCTATATAGTAAGGTCTTAACACAGTTGCTGGGGGAAGGCAATGGCACCCCACCCCAGTACTCTTGCCTGGAGAATCCCATGGACAGAGGAGCCTGGTAGGCTCCAGTCCATGGGGTCGCTAAGACTCAGATAGGACTGAGCGACTTCACTTTCACTTTTCACTCTCATGCACTGGAGAAGGAAATGGCAACCCACTCCAGTGTTCTTGCCTGGAGAATCCCAGGGACGGGGGAGCCTGGTGGGCTGCCATCTATGGGATCGCACAGAGTCGGACACGACTGAAGCGACTTAGCATCAGCAGCAGCAGCAGTAACACAGTTGCTTGGTCTTATCCACTAAGAACAAGGATTATCTCGTCAATTTTTGCTGTAATTGCATTCATTTCTGAGTTTTGAGAGTATGCTGCTGCTGCTGCTAAGTCGCTTCAGTCATCTTCAACTCTCTGCGACCCCACAGATGGCAGCCCACCAGGCTCTCTCGTCCCTGGGATTCTTATAATGGAGTGGGTTGCCATTTCCTTCTCCAGCGCATGAAAGTGAAAGTGAAGTCGTTCAGTCATGTCTGACTCCTAGCGACCCCATGGACTGTAGCCTACAAGGCTCTTTGGTCCATGAGATTTTCCAGGCAAGAGTACTGGAGTGGGTTGCCATTGCCTTTTCTGGTTTTTAGAGTGAGGACACCACTATTTTTTAAGGCTATGAAGCCAGGTCACTATTTTAAATTTAGGTTTGCTGCCAGTGAAGTTTACTTACAAAATAATGCTTCTTCAGTTCAGTCGCTCAGTGGTGTCTGACTCTTTGCGACCCCATGAATCGCAGCACGCCAGGCCTCCCTGTCCATTACCAACTCCCAGAGTCTACCAAAACTCATGTCCATCGAGTCAGTGATGCCATCCAGCCATCTCATCCTCTGTCGTCCCTTTCTCCTCCTGCCCTCAATCCCTCCCAGCATCAGAGTCGTTTCCAGTGAGTCAACTCTTCACATGAGGTGGCCAAAGTGTTGGAGTTTCAGCCTCAGCATCAGTCCTTCCAATGAACACCCAGCAGTACTCTCCTTTAGGAGGGACTTGTTGGATCTCCTTGCAGTCCAAGGGACTCTCAAGAGTTTTATCCAACACCACAATTCAAAAGCATCAATTCTTTGGTGCTCAGCTTTCTTCACAGTCCAACTCTCACACCCATACATGACCACAGGAAAAACCATAGCCTTGTCTAGATGGACGTTTTTTGGCAAAGTAATGTCTCTGCTTTTGAATATGCTATCTAGGTTGGTCATAATTTTCCTTCCAAGGAGTAAGCGTCTTTTAATTTCATGGCTTCAATCACCATCTGCAGTGATTTTGGAGCCCCTAAAAATAAAGTCTGACACTGTTTCCACTGTTTCCCCATCTATCTGCCATGAAGTGATGGGACTGGATGCCATGATCTTCGTTTTCTGAATGTTGAGCTTTAAGCCAACTTTTTCACTCTCCCCTTTCACTTTTATCAAGTGGCTTTTTAGTTCCTCTTCACTTTCTGCCATAAGGGTGGTGTCATATGTATATCTGAGGTTATTGATATTTCTCCCGGCAATCTTGATTCCCGCTTGTGCTTCTTCCAGCCCAGCATTTCTCATGATACACTCTGCGTGTAAGTTAAATAAGCAGGGTGACAATATACAGCCTTGACGTACACCTTTTCCTATTTGGAACCAGTCTGTTCTTCCATGTCCAGTTTAACTGTTGCTTCCTGACCTGCATACAGGTTTCTCAAGAGGCAGGTCAGGTGGTCTGGTATTCCCATAACTTCCAGAATTTTCCACAGTTTATTGTGATCCACACAGTCAAAGGCTTTGGCATAGTCAATAAAGCAGAAATAGATGTTTTTCTGGAACTCTCTTGCTTTTTCCATGATCCAGTGGATGTTGGCAATTGATCTCTGGTTCCTCTGCCTTTTCTAAAACCAGCTTGAACATCTGGATTGCTAAAGCCTGGCTTGGAGAATTTTGAACATTACTCTACTAGAGTTTGAAATATAAATTGAAAAATACAACACTTACTTCACTAAGGTCTCCTTCATCCCCATTATGCACCACAATAAAATGCCAATAGAAACCAATACTAAGTAATGCTCATCATAGTGAGCATCAACTTTATAAGGGATGAAGGAGAGAACAAAGGAAGAAGAAAGTGGGAAATTAGACAATACAAAGGGCTTATGATTTTTAAAAAAGTCCTGTGCTGCAGGGCTTAATCTGGGGAATGAAATCTGTCTTTATTCAGAAGTATATGATGTATATATTCTGCTTTAGGACAAGAAAGCAGTTCAATTAGCTAGGAGAAACTTTAAAAAAAGAGGAATGAAGAGGTCTGGGTATGTCTCTAAAATTTCAGTGAGTACCTCTCTCCTCCACCCTATTTTTGAATTATTAACAGATAGAATGGGTTGCTTCAGCAAACAAGTACACATACTTACAATACATTTTAACAATGTATTGAAATTACTGTGTGTTCTTTTATTATATTGTAACTCACTTCCATTAGCAGACTGTGCTACTTTTCACAAATGCTAAATACTGGCTTTAGTTTTGGAATTTCAGGTCTTGAAAATATTCTCCTGGAATTATCTTGCTATCTCATATATCAGAACTTTGATAATGACTGATGCAATCAAATAATCATGTTGATGCTAATGACCTGAAAATTATTTTGAGCTATATTACAGTAGCTGCTTCTGTGAAGTTTACTCAAGTCCTTTTACTCTCATTTACTCTTCAATGAAAAGAAAAACATCAGGGTTCTGTAAGAGCTATACTGTAATATTAGAACTATGCACAAAATCTGTGTGCTGAAGACTCCACATCAACAAAAATAGTGCTCACCCTAATTAATGGGGCAATTGGAAGAAGCTATTGTAGAAAATTGGAATTAAAGGAAGTTATTGTAGGGAACAGAGGAGCCTGGTGGGTTGCAGTCCATAGGACTGCAAAAGAGTCAGACATGACTGAGCAACTGAACAATGAACAGTTATAGTAAAGTTAATTCCCATTAACCTCTTATAAAACAAAATATGGGCTATAGTTTCGTGAACTTGAGAAAATCATTTGAGCTGCTGAAATTATTTACTTATCTATTTGAATGTGCCTTTTGCCTTGGGATTTTTTTTTTTTTTTTTTTTGAGATGTACTTTTTGTTAGACTAGATAATAAAAACTGGGCTATCTTCTGTTACATATTTGACTTAATGTTTAATGGAGCCATAAGAAACTGTCATTTTTGCAGATAAAAAATGGTTGAAAGTGAAAGTTGGTTGCTCAGTCATATCATAATCTTTGAATTGAGGCCCCATGGACTGTAGATCACCAGGCTCCTCTGTCCTTGGAATTCTCCAGGCAAGAATACTGGAGTGGGTAGCCATTACCTTCTCCAGGGGATCTTCCCAACCCAGGGATCAAACCCAGGTCTCCTGCATTTTAGCAGATTGTTTACTACTCAAGCCACTAGGGGAGCCCACAAAGGGTTAAATATTGGCAATCTCATATAGAACAACTTACATCTGGGTGGTGTTTTCTGCTAAGAGGGAAGGATTGGATAATGAGTGAAACAGAATCAGTATGATAATTTTCCTTTTGAGTTGTTATAGTACATTCTAAAAATATTGTTGCCCAGGTTTTTGTTTTTGTTTTGTTTTGTTTTAACAGTAATTGTATATATTGTTCAGTAAAATGTGATTCTTTATTTTTCTTTTAATACATGCATATATTGAATAATCTATAGTAGAAATTCATAAAAAATATAAATTTTAAAAGTTTTGAAAAACATTCTCTGGCTATTTTTATAATAACAAAGCTGTTATATAAATAAGTTTGTATAAATAAAATTTAAAACTGTTTCTGCTATTGAAAAGCATAAAGAAATTAATTTTATTTTAAAATTTTCTTTGATTTTGGTCCTTCCATTTTTGTAATGATACATTGTTTTCCTTTAATACCGTTTTGGTGATTTCTTACACCATTACATGAAAAATACAGATACTGCATTTGGAAACTGGCAAATGTTTGATATGCAAGTAGACAAGTATCTTCTAAAATAGGCCAATGAACATGAATCTTCATAAGCTAACCTCTTAATGTTACATAAATTATTTGGATTTTAAAAGCTGAGTCAAGTAAGAGGGACCAGGAAATCAACCATAACAAACAAACAGAGAAAAAAAAAATCTAAGTTTCTATATTACATTATACCCATTCAAGGAATAAGTTGGTCACTTAATTAAAAACACAAAATCTCCCTATATATTCAAATATTGTTTTGAATTATTCACTTCTGAGAAGCTTTTAGAATTCAAAAAATGCTTTAAGAAATTCTCTGGTTTAATCACTCCCTAAACTCTTAAAATAGTTCATATGAATCTCTTTTTTTATCAGATGCATGATCTGGAGGTCAGATACCCAAGGAGCATGTATAATCAAGACTGGGTATATTTTTCAGCCTAATCTGGTTTGCTGTGTAGACTGGACCTTATTTTAAGGATCACTGGCTGCCAATAGGAAATGCTCAAACATGCTGAGTCTGATCCAGATTCTATTATATATATAAATATATATATATATATATATAAACTCCTAGAACTAAAGTATTCTTCTATGCTTGTTCTGATGAAAAAAGATCCAGGGAAGAATTATAAATATGGAAAAAGCAAAGGTGAAATTCCAGAAGGCCATGGGCTGGTCATGGAACAACAGACTGGTTCCAAAAGGAAAAGGAGTATGTCAAGGCTGCATATTGTCACCATGTTTATTTAACTTATATGCAGAGTACATCATGAGAAATGCTGGACTGGAAGAAACACAAGTTGGAATCAAGATTGCCGGGAGAAATATCAATAACCTCAGATATGCAGATGACACCACTCTTATGGCAGAAAGTGAAGAGGGGCTAAAAAGCCTCTTGATGAAAGTGAAAGTGGAGAGTGAAAAGGTTGGCTTAAAGCTCAACATTCAGAAAACGAAGATCATGGCATCTGGTCCCATCACTACATGGGAAATAAATGGAGAAACAGTGGAAACAGTGTCAGAATTTATTTTTCTGGGCTCCAAAATCACTGCAGATGGTGACTGTAGCCATGAAATTAAAAGATGCTTACTCCTTGGAAGGAAAGTTATGACCAACCTAGATAGCATATTCAAAAGCAGAGACATAACTTTACCAACAAAGGTTCGCCTAGTCAAGGCTATGGTCTTTCCTGTGGTCATGTATGGATGTGAGAGCTGGACTGTGAAGAAGGCTGAGCGCCGAAGAATTGATGCTTTTGAACTGTGGTGTTGGAGAAGACTCTTGAGAGTTCCTTGGACTGCAAGAAGATCCAACCAGTCCATTCTGAAGGAGATCAATCCTGGAATTTCTTTGGAAGGAATGATGCTAAAGCTGAAACTCCAGTATTTTGGCCACCTCATGCGAAGAGTTGACTCATTGGAGAAGACTCTGATGCTGGGAGGGATTGAGGGCAGGAGGAGAAGGGGACGACAGAGGATGAGATGGCTGGATGGCATCACTGACTTAATGGGTGTGAGTCTGAGTGACCTCCGGGAGCTGGTGATGGACAGGGAGGCCTGGCATGCTGCGGTTCATGGGGTCGCAAAGAGTCGGACACGACTGAGCGATTGATCTGATCTGATGGGCTTCCCTGGTGGCTTCATGGGTAAAGAATCTGCCTGAAGACACAGCAGACGTGGGTTTGATTCTTGGGATGGGAGGATCCCCTGGAGGAGGGCATGCAACCCACTCCTGTATTCTTGCCTGGAATAATCCCATGGAGAGAGAAGCCTGGTGAGCTACTTTCCAGAGTCACAAAGAGTTGGACACAACTAAGCATGTGCATTCTTCATAGCTTTGCCTCTTTCCCCTTTGCATCCACCTGTCTTGCTCCAAAGGGAAATAATGAGTGTCTGACCGTTTCTATGTAGCATCATGAGTGAACTTTCTTGCCCTCTCAACAAAGAAGATAAAAAATGTATACAGTATGCAAATAGCTCTTTCCATCCAGTATATCTTTTATTAATAATAATAATATTTTGAGGAAAGTTAGCATACCCAATATCAAATGAAGACATGGAAACCACTGGAGATAACTTCATCCAGTGTCTTACAGATTTAAGCAGCGAGTCTGAGATTTCAGGTCAAATCCTGTGACAGCAAATGTATTGTTTTTTTTCTATGCTACTATAATCTCTCTCTAATTTACATATACTTAGAAGGGAAGGTATTGATAAATATTGAGGTAGTGATTACTAAAATTACCTGGGGAACTTAAATTAATAAAAATTCTTGAACTGCAGCATTAGATACTGTTTTAAAAGTTCTGTAAGGTTTTTGGTTTTGTTTGTTTTGGGATGTATTTCTAAATTCTGTCTAAGTAACGGTTTTGCTCAGTCAGATCTGGGAATATCTTTAGTATTGAGATACCTTTAAAGTATATGCAAGAGTATTTACATTTTTCAAAGTGGAAAATAAATATTAGTGAATCATTTTATTCAGAATTTTTGCATTATGTAGATGCTTCGAGAAAGTGTTTGGTGGAGGGGAAACTTCCTGGCACCTCTGAGATTATGACATGGAGGAAGGTAGTTACTCTGCTTTCTAAAAAAATGTATTCTTGCTTTCACATTGCATGCCTGGACACTGATTAAATCTTAAATCTGAAAAATCAGTGAGCTGCTTATCATCCCTGGTAGAACACAGCCTACAAGAAAGACAAAGCTGTTTCAGATGTTAGCTGCCTCTCCTGTTAGTTGCACGAACTTGGGAAAAATATTTAGCTTCCCTGGATCTTAGTTTGTTTCACCACTAAATGCAGATAGTCATATGCATTCCACAGGGTTGTCCCAAGAATAAAACAGACTGTTGTATAGTGCTTACCCTAGTCAGTGCACAAAAATTGTAACTAGCATTCATTTTAAAAGGATTAAGTGTCTGAGCATCAACCTTTTGAACCAAAGCATCTTCCCCTTGTCAGTGTTCTCCATCTTGTTCCACATTATTCTTCAATGTTGCTATGAAAGATAAGGATCTGTGAACAAATCTGCCTGGCAAATACTGAAGAATGCATTCTCATTTAGAGATCATCATCAACAGATTTTTATAAAAATTTTGAGAAGTTTTTCTTGTAAAAAAACCTAACATTATTTAAAACGTTATTTCAATAAACACATGTAGCTATGGAGTCCTTCTCCTCATGGGACACCTATTAATATCTGGAAATAATATCCAAAAATACTCTTTAGAGAAGGTCTGTCTTTCACTACTAAAATTTTAACAACACATATGCTTTTCTTTTAGGCAGATTGAGATGGGCAAAATGAAACTTCAGGGGTTTGATTTTAATTATATGTATGTATCATTTACACTTACTTTGTGATGAAGTGGCAGGATGAAGTTCCTCCATGATGCGCACTCTGTGTACTGTTATGGTGTAGCCACTTTTGTTTTCTCTTTGTCTGTAGGTGTGAATGTGTTTGTGTGTGTGTGTGTGTGACTGTATGAGTATGTGTTTCTATGTGGAATTCAATTAATGTCTTTATGTCTTTAGATATCTTTATATCTAGATGTGAGTGATGTGTGAAACAAAATTCCTTGTTTAGTATAAAATATAATTAAGTTATGCTGTTTTAATCTTTATCCCATATAATATGGAGACTAAGTCTTAGTTTATTAATTTACAGATCTGAATACAAATTTAAAATAAAGTTTTTAAAACCATATTCTTAAATTCTGTTCTCTCTTCCACATTCTCTCTTGCTACTCAGAGTTGACCTCTAATGACTGGTATTTTCTCAAATAACCACTTTATTTACCAAAAACTGAAGAACTAAAGCACATGTTGCACAGAAAACAATATTTAGGTTCTTCCAAAATTTTAGGCAAAGCAACAAGAGATTTGACTTCCTCTAAGACCAGCTTAGGGTCACTGCTTGTTTGTTTTCATTTATATGGGCACTGCAGCCTTCCTTAACATCCAATTTGCTTTCAGGCAGTAGGTATTTAAACTACAGGAGAAGTCCAGCCAAAATAAGCCATCCTTCTGCCAGGTCCAAAGTTTCCTTTCCTCCTGCTCTCTCTGGGTTTCCTCTATAATTTTACCTTTCACTTAGTTCCATGGAATGTGCCTGGGTCCTCTAAGAGACATTTAACTTTCGGGAGTTATTACTCATTTTAAACAAAGTGGCAGAATCACTGTTTCTAGAGAAGGCGATTATTGGCAGAAAAGAAAAAAGTGAGTACAAGAAGAAGAAACAAGACTTCTTCTTACTTTCTTCTTTTGTTTATTGACTTTTTCCTGATTCTGAAAACGTGAATTGCTAGGGAAAGGACAACCCTTTGTCCATCTCCTTTTCAATATAAAAATAAATGTGTGCGAGTTTAACTTTTACAGTATGAAACATGCATAATACAGAGAAGCTCGAATACATAGTCAAAGAAAATCGTTTGGTGTGGAAGTTACCTTCTAAAGCTGTAGGAATTGCATCTGCCTTACACAAAAGCTCTGCTCTGAGTTCTTGCCTTCCCTTCCACCCTCTGAGCAATACATCTAGGTTCATCCACACTCTGTCCTGTCTTCAAAACTCAAGTTCAGCACTCTCTCTGAATGCAAACTTTAATAAAAGGTTCTGTTACACACACAATCTATTAAATAATACTAATGCAACTTTAACTCACTTGGATTTAAATATCTAACTGAAGGTGCCCTGGGTTTCCTTTCTGACTTTTCCCTTCTTGCATCCTTTCATTTACTAGGCACCCAATTCATCCATGACAATCATGAACTACAGCATTTAGGAGTGAGAAACCTTCCCTACAGACACATCCAAAAATGATTTTTTTCCTCTATCAAGAGCCCTTTAAAATTCTTTTTTAAAATAACACTTTGAAAAAAATAACATCTGTTTAAATCCTTTTATCATGATTTAAACACATTTTCAGTTATCACATTTTTCTTTTTTTTTTTTCCTTTTTTTTTTAAAGTTCTTTTTATACCTGTTACCATGGACACAATGTTACTTGCCTCAGAGTCTAATTAAAATGGTTACTTGCTCAGCCAGGGAATTAGAGAATAATCACGTGTTGGGGGAGTGGTTTTAAAATCTGAGGAAACTATTGTTTAGGATCTCTTGATAGAGATACTTCTGTTAATCAAAATCCTCTCTCCATCTTGCAAGGAGTGTTTCAACCAATCAATTTCTAAAAAGACCCAACATAATCTGTTTAGAAAATGTATAGACCAGATTTTAACCTCATAAACCTGTCTTTGGGCAGGTTTCCCTGAGCTATAAAGCAAGGACCTGGTATTTGCAAATTGAGTGAGGGGAAAAAAATCCCCTTCTTGTTAAACTATTGAATACGTAATATTTGACCTATGTAGAATTTAGATAAATCATTAATGAAGGAATTTCCTAGGTTTCAATCCATCTTCCAATAAAACCAGCCATCATTTCTATTTATGTAGTCGATTGCCTCATCTTGGACTATATAAACATACTATTTTTGTTGTTTTTGTTAAAAGAAAGATGAAATACTTTTAAATGGTCAAATTCTTTGTTTAAATTTAAATGTAATAATAGTTTACTTAATACATCACAAGCAAGCAGGCATGTAAAACTGGGCAAGTCAGGAAGCATTTTTTTTCCCTCAACAACAGCATTTCCACGACCACATCCTTGATAATGTGGACTCTTGGGTTTCTTAGAATAGACAGTAAAAATGCAGAGTTACCATGGTTTTCCAACAAGGATATGAATTTAATGTTTAAAATTTCCAGGGGTATAGAGACTTTCAGATTAGATCAGATCAGTCACTCAGTCGTGTCTGACTCTTTGCGACCCCATGAATCGCAGCACGCCAGGCCTCCCTGTCCATCACCAACTCCCGGAGGTCACTCAGACTCACATCCATCGAGTCAGTGATGCCATCCAGCCATCTCACCCTCTGTTGTCCCCTTCTCCTCTTGCCCTCAAACCCTCCCAGCATCAGAGTTTTCTCCAATAAGTCAACTCTTCGCATGAGGTGGCCAAAGTACTGGGGTTTCAGCTTTAGCATCATTCCTTCCAAAGAAATCCCAGGGCTGATCTCCTTCAGAATGGACTGGTTGGATCTCCTTGCAGTCCAAGGCACTCTCAAGAGTCTTCTCCAACACCATAGTTCAAAAGCATCAATTCTTCAGCACTCAGCCTTCTTCACAGTCCAGCTCTCACATCCATACATGACCACAGGAAAGACCATAGCCTTGACTAGGTGAACCTTTGTTGGCAAAGTAATGTCTCTGCTTTTGAATATGTGATCTAGGTTGGTCATAACTTTCCTTCCAAGGAGTAAGCATCTTCTAATTTCATGGCTGCAGTCACCATCTGTAGTGATTTTGGAGCCCAGAAAAATAAAGTCTGACACTGTTTCCACTGTTTCTCCATCTATTTCCTATGTAGTGATGGGACCAGATGCCATGATCTTCTTTTTCTGAATGTTGAGCTTTAAGTCAACCTTTTCACTCTCCACTTTCACTTTCATCAAGAGGCTTTTTAGTTCCTCTTCACTTTCTGCCATAAGGGTGGTGTCATCTGCATATCTGAGGTTATTGATATTTCTCCCAGCAATCTTGATTCCAGCTTGTGTTTCTTCCAGTCCAGCATTTCTCATGATGTACTCTGCATATAAGTTAAATAAACATGGTGACAATATACAGCCTTGACCTACTCCCTTTCCTATTTGGAACCAGTCTGTTGTTCCATGTCCAGTTCTAACTGTTGCTTCCTGACCTGCATACAGATTCCTGAAGAGACAGGTCAGGTGGTCTGGTATTCCCATCTCTTTCAGAATTTTCCACAGTTTATTGTGATCCACACCGTCAAAGGCTTTGGCATAGTCAATAAAACAGAAATAGATGTTTTTCTGGAACTCTCTTGATTTTTCCATGATCCAGCAGATGTTGGCAATTTGATCTCTGGTTCCTCTGCCTTTTCTAAAACCAGCTTGAACATCTGGAAGTTCACGGTTCACATATTGCTGAAGCCTGCCTTAGAGAATTTTGAGCATTACTTTACTAGCGTGTGAGATGAGTGCAATTGTGCGGTAGTTTGAGCCTTCTTTGGCATTGCCTTTCTTTGGGATTGGAATGAAAACTGACCTTTTCCAGTCCTGTGGCCACTGCTGAGTTTTCCAAATGTGCTGGCATATTGAGTGCAGCACTTTCACAGCATCATCTTTCAGGATTTGGAATAGCTCAACTGGAATTCCATCACCTCCACTAGCTTTGTTCGTGTGATGCTTTCTAAGGCCCACTTGACTTCACATTCCAGGATGTCTGGCTCTAGGTCAGTGATCACACCATCGTGATTATCTGGATGGTGAAGCTCTTTTTTGTACAGTTCTTCTGTGTATTCTTGTCACCTCTTCTTAATATCTTCTGCTTCTCTTAGGTCCATACCATTTCTGTCCTTTATCGAGCCCATCTTTGCATGAAATGTTCCTTTGGTATCTCTGATTTTCTTGAAGAGAGCCCTAGTCTTTCCCATTCTGTTGTTTTCCTCTATTTCTTTGCATTGATCGCTGAAGAAGGCTTTCTTATCTCTTCTTGCTATTCTTTGGAACTCTGCATTCAAATGCTTATCTCTTTCCTTTTCTCCTTTGCTTTTTGCTTCTCTTCTTTTCTCAGCTATTTGTAAAGCCTCCCCAGACAATCATTTTGCTTTTTTGCATTTCTTTTCCATGGGGATGGTCTTGATCCCTGTCTCCTCTACAATGTCACGAATCTCATTTCATAGTTCATCCGGCACTTTATCTGTCAGATCTAGGCCCTTAAATCTATTTCTCACTTCCACTGTATAATCATAAGGGATTTGATTTAGGCTTTACTATTTTTATTTACTTTTGTAACTTTGATCCTATAACCTCTTGGTATAATCCCTATACTGTCTAGCATCTTCCTAGATAGACTTGAAAGATGTTCAGATTATTTAATATAAATTTCCATCTCTGGAAATCTATCATGAAGTTTACCTAATAATATGTTTTAATACTGTGTACATGGACATAGGAGATTCTGTTGACCAGCAAGTCAGTAACAAGTAGAGACAAAGCAATGTGGGGCTCACGGGAAGTTGAACAGATGATGTGACAGGAAGTCAGAATTCAAGGGCAATCTCTTTGCTAATTAACTATAAGACATTTTGCAAAGCCATCATTTAACCTCTCTAAGACAAAAGAGGTGGGTCCATATTCTTTAAGTTTCCTTCCACCTCCAAAGTTCTGTAACAGAATGACAGTTGTGCCATTCACCGTGACAGGGCTCTAGGAGAAAAACTAGCTGGATGAGGAAGGTCAAGGTTTGGTATTTGTTATGATGAAATTGAGTTCCCCCTGAAAGCAAATTGGGAAATTCAAGTAGACATTTAGATACAAGGGTATATAACTCAGAAGTGAGTTCTAGAGATACATATATGAAAGATATTGGATTATGGATAATGATTTAAATATGTTCAATTGAATATTTCTCGGGAAGAAAGAATATAGTGAGAAGATTGGGTACTGAGCTTTGAGAACCTAGAAAAAACAAAATACGCCTTCATAAAAAGAAAAGTGTGTTACCACATAACCAAGAAGAATGAGTCATTTTTGGTATAGTTTGCAATCTTGTTCATCTACTCAACAAATATGTACATATAAAGCACTTTACCACCATATAATATCTGTAGGTGCTGGAGAGTCAAAGAACAGTGAAATACAGACTGTGACAACACAGCTTTAAAAAAACTTAAGCTGCTCTCTTAAGAGAATCGTTTTAAAACAAGAAAGTTAACATCAACTTAATCAAATAAAAATACTCATTACATGCATTATTCTCGAATATGTTTTATTTCATAGGATTCTCTCTTTTAAGAGAATCCATTATTTGAAAGGTAAAGGGAAGACTGTAGTTTAAGAAAACATTATACTACTCTGACCTTTTTGGTATTCTATATTTTGATTGGGTATATTGGAATATTTCATCATGTCCATCCAAGTAAGGGCAAGACTGTAAACACTATGAACTTGACTAGTCAGCCAATCAAATTATAGAGTGTTGTAAAGGTCAAAGCAATACAATATGCTACTATAATTTACATAACATATGTGCAGCATTACAAGTCCAATATTTCATCCTCAGACAAGGATTGAACAAGAACATAAAAAGGCATAACATGAATGTAATCTGCTGACAACAAAATCAGAAAAACTTTCTTGAGATTTCCAAGATTGCCACTGAAGTTAAAGGAAGGAAGGATGAAAAAAGATACTCATTCATTGAAGTAAGTTAAAGACCAGTAGGATGTAGGAAATTCATAGAGAAGTTCCAAGAAACTGGTGGAAAGGCAATAGATAAATGGGTCTGAAAGTCAAGAGAACTGGGTTCTATGCCCTGCTTTGCTAGTAACTAGTCACAAGACTTGAAAAGTTATTGGATTTCTTGGCATTCACTTCTCAGTCTTTGAAAGAAGAGATATATTAATAGCTATTGCTTTTAATAATCTTAGTTGGTGTTTTTATTTTTAAAGTATACAACAATGAATATAAAGCTATCTTTACTTTCAAAATACAATCTTGTGGTGCATAAGACAAGTAAATCAGTAACTGTTTAAATTAGTTTAAGAAATGAGGATAAACAAGTCGCCAGTCCAGGTTCAATGCACGATACTGGATGCTTGGGGCTGGTGCACTGGGAAGACCCAGAGGGATAGTACCGGTAGGGAGGAGGGAGGAGGGTTCAGGATGGGGAACACGTATACCTGTGGCAGATTCATGTTGATATATGGCAAAACCAATACAATATTGTAAAGTTAAAAAATAAAATAAAAATTAAAAAGTGCCTAAAAAAAAAGAAACAAGGAAAGGAACATCTTAGCATAGACCTGCCTGTAGTCTGTCATTGTTTTTGCCCCTGCCCATATAGAAAGATCTCGGAGAAGGCAACGGCACCCCTCTCCAACTCTTGCCTGGAAAATTCCATGGATGGAGGATCCTGGTAGGCTGCAGTCCATGGGGTCGCCAAGAGTCAGACACGACTAAGCGACTTCACTTTCACTTTTCACTTTCATGCATTGGAGAAGGAAATAGCAACCCACTCCAGTGTTCTTGCCTGGAGAATCCCAGGGACGGGGTGGGCTACCATCTATGGGGTCGCACAGAGTCGGACACGACTGAAGTGACTTAGCAGCAGCAGCAGCATATAGAAAGATCTACATTTATATACGTGGTGTAGAATATGAGCACAATCTCCATTAAGTCTTATGGTGAGGGCACTTAAAATCTAGGACAGGGAAATAGTCCAAGACTCACCAATACGACAAAAAGAGGCTCTATATTGCTGGTAAAAATGACATGATTCACATTAAAAATCTCCAAAATCAGTCCTTAAAACCTGCCTAGCATAATATGAAAACAGTAGTTGCTATTATTCCATTCCTTGTTAGTTAGCATTTTCTAGGCAGAATGTGATCTGTTGTGATATTTCCTCTTTAAATGCTACTACTGAAGTTGAAATAAACTTTCACTAAAATGCTGAGAAGGTAAGAAATGACAGTGAACCCAGTAAGATATTTCAAAAACCTGCACCTTCTAGGTGAATCATAGAAATACTAAGGACTAAAATATAAAAAATAAATTGTAACATATTAAGTTATGAGAATGCCAAGTGAATGTTCAGAGGAATGGTACATTTTCTTTGAAAAGTAAGTAACTTGGTGAACTCATAATTTCAAAAGCCAAATCAAGAGCCAAAGTATTGGGCAATTAATGAGAGAACCCAATTAATGATCTTTGATTGATCAAAATTATGGAAAAAGGACAGTTAAACATGTATTTCCAGTTGCTGAAAATGACTATCTGGTGGATAATAAATACTTTCTACATGCTTAATACACAGAATAGGTTTAATATCCAGAATTTCTTTTGTTGTTTTCATCTTGTATCAATCACTTTAAATATGTATGATCCTTTTAACATTTGTGTTTATTTATTCATCCTATATCAAATCTGCACATCTTGTGCAGGATATTGTGACTTTAATCTGCCCCTAAGTACTGTTTCTGTGTTAAAAATCCCCAGCATGAGTTCTAAACAAACATGAAAGTTTTTTCCGCTTTGCATGGAGTATGGAGATAGAAGTCGAGAGAATAAGGTCCTGAAACCTTTGGGTGACCAAGTGGAAAGGAAGCACCTGCCCGCTGTGGGCAGCAGCCCGGCACAGCAGGTGTCTGCCTACCTTCTAGGCTCTGCACAACCCGTTGGCTTCCATTTGCTCAGTCTCTTGTCATTTATATTTTCTTCTCTCATTTAATTTTCTTCATTTCCCCTCTCTTCTCCTTGCACTTATTTTTTTCTTTCTCCCTCTTTCCTTTCCTCTTTTTTTCTCTCTTTCTGAGAAGAGTTTCACTTTCAGTTAACATTCAGAATGAATCTTAGTGGCTCAGATCTGGTTTATGCATGCTGGTTGTGAGGTTCATACAGCAGTAGTAATACTCCTTAAAAATATTACAGGATAATGAGAGGATCAAGTGAACATGAAAGCGGTACTGTCAGGCGCTGATGAGCCAAGGTGATAACCTAACTTAATTTGAACATTTTAAAAATATGTGCTCCTCATCTAGAAAACATATCTAGCAAGTTTTAATGCTATTGGCTATATGTTGGAAGATTTAATGCTTCTTACATATTCTGCTGAGGGAGAATGAAAACCCAAACCAAGTGAAAAGAATAAAAAAATCCACACTGAATGGGAGAAACACAGTCTACACCTATGATCTTTCAAAAGAAGTATTTGAAGAAGCTATTTCCAAGCTGCATTTTTTTTTACCCTGACCATTATAATTAAGAGAAAAGTGAAATAAAGTGAAAGTGTTAGATGCTCAGTCATATTCAACTCTTTGCAACTTCATGGACTGCAGCCCGCCAGGCTTCTCTGTCCACAGAATTCTTCATGCAAGAATACTGGAGTGGGTATCCATTCTCAGCTCTAGGAGATCTTCCCAACTCAAGAATCGAACCTGGGTCTCCCACACTGCAGGCAGGTTCTTTACCATCTGCACCATCAGAGGCCCAATACTTAAGAGAACCATTCCACAAAGAAGTAGGCCTCCATTTTTATCATATTTTTCACTCTCAGAAAACATCTTATGTTGTTTTGACTTCTTCAATGTCTACCTCCTTCATCTTCAAAGGAAGCTCTCTGAAAGCAGAGATGCTCTCAGATTTTCTCCCATATCCCTGGCACCTAGCACAGGACCTGGTCTGTGGTAGAGACAAACAAGTTAAGGGACTCCTCCAATACCCAATCTGATATCTTCTATCAGAAAACTGAATTGGATAAAGATTTGATATCATCCTTTTGAGGTCTTCAGGAGTGAATAGAAATAAGTGAATTAAGAACAACTTATGAGAGTTTTGAAAGTTCATCAGGAAGACATTTTTCATTCAACAGAAGTCAAGACCCAAGAAACTAATTATATATTTCCTGATAGACAAGATTTCAGGATTTAAAAACTTTGTAAGAGGCAAATGTTTCTTTCCTATTCCTAAAAGCCACCAGATATGCCGTAGAGATAAAAGTAAAAAAAGAGAAAATCTTGGCTGGTATATTTTCTGCAAAATCTTTGTAAAAAATATTTTCTTCATTCTTAGATACCCAACAGTAGTTCTCATTATGTGCAAAGTACCGTGTTAGACTGAGAGATGACACATAACCTCATCCTTCACAAAGTATGATCTTTTGGAAACACTCTAATATGCTTACCTTCTTTACATACATGAACAGTTGACTTCTGTTTGTAGAGGCCCAATAATTAATATGGTATTAAAGATATTCTTTGGAGAGGGAAATGGCAACTCACTCCAGTATTCTTGCCTGGAGAATCCCATGAACAGTGGATCCTGGAAAGCTACAGTCCATTGGGTCACAAGAGTCAGACATGACTTATCGACTAAACTGCTAAAGATATTCCTTAGGTTCCATCCATCTCTTTCACCCCATTTCACTCTTGTCAGTTTCTTAAACGCCAAATCACCATAGAGCTAGTCTCCCAGAAAGAATATTCTTTCTTTCTTCTAATATCTGCTAATATCTTTATTCTAATATTGCTCTTTATTCAGATCCTAAATAATCATAAATACCCTGGAGAAGGGATGGCTACCCACTCCAGTATTCTTGCCTGGAGAATTCCATGGACACAGTCTATGGGGTCATAAGAGTTGGACATGACTGAGCGACTAACACTAATACTCATAAATTCTTGAGAAGAACATTACATGTTCTCCCTTTCAGATCAAAAATGTTCTAAAGCGCTCTTACTTCTCCACACAAATTCCTACTCTAAACACAAAAGCTCTCTTATATTTATTTCTATGATAATTTGATTAATGTCTTTCTTCACCACTAGTCTGAAAGCTCTATGTGGATATCAAGAGTACTGAAAAATATGTTAAAAGAATGTGTAAATGCAAACCCAACAGGTTATATCTCCTGATTATAAATCTTTTGAATGCTTCTGGGTTTTAAATTATAGATTTAGTTTATTTAGTAGAAACAATTCAAAGGCAAGCAGAACAAAAACTGAGAACAAATAGGTTTTTTATGATAGACACTTCAAATTATATTAATAATCTGACAGTGGACTGTATTTTAATTTAATCATGAATGCTTCATAGTATACACATATGGTGATGATTATTTCATATGTCCATTATTCAGGTTATCTTTTTAAAAAAAATTTTTTTTCTAATTTTGGTACATTCTTTCCTTTAGTTCTATGCTAACACCCAGGATTGGAAATTGCAGAAATCAATAATGATTCATAATGCACTTCTAATATTCAGTTAAAGTCCTTAATTCAATCATTTATTCATCCACAAAACATTCAAAAATCAAATATTTAACACCTAGAATACAAGATACCATATGGGCAACAAGAATGTCTTGATATACCAAATGCATAAAAAGTTCCTTTTCTCCAGCTGTCCTTGATTTAATTTAGAAGTTAAGATAATTGCATAAATAGCTGCAACAAAGGCCAATATGATAAGTCATCCCAGTTGCTTAAACTAAGCATGAGGGAATTTCAGAAAAAGGGTTCATTTTTTTGTAGGGGCTGTGGGGAAAGGAGAGATGTCAAGTGGTAGCACTGTGCCTTAAAAGGAATTGGAAGGATTTTGTTTGATTAAAATAAAAAATTCAGGCAGAGAGAATGACATTAATGAAAATGAGGAGGCCAGAGGTCTCAGGAGGGAACACAAGGAATCCAGTTAGATATGAAGAACAGGAGAAGGTAAAGTTGGAGAGGAAGAATGAGCTTGTTTGTCAAAAATCTTGAATGAAGGTGACTAAACATTCCATCTTGCCCATATGTTTTCTGTAGCAGCCTCCTATCTAATTCGTATTTAAAAACAGCATTTCCTAAATAGCTATAAATACAACCACTTGATATGCCTACCATATATTAGAACCAATTTATTAGTCTATAATTTAATGCTTTAAAGTGTATGTAATTTTAAAGCTTTGATATCCTCTGTTCTGCTCATAAACATATCTCAGGTTAGATGATAAATTTTATAAAACCCCCAAAGCAAAGGTGTTTCTATAGTTACATATTAGAAGTGAGACATTGAGAAAATAACCTCTCTAAGCCTCATTTCCCTCATGAGTAATATTCTAAAACATATTCTACAATGTTGGAAATTAAATGTAAAATGTATAGAACATAGCCATACCCAATAAAGGGTAGTTTTCTGATTTCTTTCCATAATTGAAGTAACCTAAATTTCTATTATCAAATATACTTATTTCAAATTTAAAAATATACTCATTTAATATATACCTTATTTTTCTAAATAACATATACTTGTATTAATAAAGATGGAGTACCATGGTCAAATAAATTTGGATAAAAACTCATTCTATAACCTTCTTTGTTATAGGCTGAATATTGTGTTCCTACCAAATTCATGGGCTTCCTTGGTGGCTCAGAGGGTAAAGAATCTGCCTGCAATGTGGAAGACCCAGGTTTAATCCCTGCGTTGGGAAGATCCCCTGGAGAAGGGAATGACAGCCCACTCCAGTATTCTTGCCTGGAGAATTCCATGGACAGAGGAGCTTGGCAAGCTACTGTCCATGGAGCTGCAAAGAGTTGGACACAACTAAGTAACTAACACACACACACAGACACACACACACCCCAAATTCATATGTTGGAATTTTAACCCCTAGTGCAAGGGTACTTGGAGGGAGGGCCTTTGAGAGGTAACTAGAACTAGATGGGGTTCTTCAGGATGGGATCCTCATGGTGGATTCTGTCCTCACATAGGCAGAGAGGGGAGACATACACAGACGAAAACATGTGAGCAAATAGTGAGAAGGTAGTTGGCTGTCTGTAAGTCAGGAATCTGATGTCACCTTGGCCTTTCCAAGCCATGAAAACTGTGGGAAATAAATGTCTGCTGCTTAAAACCACTGAGCACAGTCAATGGTATTTTGTTATAGCACCTAGAGCTGACTAAGACACTTTGGGATAAAGTCTTGGATAAACTTATTAGAATAAATAGTGCTCTATTAAAGGCTTTGAGATATTCCTCAGGAAACACATTTATTTAATCTTTTGTAACCTTATTTACCAAATCTATTGGAGCATAGGACATCCCTTTTTTCCAAGTAATATAAGAAAACATCATGTAGACATCCCAAATTATTGTGGAAACTAGGAAACTATTGGGGAACTTACTTCAGTGTTGATTTCTATTAATGTAAATAACCATTTAATTGGATAAATTGGTAAGTGTCGTGAGTGTCATTAGCATTTTACTTGTCTACATTCTAAGTAGTTTAGTCTTGGTGGGGGGATGGGATAGATGGTCTAAATCACCTCTGGACTTTAGATCACAAAACAATGAGGCCAAAATGCATTCAAAGTACATTTTATAACACTTCTTGCTGTCAGAAGTGAATATCTAAAAATCATCCAGAACTAATAGTTCTTTTAATTCCTCTTAGCTATTTAAAGACACTAAATTTTCAGTTGCCCATTTCAGCCTGTTCTGGTGAATTCAGGGCAGCCCTTGATCGAGATGTTTTTGCTAAAGGTCCAACCCAACTCTACTGCTTCTCTTTGAGTGTATTCCTTTGTGTTTGGTCTGTCACAGACACTCAGAACAACTGCTGAGCATCCTTCTCATAAATGTTTCATATACTTGACGACAGTATTTATCCCTTGGTTTCCGCATGTTTGGATTTTATTCAATATCTTTTTGGTTAATGTGGAGGAAGGGAGATGGCACTTATGTTTCATATTCCACATTGCTGCCAGCTCCATCTAAAACACAAATTGATAATGTCAGTCCCTGCTGAAAATCCTCTAGTGATTCTCCACTGCCTCCAAAGTTAAACATAACCCCCATAACGTAGGCCACAAGCCCCTTCACTTTCTTGCTTCTGCCTAATATTCTTAACACTAATCTACTTCTACTTCAATCCCACCAGAGTAATTTGTGTAATATGCCATGTTTGCAAAGCTATCCTTTTTTGAGGCTGTTTTCTTTGCCTGCAATGTCCTTTCCTGCCTTCTTCAGGTTAATGCCTATTCATGCTGTAAGACTTGGCTTAAATTACAATTAGATGTTTTTTGTGTCTATCAGGCATCAGATCAGATCAGATCAGTCGCTCAGTCGTGTCCAACTCTTTGCTACCCCATGAATCGCAGCACGCCAGGCCTCCCGGTCCATCACCAACTCCCGGAGTTCACTCAGACTCACATCCATCGAGTCAGTGATGCCATCCAGCCATCTCATCCTCTGTCTTCCCCTTCTCCTCCTGCCCCCAATCCCTCCCAGCATCAGAGTCTTTTCCAATGAGTCAACTCTTCGCATGAGGTGGCCAAAGTACTGGAGTTTCAGCTTTAGCATCATTCCCTCCAAAGAAATCCCAGGCCTGATCTCCTTCAGAATGGACTGGTTGGATCTCCTTGCAGTCCAAGGCACTCTCAAGAGTCTTCTCCAACACCACAGTTCAAAAGCATCAATTCTTCAGCGCTCTTCACAGCCTTCTTCACAGTCCAGCTCTCACATCCATACATGACCACAGGAAAGACCATAGCTTTGACTAGGCGAATAGTTGATCACTATTCCTGTGTTGTCCCATGTTTGTGCTGACTTCTTATGTTGATCCTATAACTTTGAAGTGTACTTGTATTTTTACCCACGTTTCTTTTTCGCACTGTGATGGCATTGGAGATATGATATGCTAAGTCATAAATTCAATAAATTATAACTGATATAGGTAAAGAGTTTATTTTTTCCATTAAAAAAAAAAAAATCCAGGGATAGGTAGCCCAGAGCACATACTGATGTTCGATGATACCAACTGGAACATGCTTATTCCCTGAGCTGCAGGCCTCCACCCACATCCTGATCACCTAGAGGTCATAATACAGCTTCTCACCTCCAGTGTCACATCCACAGATGTGGCAAGAAGAAGGAAAGTGAAACAAAAGAAGGAGCTGTGGTTGGCAGCAAACTCTCTTAAAATACCTAGGACATTTCCACTTATATTTCATTGCAAGGATTGCATTACATATTTATTCACTTTTTATAAGAGAATTTGGTATTTGGGACTGAACACATTTCCCCCTTAAAAAGATACAAGTGTTGGTAGCAAAGAAGAAAGGCAGATGATGTAAGCATCTAGCAGGGTTTGTTATAAAGACTCTTCAACACTTTATAATAGGTGTTTAGGAATTCATATTAGATAAAAGAATGTCAAAATGATCAACGAGTCAATAAAACTACATATTTCTAACAATATTCTCTTAATTCATATTTCTGCTTCCTACTAAGTGTTCCTAGTATTGACATAATAGTTTTTGGCTCTTGTTTTTTCCATTTTATAGAGTTTGAGTGATATAAAAGGCATTTTTCTCTTTGCTGCCTTCTCCTTAACCTTTGCAGAGTGAAAGCCATTAAATATATTAAACTTAAACTTCTCATTGACAGGATTCATTATTATCGCTTAATAAAACAGCAGTGACACTGTCATATGCATAAAAAACACTGAAGAATGTTGGGTAATAACATTAATTTATAGGATTCTAAGCCATTTTATGCAACATATTTTTCTTTTTTGTTTAATATTACTTATTTTTATCAAAATAACATGAGAAAGTATAGATATACTTTAACACATCCATTTAGTTAAAGCCAATATGGAGTTAGGCCAAAGAACACAGGTGAAGTTCATTTACTCTGTACCCCAGCTCCGTTTTCTCTTGTAACTTTCCAAAATCTCTTTATTTCAAAAAATATTTTTCAACAGTGTTTTATTGAGTATCTATTATGTGACAGATATTCTTCTAATTGGAATGCATTAGGATATTTATGAATAAAATATATAAGGTAAAGCTGTATTTTGGATAAACTTCATTTCAACAAACTCTTTTCTAGTTCACTGTGACATTCCCTATTTCTTAATTCAACAGTTCTGTCCTTATCTTATTTGAACTGTCAGGAATATCTTGACACAGTGGTCGAGCACTTTCATCTTAAAACACCCTCTGCCTATAGCTTCCTGGACACTATTTACTCTTAAAGTCATCTACCTCACTGTCTATATCTTCTCGGTCTCCTTTGTTATTTTTTTCTTGTCTCCCCAATGCCCTCCAATCCCACGCAAGGTATCTATTTGAGGCCTGCAAGTCTTAAGAGTAAGAAGTTGAATAAAAGGTTTTTTCTTTTTTTTAATGTTGCTTTTGCTTCATTTATTCATTTTTTCAGGTGAGTCCATCATTATTCAGATAATTAGATTCCTCTAATTTTATGGCTTTACTCTCTATATGCTAACAATTCAACAAGTTATATTTACTCTCAACTTCAGTCTTATATATTGAACTTGTTATCTAGCATTTCTCTAGGTAGATTTTTCAAATCTAATGTACATACTATTAAAATTCTATCCCAAACCTGCTGTTTCCCTTTTGGCTTTCATATCAATGAATGATAATTTAATTTTTTCCAGCTGTTTTAACTTAAATGCATATACTCTTCCTTAATCCTTTCTTTTTTCATACTCTTGATAATTTTCATCTACCAGAGAATCCTACTGGCTTTAAATTTAGATACTTCAAATTCCAATCATTTTTATTATGCCTATTACTACCATCCTGGTTAAGTCATCAACATCATTCACCTTCCCATTTGTAGAGGTTTTCTAATTGGTCTAGCTCATGCAAACTTTGCTCAAAATAGCCTCATCTCAACAACACAGTAATAATAATCTTATTACTCAATATTTTAAAACATTTCAATAATTTACTTGTCACTCATAGAATAAGCCATCAGATCAGATCAGATCAGTCGCTCAGTCGTGTCCAACTCTTTGCGACCCCATGAACTGCAGCACGCCAGGCCTCCCTGTCCATCACCAACTCCTGGAGGTCACCCAGACTCGCATCCATCGAGTCAGTGATGCCATCCAGCCATCTCATCCTCTGTCGTCCCCTTCTCCTCCTGCCCTCAATCCCTCCCAGCATCAGAGTCTTCTCCAATGAGTCAACTCTTTGCATGAGGTGGCCAAAATACTGGAGTTTCAGCTTTAGCATCATTCCTTCCAAAGAAATTCCAGGATTGATCTCCTTCAGAATGGACTGGTTGGATCTCCTTGAAGTCCAAGGGACTCTCAAGAGTCTTCTCCAACACCACAGTTCAAAAGGATCAATTCTTCGGCGCTCAGCCTTCTTCACAGTCCAGCTCTCACATCCATACATGACCACAGGAAAGACCATAGCCTTGACTAGGTGAACCTTTGTTGGCAAAGTGATGTCTCTGCTTTTGAATATGCTATCTAGGTTGGTCATAACTTTCCTTCCAAGGAGTAAGCATCTTTTAATTTCATGGCTACAGTCACCATCTGCAATGATTTTGGAGCCCAGAAAAATAAAGTCTGACACTGTTTCCACTGTTTCTCCATCTATTTCCCATGTAGTGATGGGACCAGATGCCATGATCTTTGTTTTCTGAATGTTGAGCTTTAAGCCAACCTTTTCACTCTCCACTTTCACTTTCATCAAGAGGCTTTTTAGTTCCTCTTCACTTTCTGCCATAAAGGTGGTGTCATCTGCATATCTGAGGTTATTGATATTTCTCCCAGCAATCTTGATTCCAACTTGTGTGTCTTCCAGTCCAGCATTTCTCATGACATACTCTGCATATAAGTTAAATAAACAGGGTGACAATATACAGCCTTGACGTACTCCTTTTCCTATTTGGAACCAGTCTGTTGTTCCATGACCAGTTCTAACTGTTGCTTCCTGACCTGCATACAGATTTCTCAAGAGGCAGATCAGGTGGTCTGGTATTCCCATCTCTCTCAGAATTTTCCACAGTTTATTGTGATCTACACAGTCAAAGGCTTTGGCATAGTCAATAAAGCAGAAATAGATGTTTTTCTGGAACTCTCTTGCTTTTTCCATGATCCAGCGGATGTTGGCAATTTGATCTCTGGTTCCTCTGCCTTTTCTAAAACCAGCTTGAACATCAGGAAGTTCACGGTTCACATATTGCTGAAGCCTGGCTTGGAGAATTTTGAGCATTACTTTACTAGCGTGTGAGATAAGTGCAATTGTAGTCCTTCTAATGTCCTACATTGTTTAATCCTGCTAAGTCTAACTTCACTTGCTAGGATGACTCCAGGGACACTGGTCCTTTTCTTGTTTCCTGGCTCTTGGAAGTCCTGGAGTTCTCACTTCAAGGCCCTTTCACATTTTGGTCCTTCTGGAATATTAGCTATCTACCTGGCTCCCTCCTTCATTCTTTTCACAGTTCTCTGCTCAAACATCACTTCTCAGTGAAGACGATAATTCTTATAAAATGCTCAGTGACCACACCATGCTGAGGCTGGCACTCCCTATTCTTACTTTGGCTTATTCTTCTTCATTGCATGTATTAAAACCCAATCAACCAAACCAACATATATTTATGATTGCTGTTGTAACTAAATGCAAATTTCACAATGACAGTAACTTTGTCTGTTTTGCTCATTGCTACATCCTCAGTATCTGAAACAGTGCTCGGCATATAGTAGAAACTCAGTAAATACATTTTGTTTAGCAAGAATAAATGAATAAGTAAAAATAAAATATATGGATAACATTATAACATTCCTTAACAAACACTCTTCTAAGTTAATGAGTATGTGATTTTTGCCCATAAATAATTTGAATCAAAAGATATTAAAAAGTCTTTGAATTAAAATTCTTCATAAAGCAGACTACCTTTCTGTTTTATTAGTTCAGTAGGACTGAGGTTCACAACAACATACAAAAATAGAATCTGTATCTACTAACAATTGAAAGAGGACAAGAAAACATGTGCTGACTAAATATGTCTTTCCTCCTCAGAGTGTCTATCACAGCTTAAATACTACTTTAGTTTCAATGGTCTCACAGGTTATAATTTTCTTTTATCACAACAAGAATGTTTTAAATGGGCCCTTTTAAATGATGAGAAGGTATTTGCTGATCATTTAGAACTGCTTACAAAGATAAATATATGTTAAATAGTTTTCTATTTAAAACTTACAGAGAAGTAACCCACAAAGAGCAGAAAATAATTACTCTTAATAACGAACTGAACTACTACCTGCTTATTTTCCATTTCTTAGTTCAAAAAAAAAAATGAAAAACTCAGATAAAGCAATATCTTCAAAACTGCCAATTTTCATGTTTTGGTAAAGATATGTCTTTTTTAACATTTGGGAAATGAAATTGCATTGAATGAAATGAAGTGAAAGTCCTTTATGTCTGTAGTTATTCTATTTAATATATAGACAGATACAGGCAATTTCATCTTTCACACAGAAACTTAAGCAAAGGGACAGAAGAACTGTATATGAGGAATTACAGATGATCCCCTCCTTTTTTTTTTAATCCTCGAATGTGCTTCTTTTCAAACAATTCAACCTACACACAACTGTGAAAATATGATTCCAAACCTTTGTCCACTTTTGTAAATTGTTTGCATTTTTGTAAATTTCTTTGGTTTTGTTTTACTTTTAAATTTCCTCCACATTTTTCTCATTATTTATTGATCACCTTTGGAGCCCAGTGTGCTAGTGCTGTGTGATTACAACGTGCTCTCTGCAATGTTCTAAATTATTTTCTCTAATGCATCTAGCAATCATACTGATAACCAGATAGACAGATAAAGAGGATATTTCAACAGTTATTTATTCTGGATACAAAGTTCAGACATTTTAATAAGTGTTTTCTCTTTACTGCTTTCAACTCTTTCCAAAAATATATCTTGAGCTCATACATCTATAGGCAAAAAAGAATGATCAATTTCAATGTACTATGAACAAATTGTAGGAGATCTATCTGGCTCAAAGATTATTTTTCATGAAGATATGAAGGATCTCATCATAATCATATTCCTTGACAGGGTCCCAGTGGGGTACATAGGGAAAGCTGAGAAAAGGGGCAGAAAGATTTATTGACATAGTGAGACCAATAAAGCAAAAAGTTTAAACCACTGAGAGTCCAAAGACCATGACCAACTTGCCTTTATGAGATTTGACAACTGAATTATCAAAAGATACACAGACTTGCCCACGTAGAAATGACCTCTTCTCCTTTCCATTTTAGAAATGAATAAAGCCCCTCCATCTTTGAGAGATGTAACAGTATCAAGTAATAGAAAGGCAAATATCTATTGTATATAAGGAGTCTGAAAGAGATGAGAAAATGTTACCTATGTTATCCATTTCTAAATACCTGTACTTTGAGTGAGTGAGTGAACGAAGTCACTCAGCCGTGTCCGACTCTTTGCGACCCCATGGACTGTAGCCTACCAGATTCCTCGGTCCATGGAATTCTCCAGGCAAAAATACTGAAGTGGGTTGCCATTTCCTTCTCTAGGGGGTCTTCCCGACCCAGGGATTGAACCCAGGTCTCCTGTATTGTAGGCAGACACTTTACCATCTGAGCCACCAGGGAAGCCCATACTTTAGAACTGAGTAAAATAAATACATATTGTGTGTGTGTGTGTGTTAAATTGCTTCAGTCATGTCTGACTCTTTGTGATCCTATGGACTGTAGACTGCCAGGCTCCAATGTCCATGGGATTCTCTAGGAAAGAATACTAGAGTGGATTACCATGCTCTTCTCCAAGAGATCTTCCTGACCCAAGGATCAAACCTATGTATATTATGTCTCCAGCATTGGCATAGGAGTTCTTTACCACTAGCACCACGTGGGAAGATTCCCCCCTACCCCCCCCCCCACAGATATTAGTTAAAATTATTTATTTTGAACATGCTGTTCATCATCAAACTGATCTATAGTGTCAGGTGTCTTGATCAGTTTCTCAGCTACTGAGTATTAAATATAAAGCCAGCTGTGCTCCTTACAGAATTTTAAACCCCTTTCTACTGTAAGTACACTTTTTTACAGGTTTTCCAACAGCTGTGTCTCCTTTACAGACAATATCTCCTACAATAGAGTGTGAATTTAGTCCTAAAAATGCATTCACCGAGACACCGAAAGTCCTGGAAAGTCTGACCTCCCCCAGGTCAAAACTAGCCCTGAGAATTAAACTGTCAGCTCTCTGAGAACAAGAGCTAAGTTTTCTGTTTTACAACCTGTCCGCAATTTACACAGTATGCCACAAAAATTCTTGAAAATTGTGATTGGGACCTAATTGACTCCAGGGTAGCCACATAAAACAGAGTTCTCCTAGGACGTCAAGAAGACTAGGGTCTGATTTAGAACATATTGAAACCTCTGACATACTGGCACAAATGGAATAAAGCAGAGTTTTGTTTTGTTTTGTTTCCAAGTAAGATCTATACCTGCAGAGCTGCAATCAAAAGTCTATAGGAAGTTGGAGTAGATGTTAGGTCTTTTTCTTGTTCAAAGTTCTTGAATTTGGATTTACAGGCTGCCTAGAAAATTGATCTTGAACTTGGTATAATATCAAGGAGTCAGAAAGACTTCTCAAACATTCTTTCTCCTCCACCTCTCTCTTTGGTTATCCTTCCATAGCTAGAGCTATTTAACAATGTGACACTTTCAGTGATTAGAGATGAGGCTTAAAATAAAAATGTAACTGGGAGAGACTAATGACCTAAAACCATTTTATTCTAAAAAAGATACATTAAGCATGTCCTAGGAAAATATCCCCACAGGGGAGAGGGAAAGTCAGCCTGTGGATTCTTCATAATGGGCATGTCACAGTATGTATGGTGTTTTACAATTTTCTTTGACTCAACTGTTGTTGCAACCTTGAACCCCCACTGAATTTTGTTGAAATCACTTTGAATAACCTGCCATAAGAAGAGAGAAAACCCTATAGTCAACTCACTCCTTTAAATTTCAATTCTGTTTTCAAGATTGAGGATGATTTAAAATAATCCAATTCAATCATCTCAACAAATTGAGGGCTTTTTATTACGACTGTTTTGAGGATACAGCAAAATCAAAGACAGTCCCAATCTTTAAGGAATCTTACCTGTCTGAATGGGAATAAGCATTTCAAAAAAGAGCAATCTGGATCATATAATGAGCATAACCTTAACTACATTTAATTCAATTTTATTTATTTACGCACATGGAAACTAAGACTTAGAAAGTTAAATGATTTCTTAAGAAGCCAAAGAGTTGAGAGAACTCTTCCTAACACTCAGGTAGACCAGAAAGAAAAATACATGATGATGAATAGTGGATTATTTTATTTATTGTCAGCTTTTAAAATGCATTTACACAGACAGTGTATTGCCCCTGTATCATAGTGCTTTGGTACAATCACTAAAGAATAATTAACATCTTACAAAATATTTTCTGTATTCTATGAGCTCTAGAAATATCTGTGCTGAATAAATGAATGCATAAATAAAATGAATAAACTTGGGAAAGTAAAGCCATTTTTCCAAACACCTGCATAAAATGTATTTTAATGGCTAACAATATTGGGCAACAGGACTTGCATTCTCATCATTGTATACAATCTGTTTTGCACATGCAGTATGTTTCCATGGTCTAAATTATGAAAAGAGTGTGAGTCTAACCTTTTTTATTGTGTGTTTATGCTAAAATGGGGAGAAAAAGCAAATATAATGTCCATTGGCAAATGACAGAATGTTAGAAGATAAAAAGGTAAAGTAGTTTTCGGCTTTCTAAAACTATATATATGTATATGCATGCTGCATCACTTCAGTCATATTGGACTCTTTGAGACCCCATGGACTGTAGCCCTCCAGGCTCCTTTGTCCATGGAATTTTCTAGGCAAGAATACTGGAATGGATTGCCATTTCCTTCTCTAACCCTAAAAAGTATGTCAAGCTAATTTGTGCTGTTTTGTGCTTTCTTCTCTTTAGTTTTACCCTGTTGCTTATAAGTTTGATTTTGGATAGAAAAGGAAAAGCTTTCTTCCTAATTTTGAGAGGAAAATAGATGGGAAATAACAGAAGGGCATTTTTCTTTAGTGACTAGACATTCAGTGAACAAGCAGGTTGTTTTGACAGATGAGCTAAAGGTCTGTCCATCACAGACGTGGGAGGTCCTCACTCCTCTGACTGCTGAAAGGAAAAAGCTGAAAAACAGCCAATGTGTAGATTGATCAAGAAAAAAACATAGACAAACTGTTCAAGAAAGTAAAATCTAGGCTAGAGGCTGGTTTTGATAAAATAAATGATATTATATGTGAATAAATGCATGCATGTGTGTGTGTGAAAGTCTCTCAGTCATGTCTGACTCTCTGCGACCCCATGGACTGTAGCCTGCCAGGCTCCTCTTTCCATGGGATTCTCCAGGCAAGAATACTGGAGTGGGTTGCCATTTCCTCTTGTAATGCACGCATATATAGTTCTATTCCCATGATCCTTCTTTGGAGAATACTTAACTAAGCCGTTGTCTGCTTGTTCTCACATAAAACATGTTATCTGGTAGTAAACTTGGCTGAAGGGTCATGATGATATCTCAAGCCCATGAGATTATTCTGACCTTTCCTCTCTCTGTAACTTTGGCTGCAGCCACTTCCCACACACTCTGTAGCTTTCCCCATCCCCATATCCTTTTGCTTCAAGTTCTGCTTCTTCAATTCATATTGAGGCTGAATAAGGTGGAATAAAATTCCATTTTTGTGTGTTTATGTATATATACACATACATATGCCACTTTTTATTGATCCATTCATCTCCCCCCGGAAACCTAAGCTGTTTCCATATCTTGGCTATTGTGAATAATGGTGCTATGAACACAGAAGTACAGCTATCTGTTTGAGACAACATCTCCATTTCCTCTGGATATATATCCAGAAGTGGGATTTCTGGATCATATTTTAGTTCTATTTTTAATTCCTTGAGGAACCTCAATACTGTTTTCTATAGTAGCTCTACCAGTTTGTAATCTCTTTCCTCCATTGCCTGCTAGCATTTGCTATATCTTGTCTCTTTTATAACAGATATTCTAACACTTGCCTTTGTATGCACCAATGAAATATCAGAAAGAGAAATTAAGAAAATAATCCCATTTACAATTGCATCAAAATAACAAAATATTTAGGAGTAAATTTAACCACATAAATACAAAATCTGTACACTGAAACTGATCAAAGAATCTGAAGAAGACATAAATAAAGGGAAAGTATTCTGTGTTCATGGATTGGAAGAATTAATATTTCTAAAAATGTCCCTATTACCCAAAGTAACCTATATGTTAATGCTGCTGCTGCTGCTAAGTCACTTCAGTCATGTCCGACTCTGTGTGACCCCATAGACGGCAGCCCACCAGGCCCCCCTGTCCCTGGGATTCTCCAGGCAAGAACACTGGAGTGAGTTGCCATTTCCTTCTCCAATGCATGAAAGTGAAAAGTGAAAGTGAAGTCGCTCAAGTTGTGTCCAACCCTCAGAGACCCCATGGACTGCAGCCCACCAGACTCCTCCATCCATGGGATTTTCCAGGCAAGAGTACTGGAGTTGGGGTGCCATTGCCTTCTCCATATGTTAATGCAAGCTCTATTAAAATTCCAATGGAGCTTTCCACAGAAATAGAACAAACAATGGTAAAATTTGTATGGAATCACAAAAGATCCCAAATAGTCAAAGCAATCTTGAAAAAAAGAATGAAGCTGGAGACATTACACATCCTGATTTCAAACTATATTACAAAGCTATAGTAATTAAAACAGTACGATATTGGCATAAAAACAGACATATAAATCAATAGAACAGACTAGGGAGTCCAGAAATAAATATTCAGTTAATTTATTATAATATTATATACTTAATTTATTACAAAGGAGCAAAGAAACAGCAATGGAGAAAGGATAGTTTCTTCAATAAATGGTTCTGGGAAAACTGGACAGCCACATTTAAAAAAAAAAATGAAACTGGACCATTGTCTTACATCATACACAAAAAGTAACTCAAACTGGATCAAAAATTGAACATAAAACCTGAAATCATAAAAGTACTAGAAGAAAACATAGGCAGTAAACTCCTTGACAAATAGGTCTTAGCAATGAGTTATTAGATTTAATAAAAAATGCACAGGCAACAAAAATAAACAAGTAGAACTACATAAAACTAAAAACTTTTCCACAGCAAAGGAAATAATCAACAAAATGAAAAAACAACCTATGGAATAGGGAGAAATATTTGCAAGCCACATATCTAAAAAGGTTAACATCCAAATATATAAGGGATACACACAACTCAACGGCATACACACAAAGTTAAAACCAAAAAAGAAAAATTGAACAAAGGACCTGAAAGGACATTTTTTTTTCCCAAAGAAAATACATAAACTAACAGTTACATGAAAAGATACCCAACATCATTAATCATCAGGGCTTCCCTGGTGGCTCAGATGGTAAAGAATCTGCTTGCAATGCAGGAGACCTGGGTCAATCTCTGGGTTGGGAAGATTCCCTGGAGAAAGGAAGGGTACTCACTGCAGTATTTTTGCCTGGAGAATTCTATGGACAGAGGAGTCTGGTGGGCTAAAGTTCATGGGGTTGCAAAGAGTCAGACATGTCTGAGAGACTAACACTTTTAGTCATCAGGGAAATGAAAATAAAAACTATGAGATATTTCACACTTGTAAGAATTTCTATTATCAAAAAGACAAGAAACTGTCTTAAATAACCAAATGTGAAATATCTTGGGGGTCTGGAGATTCCTATAAAAGAATACAATATTATATTATAAAAAATACTTGTTCACCTAGTTGGTTATGTAGTAAGAAGAAAATATTATACTGAATCACCATGGCAGATATTTTCAGGCTTATTAAAGTGAAATTTTGCTCTGGGTGAAATGAAGAATCAGAATCAGGAGTTCAAGAAGTTGCTGGAGGAGAGGAAATGTTATAAGGTTGCACTATGAATCTAGAGTTTGTACTTACTGACTGAATTGAAGTCACTCAGTCATGTCCTACTCTTTCTTTTTAGTTATTATTTAATTATTTTTTATTAATTTTTATTTAGCCATGAAATTAAAAGACGCTTACTCCTTGGAAGGAAAGTTATGACCAACCTAGATAGCATATTCAAAAGCAGAGACATTACTTTGCCAACAAAGGTTCACCTAGTCAAGGCTATGGTCTTTCCTGTGGTCATGTATGGATGTGAGAGCTGGACTGTGAAGAAGGCTGAGCGCCGAAGAATTGATGCTTTTGAACTGTGGTGTTGGAGAAGACTCTTGAGAGTCCCTTGGACTGCAAGGAGATCCAACCAGTCCATTCTGAAGGAGATCAGCCCTGGGATTTCTTTGGAAGGAATGATGCTAAAGCTGAAACTCCAGTATTTTGGCCACCTCATGCGAAGAGTTAACTCATTGGAGAAGACTCTGATGCTGGGAGGGATTGGGGGCAGGAGGAGAAGGGGACAACAGAGGATGAGATGGCTGGATGGCATCACTGACTCGATGGATGTGAGTCTGAGTGACCTCCGGGAGTTGGTGATGGACCGGGAGGCCTGGCGTGCTGCGGTTCATGGGGTCGCAAAGAGTCGGACATGGCTGAGCGACTGATCTGGACTGTAGCCTACCAGGCTTCTCCGTCCATAGGATTCTCCAGGCAAGAATGCAGGAGTGGGTTACCATTTCCTTCTCCAGGGGACCTTCCCAACCCAGGGATCAAACCTGGGTCTCCCCATTTTAGGCAGACGCTTTAACCTCTGAGCCACCAGGGAAACTCTAGTCAAATAAGTAAGTTGGCAATACAATAAAAGCATCATCAACACCTGTATTTTATGTATAATGTACCAAGAGTAGAGAAGTATGGTGACTTGCTCAAAATTAAACAATTGTTTATGAAAAAGCCATTATTGTTAAAGCATTTCACTGTGTGTATCATAACCAACCATGTTTGCATATTCAGTCATGTCCAACTCTCTGCAACCCCATGGACTGTAAACGGCCAGGCTGCTCTGTCCATGGGACTCTCCAGGCAAGAATACTGGGTGGGGCACCATTTCCTTCTCCATAACAAACCATGGGAAGCTCTAAAAGAGATAGGAATACCTGATAATCTTTAAGGTCTCCTGAGAAACCTGTATGCGGGTCAAGAAGCAACTAATTGGTTCAAGACTGAGAAAGGAGTACAACAGGGCTGTCTGCTGTCTCCCTGTTTGTTTAACCTATACTCTGAACACATCATGAGAAATGCCAGGCTAGATTAGTTACAACCTGGAATCAATATAGGCAGGAGAAACATCAACAACCTCAGATATATGGATGATACCACTCTAATGCCAGAAAGGGAAGAGGAATTAAAGAGCCTCTTGATAAGGATGAAGGAGGAGAGTGAAAGAGCTGGGTTAAAACTAAATATGAAAAAGCTAAGATCATGGCATCCGGTCCCATTACTTCATGGAAAATAGAAAGGGAAAAGGTGCAAGTTGTGACAAATTTCTTCTTCTTGGGCTCTAAAATCACTGTGGATGATGACTGCAGCCATGAAATCAGAAGACAATTGATTCTTGGCAGGAAAGCTATGACAAATCTAGACAGTGTGTTGAAAAGCAGAGACATTACTCTCCTGACAAAGGTTCATGTAGCCAAGGCTATCACGAAAGGTTGTGAGAGCTGGATTGTAAAGAAGGCCGAGTGCCAACAAATTGATGCCTTCGAACTGTGGTGCTAGAGAAGACTCCCGAAAGCCCCTTGGAGAGCAAGGAGATCAAACCAGTGAATCTTAAGGGAAATCAGCCCTGAATACACATTGGACTGATGCTAAAGCTGAAAGCTCCAGTATTTTGGTTATCTGATGTGAACTGCTGACTCATTGAAAAAGTCCTTGGTGCTGGGAAAGATTGAGGGCAGAAAGAGGAAAGGGCATCAGAGGATAAGATGGTTGGATGGCATCACCAATGGACAGCAACTTGGGCAAACTTTGGAAGATGGTGAAGGACAGAGAGGCCTGGAGTGCTGCAGTCCATGGGGTCACAAAGAGTCAGACACGACTGGGTGACTAAATGACATTATTGCTAAGGAATACTCAAGGGAGTGAAGTGACTAGAAACTTCAATAATGTTTGAAAAGAGATGAATGTTAGGCTTTTTTTTTTTTTTTTTTTTTTTTGCTGTTGCCCTTATTGGAAGTCCAATTAAAACTACTTAATTTTTTTGAGGGGGAGGAGTTTGGCCCTTCTAACTGGGTGGTCCTCAAGGTGATTTTTATCTAGGTCACTTTTTGTTCAAGGTTTATACTGTCTTATAGGCAACAAAATTTTGTTGCCTACAAGAAGTTTTAGAATTTGGTTTCCCTAGATAGTTTAGTCTGGATTCCCAGTAATTACTCCAATTGATTGGATTAGGTTATGTGCTCAGTCTTGAACTAATCATGGTGGTCAGGTAATGGCATATCCTGATTGGCTGAGCCAGATTTAAATGCCTATTTCTAGGCCTAGATAGTAAAGGTATCCCCCATTAAACACAGAAACTGAGAAAGGGAGACTGGTCTTTCCTAGCAATCTGCTTATCCCTTGTTAACTGCCAAACTGATGACTCCCCAGCCCTTTCTACCATAAGCATCTTTAACTTCCAGGGACACTTCAGTGGAATTTTCAACCTGAAAAGAAGAAAATAATATTTAACTTGAACTTGGCATTTTTTTACCTTGCTCAACAATACCTTTTTAATATTCTCTAATGAAGTCTACTCTATATGAATAATGAAACCCCCTAAAAGCTGTGCAATTGACTATAATTCTTTAAATATAAGTCAAAATAATTTAGATGTAATGGATTTTATTAGATACAGTTTCCAACATGGTCTTTAACAACCCTTAGAACATTCATCCTAGGGTCATACACATGGTAGACATTCAATCAGGGCATGTTAAATTTGATGGGAATATTTTCTTGAGCCATATATCTGCTGGGGATTATTAGAGCAATAGCTATATGTCTGTATGTAGAAAATAAATTAAGAAAATACAGCTCTTTCCCCCCAAAATCCTATTTAGAAATGAAAGTTCATTACAAAGGGTGAGAAAGTTTATATCATCCTAAGCGGTATATATCTATTGCTGATTCATGTTGATGTTTGGCAGAAACCAACACAATTCTGTAAAGCAATTACCCTTCAATTATAAAATAAATTTAAAAAATCCATTGCCATGACTCAGTAACAGATTAAAATTAATTTCACTGGCCATAATGGCAGTTATTAAAATATTTTTTAAAAAATCAATGGACTATAACAGAATAAAATAGAAAGGAAAGAATAAAGCTGAGCACATCAATCATAACATGGATAAGAATTATTCCTTGAGATTTTATTTCATTTGTTGTTTTGTGTGTCTGTGCATGCGCTAGGCTGTACTGTAAAATGTATTTCTTCCATTACATCACAGTAAAAACAGTTTGAAAAACACTGCCCTCAGAGTGATGGTATGTGTTTACTTTGTCACTGTTCATGGTTTATGTTGTCAGCTGGTAGCAGAATCAGAGAGCAACATTGACACCTAACATATAACCATATTTGGCAGATGAAGACCTTGGAGAGCTTGTGCCATGTCTGAATCCAGCTTAGGCAGGCTTTCAATTGGTCCATAATGCGCTCATTGGTTTGGAACTCTGTGGATGTACGTGTCCCTCAGTATGGATGAATTTGTGTGACTTCTTGTCAAATCAATGTTTATTGACAAAAATCTATTTTGTTGTTTTGTCCCAGAAATCTATATTGGCACTGTTCCCTGTGGATATTTGGCTAGTCAGTGGCAACCAGTGATGCCAGCTAGAGTTTTTACTGTTTTTATGGTGCCAGCTGCTTTCTTGGCTTGGGTTTCTTTTGTTCAGATTGTAAATGAGGGCAAGACACCCAAATCCACCCCAGTGTGCTCAGTGGCAAATGACAGGAGCCCAATAGCTTAAGGCTAAGCAGCAGGAGTTTTCATGAATGAGGGGTCAGACATAGTGGTAGCTGTAAATGCTGAACTGTGCTAATGGATGTGATGCATTGAAATACTGGGGAAATGTGTATATGAATGTGTGTATATGTATATGAATGTGTGTGTGGTGTCTATGTTTGTATGTGTCTTAAAAACTTTTCTTTTTGTTTGGAATGTCCTTATTTTTAACTAAATGAGATGACTGATTTTGTTAAAATGCATAAGAAAGTAGTCAAAATATAGGGAAAAATCTCACAGTAAGGCTATACATATGTGATTAAAAACAAAAAAAAAGTTCACAAACAGATTACTCCATTGGTAGAATATTCAGGATTGTGTTCTTTTTTTTCAATTCCCAGTGTATGGATTTTGGGCCATTCTAAGATTCTCTAGGATTTGTGCCAAAGGTACAGGGGAAATAAAACATGAAATTTAAATCTCTCAAATGATAGGATTTGTTTCCAGACCCTTATAAAATTTGAGGATAAGGTATTGAAGAGTGTGCCTACTATTAATAGTTGAATTATCTATGTGCTAAATGATCTGAGATTTTAAATTCTGATTATTATAAGTAACTGAGAGATCGATGAATCACAAAGGGTGTCCCTTGTACTAGAAGTACTACAAGAAGGTTTCAGGTCACGCCTAAAGAATGGCAGCAGAGAAGGGAGGGTTTGCAGTGTATCAGAATGGATGGCCAAGGAGTGCCTGCTTACTCTGGAATGAATGACTAGTTTTCATTTGCGGAGAGTCTATTTACTACAATGCATGGAAAAGGAAGTAGGTTCAGGTTGAGGGGCCATTACAGAAGCCTTTTTAAGGCCAGACTTTCCAGTGGGATAGAGACTGCAATCATACTACCTTTTTAGAAGAAAAGAAAAAGAACAGAAAGAGGAAAAGATCATAATGGCAGTAATTAAATAAGGTCAGTATCTCCTTTTGGACTCATAAAGATGTGACTTTCCAAATAAAGTTTTGATCTCTGGCACAGAAAAGTTTTCAATTTCACAACTTTTGATAATGTGGCAATTTTGCTTCATACTCATGCAAATG
Source organism: Tragelaphus eurycerus (assembly GCA_935064755.1). Classification (NCBI taxonomy): domain Eukaryota; kingdom Metazoa; phylum Chordata; class Mammalia; order Artiodactyla; family Bovidae; genus Tragelaphus; species Tragelaphus eurycerus. Next base: position 388,887 of record CAKXYN010000111.1, on the reverse strand, counting down.
GCACTAAATATCTCTAAATGTATACTTCTGCAATAATAAGTATGAGAAATGATGCATTGTTTCTATAAGGTATATTGCTGGTTAAGGAGGGCAAAAAGCAAAACATACTGGCTTCTGTCCTGATTTCTAAGCCACATTTCCTCTGTCAATGACTTGACCCCACACCAACACTACCACATTGTTTTGTTTTACAAGCCCAAATTATTTTGGTTCTTGCTTATTCTGGCTACCCAGGTAGTCTATGCAAGAAATGAGTTGAAAGGTTAATGCAGTAACATGGGGGTCCCCTGAAGTTGTGGATCTACATGTAGATACCTCGTGTTAATGCAGAGGCAACCAGACTGGGTCCACATTATCATCCCCTCCCTTCAAACCTCCCATTAAATCCTACCAACTAATACCTTTATTAGTGTCAATTGTGCAAAAGGTTCTCAAAAATCCAGTCTGCCTCCTGAATTTGACTCTAGAAAAGATTAAAAAAAGAATGTATGCTTGCTCAGGAAAAAAGTTCACAATACGCAAATAATCTCTTGGGTACTTTTTTCCTTGTCTATGTCTAATAAACAAACTTCCTCTGAAAAAAAAAATCGACTCCACCAAAAACCAGAAGAGACAGAAGAGACACACCCTGAGCTCCACCCAGCCCTCACATCAGATGAGAACTTTCCATTTTTTTGTAAAAAAGAAATACCACAATAATTGCTTTTCTGCTGCCTTGCATGAAATCATGAGACACAAAATGTTTGCCAAATAGTTCTAAGCCTCTTAACATGATCCACTACATGTGAGTAATGAAGAGGGATTCAGGAGGATTCTTTCAGTATTGAGTTCACAGATTTAAAGGAAACTAAGAAATCAGTCTGATACCTTTTAAGAAAACATTTCTAAGAAAATTGGCAAAGAGCAACAGCATGGATCCTTCTAACTTAAATATTTAGGGAAATGTACATTTATGTCCACAGAAACTTACGTAAAAGCAAAAGCGATGTAATATTTAGACAGTAACTAGGACAGGGACATTTGAATCTCTCTCTTTTCTTTTTCTTTTTTTTTTCTTAGCAAATGTCCTGTTTAGCTCATATTTGAATTAAGTGAACCATTCAGAAAAATCTCAAAATAGATGGTAAGGACAGGAATCTATATACAAAATCAGATCACTGGCGTTATTTAAGTGTACACTACCCTTTCTATTTATCTACAGGCCAAAGTTAAAGCAACACTTGTGTATATATACGTAAACATACACTCACTCTCCATCTGAGGACCAAAGGACACAGTGAATGGACACAACTAATGGGTCACAGTTAACCCTCCAATCTCCCCTCAATACCCTCCACATTTAATAAGAAATGGAGAAAGGGCTTATGTTACCATAAGGCCCATACACTGCAATCCAGGCTTCTAGAATTTTGGTTATTGGCCCTATAAGATGTGACGTACCAATGTATTATCACCTAGAGGGCAAAACTGATTATATTGCTCTACATGGCAAGCAAGCCTGTAGCAGTTCCAGGGTACCTCCTAGGTGCATGTAAGACAAGAAGTCTGAACAACATTTCTGGGTCATTTCAATTCACTGGACAACCATGGGGGTCTCAGCTCTCTGGAGCACTCCACTCTCCTGCCTGTTTATTTGGAGAATATGCTTCTTTTAGCTAGGGCTAAGGATCTCTGATTTATCCTTGTTCTGGATCATTAGTAGAGAGAAGATGCATAGCCAACATGGAAGGAAACATTTGTCCTGCAAGCATCAAACCAACACATTATGATGTTGTTTTTCTGGAAATTTTGAGACTCTAGCAAACCCCCAAATCAGAGCAGAACTTGTTAGCTATAAACATCCTGAAGAAAAGGCCTGTCAGATTTGGGTGCATCTTGTCCTGTGTGAGTGTGAATTTAATATTAATGGAGACAACAGAGTGCAGTTCAGAAAATAGTGCCACTGAAATTGTCTAAGAAGAAACAGAAACACCAGGCTTACATAAATATACATATATTCCAGTGATGCAGCATTTGTAAGAGGGAATTTCCTTCAGCAAGGGATGTGAGTAATGTAATATAAGAAAATGACTGGACAAGCAAAAAAAAAAAAAAAAACTTCCCTGGAAACTGTGTTTAAAGTGACCACAATTTTATGAAAGAAAAAAGTTGAATTCAGAGGTGATTGCTGTGTTTTTATTGCTTCTAATTATAAAACAGTCAGGTAAGGTGTCTGATTTCCTTTTTCTTTCTGATAAAAAGAAGAAGTTAAAAAATATATTTTTTTCTGTTTAGTAGCAGAGAACACACAAGGAAGTCTGCCTGGATTTGAAACCTAATAATCTCTAATTTACACAATAAGTTTATATCATAGTCCTCTCGACTTGCATTTAGAAATTACTAGTTTATTGTTAAATATTAATTTCCTATTTTTTATCTTTCAGAAAGCTGGCACTATATTAAATACAAATGCTTTTGTATTCTGCTATCCTCTTTGAGTTGAGGAGAATTGCATAATTAAACCTGGCCTGAAATCAACCACATACAAGTTGAATAAACACCAAGTCCAACTGGGGAGGATTTAACATATGAATGTTACTTTCCTAAGACTAAAACACAGGTTAGATTTCCAAGTTTCAGAATGTTGCTCAATGAAAGAAACATGCTGCCTATGAGAAAAAAAATAAATAAATCAAATGGTGGTGTAATACATAATCAAAGGCACTGATGGTCACAAAGCATTCAGAACAAAGGTTTGCTGAGCAAGCAAAGACATGTACACAGTTTGATACATAATCTCTTCTAAGTAAAAGGTCTTTATTACCTAAAAGAATAGGAATGCTTATTGGTAGTTTGGAGTGGTTTTTGTTATTTTTTTTATTGCTGTTTTTGTTTTATTTTATATACCTCTAAGACTAGCATGAATAGATTAACTCTTTCTGTAAAAGGAATGAGTTCTTAGAATATGAACTCACTTGAGAGATAGAACAGCACCCAATATGCTATTTTTTTATTCTAATTTCACAACCGAAAATACATCATAAAGGGACTTTAAATAATGTTTTCTTAATTTATCTTTATTTAGGATGATTAAAACTTTTTGCTTCCCAGGGTGCTCTCATAAAAAGAAACAGAAGTTCAACTCTGCTTGTTTGGCACTTGGAATAGCTCCTACATGAAACATTGTCAGAGGGCAGGAGGGTTGTGAAGGAACACAATATCAATATATGCTTATTCCAAACTCTCTACAGTAGGAAACAACAGTGTGTGAAGAAAGAAAAAGAAATGTTTTATATCTCCTTTTATTAACAGGTAGGAGACAAGTGATATTTATATGAAAGCAGATATCCTTGTTTACATTCCATGGTAAAAACTTTGTTATTCAGCCCTAACACATTTTTTAAAAATGAAAGAAAAAAAAAAAAAAGTGTGTATGCACATGTGGCCTGCATACCAGCATTTGAGTGGGTGGTGAACAGTAAATCTGTGGTATTAACAGTTGGAAGAAAATGGCTAGCGTTCAGATTTAAGGAGGCAATTGAGAAAAGGATGGACGAATTATTGATTATTGTTGACCATGATAAAATAATGCATATCGTTTGTAAAAAAAAAAAAAAAATTCTCTAAACAAGAGAAAAATTAAGTTCTCTCAAAGGAAAGCAACATTTTAAATTTTATAAATGTTTTAATATTATAACCCCAAAATCATACTTGACCTTCTAAAGTAGATACCTCAACAATAATACAAAAATTTATTCTGGTCTGCAATTTTTATTCCCACTCACATGTTCTACAATGACAAATAGGGCTTAGCAATTCTTCAGGGCAAGGTGTATTTTTATACCTATTTTTATCTAAAAGTTTCTACTCCCCAAATGAGAATTATGCTAAAATAATGATTACTTGAAATGCTCCGAAAATAGAGTCTGAGCTATTTTAATTTCTGATGTTAGCCCTCAAATCCCTATTCTTGCAGTTTTTTTTTTTTTTTTTTTTTTTTTTCCCAAGTATCTTTCATTTCCCAGTTAGATAGGGGTCTGTGTTCTAGTTTATGCGTTTTTATCCAGCATAGTAATATGAATCAACTAAAACCATTTCTGTAAAATAAAGGGTGATGATTACTGGAGCTTTAATAGTTTGATAAACTTTTAGAATAAACTCTAAATATATTCTAGTATGGAAAATCTTTAGAAGAAAAAGGAATCCTTTGCTGGCAAGTGTGCACCTCGACCATTGCACATGCCTATCATGATCACCAGTTTCCTTGTGAAATGAACTGGTGTGATGGTAGAGAGTGGGAGGGATTACAGGGACTGTGTATTGACCCTGGCACCTTTTCAGATAGAGATATGTCTATAGTAAACGAGAGGACACTTTGCTTCTATAAGCACAATTATCCAAAATAGAACTAATATAGGTATGGAAATACCCATCATAATTTTAGAAAACTGAAATTATGGCATGAAAAGATTTTTATAGTATAAAGTGGAAATGTCAAATATGACAAATAAATGAGTAGAAGCAGGTGGGGGTAAGAAAATCTTAATTTTGATGAGTTTGCTGTTGCTGCTGTTAAGTCACTCAGTCATGTCCGACTCTGTGCGACCCCATGCACTGCAGCCTACCAGACTCCTCCATCCATGGGATTTCCAGGCAAGAGTACTGGAGTGGGGTGCCATTGCCTTCTCCGTTTGGTGAGTTTAGTTCTGTTTATATAAGTAAAAATCTCAAGTATATATCCAGAGGTGCATTTACAGTTGTTTGGTAAGGCATCTGTAAGGTCTGCTAAGAATGGTGCCAAGGAGCTAGAAGCTTACATCTAAACAAATTCCATATTGAACATTTTTTTTTAATTAATATTGTAAAAAATGAGCAGGAAATATAGTATGATAGAGCACTACTGTAAGAATCAAGAGATCAAAGTCTAATGTTAATTCAGCTTGTAAGTTGCTTTATAGCCTGGACAATTTAATTTCATCTTTTAGAGTTTCAATAACATTGACTAGAAAGAATTCATAATATCTAAGATCCTATTTCAATAGACAGTATTTCAGTATGTCTAAAGCCAATTCATTAAATGATTATTATAAATCCATAATGATATTAGCTTTGCATCTGTCTCCTCTTTGCATCTGTCTTTTCCACCAAGCAGATAGGAATAGGGTAGGGGAATGCTTTGATTGATGGTTCAAGGACTCTGGCACAGTGATTTCCAGGTATTGGGGATTTAATGTTCTTTGCTATCTTGGGCTCACACTGGGTGCTCTATACATGATGTTAAGTCATTCTTGATGGTGAGAAGAAGCAAACTGTGAATGAAGGCTAAAGATATGAGGTTGAGAAAGCAGAGACCAGGCCCTACAGTTCTTACAGTGGTAAGACTCAACGCAATAAAACCAGGCATCAGAATAAGGGCAGATAACAGTCAGGGTGGCCACAGCCTCGTGGATTAAAGGTATTGACTTAAAGCAGAAAGGAGCCAGCAGTTTGAGTCACAATAAAGAAAATGAGAAAGAAATAAGATGGACCTCCAGGAATTTAGCCTTGACTAGATACCAAGTCAAATTTATCTCAGATCCATGATTTTTATATATTTTCTCTTAACATTCAAGGCTTGAACTAGGGTCTTAGGCCACCAATTTAAATAACTAGGTGAGGCTGAAGACAGTGTGTACAGAGAGAAGCACACCTTTATTTACCAGGCTGACCCTGATGAGTGGTTGAGTTTTACTAGGTGGTCCCAGCCTAGTTTTGAACAAAGCCAGCCTTAAACTTAGAGCTTCCCCAATGGCTCAGCAAGTAAAAGAATGCACTTGCAATGCAGGAGACACAGGGGATGCAGGTTCAGCCCCTGGGTCCCGAAGATCCCCAGAGAAGGAAATGGCACCCCATTCCAGTATTCTTGCCTGAAGAATTCCATGGAAAGAGGAACCTGCAGGCTGCAGTCCATGGGATCACAGAGATGGATACAACTGAGTGCACATACACACACACAGCCTTAAACTTAGGGAGAAAAAGTAGTAGATTATATACATACAAGTAGTTGAAGAGACTCCACAGAAACCAATAATTTAATCCTAAAAAATAAATCAAATTCCTTCATTTGGAATAATTTCTTTTGGATGTGCAATCATTCTTTAAGGTACACCCTCTTGATAACTCAGCTGGTAAAGAATCTGCCTGCAATGCAGGAGACCCCTGGTTCAATTCCTGGGTTGAGAAGATCCGCTGGATCTCAGGAGTACCTACCCCAGCATTCCTGGGCTTCCCTTGTGGCTCAGCTGGTAAAGAATCAACTACAATGTGGGAGACCTGGGTTCGATCCCTGGTTTGGGAAGATCCCCTGGAGAAGGGAAAGGCTACCCACGCCAGTATTCTGGCCTGGAGAATTCCATGGAATGTATAGTCTATGGAGTTGCAAAGAGTCAGACACGACTGAGTGACTTTCACTTCACGTCACTTTTTAAGAAACATAACTACACCTGAGATGAGCAGTATCCATCAAGAACACCTTAGTATAAGTGATTTCATTAGACTGTTCTGTGAGAAAGACAGCCTGAGAACACAGAGCACTTGATATTTTGGTGGAAAGAATGTGATAAATGGGAAGAAATGGAACAGAAATGGGGTGCCAGGGAATATATTTTTAAAGGCAAAAATCTTCTCACTTCATACTTTTCCCTTAAGTGTAAAAATAATCAGAAGTGATTTGGATTTTCTAAAACGTAATAATGGACACCTAGAGTCTTAAGATTTCATTTAGTTGCTTGCTACATCCAAAGCCTGCCTGTGTGGCTTTAAACTCTAGAGGGCCTAGTAGTTCCTTTTACTGTCTAGAAGAAAACCAAGCACACCCTTCCCACGTGCTTTCCTTTGTGCTGGAGCAGCTCTCTGGGATCCTTGGAAGAAAGGTGCTGTGAAAACCAGGAGGGTGTGGACTTGGAGCACTGGGGTGGGGGAGCCTGTGCGGTCTTGGATGGAGACTTGGTTTCTCCATGTGTATTCAATTTATGATTTTTTTTCACTTCTGGAACCAACTCAGGAGGCGGATGGTGTACGTTATAAGTCTGGAAAAGCACATGCACGAAACAAATAAATAAATAAATAGCTGTCCTCTGCCATAGATGTGTGCTGCTTCCTCAGAAATGAGTCAGTGCAAGGCAGAATCACCCAGACTGTGGGTATGCCCCAGCATTCTTGCCTGATTCACCATCTCACTCAGACTTGCTGGCAAAAGGACTCACAGGAGAGTGTAAGGGAAGGAATGAAAAGAATGTTTCACTCTTCTGGTAAGGCTTGTGATATGCTGAAAGCTCCTCCAGCTGAAGAGAGGCAAACAGAGCCTTCCTCACCTTACCCCAGGCTCGTTGGCCCCAAGATTAAACAGTTTGGGGTTGCCTTTTCATTTACTTAGGATTTTGGTCAACCAAATAACCCTCATATCCTGGCTGGAGATTGTTATCTAGACCTGAAACTATTTACTCAATTGCTCTGTGCAATTGCTTGTGTGATTTGGGTTAAAAAAAAAAAAAAGAGTTTGGGTGTGTGTGTTTATTGTGATGGTTATTAGGAGCTCACTCAATGATGAAAATAAAAAACTCAGAATACCATCTGAAATTATCAGTCTTCAGAAACAAAGGGAAAACTTTTAAGATTGATATTTCTTTCCTACAATTAAATGTTGTACAATCAGATGTATTTTACAGACATTTAATAGCAGGCTTTCTATTAAAAGATATCTTGAAAAGTTTGAGTCATATTACTAATATGTGTAGAAAGATACATAGAGAAGTGAGAAAAGACACGTATTTTAAAGCCTATATTTCTTTTTTGAGGTCCATATTTCTTTAATTTGCAATTTTCACTCTTCATATGAAAAGCCTCAGGCAGAAAGTACACAAAAAGTCCCTGTTCAACCAAATTTAGAGAAATGAGATACAAAATATAAAGAAGGGAGTTGATAGAGAAGAGAGCGACGTATGGTCCACTGAACTGACTTTGGGTCAAATTGTAGGTAAGGCTACACATTAAGATGACTAACTTTGCTTTTATAGAGGAACCTTAGAAACATTAAGAAGATGACTATTGAAAATAGCTAAATTACAAAGAACTCTTAGATAACTAAACAGAATAAAAAGATAAACTAGGCATCCCTCTGATTTCAGGAAGACACCTTCAGTTAGAGTACCTTCATATTCTTAGCCTGACTTGGATCACCTTGTAATCAAATTACGTTCTTACATAAGCACATTTTAGGAATGTTTTCTACTTTTTGCTTTCTAACCCCAAACCCCATGCCTCAGCTGGAAAGCCAGTTTACCTCTATTAAGCAGAAATGGAAAACTCTCACAGAATCCAGTTATGTTCAATGTTTCCCCAAAGTATGTCCTTCAGACTATCAGAATCAGAATCACCTGGCTGCTTGTGAAAATGCAGATTCCCAGAGACTAATCCATACTGTTTGATTCAGACCTTCTGGAATTTGCCTCCAGAATCTACAATTTTGTCAAACTCCATAAGGCAACTTTATGTAAGGCAACGTCTGAGAATCTCTGTTAAGCCAGCAATAGGATATTTGCAGAGAATGTCTCCAACTGTGTTTCCTTTCTTAGCCAAGTGACTGTAATGATTACATCTAAGGTAGAGAAATCCCTCTGTTATGACATTTTCCCTGCTGTGAAGCAACCCTGATGTGCCTGGCTTTGGGGAATAAAAGGAGTCTGGGAGAGGAAATGCCATTGGATTTCCAGACCCACAGAATAAACCCTCTGAGGGAGAAAAGGCCAGGAGGAAAAGTAAATTTTTACTGTTTATCACCAACACGTACTGTTGATCCTAGGAGCTTATGCCCTAGAACCTGTGGACACATTTTTTTCTGTAAAGGACCAGATAGTAATATTTTAGGCTTTGTGGGCCATTCAGTTATGGCCACAATGATTCAGTTCTACCAGAGAAGCTATGGACAATATGTGAACATGTAGATTTAGCTGTATTCTAATAAAACTTTGTTTATTGACAGAATTCAAATTTCATAAAATGTGTATGTGTTGTGAAATATTTTTCTTTTGATCTAAAAAATAACCCTGTATACGAGACAGCAAAAGAGACACTGATGTATAGAACAGTCTTTTGGACTCTGGGAGAGGGAGAGGGCGGGATAATTTGGGAGAATGGCATTGAAATATGTATAATATCATATTTGAAACGAGTTGCCAGTCCAGGTTCGATGCCTGATACTGGATGTCTGGGGCTGGTGCACTGGGACAACCCAGAGGGATGGTATGGGGAGGGAGGAGGGAGGAGGTTTCAGGATGGGGAACACATGTATACCTGTGGCGGATTCATTTTGATGTATGGCAAAACCAATACAATATTGTAAAGTTAAACAAAATTAAAAAAAATTATTCAAAAAAGTAAAAACTATTCTTAGCTTCTTGAGCTGTACCAAAGTAAATAGAGGGCAGGCTTTCAGTTTTCCAACCTCTGCCCTAAAACATTTCTCAGAATTTAAAATATCCTGGAAGGTTTAAACACAGATTACTAGGCTAACCTACAGAATTTCTGATACTGAAAACCTGGGATGATGTGTTGCATTGCAAAGAAACTCTGAGGTGGATTTAATCTACTCTAAGTGGTAGTTTCACACATGCCCCTCATCCTGCTAGCATGAGAATATTTTATTTTATGTATTAAGTCTCATATTTGTAAAGAATAAGGATAACCCAAATAAAAAGTGAAGTTTAAAGTGAACACTCTTGTTCAGAGATTGCTGAGAGACTGGTTTAGACTTAGCGGCAGCAGAGGTGGAGATGTGGACAATTTCTTGGCAAAAGAGTCCTGGGAGGAGAAAGAAAGTAGAAGAAAAAAGCAGGGTGGAGAGTTCTAGTTAGCATTACATTAAGAACAGGTTCCACTGATTCATGCTGACCTTAAAGTAATCTGAGAGGCTGAAAGTGTTCCATGTGAATCATTTTTTCTGAATCCTAAGACACTATTGTTATTTTTATTATTGAGGAAACAAAAATTATTTTGTGGTCGAGTAAGAACTTTGCTTCAGAGGCTTTAATCTGTGTCTGGAAGTCAAGAAATGAGGGGGGGAAGTAAAATGAGTTTTCTCCATTCCCTTTGTGTTCTGTTTTATCCCCATTTCTTGCTTCTTTTTCTTTTGGGACCAAGCCCTCTCAAGTGTTCTCTGTATTTCTATATCTTGCTTTCTCAATTTCTCTCTCTCTCCCCTCCTCTCTCCCTGTATGCAGTATCTACAATCTTTTCTTTCCATTGACTCTTGCATTTTTTCTTTCAAACAGAGTCTAAAATTTAGCCCTTTACTCAGACATGTTCTTTCCTTGGGTTTACATCCTCATTAATGCATCTCTTTCAATAAAAGCCAGTATGTACAAACACGGAAAGGAATAGTAATAACCCACCAAATGAAAAAGGCAAAGGCAGAGCTCAGTGTAGCAGGGAATCAGGTACCATTATTTGCATTTTGACTCAAAGGCAGGCAGAGGAGTGGCAAAGCTTATTACTTAGTGGGAAACAAGGGGAAGGCTTCAAGTATGCCATGATAAGAGGCTACTGTCATGGGGAAGCTATAGGCAGGATAACCAGAAGCAGGGCATCCTATATGATTGTTAGAGGTATATACGGGTTTTCTGTGGTTGGCCCTAAATAGGAGGTACGGACAAAAATTAGGAAAGCTGTCAGCTAGAGATCAAGTCCTGACCATTTTGGGCCAATTGCTATAGAAGTTATTGTTTAGCTTCCTGGATTGTCACTGGACATAGTAATCAGGCTTACTGCAAGCCTGACTTATAGCAAGCTAGCTTCCTAGGTTGCTTATTATAGGTAAAGAGCTAATTTCCTGGGCAAGTTGACCATAGGCTGTTTGTATATTCAAGTCTCTCATAAATAAATAGTTCACACAATGAACTCTACTTCACCTTTCCTTCTAGTTTTCCACTTTTAACTCTCCATAATCTGATTTCTGCATTAATTATGCTAAGTAAACATTTTCTAAAGTGTGTTCCTTAACATTCTGGCCCCACAGGACACTCAATATAAAAAAAAAGAGTTCAGTGGCAAATAAGTTAGAGACAGAATTACGTATCCATTCTGCTTTCTGGATTGTGAACTCCACAATCTATATTGGCATAGCAAAAGCTCTAAAAAAGAGTTCAGAGAGGAAATTTTTAGTTTCTCTAAAGTGTTTGATCATTTTGTTTTATACATTTAAGCAACATCAATTATACAGTTATATTTAGTATAAGTAACACTTGATTCACTTAATAAATATTATCCAGTTATAATACTTTTAGTACTTTTTAGAAAATGCTACTCCAGGAAAACTGCCAGTCAAAAGTTGCCATTACCTCTGAACTGTCATATTCAAAGGTCCAAATGTCACTTATTAGACTTATTTCTCCTTCACATCTGCATCTCATGTCACTGTGGCATAATAAGCCTCTTGCAGTGTTATCCTTCCCTGACTTCTGGGAACAAAACTATACTTCTGCCCAATCACTGATTTCATTGTTGAAATATCTCTGATTTGCACTTACCGATTTGAGAAACTAATGAAGGGTAAGATCTCTTGGGCTTTCTCTATATGAGTTGTCTTTAGGGGAATTCAAGCCCCTCACTCTCCCTCTCCTTCTATTCCCCAATGAAGGGGACAGAGGCTAAAGTTGAGAGAATTCTACTGCCTTTTCTAGGGGTAAAATTTCCAGAAGGTCAAAATAATAAGGAATTACTTTTCAAGGCATTTGAAATGGCAAAGTCTTAGGGCTTGATCTCTATTCCACCCCAAGTGTGGATGCTCAGGTCAGCTCTGCCTTTGGCAATGTGGCCAAACTCTCATATTCTGTGTCTTTGCTTCCTTTCATTGTAGTTCAGTTCAGTTCAGTTCAGTTGCTCAGAGTCGTGTCTGACTCTTTGCGACCCCATGAACCTCATGGGGTTCATGAACAACAGACTGGTTCCAAATAGGAAAAGGAGTACGTCAAGGCTGTATATTGTCATCCTGCTTATTTAACTTCTATGCAAAGTACATCATGAGAAACACTGGACTGGAAGAAACACAAGCTGGAATCAAGATTTCAGGAAGAAATATTAATAACCTCAAATATGCAGATGACACCACCCTTATGGCAGAAAGTGAAGAGGAACTAAAAAGCCTCTTGATGAAAGTGAAAGTGGAGAGTGAAAAAATTGGCTTAAAGCTCAACATTCAAAAAACAAAGATTATGGCATCTGGTCCCATCACTTCATGGGAAATAGATGGGGAAACAATGGAAACAGTGTCAGACTTTATGTTTTTGGGCTCCAAAATCACTGCAGATGTTGACTACAGCCATGAAATTAGAAGACGCTTACTCCTTGGAAGGAAAGTTATGACCAACCTAGATAGTATATTCAAAAGCAAAGACATTACTTTGCCAACAAAGGTTCGCCTAGTCAAGGCTATTGTTTTTCCTGTGGTCATGTATGGATGTGAGAGTTGGACTGTGAAGAAGGCTGAGCACCGAAGAATTGATGCTTTTGAACTGTGGTATTGGAGAAGACTCTTGAGAGTCCCTTGGACTGCAAGGAGATCCAACCAGTCCATTCTAAAGGAGATCAGTCCTGGGATTTCTTTGGAAGGAATGATGCTAAAGCTGAAACTCCAGTACTTTGACCACCTCATGCAAAAAATTGACTCATTGGAGAAGACTCTGATGCTGGGAGGGATTGGGGGCAGGAGGAGAAGGGGACGACAGAGGATGAGAAGGCTGGATGGCATCACTGACTCAATGGACATGAGTCTGAATGAACTCCGGGAGTTGGTGATGGACATGGAGGCCTGGCATGCTGCAATTCATGGGGTCGCAAAGAGTCAGACAGGACTGAGCGACTGAACTGAACTGAACCGAACCCCAGCACGCCAGGCCTCCCTGTCCATCACCAACTCCCAGAGTCCACCCAAACCCATGTCCATCGAGTCAGTGATGCCACCCAACCTCTGTCATCCTCTGTCATCTATCCTCTGTCATTCCCTTCTCCTCCTGCCCTCAGTCTTTCCCAGCATCAGGGTCTTTTTCCAATGAGTCAGCTCTTCTCATCAGGTGGCCAAAGTATTGGAGTTTCAGCTTCACCATCTGTCCTTCCAATGAACACCCGGAACTGATCTCCTTTAGGATGGACTGGTTGGATCTCCTTGCAGTCCAAGGGATTCTCGAGAGTCTTCTCCAACACCACAGTTCAAAAGCATCAATTTTTTGGTGCTCTGCTTTCTTTATAGTTCAACTCTCATATCCATACATGATCACTGGAAAAACTACAGCCTTGACTAAACAGACCTTTGTTGACAAAGTAATGTCTCTGTTTTTTAATATGCTGTCTAGGTTGGTCATAACTTTCCTTTGGTACAATAGTAAGAAAAGAAGTTCCAGTTTGGAAGCCTGACAAATGGACTACTTAAGACTTTCTTAATCTAATTAACTCTGTTAACTAATGAATGTGCGTATTAGTGAATGTAGGGGAGCAAGAAGGAACAGATAAAAGGCTAAGGAAAGGTCTGTTTAGGTAAAGTAAAGGTTAGATACAAGTTTGTTTAAGTACAGTTGTATATTATGGATTCCATTCTAGCTTCTATATTAGGGTTTGGATTGCAAGTTTCTGTTACTAAGAAAATGTCATTTCACTTTCTTTACCAATAATTCCCATATATATCTTCTCTTATATGGAAGAGGAGTGGAGCTAGGGTGAAGACATTACAAGTCTTTGGCCTGATTATATTAGCACCCAATTCCCACCAACAACATCAATAAAATTTGCATTCTCTGTTCAACTCCCTAGAGGATATATCTACCAGTATACTCTTCAGGTTAATCTAATCGTACCTTCTTATATTAAACGTACTATTTTTTTTCTCAAATTGGCTTCCATTCTTAATATACTTCCAGAGATATTTCTGTCGATCATAGTATATTTCCTGGCCAAAGGGCTTCAGGTCTCCCTGTTAACTTGCTTCCTTTGTCCTATTCCCCTTCCCTCCCCTATATTCACCGTCTACCCTCATTCGGATCTCTAACAAAGTATAATGATCATTCTTTAATAAAATTATTAACATCCATTTTCCACTCCCCTTGTAAAAAGTCTTCAACTAGAACTCACATCCGAACCTGAATCATTATTCAAGTTTCACAGCAGGCTCCTAGTCTCCAGTTGGCATATGTGGAGATATACAGCCTTTTACTGGAACATTTTTCTTTTGCACGCATGTACAATATTACAAATTAAACATGACTTTCTGTGCTACAAATTCAAAACACAGCTGAAGAATATTTTTCAATACAATACCTGAGTTAGACAATCAGGACAGATACAATAGTCCATGAAACTTGAAAAAGTCAAGAGCATTTCATAACAAAGTATGCAGAACTTGGGTGAATGGCTCGTAAAAGAAAACCAAGAAGGCCTAGGTAGGACACAGAATTCTCTACAAAAGATTATTTTCACCCCATTAGTATAGATGAGACAACTGAAACTTAGAAAGAGTAAAAAATTATTTAAAGGTCAGTCAATAAGTGTTTTTCCCTGAAGGCAAGGACTTGTTTTGTTTTTTTTGTTGTTGTTGTTTTCTTTTTAATTTAATTTTATTTTTTAACTTTACAATATTGTATTGGTTTTGTCATATATCAAAATGAATTTGCCACAAGTATACATGTGTTCCCCATCCTGAACCCTCCTCGTTCCTCCCTCCCCATACCATCCCTCTAACTCCAGCTTCTAAAATATTCTGAGTATTAAAAAATATTTGTTGAATGACTGAATGAATCTATCTCTTCCCCCTTCACAAAATCGACTTAGCTTCTCTGGATTCATCTGTATTCAATCTGTAATTTTCCAGTCAAAGCTCAAGTCTTGTCAACTCCTTTAAGTCTTGACCACTCCAGACATGTGTGATTTCCTATTCTATTGAATTTGCACTGTGGTAAATTACAGAAATTTGCTCTCTTTTAGAAAAGGAAATGATTTCAAACAACTTCTTTTAAAAACTCAAGAAAAATACTGAAACTTTCGGATTTCTTCTCTTCGACCCAGAATAGTTTCAAATTTCATTTCTAAAAATACTTCATGTCAAAGAGCTAGACAAGTTTTGCTGAACACCTTCATAGTGTTTTAGTAATAATAGTGTAGTGTTAGTCACTCAGGAAGATCATGAGTGTTTTAGGGAAAGCAATAGGCTTAAACAAGACCAGACTTCAAATTTTTAAATGGGGATTTAAAAATCATGGGGATTCATGATTTCCTAGAGTAATAGTTGAATAAAAATAGAAGATATCTTCATCTGAATACAGTCAATATATTGGGATTAGTTAATTGAATATAAAATTATGCTATATGGGTAAGAAACACATTATACATTGGAATTTCTGATCCAACGTATCAGTTCTATGGGGCACAGCCTCACCTCCATGTACAGTCATTTACAAACACAGCTCCACTATTACAAGTAAGATTTACATACAAATTCCTGTTAGCAGCAAAAGGAGAACCTAACTCAACAAGATTATTTCAAACTTTTAGACAGAAATCAAAGATTAGACTACCTTAAGCTACAGAATGTCAATATTTCACTTGTCAAGAGACAGTGGTTATAGAATGTGTTTGTATCAGGATTTCTTATGTTTAATTCTTAGGGGGAAAAAAGGAAAGAAAGCAATGTAATGAAATAGCTTTATTGAAAATACTTTCTAAAGGCTCTGGTGACCTTCAGCTTACCTTAGGTAGAGTTTTCCTCTTGGTTCATGTGGGACATGCTCAGCCAAAACTTCAGCCAAGGTCATTATTGTTATAGTTTCTATTCAAACACATTTTTAGTCTTTTTACTTAGGAAAAAGACAGAAGGGATTTCTTAGAGGGAAACAACTTGGAAAATAAAGAGAGATCTATAATTTTAGTTTACACAGCTTACAGTAAAGCTTAAGGTTAAAGCAACAAAACATAGCAAAACCCAACTTGCATCAACAGAGGCAATTGCTTTAAGGTTTCATAAATGAAGAAGAAGAAATAATAGAGCTAGGTTTTAAAGTGATCCCAGAACATGCCTGAATCTATTTGTTGGTAGACTATAAAAGAGAAAACTATGTAAAATAAAGATTAATTAAAACCTTTCATTTTCTTGAAATGTTTGCGAGTCCTCTGTGCACCAGGAACATCACAGTTCACCCTGAAATTGGCATCCGTACAGATTCATAAGTGGGCTCCAGTTGGACAGACAGACTCATTAATTCTCTCTTTATCACAAACCCAGAACATCTGGGTATTGCCCTTTAAAACAACATCAGGTTAAGAAAACAAACCATTTCTCAGACCTGACAAAAGGTTTTGAGTTACAGGATAGACAGTCTTAGGGTGAATAAACTAATATGTTTGGGTATCATACACAGGCTATTTAGAAGTTGATTTACAACTTTATGAAATTCTTAATCCCATTCTCTGCATTTCCCTGTTTCCATTCTTGTTCCTAGTTTTTGGCCAAAACTGAAAACGATTGTTGTCTCTCAGGAAACAAACAAATGTTGAATAAATTAAGCTTGATCTCAGAATATTTGGGATAAAATTTAATGATCTCAAATACTTCATGCTGACTCATTCTTGGGGCAAAACTGACTTCTTAATAGAAGGAGGGCTTGATTTGTCCTTGCTGACATGGACTTCACAAGAAGTTTTAAAATTTTGAACTATTGTATCTCAAAGATGCAACCAGAAGGTGTTTTATTTCTTTTCTTTTGAAAAGATATGTCATGCCTCCTCTTAAAACATCATGGTTTTACAGAGCCCATGAGATGATTTAGCTGTCATACAAATGAACAAGTTTGCTCTGAGTACTGTGTATAAGAAAGATGTGTTTTTCATTTAATGTTTATAGTAAAACAAACTTGAGAGACAATCAGTAGATACAATCTTAATGGAAATGCCAGACCTACTTTGTATCTCACATAGAAGTGATATTACTGCCCATAAGAGGGGAAAAATGGTATTATCAGATTTGAATTGACCAGGCTCCAGGAGGGGGTGTGTATCTCTGTATGAATGTGTGTGTTGTTGTTGTTCACTCCACATATGTGAGTTTGAATCAACTTTCTAAAAGTATAACACACTTTTTAAACATTTTATATAAACAGACCTCCACTCATTACTTTGACAAGATTACAAATTAAAGCTTCCCTTCAGATTGTTAATGACAATAAGAGTCATTCCACTGGGCGTTTTTAGATTAAATTGTTACCTGAAGTCAATCCAAATTAAAAGCTCTTTGATTTTCCAAATGTAAATGATGTGTAACAGGAGTTTATTAAAGCATCTATGATCTAAAGTTTTATATTATAGCAATATAATATATCCCTATTTTTGCAAAAGAAAAAAAGGAAAAAAAATACATGAAATAAAACCTAGAGTTGCTTTATTGTAAATGTGCTGGTGTAAGCACTTTTAAATGCAAAAGGGATATTAAAATACACATGTACATCCACATTTAATGTTTTCACTTCACCTCTTCCCATTTTATTCTTTTAATAGCAATGCTACAGAGAGGAACTTTAGATAAGTCTTACCAGCAAAGCCTGGTGTTGCAACAAAGTTAACTACCCCCAAGCTTCTATTTAAGGTTACCTGGCATAGTTAGCTCTGCCAGATGTAGTTTTGCTATTGGATAATTTGATTTACTGACAATATCCACTGCCTTAAAATAGGAAGTGCCTAGGTGACTGGTGTCCAAATCACACATATTCTTTTGGTTAAAATGAAATGTGAGTCTGAATTTAGCTTTTAATTACATTTCCTTCTCTACCTCCAACAAACAAATTTTTATAACCTTCCCAATGAAAAAAGTCATATTTTGTGAATTACTACTTTGGAAGCAGCCCAGGACCAAACTTTATTTAGGAAATTTTCTATTATTTGTATTAATCAAAGATGTACATCCTCTGTGTTTTCAATGGCTTTATCAAATGGCTAATGCCTGCCTTGGAGGCATGGTTGGCCACAGAATTTAAGACTTCTATCTAAATTGCCAACTGGTAAGTTGAAATTGTTCTTGCAAGATTCTAATGCAGAAAAAAGCAAGCCAGTAAACAAGCAAAGTAATACCAGAGAGCTTCTGCAATATTTCAGGTACTTGAACTGACTCAAAAACATCTTCAGGATTAAGAATTTACTCAAAGCAGGTAAAAATTAAATTCACCATGGGTAAGAAAGGGAGCTTCGTGTTAGAAGAGAAAAAAAAAATAGTATTGCTTAAGAGAAGCATTAAAACTAGGTATTCCTTAAATTATCTCTCCTAATAAGATGTGTCTGTCATTTTTTTCTTCTGGCATTAGCCCTGTGGAAGCTGCATTGTTCCATCAGAATTGTTCTGTCAAATGAAAAACCTGTCTACATTTTACCATGTGCTTAAACAAGCAAGACTAAATATTAAATCTGAGGGCTCTGTACTTTAAGAAACGTTTTTACAAGTGGAAAGTTATTCAGCTTAGATAGTTCATCCATTTTCCGGAGGCTTTTAAACCTGCATAATATATTGAACGTCAAAAAGCTATAAAATCTCTTTAACTATTGATATCTATTTGTAGATAGCAATATAAATCCAGCCATAAATTCGAACAAGTAAATGACTTTATCTAAACACAGATTTGGAACATCACTCTACTGTTACAGATGCCTACCTTTCTTGTTATATTGTATACCAGCAAGCTTAAAAAAATATTTTGATTACTGCTTTTATATGATTGCCATAGGAAGTTAATATCAGGTGTTTTTTTTTAAACAAAAATTGGGTTAACTATAGAAGAAGGCTGAGCGCCGAAGAATTGATGCTTTTGAACTGTGGTGTTGGAGAAGACTCTTGAGAGTCCCTTGGACTGCAAGAAGATCCAACCAGTCCATTCTGAAGGAGATCAATCCTGGAATTTCTTTAGAAGGAATCATGCTAAAGCTGAAACTCCAGTATTTTGGCCACCTCATGCGAAGAGTTGACTCATTGGAGAAGACTCTGATGCTGGGAGGGATTGAGGGCAGGAGGAGAAGGGGACGACAGAGGATGAGATGGCTGGATGGCATCACTGACTCGATGGATGCGAGTCTGAGTGACCTCCGGGAGCTGGTGATGGACAGGGAGGCCTGGCGTGCTGCGGTTCATGGGGTCGCAAAGAGTCGGACACGACTGAGCGACTGATCTGATCTGATCTGATAATATAAAAGTATCTGCTGCATATTATGTTTATGTACTTTAGGTATAGGTGCCTATAGCTATAGAAATAATACAATAAGAATAAAAAAAAAAAAAAAAAACCACCATATCATGGTGGACCTTCTTCAGATATGACCTTATGTGAATTAAGGTATGTTTAGCTGCCTAAACTAACAAACCCAAAAGTTTACTTTTCACTAATGTAAAGTAAAAAATTAATGTTCCTGATTTGGGGCAGTTCTTTCTCAACTGCTACTTCTGGGGCATAGATACTCTGTCTATTTTGTATTCTTGTGCCTCTTCAATGGTTTCAATGTCACTTAGTCTTTGTTGGTTCCGCAGGAGGAAAAAACTACATGGAAGATCGCATGGGCTTGGCTTGGAAGGGACTAAAATCACTGTTCCTTAGCCCACTGGCTAGAATTCAGTATAGATTAGGTTTCAATGGACTTATGATTGGAAAGGGAAGAAATAGATTTGTACCAGATAGAAAGTATCTGCTCCAGACCTATTTAGTGTGCCCTTGCATTTTATAACATCCATCTTCTTCAGAGTCCTTTCTAGATGATCATTTTGACCATCAAATCCATTGATGGTGATGTTTCCATCCCAACTGCCATTGCTTTTCTTTTTGCTCTCTTCACAATAACCTCTTAGCTAAGCAAGCTGCATCTGGTCTTCCTCTATTTCTAATTTATGCTTCACACAAAAGCTAACATTTAAAAACACCAATACCATGAATCCCAGTTTCAACAGCTCTCAATTGCCCACAGTGTAAAGACTTGAATCTTTATCTTGGCCTTTGATGCCATAATGATACAAGTCTTTTAAATTTTCCATATTCATCTTATGCCAGTCCCTGCATTTCATTTCAGTGACACCAATCTATTCAAACTTCTTGAAACAAGCTGCATACTTACTTACATTCATATGTATGCATATTCATTTATTCCATCTAAAGCCTCTGCTTCTTGTTCCATAAGGGAAAATTCTGCTTATTATTTAATATTCAACTCTTCACAAAACTTTTCCCCAGAAGACTTGGTGTTTTCTCTTTTATACATAATCTAAACATTTTACTATTCATAGCACTTACATAAACCTGTGATTATATATTCTTTATCCCATCCCCAGGATTGGGAGATTCTCAAATTTATGGACTATAAGATATTCTTCTTTGATTTAAAGCATCCATATAGAGTCTGGAATATACCAGGCTAAAAACTGAACAGAATCCAGTCTTTACCTAGAGTTGGCTAAATTATTTTGAATAAATGAATGACAGTCAAAAGTACAAGGAGGTAGGCTTTCATGTGAATATAAGTGTATTATATTGTGGGAATACAAATAAAAACTCCATAGTTCAGGATTTGAGCTATTTGGTCAAAACAGTTCTGTCTGCCTTGTAAAACCAATCTCAAGTTATTTTAAAGATAATCCTTATTATTTTCAATAACATACTGTCACTTACAAGGGCCTTTTGCCACAAACTTTTCTCTAATCAATAGCCCTGACAATTTTTCAGACTCAACATTTCTAAGGGGCATTCTCTATATCTGCCCTTACTTTGTGTTTTCATTTTGATATTCACTAAAATTATGCTTTAGTGTTTCCTCTATATTATTTCTATTTCAGTGGAGTCATATAGACATGGTAACGAATAGAGGACCTTAACCCTCCCCACTAAAGATATCCTAAGTTTTGCCTCACAAAGCCCACAAATAAATGTAAAATATAATTAAGAAACAAACAGTATTTTACTTGCTCTATGAGTAACTTTATAGTAAATTTGATTCCCACTTACCACTAAATTTCCATTTGAATAATTCCTATATAGACATTTAGAGCCAACAATGACAAGTTCAAAGACATTATTTATTAACTATTTAAAAAAGTGGAACTTATTTTGTACCCTTCAAAGAGCTTAGTACAAATGTAAGCACAGGGAAATCAATAATAATAATAACTTATTAAATGATTTTTCAATTACTATAGCATGTATCTAGATTTTAGATATTGTCATAGTTTGTACTAAGGTTACAATACCAGTTTGTGAATCTGAAGCATTCAATCAGAGGGAAAATAAACAGAACATATTTTACCAATTAATTGACTGATATTATGTATCATAAAGAGAAAGTTTTGTTTAAATGAACACTTCACATTTTAACCACTTTTGATTTGTTAGAGATTCTCAGCTCAGGATAACTTCCCACTCTATGGGACAGTTGGCAGTATCTAAGACATTTGTGGAAACAGTGTCAGATTCTATTTTTTTTGGGGGGGGGAGGGGCTCCAAAATCACTGCAGATGCTGACTGCAGCCATGAAATTAAAAGATGCTTACTCCTTGGAAGGAAAGTTATGACCAACCTATATAGCATATTCAAAAGCAGAGACATTACTTTGCCAGCAAAGGTCTGTCTAGTCAAGGTTATGGTTTTTCCAGTGGTCATGTATGGATGTGAAAGTTGGAATGTGAAGAAAGCTGAGTGCCGAAGAATTGATGCTTTTGAACTGTGGTGTTGGAGAAGACTCCTGAGAGTTCCTTGGACTGCAAGGAGATCTAACCAGTCCATTCTAAAGGAGATCAGCCCTGGGTGTTCTTTGGAAGGAATGATGCTAAAGCTGAAACTCCAGTACTTTGGACACTTCATGCGAAGAGCTGACTCATTGGAAAAGACTCTGATGCTGGGAGGGATTGGGGGCAGGAGGAGAAGGGGACGACAGAGGATGAGATGGCTGGATGGCATCCCAACTAGATGGACATGAGTTTGAGTGAACTCCAGGAGTTGGTGATGGACAG
This sequence comes from Tragelaphus eurycerus, assembly GCA_935064755.1. Classification (NCBI taxonomy): domain Eukaryota; kingdom Metazoa; phylum Chordata; class Mammalia; order Artiodactyla; family Bovidae; genus Tragelaphus; species Tragelaphus eurycerus. Next base: position 366,869 of record CAKXYN010000111.1, on the reverse strand, counting down.
GGAGGCCTGGCATGCTGTGATTGATGGGGTCGCAAAGAGTCGGACACAACTGAGTGACTGAACTGAACTAACTGAAGACATTTTTTAATATCACAACAAGTGAGGGGGCTTGTAGTGGGTAGGAGACAGAAATACTCTAAACATCCTACAATGCACAGCAGGTAAGTCCCTTACAACAGAATTATCTGTTCCAAAATGTTAATAATGCCAAAGTTGAGAAACCCTAACAAAGCCATAAACTGACACTTAATTTGAACATCACCTAAAAAAAAAAATCTTCACTATTTCTCTGGGCTTGAATGTTTGCCTTAAGATTTTCCTTCTTTCACTCATGTAAACAATAAACTTTAATACCTTAAGTTTTTTTATGAGCATAGAATTATATATATATATGCTGCTAAGTTGTGTCAGTTGTGTCCAACTCTGTGCAACCCCATAGACGGCAGCCCACCAGGCTCCCCCATTTTGGGATTCTCCAGGGAAGAACACTGGAGTGGGTTGCCATTTCCTTCTCCAATGCATGAAAGTGAAAAGTGAAAGTGAAGTCACTCAGTAGTGTCCGACTCTTAGCGACCCCATGGACTACAGCCTGCCAGGCTCCTCCATCCATGGAATTTTCCAGGCAAGAGTACTAGAGTGGGTTGCCATTGCCTTCTCCGTTTTATACACACACACACACACACATATATATATAAATGACTTTTTAGCATCATATTTACATGCTTGGGCTGAAAACATTACACATGCAGCTTGTCAAATGGAAATAATGTAAGCACTCCTCAACTCATCTTTAGCGATCTGGGAATGGGCTTTTTGTGTTCTCCGCTAGGAAAAAAAGATGCTATTGGTTTGTTTGCTTTTCATAAAGTAAAATAAGCAAAACAAGAGTGCTTTTCATGGTCCAAAATATTTATGCTGGTTCATGCAATGCTTACTAAAAGATGTTCATAAGTTATCCCTGTTGCTTTTGCTGTGTCTAACTCAAGAGGTTATTTTTGATACCTCTCACCTGCTCAAATACCAAATCCAACCAGGAAACAAGTACTAAGAATTATATCCTTTAAAATCTCTACAGTAAGCTTCTTCCATGTAATTTCTGCTAGCACTGCCCTTGTGTTCAAGCTCTCAGCATATTTTGCCTGACCAAATTATTCTCTTTTTGTTTCCAGATGCAATCTCATGCCTATCACTTCCTTGTAACCCATCAGCTGTACTATTGCCACAGTGATTTTTCCAATGTTCAAAAATCTTTATGTACCACTCTGTACTGATTGTCATTTGATCTCCACTAATGTTCATCATTATAAATAGCTGTGAAAAGAAGAGAAGCCAAAACCAAAGGAGAAAAGGAAAGATATACCCACTTGAATGCAGAGTTCCAAAGAATAGCAAGGAGAGATAAGAAAGCCTTCCTCAGTGATCAGTGCAAAGAAATAGAGGAAAAACAATAGAATGGGAAAGACTAGAGATCTGTTCAAGAAAATTAGAGATACCATTTCATGCAAAGATGGGCTCAATAAAGGACAGATATGGTATATGATAAGAAAGCCTTCTTCAGTGATCAATGCAAAGAAATAGAGGAAAACAACAGAATGGGAAAGACTAGGGATCTCTTCAAGAAAATCAGAGATACCAAAGGAACATTTCATGCAAAGATGGGCACAATAAAGGACAGAGATGGTGTGGACCTAACAGAAGCAGAAGATATTAAGAAGAGGTGGCAAGAATACACAGAAGAAATGTACAAAAAAGAGCTTCAAGACCCAGATAATCATGATGATGTGATCACTGACCTAGAGCCAGACATCTTGGAATGTGAAGTCAAATGGGCCTTAGAAAGCATCACTACGAACAAAGCTAGTGGAGGTGATGGAATTCCAGTGGAGCTATTCCAAGTCCTGAATGATGATGCTGTGAAAGTGCTACACTCAATATGCCAGCAAATTTGGAAAACTCAGCAGTGGCCACAAGATTGGAAAAGGTCAGTTTTCATCCCAATCCCAAAGAAAGGCAATGCCAAGGAGTGCTCAAACTACCGAACAATTGCACTCATCTCACATGCTAGTAAAGTAATGCTCAAAATTCTCCAAGCCAGGCTTCAGCAATATGTGAACCGTGAACTTCCTGATGTTCAAGCTGGTTTTAGAAAAGGCAGAGGAACCAGAGATCAAATTGCCAACATCCGCTGGATCATGGAAAAAGCAAGAGAGTTCCAGAAAAACATCTATTTCTGCTTTATTGACTATGCCAAAGCCTTTGACTGTGTGGATCACAATAAACTATGGAAAATTCTGAAAGAGATGGGAATACCAGACCACCTGATCTGCCTCTTAAGAAATCTGTATGCAGGTCAGGAAGCAACAGTTAGAACTGGTCATGGAACAACAGACTGGTTCCAAATAGGAAAAGGAGTACGTCAAGGCTGCATATTGTCACCATGTTTATTTAACTTCTATGCAGAGTACATCATGAGAAATGCTGGACTGGAAGAAACACAAGTTGGAATCAAGATTGCTGGGAGAAATATCAATAACCTCAGATATGCAGATGACACGACTCTTATGGCAGAAAGTGAAGAGGGGCTAAAAAGCCTCTTGATGAGAGTGAAAGTGGAGAGTGAAAAGGTTGGCTTAAAGCTCAACATTCAGAAAACGAAGATCCTGGCATCTGGTCCCATCACTACATGGGAAATAGATGGGGAAACAGTGGAAACAGTGTCAGACTTTGTTTTTCTGGGCTCCAAAATCACTGCAGATGGTGACTGCAGCCATGAAATTAAAAGACGCTTGCTCCTTGGAAGGAAAGTTATGACCAACCTAGATAGCATACTCAAAAGCAGAGACATTACTTTACCAACAAAGGTTCGCCTAGTCAAGGCTATGGTCTTTCCTGTGGTCATGTATGGATGTGAGAGCTGGACTGTGAAGAAGGCTGAGCGCCGAAGAATTGATGCTTTTGAACTGTGGTGTTGGAGAAGACTCTTGAGAGTCCCTTGGACTGCAAGAAGATCCAACCAGTCCATTCTGAAGGAGATCAATCCTGGAATTTCTTTAGAAGGAATGATGCTAAAGCTGAAACTCCAGTATTTTGGCCACCTCATGCGAAGAGTTGACTCATTGGAGAAGACTCTGATGCTGGGAGGGATTGAGGGCAGGAGGAGAAGGGGACGACAGAGGATGAGATGGCTGGATGGCATCACTGACTCGATGGATGCGAGTCTGAGTGACCTCCGGGAGCTGGTGATGGACAGGGAGGCCTGGCGTGCTGCGGTTCATGGGGTCGCAAAGAGTCGGACACGACTGAGCGACTGATCTGATCTGATGGTATATGAACCTAACAGAAACAGAAGATATTAGAGGTGGCAAGAATACACAGAAGAACTGTACAAAAAAGATCTTCATGACCCAGAAAATCACAATTGTGTGATCACTCACCAAGAGCCAGGCATCCTGGAGTGTGAAGTCAAGAGGGTCTTAGGAAGCATCACTATGAAAAAGCTAGTAGAGATGATGGAATTCCAGTTGAGCTATTTCAGATCCTAAAAGATGATGCTGTGAAAGTGCTGTACTCTATATGCCAGCAAATCTGGGAAACTCAGTAGTAGCCACAGGACTGGAAAAGGTCGGTTTTCATTCCAATCCCTAAGAAATGCAATGCCAAGTAATGCTCAAACTATCGCACAATTGCATTCATCTCACGCGCTAGCAAAGTAATGCTCAAAATACTCCAACCAGGCTTTAGCAATACATGAACCATGAACTTCCAGATGTTCAATCTGGTTGTGGAAAAGGCAGAGGAACCAGAGATCAAATTGTCAACATCTGTTGGATCATAGTAAAAATAAGAGAATTCCAGAAAAACATCTATTTCTGTTTTACTCACTATGCCAAAGCCTTTGACTGTGTGGATCACAATAAACTGTGGAAAGTTCTGAAAGAGATGGGAATACCAGACCACCTGACTTGCCTCTTAAGAAATATGTATGCAGGTCAGGAAGCAACAGTTAGAACTGGACATTGAACAACAGACTGGTTCCAAATAAGAAAAGGAGTATGTCAAGGCTTTATATTGTCCCCATGTTTATTTAACTTATATGCAGAGTATATCATGAGAAATGTTGGGCTGGATGAAGCACAAGCTGGAATCAAGATTGCTGGGAGAAATATCAATAACCTCAGATATGCAGATAACACCACCCTTATGGCAGAAAGTGAAGAAGAACTAAAGAGCTTCTTGATGAAAGTGAAAGAAGAGAGTGAAAAATTTGGCTTAAAGCTCCACATTCAGAAAACCAAGATCATGGCATCTGGTCCCATCACTTCATGGCAGATAGATGGCGAAACGGTGGTTGACTTTATTTTCTTGGGCTCCAAAATCACTGGAGATGGTGACTGCAGCCATGAAATAAAAAGATGCTTACTCCTTGGAAGAAAAGTTATGACCAACCTAGACAGCATATTAAAAAGCAGAGACTGGAGCTTATTATACAGAGTGAAGTAAGCCAGAAAGAAAAACACAAATACAGTATACTAACGCATATATATGGAATTTAGAAAGATGGTAACAATAACCCTGTTTACTAGACAGCAAAAGAGACACTGATGTATAGAACAGACTTTTGGACTCTGGGAACGGGAGAGAGCGGGATGATTTGGGAGAATAGCATTGAAATATGTATAATATCATATCTGAAATGAGTCGCCAGTCCAGGTACGATGCCTGATAATAGATGCCTGGGGCTGGTGCACTGGTACGACCCAGAGGTATGGTATGGGGAGGGAGGAGGGTTCGGGATGGGGAACACATGTATACTTGTGGCAGAACCATCTTGATGTATGGCAAAAGCAATGCAATATTGTAAAGTTAAGCAAAATAAAATTTAATTAAAAAAAAAGCAGAGAGATTACTTTGCCGACAAAGTTCTGTCTAGTCAAGGCTATGGTTTTTCCAGTAGTCACGTATAGATGTGAGAGTTGGACTATAAAAAAAGCTGAGTGCCAAAGAATTGATGCTTTTGAACTGTGGTGTTGGAGAACACTCTTGAGAGTCCCTTGGACTGCAAAGAGATTCAACCAGTCCATCCTAAAGGAAATCAGTCCTAAATGTTCATTGGAAGGATTGATGTTGAAGCTGAAGGTCCAATACTTTGGCCACTTGATGTGAAGAACTGACTCATTTGAAAAGACCCTTATGCTGGTAAAGATTGAAGGCAGGAGGAGAAGGGGACGGAAGAGAATGAGATGGTTGGATGACATTACCAACTCAATGGACATGAGTGAGTAAACTCCGGGAATTGGTGATGGACAGGGAAGCCTGGCATGCTGCAGTCCATGGGGTTACAAAGAGTCGGAATTGACTGAGTGACTGAATTGAACTGAACTGAAAGGTCATCAGTGAATAATTTTTATATTAAGGATTAGAAATCTAAATATATCTGGACACCTGTGTTCTTATATATGCTACCTACTTTTATTGGGATTGACTCATGGACTAAATTGATCTGAGTCTGAAAATTTGAATTTATGTCATGAAATTTCTCCACTGGGTAAAGCCCAAGCTCTTTAGCCCATAGAGTCCTTTGTGACCAGTTTCCTATATAATTCTTTAGTATTCTCTCAGATCCCTCATATATGGGGCTTCCCTTGTGGCTCTGAAGGTAAAAATTCTGCCTGCAATGCAGGATACCAGGGTTCAATCCCTGGGTTGGGAGAGCCCCTGGAGAAGGCAATGGCAACCCACTCCAGTATTCTTGCCTGGAAATTTTCATGGACAGAGGAGCCTGGTAGGCTACAGTCTCAGTTCAGTTCAGTTCAGTTGCTCAGTCGTGTCCAACTCTTTGCGACCCCATCAATCGCAGCACGCCAGGCCTCCCTGTCCATCACCAACTCCCGGAGGTCACTCAGACTCACGTCCATCAAGTCAGTGATGCCATCCAGCCATCTCATCCTCTGTCGTCCCCTTCTCCTCCTGCCCCCAATCCCTCCCAGCATCAGAGTCTTTTCCAATGAGTCAACTCTTCGCATGAGGTGGCCAAAGTACTGGAGTTTCAGCTTTTAGCATCATTCCTTCCAAAGAACACCCAGGGCTGATCTCCTTCAGAATGGACTGGTTGGATCTCCTTGCAGTCCAAGGGACTCTCAAGAGTCTTCTCCAACACCACAGTTCAAAAGCATCAATTCTTCTGCGCTCAGCTTTCTTCGCATTCCAACTCTCACATCCATACATGACCACAGGAAAAACCATAGCTTTGACTAGACGGACCTTTGTTGGCAAAGTAATGTCTCTGGCTACAGTCTATAGGGTTGCAAAGAGTCAGACACGACTGAGTGACTAACACTTTCACTTTCACCCATATACATGTCCTTTGCTGTCACTGCATCAGATAGTCCCCAAGAGTACCATTTTGTGATGCTTTCTCATATTAATTCATTAATATTCATTAATTTCTCCTTTAGCTTATAAATAGCTACATCAAGAATTCATGTAGAATGCAGAATTATCATATCACCCAGAAATGCCATTCCTAGGATCTACCCCAAAGAATTGAAAGCATGCATTGAAACAAATTCTGGTACAGTAAGCTAAAGTTTGAAGCAGTGCTATTCACTCAGCCAAAGTATGGAAAAATCCCCAAATGTCCATCAATGGATGAATGGATTAAAAAATGTGGTATATCTAAAAAATAGAATCCCACTCAGGTATAAAAAATAAATGAAGTATTGATGAATGTTAAACCATGAAGAATCTCAAAAATAAGTAAAAATAAGCCAGACACAAAAGGTCACACATTATATTATTGCATTTATATAAAATATGCAAAATAGTTAAACCTGTAGAGACAGAGAGTAGATTAGTGACGACCAGGGGCTAGGAGGGGTGAAAGGGATGGCAGGGCAGGAAGGGGGTCTGTTTAATAACTACCATGCTTCCTGTGGAAGTGATAAAATATTTTGAAACTAGGTAACTGTGACTTTAGGCTTCCCTGGTAGCTCAGCTGGTAAAGAATCTGCCTGCAATGCAGGAGATCCCAGCTTAATTGCTGAGTCACTAACATCCCCTGGAGAAGGGATAGGCTACCCACTCCAGTATTCTTGGGTTTCCCTCTACTGGCTCAGACAGTAAAGAATCTACCTGCAGTATTGAAGACCTGGGTTTGATCCCTGATTTGGGAATATCTCCCAGAGGAGGGCATGAAAACCCACTCCATTATTCTTGCCTGGAGAATCCCCATGGACAGAGAAGCCTGGTGGGCTACAGTTCATGGAGTCACAGAGAGTCAGACATGACTAAGCAACTAAGCGCAGCACAGTACAGCTCTGACTTTTGTACCACATCCTGAACATTCTAAATGCCATTGGATTATACACTTTAAATGGTTAATTTTATGATATATGAATTTTACTTCAATTAGTGCTTGCTTCGGCAACACCTATACTAAAATGAATTTTACTTCAATTAGGAAAAGAAATTAATATGGTCAACTCAGCCTTGACATTTGATGGAAAGCCACTGCCAACCTTAATTTGATATGAACTGCACTTCTTGGTTCCAAGAGAAACATATCTCTCTGTGCTCAAATATCAGTCTCATAGAGACCTTCCCTAAAAATCTCGTTTAAAAAGATCCCAACTCCATCATGTAACACTCTATATCTGGACCACTTTTCCTATTTGAATCTGTACTATATAGTGAAATTGGCAAAGAATCTGCCTACCAATGCAGGAGCGCAAGAGACATGGGTTTGCTCCCTGGGTCAGGAAGACCCCTAGAGCAGGAAATGGTAATCCACTTCAGTATTCTTGCCTGGAAAACCCCATGGACAGAGGAGCCTACAGGTTACAGTCCATGAGGTCACAAAGAGTCAGACATGACTGAGTATGACTGAGTTCACACACATAATCTAAAGAACAGGTGTTCACCTTTCACAGTCAAAATAGATAAAGAAGCACACAGCTTTTCTTAAGAAAAATGAATTAACATTTAATTTCTTCATTGGGACATTATGTTACCTTCATAAACTTCCAAAATTACATGCCAATAATACTTCCCTGTATTATTGTCAGGGAAGTATTATTGGCATGTAATTTTAGGGGCCAGAGGTGCTAGAGATCCTAATCTCAAGTTCTGTTGACAAAGAACTGTCTAGTACAATGTTAAAATAGCAACCCACTTCTCTTTGAGAAATACTTCACTGTGAAAGAGTGTTCCATTTGTCAGTGACATTGAATTAACCAAGATGGCTAAAAAATTTAAAAGTTAAGGTCAACCCTAGCTATTGCAGCTATGGAATTACAATGATTTGCTTCACATTGTCCATTGTTTCCTAATGTTATGTGATTGTCTGTTCCTTCAGACTTGCATTATAGTATCCCTGTTGGAAAATAAATTTCTCCTTAAATTCAAGCTTACTTGCTAGTGATCTCAGCATCTTTGTATCTGATCTTTGTTGCTGTGTTACAAATAATTTAAATATTTAGTAAGTGAAAATAGTATCTATTTATTTAATTTACAATTGCAAAAGCCTATAGTTGAGACTAGGCTTTGTTGCTCAGTTGTTCCAATCTCCACTGACTCCCTCAGTTATGTTTAGCTAATGGCTGTTTCCGGGGTTGGTCAGGTACCTGTTTTTTCCCATTTATTTCTTATCCTCAAGTAGAGTAGCCCAGGCTGCAGCACATCATGTTGGCAGAGTTCTGGGAGACAGCATGGAAATTTGCACTGTATCAGCCAAAGTAAGCCACCAAGCCCACTCAGATACAAACAATGGAACCATAGACTCTACTGTTCAATGAGAAAAGTCACAAAGTCGCATTACACAAGGTGTGGATACAAGGTAAGGGAAATAGTATTTGTAAGTGATCTACCACATTTTTGTGTAGCTCTTCTGAGTCCAATAACAACACACACATAAACACACACACACACACTCTTGTCTCCTTTGCTTATACTCCTACTCACAAATGCAAACTGAGAAGACTCAATATTCAGTTTAACAATTAGTTGGAGACTTCAATTGCCATACCTTATCTCAATTTTACTACCTTGAATACAGGCAGTGACCAAGCATGGATTGATCCTTCTTTTTAAGATACCTGGGTTGTGTGATCTCCATCAGAAGATAGTGAAGCTATAGGCAAGTTCTCATATTCCTGCATTCTTATACGTCCATCATCTTCCTCTCTTTCCTTTTCAACCTCTTGCCTGGAAAGCTTGGCAGTTGAAATCCCTCAAGTTACTATAAGTAAAATTATATCCAAGTCATTAAGAAAATAATAAGAACGATAAAAAAAGATTGATGAAAATACCTTGAAAATTCTCGGCTAATGATACTAAATTGCAGTGGTAAGAATTTCAATTAGATACTTGGAAATACTTCTTGATTATTAAAATTTGAGATATTGCCAAGTGATTTAAAGGAAAACAATATTTCTCTAGAGATTTACAAAAAAAATAGCAGACCACTTTATTGGTGAAATGCCTTTAATGAGATACTGCCAAGTTATATTGGGTTACATCAGGTGAATATTTGATAACATGTAGTTCAAAGAGAGAAAAGAAATTTGCCACATATAATATTCTACCTTAAGTAGAAAGACTGTACTTAAACAAATTATATGATAAGACAAAAAATACCTGTAATCATTCCTAATCTAGTGGTAGATATGGAGCATCTTTAAGTTTACATTCTGGAAGGACATTTGTTAATATGGTCTTCTGACACATTTATGCTGCTACTGCTAAGGCGCTTCAGTCATGTCCGACACTGTGTGACCCATAGACGGCAGCCCACCAGGCTCCCCCGTCCCTGGGATTCTCAAAGCAAGAACACTGGAGTGGGTTGCCATTTCCTTCTCCAATGAAAGAAAGTGAAAAGTGAAAGTGAAGTCGCTCAGTCATGTCCAACCCTCAGCGACCCCATGGACGGCAGCCTACCAGGCTCCTCCGTCCATGGGATTTTCCAGGCAAGAATACTGGAGTGGGGTGCCATTGCCTTCTCCGGACACGTTTATGGAAATACCTCAAATAAGCACCATCAAGTTTATCCAGGTGGGGGTAATTTCAGCTAAAAGGTAGATCAGATTTTTTCCAACTTAAAATATGTCAGCTGTTTGGTAAGGCTAAAACCTAAATCCTCAGACTTTTTTTCCTAACCTTAATGTGTTTACTTGGGAACCCAATTTTCCTTTTTGTTCCTCTGTCCCTCATCTCATATCCTTCCCTCTTTCCCTGCTGAGAAGTGCAATGAACTCACTTATAAAAATAAATGCAAAAACTAAAGGAATGCCATACCATAATCCACTAGTCCAAACTGAACTAGCAAGAAAAAAAATGAATTCATTATTTTAAATAACCAAGAAGAAAATTACCTATGGAATTTCTGTATTTCATTCATATGAGAACATAAAGGTTTATGTAGGGTTAAAATATAAACGCTGCTTTTGTTTTTATTTTTCTAATGTAAAATCAAACAGGTAAAGTAGACATAATATACCTATGACCCAGCCTTAACAATTATCAACTCAGTACTACTTTCCTTCTCCTGTAATGGTTTGAAGCAAATCACAGTCATCATATCATTTCTTTCTTTCTTTTTTTTTTAATTAGTGGTGGCAAATTTTATTTATAATAAGGGAAAAATCAATGTGACTATGCCAGACCCAATGGACTTCCCTTTGCCAGTTAAAATTCAAGGCTGAATTATTGCATTTGGGTACCTGCAAAGCACTCTGAATGTAACTTTCTGTCATTGTTTGAAAGAGCAAATGGAAGTCATTTAAACCAGATGAGCAACAGGATGGAGTGTTGGCATACCTACAGCACAGGATACAGAGTACCATGCACCTATTTCAAGGGAATGAAGAGTGGGTGGCCGGAAGAAAGTCTTTTCCCCATTTAACCTGTAATTTGACAACATCTGTGAAGAATTATCCCCAGTGTTGGCATCGTAATTGTTGTATCTACCATCAATCACCAGGGAGGGGAAATTACTTGAAATAGATGTTAACGGCATTATAGCTCAACAACACGAAAGTCAAAAATGAGAGGAATGAGATCTGTGAGACAGTGCCCAAATTAATCAAGGGACTTAACAGACAATAAATTGTTTAATGCAAAATGAGGTACTATATATGCTTATAAAAGAAGAGCTTAGATTCTAAAGACCATTATGTATTCCATATCAGTGTTAAAAAGTTGAGTATTTTATATCTTTTTACACTACTGCAATATCAATACGAACAATTAAATGTAATTTTTTTTAAAAAGCAATGCAAGCAATGATCCTTTTACAAATGAATATCACTGATAGAATGATATAGTCACAGTCCTCCAGGAGCCTGAACTTTCAACAACCCCAAGTACATAGCTTGTCTAAAATTTGGAACTAACAAATTGGTAGCTTCCAATTACCTACACGTAATGTATTGAAAAAATATTTATTGGTTTATTGGATTACTGCTTTACAATTAAGTACTTAGTCAAAATTTGTTGTCAATATTTACATTTTTAAGAATATTCTGTAGGTTGCATTTTGAAAAAAAAAATCTCATCTCTTCAAAACATTTTCTTCATTGTCTTTTGAGACATACTCCTTTCCTGGTTTTTCTCCTATCTCTTAGCATGCTTTTTTTGAAAGTGTATTTCCTATTCAATCTTCATCCTTAGTACTCTTCAATGTAATAATGTCCCAGATGTGCATTTCTCACTTTAGACCTATCCCTCAAACTTCATGCATATGTACTCTGCTGCTGATGTGTCACCTCCACTCAAATTTAATGCCAAAACTGATCAGTTTTTTTCACAAAAAAACTGGTCAGTTTTTTCACAAAAAACTGGTCAGTTTTTTCACAAAAAAACTGGTCAGTTTTTTCACAAAACCAAACTTTTTCCTTTTACAGATTCACTCTCAAAAGCTGCATCATCACCTTTCCAATTACTCAATCCTCAAATTTTGAGTAATTTCTGATTCTATTTCACCATTGTTACAGAATATTCTACTGGCTCTATCTTCAGTAATATATCCAAAATCTGACTACTTTTCAAAAATTCCACAGCTGTCATCATATTCTGCCCTATGACCTCTTAATTCAATTATTACACTAGCCTCCAAACTGATCTTCCTACTTCTGCCCTTGCCTTCCTGTCTATTCCCAGTGCAGCAATGTGTATATTGCTGCAATGTGTGATCCCTTTAAAAACAAATCAGATCTTCTTACTCCATTGCTCCAAATGACTTTTCATTTCACTAAGTAAAAGCCAAAGTTCTAATGACTTACAATTCTTCCCCACACTCATATTGTCTCTCCTCATTGCATTCTATACTCTTCCTTGGATGCAGGACTATGCTTTCACTACATGTTCTTTTGTACTTGCTATTCTATCTTCCTGAGACTCTCTTCCTCTTGATACCTGTGAAGACTACTTTGTCATCTCCTGCAGGTTCGTATCAAAATGATACATTCTTAAGGTAGTCATGTTCACCACTGACAATTCCACCATGAAAAAAAAATCCCTATTTTTTTTTTCTTTGCTTAATTTTTTTATTGTAGGACTCATCATCAGCAACCACTACATGCAATCATGCCTTATATTTATTTACTTTATTTACTCTCTGTTTCTCTTCATTTGGCTATAACTTGACTTCTTTTGTAGCTACATGCCTGGCAAAGACCTAAAAAATTTGTATAAAGAAACCATGTGGTACATATATACCATACAATATTACTCAGCCATAAAAAGAAATGCATTCGAGTCAGTCCTAATGAGGTAGATGTACCTAGAGCCTATTATACAGACTGAAGTAAGTCAGAAAGAGAAAAACAATGATCATATACTAACGCATATGTATGTAATCTAGAAAGATGGTACTCGTGAACCTATTTGCAGGGCATCGATGGAGACACAGATATTCAGAACAGACTTATGGACACAGCTGTGGGGGGAAGGAGAGGGTGGGAGGTATGGAGAGAGTAACATGGAAACATACATTACCATATGTAAAACAGATAGCCAATAGGATTTGCTTTATGACTCAGGGTACTCAAACCAGGGCTGGTAACAACCTACAGTGGTAGGATGGGGAGGGAGGTGGGAGAGAGGTTCAGGTGGGAGGGAACGTGAGTAAACCTATGGCTGATTCATGTTGATGTATGGTTGAAACCAATGCAATATTATAAAGCAATTATCCATCAATTAAAAAGAAAGAAAGAAAGAAAATATTCAAGGTGGCTTATCATATGTGTGTGCTTTTTTTTAACAGTTAAAAGAGTGAACATTCTTCCTTTGTACTACTTTTAAAAAATGATTAAGAGAAAGGAGGACTACAAGGCTTTCAAGCACATGCATCTGATAATCTTGTACTTATATATGGTTTCTTGGATATGGACGGAAGTTTATGGAGCTGTATGGGGATAATTACTTCTTTCTTTGTCAGATTTATCTCACTTTTCTATGTGTATTGCTTTCTTGACTATGCCTTTGGTGGAGCAAACAACATAAATTATTCTTATAATTCTTCTATCAGTCTCATAGCCAACATTTCTTAAAGAACAATTATTCAAACCATTTTATAGTGATTTAATGCAATTTTCAAATTAACTTATATAAGCTATTTTTGGGCTTCCCTTGTGGCTCAGATGGTAAAGAATTCACATGCATTGGGGGAGACCTGGGTTTGATTCCTGGGTTGGGAAGATCCCCTGAAGAAGAGATAGGTTACACACTCCAGTATTCTAGGCTGGAGAATTCCGTGGACTGTTTAGCCCATGGAGTCACAAAGAGCTGGACACGACTGAGAGACTTTCAGTTTTACTCTATGCTATTTTTAGTAAATACATAATTTTAGGCTAGTGAATTTGGTACCTCACAACCAATATCTTCCCCCTTACTTTAAGACTCAGCATTCTTTTCATTAATTTCCCAAGCTGCCTGGAGTTTTGCCTGATGATGCATGAAAGCTGAGTCCCACCCTAGAAACTGCCCATCCAAGTACATGCTTTATCCTCAAGAGCTCCTCACATTTAATGACTGGGCAGTGGTGTTGTGAGACTATAGAGGCTTGCAACTTTCCCCTCTATTTGGAGCAACTTTAGCTCTAGATATCCTAGCTCTAAGACTCCTCTAAAGATTGACAAAGGCTTTTATTACAAGTGGAAGTGAAAGGGTATTAGTCACTCAGTCATGTCCAACTCTTTGCAACCCCATGAACTGTTGCCTTCCAGGCTCCTCTGTCCATGGAATTCTCTAGGCAAGAACACTAGGATGGATGGTCATTCCCTTCTCCAGGGGATCTTCCCAACCCAGGGAGAGAACCCAGGTCTCTGATATTGCAGGCAAATTCTCTAACATCTGAACCACCAGGGAAGCCCTATTATAAGTGGACTATAGTTCCATGTCTCACTCTGCTCAAAGCTTCTTTCTTTATTCCTTGAATCTGTTGCTTCAGAAGACACTTGGGCACAATTCTCTTACTGAACACAACTTTCTGCCTCACAGTCTGTTCCTGGGAACATGACCTAAGACTGTTGGTGAAAGAAGTGGTCCAAGAAACCAGACTGTAAAAAGGAATTTGGATTTGGAATACCAGCCACCAGACTGGCATTGGGAGACTGGTATCAGACAGGCATCAGTGGTAGGAGATGCAGTACTGATAGTCCCTGGCTTATGGTATGTGCAAATGTTAAAACTTTTACTGAAGCTACACTGAAACAAAACATCAGGGGAAGGGAAGAGATTGATAGGGTCAGTATTTTAGGTGACTATAAAGTACAGAAAATGTAGCAATTTTAAAGACTATAGATGCATAAAATTATCACTGGAGACTATCAATGCATTGGAGAAAGACAATAAAGGATGAGATGACTAAGCACAGATTTAAGAGTAATTGTAGAAACAAGAAGGCCTTTAGTTGTTTAAAAAGAGGCTCTGATCTCCCACAGCCAGAATGAAGAAAATGCCAAAGATTACATGTAGGATTCTATGATTAGAATGGTAGAGCTCTAGAGAAGGTGAATTCTCCATGCTGACAAGCCTTTCATATCAAAATCAGAGCTCTAATTGGGTCAGTGAGGGACCTGAAATTTGGTACCAGATATCTGAATGGATACAGTCAATAATCTTGAAATCTCAGATTCCTTGAAACCTTTGGAGTATGCAGAAGTAGATCTCTCTTCTCTGCTAAAATTAGTGATAACCCCTTTATTTGAAGATGGTATAGACACTTCTGTCTTGCAAGACAATCTATGATCACTTATGGTTTATCCTTACTTCTCTTTCTAATAAGAGGACCAAGAACTAGAGTTAAGTCATGAAATAAACCAGCCAGCAGTATGGTAGGATACTAAGGGATGAATGAGACTCACCCAGGGGAAATTGCAGAACCTATTCAAAACATGAGTAAGAGATAGGAGAGCATGCATGGGACTGGATCCTGAAGACCCTGAATCAAGGAGAGCAGAACATAGTTTGATAAAGGAGAGTATCAGTATGGGGGCAGTTTCATGATCATAATACAGAACTGACACCTTGATGGGCTTCTCCATAGGAGGTGCTATACTACTAAAATGAGCACTAGAAACTTGAAATCATAGCCCACTGTAAATGAATAAAAATGCCAAAACAGTTCTAGAAGAGTGTAAGAAAAGTAAGTGTAATATACACTAAAGCAAGTGTCAGATCAGATCAGATCAGATCAGTCGCTCAGTCGTGTCCGACTCTTTGCGACCCCATGAATCGCAGCACGCCAGGCCTCCCTGTCCATCACCAACTCCTGGAGGTCACCCAGACTCACATCCATCGAGTGAGTGATGCCATCCAGCCATCTCATCCTCTGTCGTCCCCTTCTCCTCCTGCCCCCAATCCCTCCCAGCATCAGAGTCTTTTCCAATGAGTCAACTCTTTGCATGAGGTGGCCAAAGTACTGGAGTTTCAGCTTTAGCATCATTCCTTCCAAAGAACACCCAGGACTGGTGTAATATACACTAAATATATAGCATGAGGCTGGAAAAACACACCACTGAATGACGTTGCATGGGAGGGAAGGGACTATAGGACATTCCAGTTACAAACACAATAAAGAACACATGGGTGAAAGAGACACAGAATCTCTATGGAATTCAGTAGTGGACGTCCTCTCTAAACCAGGGATGATAATAAAAGATGCATTTCTAGTACTGGGTTTCCCTTTAGTAACTGGAATAATGGAATCCTGAAATAACTTAGGCTATTATAATAATTGTATAATAATAATTGGATACTAACTGTCAGAAGAAAATATGTGGATTTTCATAATGAGCAATAATATCAGAATGATTACTAGGCCATCCCTACACTCAAGGAACTGTGGACATGTTTAATAGCACACAGTACCCCTAGACAAAAGACAAATGGGCAGTTAACGTGAACGTTGCTAATTTATTCAATAACCTGTTATCATGGATGACCTAGAACCAGACATCTTGGAATGTGAAGTCAAATGGGCCTTAGAAAGCATCACTACGAACAAAGCTAGTGGAGGTGATGGAATTCCAGTGGAACTATTCCAAGTCCTGAAAGATGATGCTGTGAAAGTGCTGCACTCAATATGCCAGCAAATTTGGAAAACTCAGCAGTGGCCACAGGACTGGAAAAGGTCAGTTTTCATCTCAATCCCAAAGAAAGGCAATGCCAAGGAGTGCTCAAACTACCGAACAATTGCACTCATCTCACACGCTAGTAAAGTAATGCTCAAAATTCTCCAAGCCAGGCTTTAGCAATATGTGAACCGTGAACTTCCTGATGTTCAAGCTGGTTTTAGAAAAGGCAGAGGAACCAGAGATCAAATTGCCAACATCTGCTGGATCATGGAAAAAGCAAGAGAGTTCCAGAAAAACATCTATTTCTGCTTTATTGACTATGCCAAAGCCTTTGACTGTGTGGATCACAATAAACTATGGAAAATTCTGAAAGAGATGGGAATACCAGACCACCTGATCTGCCTCTTAAGAAATCTGTATGCAGGTCAGGAAGCAACAGTTAGAACTGGTCATGGAACAACAGACTGGTTCCAAATAGGAAAAGGAGTACGTCAAGGCTGCATATTGTCACCATGTTTATTTAACTTCTATGCAGAGTACATCATGAGAAATGCTGGACTGGAAGAAACACAAGTTGGAATCAAGACTGCCGGGAGAAATATCAATAACCTCAGATATGCAGATGACACGACTCTTATGGCAGAAAGTGAAGAGGGGCTAAAAAGCCTCTTGATGAAAGTGAAAGTGGAGAGTGAAAAGGTTGGCTTAAAGCTCAACATTCAGAAAACGAAGATCATGGCATCTGGTCCCATCACTGCATGGGAAATAGATGGGGAAACAGTGGAAACAGTGTCAGACTTTGTTTTTCTGGGCTCCAAAATCACTGCAGATGGTGACTGCAGCCATGAAATTAAAAGACGCTTACTCCTTGGAAGGAAAGTTATGACCAACCTAGATAGCATATTCAAAAGCAGAGACATTACTTTACCAACAAAGGTTCACCTAGTCAAGGCTATGGTCTTTCCTGTGGTCATGTATGGATGTGAGAGCTGGACTGTGAGGAAGGCTGAACACCGAAGAATTGATGCTTTTGAACTGTGGTGTTGGAGAAGACTCTTGAGAGTCCCTTGGACTGCAAGAAGATCCAACCAGTCCATTCTGAAGGAGATCAATCCTGGAATTCCTTTAGAAGGAATGATGCTAAAGCTGAAACTCCAGTATTTTGGCCACCTCATGCGAAGAGTTGACTCATTGGAGAAGACTCTGATGCTGGGAGGGATTGAGGGCAGGAGGAGAAGGGGATGACAGAGGATGAGATGGCTGGATGGCATCACTGACTCGATGGATGCAAGTCTGAGTGACCTCCGGGAGCTGGTGATGGACAGGGAGGCCTGGCGTGCTGCGGTTCATGGGGTCGCAAAGAGTCGGACACGACTGAGTGACTGATCTGATCTGATCTGATCTGATCCCAATAAGATGATTTTGCACCTTGTTTTCATACTTGAGTCCATTTTCAGACATGGAAACCTCTACGTACCTAAGAGATAGGTCCCCATAAAGAATGCTACAACAGCCCAAGTAAGAGTGATAGGCATTCCTTCAGTCTTTCCTAAAAGAAATTCTTGATTATTTATTTTAAAATTTTACATTGGTGAAAGGAACTTACCAAGAATTACATGACAACGTGTATGAGTTGACACTGAAACCCAGAGATCTGCTTAAATGAGGATGTAAGGAAGGCAGGTGAATGGAATCCTAGTCTAGTTCCAGCTCACTGTGGGTCCTCTGAGCAAACAGACAAACCTGGTAGTCATTATCTACAGACTGGAAACACAGTTGAAATGTACATAGCTAGCATAACCTTACCATTGTTTTCTTGGCAGGAGCAAAATTTCATCTCAATTAACATCAATAACTATTCTGTGTGTGGTTTGCCTTTAATGCTTGTGGGGCTTTAACCAGCACTGCTATTGAAGGCTTTCAGATTGAAGGATTCACAGACAAAGGATTCCACATAACATTACATCAGGCCAAGGAAACCACTTTACTGCAAAGAAGGTATAGCAGTGGACTTGTAGTCATGGGATTAACCAAACCAGTAACATATTGTATAACCCAGAAACTACCTGTCTGTAAGAAAAGTGAGTCTTCAGAAGGTACAAGCAGATTTGAGATAATAATCTGATGTGATGAGGCATCATACTTCAGGATGTATTATAAGTTCCAAGTCAGTTACCATTATATGGTACTTTGTTCCCAATGGGCTTCCCTGGTGGCTCAGTCAGTATAGAATCCACCTGCAATATGGGAGACCTGGGTTGGGAAGATCCCCTGGAAGAGGGCATGGTAACCCACTGCAGTATTGTTGTTTGGAGAATCCCTAAGGACAGAGGAGCCTGGATGGCTACAGTCCATGGGGTCTCGCTAAGAGTCAGACACGACTGAGCAACTTCACTTTCACTTTTCACTTTCATGTACTGAAGAAGGAAATGGCAACCCACTCCAGCGTTCTTGCCTAGAGAATCCCAGGGACAGGGGAGCCTGGTAGATTGCCATCTATGGGATCACACAGAGTCGGACACCACTGAAGTGACTTAGCAGTAGTAGCAGCAGCAGCAGCATGACTACTGTAGTTACTTTGGGCTTCTCATGCCAACAGACCAGAAGTTAAGGAAAGGATTCACCAAGTTGGCAGGGGTAACTTATGGACTGATCATCAGGAAAAGGTAGAGCTGGTATTTCTCACTGGAGTCTGGGGAGTATATATTTTGTGTTTAGTGATTCACTGGGTAATTTATTTTGACAAAGAAGTATAGCAGTATTGGTCTAATAAGTTTGTGATAATCAGGCATTTGGACCTCTGAAGATGAGAATCTAAATCATCCCATTATGCAAGCCTTCTAGATCAGCAGAGCTACCAGCCAGGGTGAGTAACATCTAGAATAGCAGAGTAATGTCAAATATTATTGTAGATCTGATTCTAGTTGTATTAGCTAGGGCTGTATTTCATGACAGTAACCTTTTTTTGTAAATGTCCACAAGAAAAGTGACCAACTAAAATCTTAACAGACCTGGCCTGTTGAGATGTACTTAAAAGCAGCAAGAGGTCTGACTGATACAAAAACTGAACTGTGGTGGATACTGTAGTACACTGGCCAGATAAATCCTTAAAAACCAAAGTACTTATTCCCTCAGAAGCATTGGTTTCTGGGGTCGCACAGTCAAGTCCCTTCCTTCAGGATTATAGCAGGTTTAAGGGAACTGTTCACATTAGGTCAACACTCCTCCTTGGGGACAAGGCCACATTTGATGACTAAGAAGTAATGATATACAAAAGTCTGGTATTTTTGCTTCAATTTGCGATAATACTGCAAGGCCATCTATGGAAGATGATACTGATTTATTATCAATTCTTATTTTAAATACTAATGTTAATGTGTATTAGAAAACCCACAATACATATTAAAATATTTATATCATATATAAAAATACAAATTTATGTATAACACATTCATTTATTCTAATACACATATATATGTGTTTATATATTCACACACATATACATACATTTACATAAATGTGCACAAAAACTTTGCTAATATTGGCAATGGTTTTTATAGTGTTGGGGCGTCCTTGGTGGCTCAGACATTAAAGAATCTGCCTGCAATGTGGGAGACCCAGGTTCAATCCTTGGGTTGGGAGGATCCCCCGGAGAAGGGAATGACTACTCATTCAGTATTCTTGCCTGGAGAATCCCAAGGACAGAGGAGCCTGATGGGCTACAGTCCATGGGGTCACAAAGAGTTGGACACGACTGAGTGGCATACTTTAACTTTTATCACTTTCAAAAAAAGAGGGCAGTCAACTTTATTTTCTCCAAAAAGTATCCCCATCCAAACTCTCTTGTTACATAGTCAGGATGAGTCATATTTTTTTTAAATATGACATTATTATTACTTAGAATAATATTAGTTAACCTTTACCAATTGCTATATATCATGAAGTATACTGACGAATGGTAATAGAGGTAAAAAAAAAGAGAACTGAAGCAAATCCCTGCTCCTAAGAGAACATTTTAAGAGAAAACATGGCTCGGATCAGCAAAATACAGCTACGTATACTCAGAAAATGTACACATACCCTGGGGTCCTATTGCAATAAATAGCTTTAGAGTAAAATAAATTCAAATTTGATATTATTGATTTAATATCCAAAGTGTGTTCATGCTTGAAAAATGTGGCAAATATAAAATTCAAGCTCTATATAAAATCATTTACTTGTAAGCTAATCAATCACACAAAGAAATGCCAAGTCTCAGATACATGAAATCTAAAACACAAAATATTAATTGACCAGATGAAAAAGATTTTATGTAAAGATACAACATTCTCAAGGAGACCAATAATCTACTCCACCAGCCTCGAAAAGATGGTGAAGAAAAATGCTAAAGATTCTCCAAAAAACGTCTGAGGAGCCTTTCTCTGATAGAAGTGTGGAAGTGAGAAGTGGTTGGGTTGTATAGGTGGTCTCTAGCAAGTTTTAATTAAATTGAGTAATAAAAAAGCACTGCCCTTTATGGTGAGAAAGAACTCATAAAATTTTTGTACAAATGCCAGGTAATGTTTGCCTTAGTGTCCATGAGGGGTTTCGTTTTTGCTGTTTTCAGCTCTATAAAAGTTCCACCTAAAAAAATAATGAATATCCTAGTCTTCCTGAAATGTTTTTGTGAATCAAAGCTACTTCACAAGTCTGTCCACGGTAACTTTGGTAAACTAAGTCTATTATATAGCAAAAAAAGAAACGTAGGTAACTTTAAAAAATCATACTATCTAGTTACTTTTTTCTTGAAATGAGCCACATTAAAATTTCAGTTGATTAGGGATATTCTAATCAACATTCTGTTTCATGAATGAGACACTCTAAGAAATTTGCTGGTTTTGTCTTTCCCTTCAAACTTTCTTCCATCTCTTCAGCCAAATAGGTCCTTCACTAGACATCTGAGTTATTTCTCTGAAACACAAATTTGTCATGTTCCTCTCTCACATAAAAATATTTTCTGGATCCTTACAACTCTAGGTCAAAGTCTTACTCACCTACCTCTTCTCGGATGTTATCATCACCTAGAATTATTTACAGTTCTCCACTTGTTCTCTTTCACTCAGCCTGTTATTTGTATATAAATAACTCTCTACAAAGTGCAATGGGCTCCTGTTGTCCATTGGTATCCTTCTGTTTGTAAACTGTGAAATAAAGTGAAGAGCAAAAGTTTTGGAATTAAGAATTAAAGTCCCAATTTTCTAGAAGTGACCTTGAGGAAAAATTTAATATATCTTAGTCTTAACTATTTTCATTGATAAAATGCTGATAAATATTACCTTATAAGATTGTGGAGATTGATGATTAATGTATTTAATGCATCAAGGCATCCTCAGTTCAATTCAGTTCAGCTCAGTCACTCAGTTGTGTCCAACTTTTGCGAGCCCATGGACTATGGCATGCCAGCCTTCCCTGTCCATCACCAACTCCCAGAGTCTAGTCAAACTCGTCCATCACGTCAGTGATGACATCCAACTGTCTCATCCTCTGTCATCCCCTTCTCCTCCTGCCTTCAATCTTTCCCAGCATCAGGATCTTTTCCAATGAGTCGATTCTTCACATCAGGTGCTCAAAGTATTGGTTTCACCTTCAGCATCAGTCCTTCCAATGAATATTTAGGACTGATTTCCTTTAGGATGGACTGGTTGGCTCTCCTTGCAGTCCAAGGGACTCTCAAGAGTCTTCAACAACACAGTTCAAAAGCATCAATTCTTCTGCACTCAGTTTTCTTTATAGTCCAACTCTCACATCCATACATGACTACTGGAAAAACCATTTGATTAGATGGACGTTTGTTGGCAAAGTAATGTCTCTGCATTTTAATATGCTATCTAGGTTGGTCATGGCTGTTCTTCAAAGGAGCAAGCATCTTTTAATTTCATAGCTGAAGTCACCATCTGCAGTGGTTTTGGAGTCCCCCAAAATAAAGTCTGTCACCATTTTCATTGTTTCCCCATCTATTTGCCATGAAATGATGGGATTGGATGCCATGATCTTAATTTTCTGAATGTTGAGCCTTAAGCCAACTTTTTCACTCTCCTCTCTCACTTTCATCAAGAGACTCTGCATATCTGAGGTTACTGATATTTTTCCCAGCAATCTTGATTCCAGCTTGTGCTTCATTCAGCCCAGCATGTCACATGATATAATCTTCATATAGATTAAATAAGCAGTTTGACAATATACAGCCTTGACATACTCCTTTACCTATTTGGAACCAGTCTGTTGATCCACGTCCAGTTGTAACTATTGCTTCTTGACCTGCATACAGATTTCTCAGGAGGGAGGTCAGGTGGTCTGGTGTTTCTATCTCTTTAAGAATTTTCCAGTTCGTTGTGATCTACACAGTCAAAGGTTTTGGCATAGTCAATAAAGCAGAAATAGATGTTTTTCTGGAACTCTCCTGCTTTTTTCATGATCCATTGGATGTTGGCAATTTGATCTCTGGATCCTCTGCCTTTTCTGGATCCAGCTTGAACATCTGGAAGTTGATGGTTCATGTACTGTTGAAGCCTGGCTTGGAAAATTTTGAGCATTACTTTGCTATCGTGTGGGATGAGTGCAATTGTGTGGTAGTTTGAGCATTCTTGGGCGCGCCATTTAAGAGCGACCTCGCCTGCCCGCGACCAGCGCGCCATTTAAGAGCGACCTCGCCTGCCCGCGACCGGCTGCGTCGCGCACTAAGAGCGCCCCGCCGGCTGCGTCGCGCACTAAGAGAGCGCGGCCGAGAGGAGCTACCCCACAACCGAGGAAGGACAGCGGTGAGGGCCAGCGCACTAAGCACAGCCGAGAAGAGCTACCCCACGACCGAGGTCAGGAAGGGTGGCGGTGAGGAGAGACCCCTCGTCCAAGGTAAGGTGCGATGGCTGTGCTTCGCTGGCCAGGAGCAGCCAGGAGCAGCCGGGATGAGATACCCCACGCCCGAGGTAACAGAAACCCAAGTAAGACAGTAGGTCTTGAAAGAGGGCATCAGAGGGCAAATACACTAAAACCATTCTCACAGAAAACTAGTCAATCTAATCACACAAGGAGCACACCCTTGTCTAACTCAATGAGATTAAGCCATGCCCGAGGGGCAACCTGGGATGGGCAGGTCATGGTGGAGAGATATGACAGGGTGTGGTCCGCTGGAGAAGGGAATGGCAAACCACTTCAGTATTCTTGCCTTGAGAACCCCATGAACAGTATGAAAAGACGAAATGATAGGATACTGAAAGAGAAACTCCCCAGGTCAGTAGGGGCCCAATATGCTACTGGAGATCAGTGGAGAAAAAACTCCAGAAAGAATGAAGGGATGGAGCCAAAACAAAAAGAATACCCAGCTGTGGATGTGTCTGGTGATAGAAGCAAAGTCCGATGCTGTAAAGAGCAATATTGCATAGGAACCTGGAATGTCAGGTCCATGAATCAAGGCAAATTGGAAGTGGTCAAACAAGAGATGGCAAGAGTGAATGTTGACATTCTAGGAATTAGCGAACTAAAATGGACTGGAATGGGTGAATTTAACTCGGATGACCATTATATCTACTACTGTGGGCAGGAATCCCTCAGAAGAAATGGAGTGGCCATCATGGTCAACAAAAGAGTCCGAAATGCAGTACTTGGATGCAATCTCAAAAACGATAGAATGATCTCTGTTCGTTCCCAAGGCAAACCATTCAATGTCACAGTAATCCAAGTCTATGCCCCAACCAGTAACGCCGAAGAAGCTGAAGTTGAAAGGTTCTATGAAGACCTACAAGAGCTTTTAGAACTAACACCCAAAAAAGATGTCCTTTTCATTATAGGGGACTGGAATGCAAAAGTAGGGAGTCAAGAAACACCTGGAGTAACAGGCAAATTTGGCCTTGGAATACGGAATGAAGCAGGGCAAAGACTAATAGAGTTTTGCCAAGAAAATGCACTGGTCATAGCAAATACCCTCTTCCAACAACACAAGAGAAGACTCTATACATGGACATCACCAGATGGTCAACACCGAAATCAGATCGATTATATTCTTTGCAGCCAAAGATGGAGAAGCTCTATACAATCAGCAAAAACAAGACCAGGAGCTGACTGTGGCTCGGACCATGAACTCCTTATTCCAAATTCAGACTGAAATTGAAGAAAGTAGAGAAAACTACTAGACCATTCAGGTATGACCTAAATCAAATCCCTTATGATTATACAGTGGAAGTGAGAAATAGATTTAAGGGCCTAGATCTGATAGATAGAGTGCCTGATGAACTATGGAATGAGGTTCGTGACATTGTACAGGAGACAGGGATCAAGACCATCCCCATGGAAAAGAAATGCAAAAAAGCAAAATGGCTGTCTGGGGAGGCCTTACAAATAGCTGTGAAAAGAAGAGAAGCGAAAAGCAAAGGAGAAAAGGAAAGATATAAACATTTAAATGCAGAGTTCCAAAGAATAGCAAGAAGAGATAAGAAAGCCTTCTTCAGTGATCAATGCAAAGAAATAGAGGAAAACAACAGAATTGGAAAGACTAGGGATCTCTTCAAGAAAATCAGAGATACCAAAGGAACATTTCATGCAAAGATGGGCACAATAAAGGACAGAGATGGTGTGGACCTAACAGAAGCAGAAGATATTAAGAAGAGGTGGCAAGAATACACAGAAGAACTGTACAAAAAAGAGCTTCAAGACCCAGATAATCATGATGATGTGATCACTGACCTAGAGCCAGACATCTTGGAATGTGAAGTCAAATGGGCCTTAGAAAGCATCACTACGAACAAAGCTAGTGGAGGTGATGGAATCCCAGTGGAGCTATTCCAAGTCCTGAATGATGATGCTGTGAAAGTGCTACACTCAATATGCCAGCAAATTTGGAAAACTCAGCAGTGGCCACAAGATTGGAAAAGGTCAGTTTTCATCCGAATCCCAAAGAAAGGCAATGCCAAGGAGTGCTCAAACTACCGAACAATTGCACTCATCTCACACGCTAGTAAAGTAATGCTCAAAATTCTCCAAGCCAGGCTTCAGCAATATGTGAACCGTGAACTTCCTGATGTTCAAGCTGGTTTTAGAAAAGTCAGAGGAACCAGAGATCAAATTGCCAACATCCGCTGGATCATGGAAAAAGCAAGAGAGTTCCAGAAAAACATCTATTTCTGCTTTATTGACTATGCCAAAGCCTTTGACTGTGTGGATCACAATAAACTATGGAAAATTCTGAAAGAGATGGGAATACCAGACCACCTGATCTGCCTCTTAAGAAATCTGTATGCAGGTCAGGAAGCAACAGTTAGAACTGGTCATGGCACAACAGACTGGTTCCAAATAGGAAAAGGAGTACGTCAAGGCTGCATATTGTCACCATGTTTATTTAACTTCTATGCAGAGTACATCATGAGAAATGCTGGACTGGAAGAAACACAAGTTGGAATCAAGATTGCTGGGAGAAATATCAATAACCTCAGATATGCAGATGACACGACTCTTATGGCAGAAAGTGAAGAGGGGCTAAAAAGCCTCTTGATGAAAGTGAAAGTGGAGAGTGAAAAGGTTGGCTTAAAGCTCAACATTCAGAAAACGAAGATCATGGCATCTGGTCCCATCACTTCATGGGAAATAGATGGGGAAACAGTGGAAACAGTGTCAGACTTTGTTTTTCTGGACTCCAAAATCACTGCAGATGGTGACTGCAGCCATGAAATTAAAAGACGCTTGCTCCTTGGAAGGAAAGTTATGACCAACCTATATAGCATATTCAAAAGCAGAGACATTACTTTGCCAACAAAGGTTCACCTAGTCAAGGCTATGGTCTTTCCTGTGGTCATGTATGGATGTGAGAGCTGGACTGTGAAGAAGGCTGAGCGCCGAAGAATTGATGCTTTTGAACTGTGGTGTTGGAGAAGACTCTTGAGAGTCCCTTGGACTGCAAGAAGATCCAACCAGTCCATTCTGAAGGAGATCAATCCTGGAATTTCTTTAGAAGGAATGATGCTAAAGCTGAAACTCCAGTATTTTGGCCACCTCATGCGAAGAGTTGACTCATTGGAGAAGACTCTGATGCTGGGAGGGATTGAGGGCAGGAGGAGAAGGGGACGACAGAGGATGAGATGGCTGGATGGCATCACTGACTGGATGGATGGGAGTCTGAGTGACCTCCAGGAGCTGGTGATGGACAGGGAGGCCTGGCATGCTGCGGTTCATGGGGTCGCAAAGAGTCGGACACGACTGAGTGACTGATCTGATATGATCTGATATTGAGCATTCTTTGGCATTGCTTTTCTTTGGGATTAGGATGAAAACTGTCCTGTGGCCACTTCTGAGTTTCCCAGATTTGCTGAAATATAGAGCACAGCACTTTCACAGCATCATCTTTCAGGATTTGAAATAACTCAAGTGGAATTCCATCACCTCCACTAGCTTTGTTCATTGTGATGCTTCCTAAGGCCCACTTGACTTCACATTCCAGGATGTCTGGCTCTAGGTGAGTGATCACACCATTGTGGTTATCTGAGTCATGAAGATCTTTTTTGTACAGTTCTTTTGTGTATTCTTGCCATCTGTTCTTTTGTCTTTTGTTAGGTCCATACTGTTTCTGTCCTTTATTGTGCCCATCTTTGCATGAAATGTTCCCTTGGTATCTCTAATTTTCTTGAAGAGATCTCTAGTCTTTCCCATTCTATTGTTTTCCTCTATTTCTTTACATTGATCACTGAGGAAGGCTTTCTTATCTCTCCTTGCTATTCTTTGGAACTCTGTATTCAAATGGGTATATCTTTCTTTTTCTCCTTTGCCTTTTGCTTCTCTTCTTCTCCCAGCTATTTGTAAGGCCTCCTCAGACAACCTTTTTACCTTTTCGCATTTCTTTTTCTTTGGAGTGGTCTTAAACATCTGCCTCCTGTGCAATGTCACAAATCTCCATCCATATTCTTCAGGCACTCTGTCTATCAGATCTAATCCTTTAAATCTATTTCTCACTTCCACTGTATAACTGTAAGGGATTTGATTTAGGTCATACTTGAATGGTCTAGTGGTTTTCCCTACTTCCTTCAATTTCAGTCTGAATTTGGCAATAAGGAGTTCATGATCTGAGCCACAGTCAGTTCTCGGTCTTGTTTTTGCTGCCTGCATCTTAAACTTAGTATATGCTCAATAAATATTAGCTATTATTATTTTAATCATAAAAATGAAAGCCCCTTTGTAAATATTTCCCTGATTCACCCATGCAAAGTTAGATACTCCCAATAGCCTATCAGTGTTCCATTAGCAAGTTATAGAAATTATTACTATGGAATTGGAATTTATTGTAACTTGCATGCTCTTCTCTTTTTACTTTGCAGCAAGTTTCTAGATCTGTAGAAATATTTAAATGATTTTCTCCTCTTTCCATTCTACCTTTGCTATAACTCTATTAGTTAAATCATTACATAGTAGTCATAATTATCTTGTACATTTGTTTGCCTCAAATTAAGGACTTTGAAGGAAAAGTTTATGGCAGAGGTTGGTGATTGGTAGCCTAACCCTCTTCCTCTTATTCCTTGTCATAAAGCTAGACTGTGTTTTCCAGTCTCACCTACAGTTAAGTGTGGCTCCAGGAATAGGTTCCAGTTAACCCACTTTGAGTGGAGAAGGCAATGGCACCCCACTCCAGTACTCTTGCCTGGAAAATCCCATGGATGGAGGAGCCTGGTGGGCTGCATTCCATG
Organism: Tragelaphus eurycerus; assembly: GCA_935064755.1. Classification (NCBI taxonomy): domain Eukaryota; kingdom Metazoa; phylum Chordata; class Mammalia; order Artiodactyla; family Bovidae; genus Tragelaphus; species Tragelaphus eurycerus. The sequence goes on along the minus strand of CAKXYN010000111.1, from coordinate 338,599 downwards.
GGGTCGTGAAATGACTGAGCAGACACAACTGAGTGGACTTCACTTTCACTTTCATGCATTGGATAAGGAAATGACAACCCACTCTAGTGTTCTTGTGTGGAAAATCCCAGGGACAGGGAAGCCTGGTGGGCTGTCGTCTATGGGGTTGCAGAGAGTTGGACACGACTGAAGCGACTTAGCAGTAGTAGTAGTAACCCACTTTGAGCTGGATCAATGCATTTAAGCCTGGTTCAAAGAAATGATTTATGCATTATATACATACTCTTGTCATTCCAGCATGTTGCAAATAAGCAGAACTCTAGAATATCATGTTAAATATGGCTCCCAGGGATCAGAAATGGAGGGATTCAGGGTCCCTGCATCACTACTTGGAAGTGAGATACTTACAAATCAGGGACAATCTATTAAGGACTCCAGGTTGTAAATATTTTCAGTTTTGTGTGCCTTATGGTCTTTGTTGCAACTACTTTGTCATTGTAGAGCAAAAGCAGCTAAAGACGATTCATAAATGAATGACTCTGTTCCATTAAACCTTTATTTATGGCACTGAAATTTGAATTTTATATTACTTCCACCTATTATGAAACAGTATTCTTGCTTTGATGTTTTTCAATTACTTAAAAAAGAAATAACCATTCTTGGCTCAAAGGGCTTAAAACCCAGGTAGGAACCCTTGGGCTGTAATGGGCCCATTCCTGTTAGGCCACTGAAACTTCAGAGCTTACTATTTACAAAAATAGTTAAGTTACAAATATAAGAGTGGTAATTCATTCATTTGTGTATTCCCAGGAAAAAATATGGCACATAGTAGGTAATCAGTAAATTGTAAAATCAATGAATTAATAAATGAATGGGTGAATCTAACCTGACTCCACTTTTGTCTTTGGAAATCATTTAGGGCAGAACATACAACTAAACAAATTGGCATAAATCCCACAGTTTCTCAACATTATACTGTGTCAAGTACTCTCAATGTTTTACATAAGTATTTGAGAATAACAAAAATGTATTTAAACTTCAACGTATTTATGAAAAATGAGATTTAGATACATATAAAGGCCAAAGTACTGCATGAGTCAATATGAAAATGCTAATGATAAAAACTAGATTTTCTCATAATAACTAATGCACTAAGATAATATTACAATAAAAATTCATTGTCAGTGTTGATTTTAACATTATCTTAGAATCAAAAGCTTGAGAGAAAGTAAGATAGATTTAGTTAGGATTATTTGCTCTCATTTCATCTTGGCTCTTTCTTCGCAGCACTTATCTTCATTGTAAAACACTCATTATTTATTTTGTTACTTATTTAATGCATTCTTTCCCAATTAGATTTTAAGCTATTTGGTGGCAAGACCTTGTCTATTTTACTTCTGTGTTCTCATCAATTAACCCAGTTCTTGGCACCTATGAGACATTAAGTACATATTTGTGAGGTGAATGGATAAACCACACATATGATTCCATTTAATTAAATAAAAGACAATAGTTGGAAGACTATTTATTATGAGTGTAGGTTACTTGGCATAGTGCCAAGGAACTCCAAAAAGAAAATAGATATCTTCCAATTCAGAAATAAAATCCCTAAATTAAAAATAAAAAATTATTGTTATGAACAAAATGGTCCTTACATCTTTCTAGTAAAGAAGAAATGGAATTTGTGAGAAGTAACTGTGTGTGTGTGTATGCGTGTATGTGCACACACACTCAATTGTGTCTGACTCTTTGCAACCCCATGGACTATAGCCCGCCAGGCTCCTCTGTCCATGGAGTTTTCCAGGCAAGGATACTGGAGTGCATTGCCATTTCCTTCTCCAGGGGATCTTTCTGACCCAGGGATCAAACTCATGTCTCTTGTTTCTCCCGCATTGGCAGGTGAGTTCTTTACCAGCTGAGCCATCGAGGAAGCTCAAAAAATAACTATGCCCTTTTCATTATAAATAAGAGAAAGAAAAACAGCTGTTAATGAACTCACCTGAAGAAAGTATGAAGCCTTATAACAAATGTAGTGGTCACAGTTGAGTTTGCTCCCTGTTAAGCATGCCAGGGCAATAGAACACATCAGAGAAACTTCAAAAGCCTGAATCACCTAAGCAGGTTGGCAAAGAATGTCATTCTTAATCACCTTAGGTCGTTTTATGAGCCTGGAATGCTCTCAAGCATCAGGCAATTCCCTAAGCTTAATTCAGGTACATATAGTTCCAAGCTCATAAGGTTTTAGACTTGGTGTCATAGAATCAGAACAGAAAATGAAAATACTGCCATATAAACAGAGCTAGTGTTTCAGCCACACATCTCCCTTTTAGGAGAGTATATGAGATGTAGAGAGGAGAACAATTCTCAGATATATAGCCCACCTAGGTAAAGCACTTTCAAATGTACTTCATTTATTTATTTTAGGCCATTTTTGGCTCAAAATTATGCAAAATTACTGTCTCTAGTTTCATTCTGCTCTTTTGAAATACTCCAGATTTTGTGCTAAGAGTTTAAAGCCACAGCAAAGAGCTAGGCCAAGAGGGAAAGCTTTTGAAGAGTTCTCACAGCTGTGAAAACACAGGCCTCAGGCTGTGTGTAGAGTTACTTCAAACAGCTGCTTCAGGTGACTAAACACCTTGAGTCTCATTCATCAAGTGTTGTTTATACTGGCTGACAGACCAGACTTGGAGAATTAACTCAGAGAAAAAAGATGTACTACATACCAAGTATGGGAAAGGAACCTCAGCTCTTTAAATCTGAAGGAAAGAAAAAAAATAATAACTTGAGTAATTTAAAACCAAGCAGAACAGGAATTATTTTATTTTATATTAATACTCCTTGTGATATCCTTTGCATCTTTACAATCAAAGGGGAAATAAAACCAATGGTTTGCCACTTTTTGATTCTGCAAATAAAACTGAGGAGGAGAGTCCTACACACTGGGAAACACCTTAAATATATGGCCACAAAACTTCTCATTAATTATCAGTGAGCACAATATTGAAAGAGTAGGTAGAAATAATGTATTTTCATTATTTTTAAAAAGGAAAATATGGCTTTCTTCTTGCCTATGTTCACTGCTTTATCACATACATTGTCTCATGAAAACTTGGCCATAGGGTTCATCACCCAATATTAAAATATTCTTTCATCTGATCTAGTCAAAAAGGTGACATGATAATATATTTTAAACCATGTAACTACTTGCATGGATCAAAAGAAGAATGAAATAAAGTGACATGAGTTGGTGTCAGGCAAAGTGTTACTAGTTAAGTAAGCTTTAAATATTGAAAGCCAGTTTTAATATTTCCTTTTAATCTAGAAATATGTCACTTGGTAATTCTTTCCTTATAACATCAGGTGGTTACGAACAACATCTACCATGGCTCCTTTTGGCACTAAGCTGGAAATTCTAGCCTCTCTTTTGTCTCTTTTGTCATGACCAATGTTGTTGACTGTCTCTTCTACTGGCAATTAGTCTGTCATTTATACTATGGCAGGTTGCAAAAGTTAGACCTCTTTTTCAGTCCCCCATTCACTAGTTTAAAAGTGATATTTAAATATTATCTCTATTTTTCTGATTTTTAGTTCAAAAATGACTTTCAATTTTTTTAGTCAATGTGCTTTAAAGCATTTCTTTAGCTTTACTGTACACAGAAAGGATCTGAGGAAAGGCAGATTTTGATTCACCATATCTAGGGAGGGCCTGAGATTCTGAATTTTTATAAGCTCTCCTGTGAATACACGCGGGGAAGGCGATGGCACCCCACCCCAGTACTTTTGCCTGGAAAATCCCATGGACAGAGGATCCTGGTAGGCTCCAGTCCATGGGGTCGCTAATAGTCGGACACGACTGAGCGACTTCACTTTCATTTTTCACTTTCATGCATTGGGGAAGGAAATGGCAACCCACTCCACTGTTCTTGCCTGGAGAATCCCAGGGACGGGGGAGCCTGGTGGGCTTCCTTCTATGGGGTCGCACAGAGTCAGACACGACTGAAGCGACTTAGCAGTAGCAGCAGTGAATACACAAACAGGGACCACACCCTGAATACTTAAGAAACATCAACAACCTTAGGCATGCTGATGATACCACCATAATGGCAGAAAGTGAAGAGAACTAAAGAGCCTCTTAATGAGAGTAAAAGGCTAGAGTGAAAAAGATGGCTTAAAACTTATTCAAAAAATAAAGATCATGGCATCTAGTCCCATCACTTCATGGCAAATAGAAGGGGGAAAAGTGAAAACTGAGACAGATTTCATTTTCTTTGGCTCCAAAATCACTGTGGATGGTGACTGCAGCCATGAAATTAGAAGATGCTTGTTCATTGGAAGAAAAATTATAACAAACCTAGACAGCATATTAAAAAGCAGGGACATCACTTTGCCGACAAAGGTCTGTATAGTCAAAGCTATGGTTTAACCAGTAGTCATGTATGGATGTGAGAATTGGACCATAAAGAAGGCTGAGCACCAAAGAACTGATGCTTTCAAACTGTGGTGCTGGAGAAGATTCTTTAGAGTCCCTTGGACAGCAAGGAGATCAAACCAGTCAATCCTAAAGGAAATCAACCCTGAACATTCCTTGGAAGGACTGATGCTGAAGCTGAAGCTCCAATCCTTTGGCCACCTGATGCAAAGAGCTGACTCACTGGAAAATATTCTGATACTGGGAAAGATTGAGGGCAGGAGGAGAAGGGGGCAGCAGAGGATGAGATGGTTAGATAGCATCACCAATTCTATAGACATGAGTTTGAGCAAACAAACAACAAAGTCAAGAACTACAGAGCAAAAGAAAGTAGGGAAAGCATAAAAAAGGGAACATTTACTGAAAATCTACCAATCTATAAATAGAATCCTTTGAGGCAGCCATTGCATCCATTTTATAGATGAAGACATGAGTTCCCATAGGATTAATGGATTATTTATGTAAATATAGGTAATAACTATCAGAGACTTAAATCCAATACCAGCTAACTTTAAAATCTATCTGTCTGTCTATCTACCATTGGCCTGTCTCTTAAAAATCTGATAAAGGACAATGTAGGTGTTAAAGAAGTAGTTGATGCTAACACTGCACTAAGAAAAACTGAGAAATCAAGTAATATTCGGATTTTGAGCAGGGTAACAGACAGTCAATTTGAGAAGTGTAGTAGGAAAGAAAGGTGATCAGGGAATAAGTGATGAGAAGTAGGAAATGGGTGCTGAATGGTAAATGTTCTGCAAAATGGATAACACACACTGGTTACTGAAAATTAATTATATAAGGTATGGTACTGGCTTTTCAGATCTGGGCCATTAGGTATGTTCCCATTTAATCTCAGCTGCTTTATATAAAATATCAGACCAGTCCATTCAAATTATTGAGTACTTATTATCCACCAGTTACTGTATCAGAGACTGAGTTAATGAAACTTTATATGGTTCATCAAAATATATTTGCAAGAAAAAAATGGTTGGCAAAGAGATTCTTGATGATATTAAAACAGCTTCACAATGAATGCTTAAATTAATTGAATCATTCTTACAGATCAGTTTAAAGATGAGTGTTTTTGAATTACAAAAATAGCATATTTCTCTTGCCACTGTCTTGTGAGACAAAGACATAAGTGTTTTATGTACAATACAGAAATACGATTTGTAGGATTAAATTGTAAAGAGAAAGTCATATATATTTAAGAATGACCTAGACACCCTTCATGAAATTTGTCTCCAGGGACATCTCTCTTTCTGCCCAGTTACAGATATGAGTAAGGCAATAAAGCACCACAATAATCAGAGTTAATCAGCTTTGATGATTTCACCATATAAAGGTGGGGGTAGCACAGGACACCAAAACCAGACAGACAATCAAACTACTCCTCATTAAGCCATCTCAGGAAATGGTAACACTGCTGAATAGAGAATGCTAGTAGAGCGGGTGCTTGCTGCTGCTATCTTGTAAGGTCAGTGGGGCCAACTGCCTGAGATGGCCTCTGCATTTCTGTATTTGTAACATACACAGTAGCCCATATACTTTGGTCCTCTTTGCCAGATGGCAGAAAAATAAAATAAAAATCTGAATTGTACTATATCTAATTTATTTTAAATAGCTCAGCTGGAATTTCATCACCTTAACTCAATGGACAGGAGGTTGGGCAAGCTCTGGGAGATGGTGAAGGACAGGGAAGTCTGGTGTGCTGCTGTCCATGGGGTTGCAAAGAGGTGGACACAACTGAGCAACAAATATCTAATTTACTTCTTTAAGGTATGGGTTTCTCCTCTAGAAAAATGAGACTTGTTTTACAAAGTTAAAAAATAACCTTAAAATGAGGATATTCACAAAAATCCTCCTGAGGAGAGTCCCTGAGGATCAGAGGGTACTCAGCCATCATCCACTTTAGTGTACATTTAAAATATGTATACATATATATATATATATATATATATACTTAAGTATAGTTGATTTACAATGTTGTGTTAGTTTCAGGTGTAGAGCAAAGTGATTCAGTTAGATAAATATATATATATATATATATATATATATATATTTTATTTCCCGATTCTTTTCCATTATAGGTTACTAGAAGATATTGAGTCTAGTTCCCCAGGCTATCTAATAGGTCCATTTTGGTTATCTATATTATATATAGAAGTATGCATATGTTGATTCTAGTCTCCAAATTTACTCCCCTACTTTCTCTTCTGGTAGCTAAAAATTTGTTTTCTGTGTCTGTGGATCTATTTTTGTTTTGTATATAGGTTCATTTGTATCATTTTTTTAGATTCCACATATAAGCAATATCATGGTATTTCTCTTTCTGAGTTACTTAATATGATAATCTCTAGGTCCATCCATGTTGCTGCAAATTGCCTAATTTCATTCCTTTTTAAAGTTGAGTAGTATTTCAATGTGTATATACATTTACCACATTTATCCATTCATCTATCAAAGGACATTTAAGTGGCTTCCATGCCTTGGATATTGTAAATAGTGCTGCAGTGAACATTGGGGTACATCTATCTTTTTGAATTTGGTTTTCTCTAGAAACATCCCCAGGAATGGGACTGTAGGATCATTTGGTAGCTCATTCTTTTTATCCTTGTTTCAGTTTAACACAGGATTTTCTTTCTGCTTTCCTAACCTTTATATGTGTGTCAGGAGGCAAATTTGAAGCCATATATTCTTCTCCTCTCCCACTTAAATTCTTACCAAAAGTTAATTTGCTTGTAGAATTTATATTCCACAAGAGAGTAAGTCTCAAGAGAAGCTATTATGATTACCTGCCATTGAAAATTTCAGGAATTATAGAATAAATAAAATTGGGAAGGGATATTTCTGAGGGGAGGGAGGGTGTGTTTACATGACTCCTCCACCTAAAAACAACTGCTTAAACCTTATGAAAATGTGTTCTCAAATCTGCGTGCCTACTTTTATTTTATGGCATTTCTTTTCTTTGTTTTCTCTCTATGTACATTTTCCTCTGCCTGTGTACCTAAGAATGCCCTGAGTATACCACTGAGTAAATCTTCCAAGACTGCTGTGAGTATCCTGTAGTCACTGCTTCACAAACAGACTGGCAGCCAGTAGCTTACATGTGCTTCTGATTATGTTAATGAATTAGAGGTCAGGCCCTTTGACTCTTCAGTTAAAGCAATCTGAATCCAGTTAAAGGTAAAATTAAACTAGAAAGAGTTTTGGTTACCTCATAATCTCACCAAAAATAGCTAGTTTAATATGTAGAGAAATCTGGCATAAATGAGAGTCTCTTCTTTGATCTATGCACAACAAAGCTAGAAAATATAATTTCCTCAACTCTAAGAATGATAATAAAATATATATTTTACTCACTGAAGCAAATGCAATTACTCACATTTTCCACCTAATGCATGGTGGTAAATTCCATCACAACTTCACAAGGTGAAAATAGTCAAATATGGACAAACTTGGCTCCAAGTTTCAATCTGCTCCTTTGAAAGTTTGGAAAGACAGCTGCCGAGTATTCTAGCCACCTCCTGTTAACATAGAGCAATAAAGCATGGGGTAGAATACTACTTCCCAGAATGGGTTTCTGGGGTAAATGGGCTCTACTCACACATCAGGAAGTCAACACTGGGATTATTGGTGGTTCCCAGACTCAATGGAAATATTTTATTTGTGAATATGTATGAGTTCAACATAACTGAGAAAAAGAAATATAATAGAAAATATAGTTTTTAAAAGCCATAGACAACCAGTGATAAAAGCATTGGCCCCTCTCACGTTTCTCAGGGCCAAACCTACTTGTCCAAATCCATGAGCTATGGGAAGAGAAGAGGATCATAAGCATTTTAATTTCAGCCATGGGTTTGCAGGTTAAAGCAGTTGGGAAAGGCCATGTTCTTTAATAAAAGTCATTCCAGAAAGACTTCTCCCATGAGAAAAGAAATGATAAGGTATGGTATGGAAACAGAGATTCATATCCAACATAATATTTTCTTTCAAAGATCAGATTTAAAAAGACAAGGCAGATTAATTTGACTAATCATGAGGACTTGATAAAATATTGTACAACTGATTATTAATTCAAGTAGATTTGTGGTAAAATGTTATTAGTCAAGATTTATTAAGCATGGCAATGGCCTAAGCACTTTATATGTTTGAAATATTAATGCCCACACCTGATGAAGCAGTCCTATTATTATCTGCACTTCACAGATGAGAAACCTGGAGCAGAGAACTTAAGTAACTTTCCGCACAGCATATAACTGGTGGGAAGAGGAGCCATAGATACACCTAGGCTGATCTGAGTCAGCATTCTTAACCAGTGACCACACTAGACTCTAATTATTTCTTGAAAGTGTGCTTTTTTATATTACTACTACAATAGAGGAGAATGAGATCTTTAAATTAAATAAAATTAGGTCCTGAAATTAGGTTCTGGTCTTGCTTTGACACTAAATTTTGGTATCATTTAGGTTTCTATGAACAGCTCACCAACTTATCACAAAAAATAGCAGACCCTCTGAGGTCAAGGGAATAGGGAAATGCACAATTGCACTCATCTCACACGCTAGTAAAGTAATGCTCAAAATTCTCCAAGCCAGACTTCAGCAATATGTGAACTGTGAACTTCCTGATGTTCGAGCTGGTTTTAGAAAAGGCAGAGGAACCAGAGATCAAATTGCCAACATCCGCTGGATCATCAAAAAAGCAAGAGAGTTCCAGAAAAACATCTATTTCTGTTTTACTGTGCCAAAGCCTTTGACTGTGTAGATCACAATAAACTGTGGAAAATTCTGAGAGAGATGGGAATACAAGACCACCTGATCTGCCTCTTGAGATATCTGTATGCAGGTCAGGAAGCAACAGTTAGAACTGGACATGGAACAACAGACTAGTTCCAAATAGGAAAAGGAGTACGTCAAGGCTGTATATTGTCACCCTGTTTATTTAACTTATATGCAGAGTACATCATGAGAAATGCTGGACTGGAAGAAACACAAGTTGGAATCAAGATTGCTGGGAGAAATATCAATAACCTCAGATATGCAGATGACACAACCCTTATGGCAGAAAGTGAAGAGGAACTAAAAAGCCTCTTGATGAAAGTGAAAGTGGAGAGTGAAAAGGTTGGCTTAAAGCTCAACATTCAGAAAACGAAGATCATGGCATCTGGTCCCATCACTTCATGGGAAATAGATGGAGAAACAGTGGAAACAGTGTCAGACTTTATTTTTCTGGGCTCCAAAATGACTGTGGATGGTGACTGCAGCCATGAAATTAAAAGACGCTTACTCCTTGGAAGGAAAGTTATGACCAACCTAGATAGCATATTCAAAAGCAGAGACATCACTTTGCCAACAAAGGTTCGCCTAGTCAAGGCTATGGTCTTTCCTGTGGTCATGTATGGATGTGAGAGCTGGACTGTGAAGAAGGCTGAGCGCCGAAGAATTGATGCTTTTGAACTGTGGTGTTGGAGAAGACTCTTGAGAGTCCCTTGGACTGCAAGAAGATCCAACCAGTCCATTCTGAAGGAGATCAACCCTGGGATTTCTTTGGAAGGAATGATGCTAAAGCTGAAACTCCAGTATTTTGGCCACCTCATGCGAAGAGTTGACTCATTGGAGAAGACTCTGATGCTGGGAGGGATTGGGGGCAGGAGGAGAAGGGGACGACAGAGGATGAGATGGCTGGATGGCATCTCTGACTCGATGGATTTGAGTCTGAGAGACCTCTGGGAGTTGGTGATGGACAGGGAGGCCTGGCGTGCTGCGATTCATGGGGTAGCAAAGAGTCGGACATGACTGAGTGACTGATCTGATCTGATCTGAAGCATTTCCCAATTTATATTAAGCCATAAGAAACTTACTGAAATCATAGTTGCCTTTATCCTGTGTCAACTTAGTTTGAACTACCTTTCCAGAATTTCTTTTCCTAAAAGTGACTGAGTCAGAGTTGGCCACAAGAGAAATCTGTGTGAAATTTGTGAGGTAGAAGCAAAGAAGCAGGCATATTTATGATTTAAGACATGAACAGGGAAGACCCTATTGGCATTCACTTAAGTAACTGTTTTTGCTCTCACCCATCTTGGTGGTAGAGACAGCAGCCAGGCGTATTGGACTTCTTCCTTCAATATCCATGAAACATGGGTAGTGCACATGTGCAGAAAGGGTTCCGGCACACCCCACAAATCACCTGCATCATTGATGCTGGAGGCAGTGAGAGACAGATGTGGTTCTGGGGTGCCCTCACAGGTTCCTATGATTCCTGGATCTGTCCTACTTGATTTCTTTCTGCCCTTGGCAGCTGATGCCTTTGCTGATACTAGATCCATCAGCAGATGCGGGTGTGGCAAGCTGAAATAGACTGCTCTTTCAGACTTGGGTAACAATCACTTTACAGAATTTCTGATTCTGTGTCACTCCTGGTGGATCTTCTCTTATTGAACCCTGAGCACTATACCAGTTGTTCCTTGTGGATTGCTGTTAGCCAACTTTTAGAATTTGGGGTTGCAGATGCCATCAGAGGTAGCCTATTATGTGGAAAAAAGTCAAAGATCAGAAAAATGTAATATTTCCTTAAAACTGGAGTGGGGAAAAAAGTGCAATTGGGACAAAGAACATGCAATATACAAACAATTAAATAAAATATAGTATATAGTATTTATCAAGTGAATTTTACTCCTCCCATCCAGTATCTAGTCATATGTCATATAATGTAAGCATGCCATCATGCTTCATGGCAACACAGCAACATGAAACTTCTGAAGCAGGAACTGTCTTGCTCATAGAAACATGGAGGTAACTCTGATGTTGTCGAGTCACTCAGCTGTGTCTGACTGCAGCACAACAGGCTTCCCTATCCATCACCATCTCCTGAAGCTTGCTCAAACTCATGTCCATAGAGTCAGTGATGCCATCCAACCATCTCGTCGATGGTTGGACGATAAGATAAAACCACCTTTTATCTTAAATTTGTCCCAGCACCAGGGTCTTTTCTAATGAGTCAGCTCTTCTCATCAAGTGGCTGAAGTACTGGAGTTTCAGCATCAATCCTACCACTGAATATTCAGGATTGATTTCCTTTATGATTGACTGCTTTGATCACCTTGCAGTCCAAGGGACGCTCAAGCATCTTTTCCAACACCACAGTTCAAAAGTATCAATTCTTTGGCTCACCCCTCTTTATGGTCCAAATCTCACATCCATAACTGACTACAAGAAAACCATAGGTTTGACTATACAGACCTTGCTTGGCAAAGTAATGGCTCTGCTTTTTAATATGCTATCTAGGTTGGTCATAGCTTTTCTTCCAAGGAGCAAGTGTCTTTTATTTCATGGCTACAGTTACCATCTGCAGTGATTTCAGAGCCCAAGAAAATAAAGTCTGTCACTGTTTCCACTGTTTGCCAATCTATTTGCCATGAAGTGATGGAACTAGATGTCATGATCTTCATTTTTTGAATGTTAACCTTTAAGCCAGCTTTTTCACTCTCTTCTTTACTTTTACCAAGAGGCTCTTTAGTTCCTCTTCACTTTTTGCCATAAGGGTATGTCATGTGCATATCTGAGTTTATTGATATTTCTCCCAGCAATCTTGATTCCAGCTTGTGTTTCATCCAGCCCAGCATTTTTCATGATGCACTCTGCATATAAGTTAAATAGGCGGGGCAACAATATACAGCCTTGACATACTCCTGTCCCAATTTGGAACCAGTCTGTTGTTCCATATCCAGTTTTAACTCTTACTTCTTGACCTGCATACAGGTTTCTCAGGAGGTATATAAGGTGGTCAGGTAGTCCAATCTTTTTAAGAATTTTCCACAGTTTGTTCTGATCAACACACTGAAAGGCTTTAGTATACTCAATGAAGCAGAAGTAGATGTTTCTCTGTAATTCTCTTGCTTTTTCTATGATCCAGCGGATGTTGGGAATTTGATCTCTAGGTCCCCTGCCTTTCTAAATCCAACTTGTACATTTAGAAGTTCTCAGTTCATGTAATAGGACCAATGCTGAAGGCTAGCTAGGAGAATTTTGAGCATTACTTTTCTAGTGTGTTAAATGAGTGCAGTTGTACGGTAGTTTGAACGTTCTTTGGTACTGCCTTTCTTTGGGAATGGACTGAAAACTGATCTTTTCCAGTCCTGTGGTCACTGCTCATCTTTCCAAATTTGCTGGCATACTGAGTGTAGTACTTTAACAGCATCATCTTTTAGGATTTTAAATAGCTTACCTGGGATTCCATTACCTCCACTAGCTTTATTCGTGGTGATGCTTCCTAAGGCCCACTTGACTTCACATTCCAGGTTGTCTGGCTCCAGGTGAGTGATCACACCATTGTGGTTATCTGAGTCATGAAGATCTTTTTTTGTATAGTTCTTCTGTGTATTCTTGCCACCTCTTCTTAATATCTTCTGCTTCTGTTAGGTCCATACCATTTCTGTCCTTTACTGTGTCCATCTTGGCATGAAATTTTCCCCTGGTATCTCTGATTTTCTTGAAGAGATCTCTAGTCTTTCCCATTCTATTGTTTTCCTCTATTTCTTTGCATTGTTCACCTAGGAAGTCTCTCTTATCTCTCCTTGCTATTCTTGGAACTCTGCACTCAGATGGGCATAGCTTTCCTTTTCTCCTTTGTCTTTTATTTCTCTTTTTTTCTCAGCTGTTTGTAAGACCTCCTTAGACAACCATTTTGCCTTTTTGCATTTCTTTTTCTCGGGGGTGGTTTTGATCACTGCCTCCTGTACAATGTTTCGAACCTCTGTCCATAGTTTTTCAGGCACTCTGTGTATCAGATCTAATCCCATGAATCTATTTGTCACTTCTACTGTATAATCATAAGGGTCATACGTGAACGGCCCAATGGTTTTCTCTACTTTCTCCATTTAAGTCTGAATTTTGCAATAAGGAGTTCATGATCAGAGCCACAGTCAGCTCCTGGTCTCCCCCCTGCAAACACCTCCCTTCACCCCCCACCGCCCCATTCGACTACATAGATAACTCAGTATATCATTTATTCAGTGATTTGTACTTGGCTGCAGACCTGGCCTCCACATGAGCATAACTACATAATGAATAATGGCAGCAATAAATTGAATTTGATGTCATCAAACTAGCTAAATTCCATCTGAAGCGACCCTTAATAAAAATTAAATTTTCTCTAACACCACCCACCCACAAAAAATGAACAAAGGCAGCCTAGGGCATTTGTGTCCGTACTAGCTGCCAGAATCAAACTACATGTAATGACTAATACTAGTTGGGAAGAAAAAAAACTTCAAAGAGTTAAGAAACTTAATGAATTAAGCACATTCAACTCTGAAAGATAAAAGGAAATCCACAGCAAATTTAAGTACATCTAGGTTAGCCATCGGAGAAGGCAATGGCACCCCACTCCAGTACTCTTGCCTGGAAAATCCCATGGATGGAGGAGCCTGGAAGGCTGCAGTCCATGGGGTCGCTAAGAGTCTGACACGACTGAGCGACTTCCCTTTCACTTTTCACTTTCATGCATTGGAGAAGGAAATGGCAACCCACTCCAGTGTTCTTGCCTGGAGAATCCCAGGGACGGGGGAGGCTTCTGACTATGGGGTTGCACAGAGTCGGACACGACTGAAGCGACTTAGCAGCGGCGGCGACAGGTTAGCCATATCCGCTTCCCTGGTGACTCAGACGGTAAATATGGCCTGGTTTTCTCTGGACACCCAGGTCTATACTTGATTTACCAGAGAAAACATTTACAAACTTTTCTTTCATTCTCAAATATATCACAGTTTTGACAAAAATTATCTTTTACCCTAGTATCAAGCCAATCACATGGAGAGTGAAAATCAGGTGAAATAATAAAAGTAACTAACATGTATTGAGTCCTAGTATATGATAAGCATTGTCCTATGAAATTTAGCATATTCCTTATTTAGTCTTAGCAAAGCCCTCCACCATGAGGAAAGTATCATTAGCACTCTCTTTGTTAAGATGCCTGAGTCACATGGAAATTAGCAACTCATCAAACCCCATGTGTTTTTTTTTAAAACCATTAATCATTTCTTTATTATTATTATTTTTAAGGCCTTTGCTCTTACGACAAACTACAATAAGAAGGACAGGGGATAGAAATCCCCTAGGTCTGCATAAAGATGATCTCTTCAATTTCTTCCCCTCCAAAGGCTTCAGTTTCCCCATACATTTGCTACTGTTCTACAACAAACATTTGATGGTTGATTTTATGTGTCAACCTGGTCAGGCTATGGTGCCCAGTTATTGGGTTACACGCTACATGTTGCTCTGAAGGTATTTTGTAGATGTGATTTCAGTTGACTTTCAGTGAAGGAGATTACAGTCCATAAGTAGTTCCTTACACTGAATAAGGGTAGGCCTTTTTCAATCCTTTGAAGACCTTAAGAGCAAAACCTGAGATTTCCCAGATAAGAAGGAATTTGGCCTCAGGATCATACCACAGACATCCTGCCTGAGTCTCCATTTTTCTGGACTGCCCTATAGACTTGGTGAAGACTGTGACTTCAGTTTTTGCCCAAGTTTCTAGCCAGTGCATCTGCTCTACAGATTTTGGATGTGCTGGCCTCCACAACTGTGTAAACCAATAGCTCTTGAAAATATCTCTTTCTCTTTCACATCAGGAGCAATACTACTCTTTTTCCCACTTTACAGGTGAAAAAACTGAGATGTTAAAGTTACTGAGTAACTTAGTCAATGTTGCATAGTTACACAGTAATAAAGTATAATATTTATCCAAACCTATCTGACCTCAGAGATGTCATCAGTTCAGTTCAGTCACTCAGTCATGTCTGACTCTTTGCGACCCCATGGAATGCAGCATTTCAGGCTTCCCTGTCCATTACCAACTCCCAGAGCCTACTCAGACTCATGTCCATCACGTTGATGATGCCAACCAACCATGTCATCCTCTGTCATCCCCCTTCTCCTCCTACCTTCAATCTTTCCCAGAATCAGGGTCTTTTACAGTGAGTCAGTTCTTTGCATCAGGTGGCCAAAGTATTGGAATTTCAGCTTCAGCATCAGTCCTTCCAATGAATATTCAGGACTGATTTCCTTTAGGATGGACTGGTTTGATCTCCTTGCAGTCCAAGGGACTCTAAGAGTCTTCTCCAATACCACAGTTCAAAAGCATCAATTCTTCAGTGCTCAGTTTTCTTTATAGTCCAACTCTCACATCCATACATGACTATTGCCATGTCTAGTCACTAAATTATCTGCAACCAACCCCCAAAAGTCAACAAAACAGGGTGAGAAAAGTCATAACTTGAAGTCAAGGCTCCTAAACTTTAAATCAAGTTTTAAAATCTACCAACAAAATGCTCTTGAGTTCCCTCTTTAGGCTCCAAAATTTCTATCAATAATAGAGTAAAAAAGATGCCAATAACTTTGATATAAAGATAACAATATGTCAATACATAAAACTTTAAGCATTGTTTAAATTTTATTTCCTAGGTAAGCATTGTATCCTGGACTCTTTCTCCCACTGACCACAAATGTCCTAGGATATTGAACATTAAAATAAGTCTTGCATCAGAAGTCCTAGAACATAGCACCCAGTGTCCACACAATCCATTTTAATTCATTGACATTAAGACAAAGAACACCAGAACATTTTATCAGCATAGAGCTTTTGACGCAGCACCAATTTGACATGACTGAAGTGACTTAGAGCAGCAGCAGCAGCAGTGTGCAAGTACATATCCACTTAACATTTTAAAAAGGCAAACACTGAGGATCTGAAAATTTGTAAAAAATAAATAAGTAAAAATAGGATGAAATGAGTAAAGCAATTAAAGTGAAAAAAAAAACCTGAAAAAGCAATAAATATTAAAAGGTTGATAAAATGTTAGTGTTTGATGAAACAAAATGCCAATTAAAAATCAAAAAGAACACTATATCAGACATTGTGACACTGCAGAGAAATGAGAAATCTTAACAAAATCAGAAAAAAAAGTCTCCTTAAAGAAGAAATTTGCCAAATGTTTTAAAAAATCTTTCATGATGTACTTACTTTGTTCAGAATATTTCAAGTTCATGTGAAAGTCAATGTTCACAATACTACATTTTCATTATTCTTAAAGATGTAATAGTTTCTTTACTTAAATAGTTCAGAGTATTTTTCTTTAAATGAGCAGCAGCAACAGACATAAAGTGTGTTTATACTCAGCAGGAGGAAAGGTAAGAATCCAGAAGCAAGAATGACCATGGGAGAAATGAACAAAAACATCAAAGAAAAAAAAAAGCATAGAGGAAGCCAAAACAATGAGGAAAAGGCAATTTATTTTAGCAATATTGTGAACTGAGAAGAAAAAAATGGACAGTCTAATATGGCAACTTGCAAAGACAGATCCAAGTGAGCTTATTGGGTCATTTTATGTGTAAGTCAAATCATAACTAATAAGTTAAAGTACTGAAATCCATTTGGCATATTGTGTATGTTAAATGAAATTGTTTTGCTTTCCTAAGGTCAAGATACTTGGGAGAAGGTCAGGTAAACGGCTACATATACCAAAGGGGTTGTTAACGTTTTTATTGGTACATTGAGCCAACGTAGCTAATTCTACAAATTCAGAGTCTAGACCCCTTCAATGTACCCTCATTCACTGATGTTAATAGGAAAAGGGTCTGTAAGAGAGACAGATGAGAGTTAAGCTGGGAAAGAAAGTTCAGCTGTCTGTCTTTGTTCTCAGGACAGGAGAGAAGGATATACTAACTAGTTTCCTCAGCTCATTCTGTAGTCATGCTTTTCAGACCTTAGCTCTTTCCTCCCTTTTCTACTACAAAGAGCGCATATGGCCCCACAGCCTTGCACACAGACAAGTAAACGTGGCAATAAATTATCTTAAACACACCTGAACTTACGCTGTCCAGAGTCCAGCTTCCCCTAAAAGGGTTTGTTTTTCACATAATTCTAGATTTATTTTGCCATTTGAAAGTTTATTTTGGCTAGAGTCAAAATTTAATTTGTTCTTCAAAGAAACATAACAATGGACATACAAAGAGGAAGCCTTTGTTCACTCCCTGGGAGTTCTGAAAGGTAATAATTATAAAATGATAAGATTCTAAATGAAAATGTCACTTGGAAAGGCTGAGGTTGACAGCAGCACAGACCTATGTGAAAGGAAAAAAGTCACATTATATTCATGAACATAAATATAACCAGATGATGTAATTTTACATCTTTTGATGATTTATTATATAAATGTTTTATACATTTGAAATAAAATCTTTTCTAAAAATAAATGTTCATTAGAAGTCACAGAAAATCCTTCTTTTGAAGAATAGTCCTTATGAGCTAATATTATTATTAAGAGAATTAACATTAGATTGATAAAATAGCATAAACTAAAGAAAATTGATACATACATACACACATTGATTCAGAGAATAAGGCGTTATGACAGATACTTTTACATATTTCCAGTCATGTCATTCAGTCTGTATTGAACAACAGACCTGATAGCCACTGCATTATGGTTTCACTTGTTCCTCAGAAAGACACACACACACACACACACACACATCACATCACATCACATACACACATACACACCACCACCATATGACAGCAACTTTGGAATTTAAAAAAAAATCAAATGTCTGTTTTATAATTATACACACTGATTAGAAATCAGAAGCCAGCTTTGACCAAAGAATATGGCCCGAGGGTCTTTATTCACAAGGAGTTTCTATATTTTCTGTGTGTGGTGAAGTTAGGCAGGGTTCAGGAGAATGACTAACTTATCAAGACATGTTTCAGTTTTACCTTTCTAGGTTTCTAAGATGTGTGTCAGTAGAGTCATATGCTAGAAAACTGCATGGTACACTCATCTACACATATGAATAGATGCACACATGTGGGTGCATACACAGATGTGTCTTAGCAACCAAACTGGTCAGTTGCCTGGACATACGAACCTCCACCAAAACTCTACTAAAGGATCTCTGTAAGTTTCACAGAGTGCTAATCTGATGTGGAAGCAGCAGCAGGGCTGGTTTCCTAATACTGTCACTGTCTTTTGAGTTGTCACTTGATATCTCTGCATGAAATAACTGACACAGGGATGTTTCTTCCAGTCTGATTAGCGGATAGATTTCCTTATACCACAGAGAGACTCACATCTCTGTATATTTCTATTGTTTCACTCATCTGTATACACAGCCTTGACAAATCAAATGTATATGTCACCAGCTCCATTTTGTCTGTGGCCCTCAGCTTTAATCAAACCCTCAAACACGAGAGTTCCAGCTAACATTTATTGAAATTCAGTTCAGTTCAGTCATTCAGTCATGTCTGACTCTTTGCGACGCCATGGACTGCAGCATGCCAGGCTTCCCTGTCCATTACCAACTCCCAGAGCCAACTCAAACTCATGTCCATTGAGTCAGTGATCCCGTCTAGCTATCTCATCCTCTGTTGTCCCCTTTTCCTCCTGCCTTTAATCTTTCCCAACATCAGGGTCTTTTCCAAAGAGTCAGCTTTTCACATCAGGTGGCCAAAGTATTGGAGTTTCAGCTTCAGCATCAGTCTTTCCAATGAATATTCAGGACCCATTTTCTTTAGGATGTACTGGTTGGATCTCCTTGCAGTCCAAGGGACTTGCAAGAGTCTTCTCCAAAATCACAGTTCAAAAGTATCAATTCTTTAGCACTCAGCTTTCTTTATAGTCCAACTCTCACATCCATACATGACTACTGGGAAAACCATAGCTTTGACTAGACAGAACTTTGTTGATAAAGTAATGTCTCTGCTTTTTAGTATGCTAAAAAGCATGCTACTGCTGCTGCTGCTGCTAAGTCACTTCAGTTGTGTCCGACTCCGCGTGACCCCATAGACGTCAGCCCACCAGGCTCTCCTGCCCCTGGGATTCTCCAGGCAAGAAAACTGGAGTGGGTTGCCATTTCCTTCTCCAATGCATGAAAGCGAAAAAGTGAAAGTGAAGTCACTCAGTCGTGTCCGACTCTTAGCGACCCCATGGACTGCAGCCCACCAGGCTCCTCCATCCATGGGATTTTCCAGGCAAGAGTACTGGAGTGGGGTGCCATTGCCTTCTCCGTTTTAATATGCTAGTTGGTATAACTTTCATTCCAAGGAGTAAGCATCTTTTAATTTCATGGCTGCGATCACCATCTGCAGTGATTTTGGAGCCCCTCAAAATAAAGTCTGTCACTGTTTCCACTGTTTCCCCATCTATTTGCCATGAAGAGATGGGATTGGATGCCAAGATCTTAGTTTTCTGAATGTTGAGGTTTAAGCCAACTTTTTCACTCTTCTCTTTCACTTTCAAGAGGCTTTTTAGTTCTTCGCTTTCTGCCATAAGGGTGGTATCATCTGCATATCTGAGGTTATTGATATTTCTCCTGGCAATCTTGATTCCAGCTTGTGCTTCATCCAGCCCAATGTTCCTCATGATGTACACTGCATATAAGTTAAATAAGCAGGGTGACAATATACAACCTTGACATACTCCTTTACCTATTTGCAACCAGTCTGTTGTTCCATGTCCAGTTCTAACTGTTGCTTCTTGACCTGCATATTGATTTCTCAGGAGGCAGGTAAGTTGGTCTGGTATCCCCATAACTTTCAGAATTTTTCACAGTTTGTTGTGATCCACACAGTCGAAGGCTTTAGCATAGTCAATAAAGAAGAAGTAGATGTTTTTCTGGAACTCTTCCTTTTTTGATCATCCATTGGATGTTGGCAATTTGATCTCTGGTTCCTCTGCCTGTTCTAAATTTCTGAACATGTGGAAGTTCCCGGCATGTAGAGTATGAGAAACATTGAAAGGAAGTGTTGTGACTGTTGTGATGGCAAACTGCACGTTCTTGAAAAGAATAGACAAGTTGAGATAATATAAAGAGGGATCATCTGCAGTTGCACAGAATTCCCTGAAATTTAGGGAGCGAAAATAGACAATTTTCCATTCTGAATAATGTCTATGGAAATGTCATTATTTTATAAGAAGGAACATCATTCTCTAATGTAATCCTGTGAACAATTAACTGAATTTTTCATATTATATGCTTTTCAAATTTAAACAAATATCTATGATAGCATTTAGAATCCAGTGAAAACAAAGAGTAGAAGGATCAAATAATTTAATAAATATTTTCACTATATCATTTTAATATCAATCCTAGATTTGCCTCCTAATCAACTATACAAAAAATAATTTTTATGTCAACTTACCAAATAACCAATATCCATATCAGAACCAGTTCAATTTTAGTCAATATCCTTCCCTGTCATGTCAGATATATTTGTTTGACCTAATTTTATTAGTATTGCATTAAATATACTTTATTCTTTAGATGTAGGAGGCTTTTTTTTTAAGAAATTACAGCATCTTAGATATTTAGAACTAAATGTCAGTGATCATGTGATAGTGCTGCCTCTTTTCATTGATGGAGAAGCTCATTACAGAAGGTTTAAAGTAATTTCTTTATCCCTACAGCTGATTAATGACAAGACCAAGACTAGAAACTTGGTTTCTGTCTCCCAACTCAAAGTTCATAATATTACTCCACACTTACTAACCATCTTTCAAAAATTTTTTGCACTTACTAGAAATTATAAAACTTACAGAATGTGAGGAGTAGTGGTTAAATAAAAGGACTAATTTCTTTATTAATAAAAAATATTGTTTTGAATTGGCTCTCTATACATATTGAATGCGTGATTTGGGGCTACTTGTTTATCTATTTCTGTATATTCCATCTCTAGAAAAATTACATTAAGGCTTTGCAGGCTCATTTTAAGAATAAAAGCGTATTTTGCATTTAGACCATTTACCTCAGTACCTGGCAAACAACAAGTGCTCAGTGAACGTAAGCCATTAGTACAGCCCAAGTGTTGGAAACCTTTTTCTATAAAATGATAAACTGTAGATATTTTAAGTTTTTTGAGGTGTTGTAGGGTGAAAACAGACATAGCATTATGTAAAAAATGGGCTGTGTTTCAATAAAATCTTTTTAAAAAAACAATAACTGGTTAGATTTGGTCCATGGACTACAGTTTGTTGATGTCTTGCATGATCCACAGGTGGGGCTAATGGTAAAGACCCACCTACCAACGCAGGAGACATAGGAAACACAGGTTCTGTTCCTGGGTGGGGAAGATCCCCAGGAGAAGAGCATGGCACCCACTCCAGTATTCTCGCTTGGAGAATCCCCACGGACAGAGGAGCCTGGCAGGCTACAGTCCATAGGGTTGCAAAGAGTTAGACACGAAAAGCAACTTCACACACACACACACACACACACACACACACACGATCCACAACTGTCAAATCAGGCTGCCAAGAATTACAATTCTTCCTTGTTTTTTCATGCCCCAACCCCAACCCACCATGGAAACCCATGTGGAAAAAGATGTATACCTTGACAGTGAGACAGTAAATTCCTAGGCAGGTTAATAAGAAGTCTGGGGATCCCTGAGGAGATAGGGATCTGGAATTCTCAAGGAGGAAGAAAAGCCATTTATTTTTCCTTTATATTGCCTAGTCTTAGTCACATAAAATGTTTTTTTCTTTAAACCCTGACTGTGATTACACAAAAAACAACTCAGTTTAAATTCTGTACTAGAGATTATATAACAACAATGTATCCTGTTTGAGGACAGTTTCTCCTTCCTGAAAACCTTCTACTAATCCTGATATTTTAGAATGTATATTATAGTAGGATCTTTCTACTGTTTAGTTCTATCCTGTTATCCTAAAATGTAAATTGTGGGAGTGGGTCTGGTAAAATTTTTACAACCTTGAGACATTCTTTTGATTTATTGTAATAACTAATTAAATATATATATATCAGATCAGATCAGTCGCTGAATCATATCCGACTCTTTGTAACCCCATGAATCGCAGCACGCCAGGCCTCCCTGTCCATCACCAGCTCCCGGAGGTCACTGAGACTCACGTCCATCCAGTCAGTGATGCCATTCAGCCATCTCATCCTCTGTCATCCCCTTCTCCTCTTGCCCTCAATCCCTCCCAGCATCAGAGTCTTCTCCAGTGAGTCAACTCTTCGCATGAGGTGGCCAAAGTAATGGAGTTTCAGCTTTAGCATCATTCCTTCCAAAGAAATCCCAGGGCTGATCTCCTTCAGAATGGAATGATTGGATCTCCTTGCAGTCCAAGGGACTCTCAAGAGTCTTCTCCAACACCACAGTTCAAAAGCATCAATTCTTCGGCACTCAGCCTTCTTCACAGTCCAGCTCTCACATCCATACATGACCACAGGAAAGACCATAGCCTCGACTAGACGAAACTTTGTTGGCAAAATAATGTCTCTGCTTTTGAATATGCTATCTAGGTTGGTCAGAATTTTCCTTCTAAGGAGTAAGCGTCTTTTAATTTCATGGCTGCAGTCACCATCTGCAGTGATTTTGGAGCCCAGAAAAATAATGTCTGAAACTGTTTCCCCATCTATTTCCCATGAAGTGATGGAACCCGATGCTATGATCTTTGTTTTCTGAATGTTGAGCTTTAAGCCCATCTTTTCACTCTCCACTTTCACTTTCATCAAGAGGCTTTTTAGTTCCTCTTCACTTTCTGCCATAAGGGTGGTGTCATCTGCATATCTGAGGTTATTGAGATTTCTCCTGGCAATCTTGATTCCAACTTGTGTTTCTTCCAGTCCAGCATTTCTCATGATGTACTCCACATATAAGTTAAAGAAACAGGGTGACAATATACAGCCTTGACAAACTCCTTTTCCTATTTGGAGCCAGTCTATTGTTCCATGTCCAATTCTAACTGTTGCTTCCTGACCTGCATACAGATTTCTCAAGAGGCAGATCAGGTGGTCTGGTATTCCCATCTCTTTCAGAATTTTCCACAGTTGATTGTGATCTACACAGTCAAAGGCTTTGGCATAGTCAATAAAGCACAAATAGATGTTTTTCTGGAACTCTCTTGCTTTTTCCATGATCCAGCAGATGTTGGCAATTTGATCTGTGGATTCTCTGCCTTTTCTAAAACCAGTTTGAACATCAGGAAGTTCACAGTTCACATATTGCTGAAGCCTGGCTTGGAGAATTTTGAGCATGAATTTACTAGCATGTGAGATGAGTGCAATTGTGCGGTAGTTTGCGCATTCTTTGGCATTGCCTTTCTTTGGGATTGGAATGAAAACTGACCTTTTCCAGTCCTGTGGCCACTGCTGTATATATATATATATATATATATATATATATATATATATATATATATATAATTCCTTTGCTAAAGGCTAGTTAGTGGGGCACTCTCCATTCCCCTTCTGATGTCTATGTCAGAAACTTTCTCTCTCCATTTCTAAACTTTAATAAAACTCTGCTGCACAAAAGCTCTTGAGTGATCAAGCCTGGTCCCGGGTCCCAAATCTTCAGAGATCTTGAATCCAACACCATTCACTGTAAGCTATCAACAGGATACACATCAGATCAGATCACATCAGATAAGTGGCTTAGTCGTGTCCGACTCTTTTCGACCCCATGAATCGCAGCACGCCAGGCCTCCTCGTCCATCACCAACTCCCGGAGTTCACTGAGACTCATGTCCATTGAGTCAGTGACGCCATCCAACCATCTCATCCTCTGTCGTCCCCTTTTCCTCTTGCCCCCAATCCCTCCCAGCATCAGAGTCTTTTCCAATGAGTCAACTCTTCGCATGAGGTGGCCAAAATACAAAGATCTCAAATCACTTATGTCATTACTCTCAAGGATGCATTTAATTGTGTTTTATGGTTGCTTATTCAACCTGTCAAGATAAATAAACAATGAACCGAAGTTCATATATCTAACCAAATAAGGATGCAAACATGGACCTCACTGAAAACTCCATGCATGTTGCTTGCTGGTCACAGACTTAACAGATAAATGTAATAAGTGACATATGTTCTGAGGACTGGGTTGTTCTGTTTCTGTTGACAAAGGGAATTTCAAACATGTGAACCCCTAATGTATGTTATGATATGAAGGAAGACTTGAAAGAGAGTCAAAGATTTCACCTTGCAAATCTATGCCACTTGCATCTTCATAGCAAATCACTTAGATAAAGTACATAAGGAATTCTAAAGAAAATTTACTAAACTGTCTACAACTCATCCATCTTCCTGTTGGAAAAGACACCTCTGGATTCTTGTCTTTTATTTATGCCTTTAATTCATATGGAGTTTATTTTTGCATATGCTGTTAGGAAATGTTCTAATTTCATCCTTTCATTTTCATTCTTTTAAATATATCTGTCCAGTTTTCCAAGCACCATTTATTGAAGAGAAGCCACCCTTTACTCTAATGTAAGCAACTCTTACTCCCTATGATAGGAGGTTAGCTTGTACTATGATTGGTCAGTTGTAAGTCGTGTTTGACTCTTTGTGACCCCATGGACTGCAGCATTCCAGGATTCCCTGTCCTTCACTATCTCCATGCTCAGACTTGTGTCCATTGAGTCAGTGATGCCATCCAACCATCTCATCCTCTGTCATCCCCTTCTCCTCCTGCCCTCAATCTTTCCCAGCATCAGGGTTTTTGACAGTGAGTCTGCTCTTCACATGAGGTGGCCAAAGTTTTGGAGTTTCAGCTTCAGCATCAGTTCTGCTAATGAATATTCAGGGTTGATTTCCTTTAGGATTGACTGGTTTGATCTTGCTATCCAAAGAACTCTCAAAAGTCTTCTCCAGCACCATAATTTTAAAACATCAATTCTTCAGTGTTTAGCCTTCTCTATGGTCCAATTCTTATATATCCATACATGATTACTGGAAAAACTACAACTTTGACCATATGGATCTTTGTCAGCAAAGTGATGTCTCTGCTTTTTAATATGCTATCTAGGTTTGTCATAGGTATTCTTTCAAGGAGGAAATGCCTTTCGATTTCATGGCTCCAGTTACCATCTGCAGTGATTTTGGAGCCCCCAAAATAAAACCTGCCATTGTTTCTACTTTCTGCCCATCTACATAGCATGAAGTAGATGCCATGATCTTAATTTTTGGAATGTTGAGTTTTAAACCAGCTTCCACTTTCCTCTTTCACCTTCATCAAGAGGCTATTTAGTTCCACTTTGCTTTCTGCCATCAGAGTGGTATCATCTGAATATCTGAGGTTGTTGATATTTCTCCCAGTGTTGATTCCAGCTTATGATTCATCCAGCCTGGCATTTTGCATGATGTACTCTTCATATCAGTTACATAAGCAGGTGAGAATATACACACCCTTTGCATAGTTCTTTCCCAATCTGGAACCAATCCATTGTTCCATGTCTGGTTCTAACTGCTGCTTATTGACCTGCATACAGGTTTCTCAGGAGACAGGTAAAGTGGTCTGGTATTTCTATCTCTTTAAGAATTTTTCAGAATTTATTGTGATTCACACAGTCAAAAGTTTTAACATAGTCAATGAAGCAGAAGTAGATCTTTTCTGGAATTCCCTGACTTTCTCTATGATCCAAAGGATATTGGCAATTTGAACTCTGGTTCCTCTGCCTTTTCTAAATCCAGTGTGTACATCTGGAAGTCCTCAGTTCACATACTGTTGTAAACTAGCTTGAAGGAGTTTGAGCATTAACTTGTAGCATGTGAAATGAGCACAATTGTTTGGTAGTTTGAACATTTTTTGGCATTGCCTTTTCTTGGGATTGGAATGACCTTTTCCAGTCCTATGACTGTTGCTGAGCTTTCCCAAATTGCTAGCATAGTGAGTGCAGCACTTTAACAGCATCATTTTTAAGAATTTTAAAAAGCTCAGCTGGAATTCCACACCTCCACTAGCTTTATTCATAGTAACACTTCCTAAGGCCCACTTGATTAATACACCAGAATGTCTGGCTCTAGATAAGGGACCACACTATTGTGGTTATCTGGGACATTAAGACCTTTCTGGTATAGTTTATTTTGTGTATTCTTGCCACCTCTTCTTAACATCTTCTGCTTCTGTTAGGTCCTGATGTTTCTGTCCTTTATTGGGCCCATCTTTGGATGAAATATTCCCCTAATTAGTATCTCTAATTTTCTTGAAATCTCTAGTCTTTCCCATTCTATTGTTTTATTCCATATCTTTGCATTTTTCACTTAACAAGCCTTTCTTAGCTTTCCAAGCTATTCTCTGGAACTCTGTATTCAGTTGGGCATATTTTTCTCTGTCTTCTTTGCCTTCTGCTTCTCTTCTTATCTCAGCTATTTGTAAGGCCTCCTCAGACAAGCATTTTGCTCTCCTGCATGTCTTTTTCTTTGGGATGACTTTGGTCACCACCTCCTCTACAACGTTACAAACCTCCATCCATAGTTCTTCAGGCACTCTGTCTACCAGATCTAATCCCTTGAATCTATCTGTCTCCTTCTCTGTATAAGAATAAGGGATTTGATTCATGTCATACCTGAATGTTCTAATGGTTGTTGCTACTTTCTTTAATTTAAGCCTGAATTTTACAATAGGGAGCTCATGATCTGAGCCACAGTCAGCTTTAGGTCTTGCTTTTGCTAACTGTATCAAGCATCTCCATCCTCAGCTGCAAAGAATATACTAATTTTGTATGAGTGGGTTAAGTCCATTGGTGAGAAGTGCTCTCCTAGCCATGGGCATTGGTTCAAAAATGTATAAATTTCCAACCAGAGACATTAAGATAAGGTTTCCTGAAATGCCTGGGAAGGAAAGAGGTGTCCTTTTCCCTGAAAAAAAAAAATAATAGCAGATGGGAGATCTGCTATCTTCTTCTTTTCAGATAATGTGAATGGTGGGGACAGTGCCTGACACCCTAGGGCCAGGCAATAGAGCATGAATGATATAGAGACTTTGTGCTGCTACTAAGTCGCTTCAGTCATGTCCGACCCTGTGTGACCCCATAGACGGCAGCCCACCAGGCTCCCCCGTCTCTGGGATTCTCCAGGCTAGAACACTTGAGTGGATTGCCATTCCCTTCTTCCAATGCATGAAAGTGAAAAAAGTGAAGTCGCTCAGTAGTGTCTGACTCTTCACAACCCCATGGACTGCAGCCTACCAGGCTCCTCTATCCATGGGATTTTCCAGGCAAGAGTACTGGAGTGGGTATAGAGACTTTGTAGGAGAATGCAATGGCACCCCACTCCAGTACTCTCGCCTGGAAAATCCCATGGACGGAGGAGCCTTGTAGGCTGCAGTCCATGGGGTCGCAAAGAGTCGGACACGACTGAGTGACTTCACTTTCACTTTTCACTTTCATGCATTGGAGAAGGAAATGGCAACCCACTCCAGTGTTCTTGCCTGGAGAATCCTAAGGACGGAAGAGCCTGGTAGCCTGCTGTCTATGGGGTGGCACAGAGTCGGACACGACTGAAGCGACTTAGCAGCAGCAGCAGCAGACAATATTAAAACCTACCAAGTGAATGTCTTTTATTATCATAATTCACTGTAATTCTGAAAATTCTCAATGATAAAATATCCTCTCTATTGAGGGTAGACCACTCCAGAGAGGGCCCCACCATTACCTTATCGGTACCCACTGCCTTCGCACAAAGCAAGAAACTTTCAGACAAAGGCTGAGAATAAAATAAGTCTGATTTAGGTGATATCACGGAGTTCTGGATTTGGTCATGCCAAAGACGAACCTTTGCCAAAGACAAGCTTCTCAGCATTCTGTTGGAAGAGAACCAAGATTTCTTTTCTTCAAACACCCTAATCTTAAAGTTTTTGTTTTTTTATTATAAATCAAAATTTACAGGTATCAAACTCATCAATACTTTTATACTTTAATGACTGTTAACCACTTATAGGGCTTCCCAGGGGGCTCAGCAGTAAAGAATCCACCTGCCATGTAGTAAATGTGGGTTTGATCCCTGTGGTTGAGAAGATCTTCTGGAGAAGGAAATGGCAACCCACCCCATATTCCTGCCTGGGAAATCCCATGGACAGAGGAACCTGGATATAGTCTATAGGGTGGCAAACAATCGGACACAACTGAGTCACTGAGCGCACACACACATACATACATAGCAGTTACTGGAAACATGAAATTTCAGTGTTAAAACTCACTGTGATGCCTTTTATTAGAAATGTTAGAATTAGCTATGTCCAGAAGACTTTATTTCATATATTGTGATGTTTTAGTCTTAAAAAAGTAAATAAATAAAATAGCTATTTTAATCCTCTTTATCTCACTGTACAACAAAATAATGTTATACACACAGGTACAGTATGAATATGACCAACCTAGACAGCATATTGAAAAGCAGAGACATTACTTTGCCAACAAAGTTCTGTCTAGTCAAGGCTATGGTTTTTCCAGTAGTCATGTATGGATGTGAGAGTTGGGCTATAAAGAAAGCTGAGCGCCAAAGAATTGATGCTTGTGAATTGTGGTGTTGGAGAAGACTCTTGAGAGCCTGTTGGACTGCAAGGAGATCCAACCAGTCCATCCTAAAGGAGATCAGTCCTGGGTGTTCATTAGAAAGACTGATGTTGAAGTTGAGTCTCCAATATTTTGGCCACCTGATGCGAAGAGCTGACTCATTTGAAAAGACTCTGATGCTGGGAAAGAATGAAGGTGCGAGAAGGGGATGACAGAGGATGAGATGGTTAGATGGCATCTCCACCTCAATGGACATGAGTTTGGGTAAACTCCAGGAGCTGATGATGGAGGAAAATGGTCTGGCCTGCTGCAGTCCATGGGGTTCCAAAAAGTTGGACATGACTGAGCAACTGAACTGAAGAGTATAAATATATACACATACATGTATATATACAATGTATACAGACACACACACATACATTTGGTTGGTCCAGACTTTTTATCAGCCTCCTCCATAAACTTGTTTAAAACAATACATACTTGCATTTAGGTTTAATCACTACAAATATCCTTCAAACAGAATTATATGTTCTTGTTTTATTTAGGCAGCAAATATAAACATGAGTTCCATTTTTATTTTCAGCTTAAATTTGTGTAGATATTGGGAGAAAATCTGTAATAATTCCCCTCAACCTCTAAAGTATGCTTTTAATGACCTACCCTGAATAGAGAAGGAAGAGTAAAAGATGGTCCATTCCTCCTAACCCCCATTATAGCATCAGTCTTATGATAGTTATCTTCATCCTGAGGAAGCTTGGTTTTAAGTCTCCCTTTGAATGCTGTCTGATGCATGACTATTAGCAACATGCCCTTTGCCCATATTTGACTTTCTCTGAAATATATACAATGACAATTAATAACCTTTTCAAAGTGCAATGAAATTAGCTTTCTGATTATGTGATTTAATTGCTACAATAGTAAGACCAGGTCACTTGCACTGCATCTTCACAGAACAATCTGATCTAATGTACTGAAGGACATAAGATAAGAGGGAACATGGTGACCTAAACTAGAAAGAGATAATCTGCATTTTAACAAAGTCTGAAATGAAAAAAGTGATTACACATATATCCTAATATTTTTACTACTGATTAGTAGATATTCTCCTGATTGTACAATACAGATGGTAAGTTAGAAAACATTTTTATTCAAAGCTTTATTAATGGCAAAGTATATATAGTATGCCTGATTTGCCAAGAACTATTCTAGGCACCTACTTATAATAACTAAGTAAATTACTATAAGGAAGATACTATTATTATCACTGTTCCCTTTAAAAATATGAGAAAACAGGCAGAAAGAATTTAAAAATCTGGACATGGTCTACAGTTAGTAAGGAGTAGAGTGAGCATTTGAACTAAGGCAGTTTGAGTCAGAAACTAATGTCCATAAAAATCACTCTGCTGTTTCTCAGAAGGATTCAAGGATTGTACAGTGATATAATTGCACTAAGGAAGAATCTATTTGGGTTTCTGTTCCAGGTTAAGGTGGTGTAAGCACACTGTCTATGACAGGACAGAAATATAAACCCTGCACAGAAGCTATGGTGGTGGTAGTGGTTTAGTCGCTAAGTCATGTCCGACCCTTGCGACCCATGGACTGTAGCCCTCCAGGTTCCTCTGTCCGTGGGATTCTCCAGGCAAGAATACTGGAGTGGGTGGCCATTTCCTTCTCCTTTTATAGTAACTCTAAAAATGTATTGAGTACTAGGGAAGGTTGCTACTACTGCTACTGCTAAGTCACTTCAGTCGTGTCCGACTCTGTGCGACCCCATAGACGGCAGCCCACCAGGCTCCCCTGTCCCTGGGATTCTCCAGGCAAGAACACTGGAGTGGGTTGCCATTTCCTTCTCCAATGCATGAAAGTGAAAAGTAAAAGTGAAGTCGCTCAGTCGTGTCCGACTCTAGCGACCCCATGGACTGGAGCCTACCAGGATCCTCCATCCATGGGATTTTCCAGGCAAAAGTACTGGGGTGGGGTGCCATTGCCTTCCCCGAGGGAAGGTTAGTGGAGGGAAAACTGAAGTATCAAATGAGCTGGCAGCGAGCCTGCCATTTTATTTTTCCTCTGGGTCTCCCAACCTGATTTTAATGCACCCAAAACTGGAAGTAGACACTGGGCTACAGTCAAAGAGAGCACCAAGGAAAATCTTCTGGTGCTGGTTTGGAAGGTAAGAAAGGGAATGCTAATGCTGGGCACAGGGTAGATACCCCTCATGTTCATTTTGATGTATCTTTTTTTTTCCATTAAAAAATGCATCATTTTATTGTGCATGAGCCCCCAAGCAATCCAACAATGGTAGTAACAGTATGAGCAGTGGAGGCCCAGTGGAACCACAGCTGAGTCAAGGGGAATCTTCTCTGCTTAAGAGAGATGTGGTCCCAAGGAGGTAGCAAGTGTATGATTCTTTCAATGTCTATCTCGCTTGCTCTCTCTTTTCCTATCTCCCTCTGTCTTCTTACCTTTTTGGTCCAGATGTCAGCACCATCCTAAAAGGACACAGCAGAACAGGGCAACTAAATCCTCCAAAACTCACACGCTATTAAATTGGCAATCTTACTACTTTGAGAACTATTAAAGAAATTAATAAATAATTAAACTATTAATTAACTATTTATTTAATAGTTCTGCCCACGTCCGAGGTCAGGGGCAACAGCCAAGAGGAGCTACGCCATGTCCGAGGTCATGGGCAGCAGCCGAGAGTGCCAGGCTGTGACGGCACTATTAAAAATAGTTATTTATTAACTATTCAATAATTTAAACTATTAAATAATTGACTTTATTTGGGGGGCTCCAAAATCACTGCAGATGGTGACTGCAGCCATGAAATTAAAAGACGCTTACTCCTTGGGAGGAAAGTTATGACCAACCTAGATAGCATATTCAAAAGCAGAGACATTACTTTGCCAACAAAGGTGATGGACAGGGAGGCCTGGCGTGCTGCAACCCATGGGGTCTCAAAGAGTCGGACACGACTGAGCAACTCAACTAAACTGAACTGAAAGAAATTGTATTTATAACTTAAAGCTTTCCATAAAAGCTATCACTAAACCTAAACAATTTTTCTGGTGAATTCTACCAGATTTTCAAAAGAGAGATAACACAAATTCTACACAATCTCTTCCAGAATATAGAAGACAGAATATTTTCCAAATTGTTTTACAAAATTCCATTACCCTGATATTCAAATTAGAAGGAAACATTTTTTAAAAAGTACTAATCAGGCACTTCCGGTGATCCAGCGGTTAACTGCCCTTGCAATTCTGGGGACACTGATTTGATCCCTGGTCTGGGAATGGGATTCTCCAGGCAACAATACTGGAGAGGGTGGCCATTTCCTTCTCCTTTTATAGTAACTCTATAACCAGGGAAGCCTGATTAGTACTATTTAAACCCACATGCAGCAGAGCAACTAAGCCGGTGGCAACTAACTAACCCTTGCAAGCCTCAGCTACTGAAGCCCACTCTCCCTAGAGCCTGTGCTCCACAAGAGAAGCCACTGCATTGACAATCCCACACACCACAATGAAGGGCTTTCTGCAACTAGAGAAAGCCCATGTGTAGCAACAAAGATCTATCACAGCCAAAAAATAAAATAAATTAGTCTTTAAAATAAAGTACTCATCAATCCCTCATGAACTTCAGGACATGACCAAGTCATGTTTATCCTGGAAATGCAAGGTGTTGAAAATTTGAATATTCAGATATTAATCAATCTGATACCCCCATATTAATAGTCTAAATTAGAATGTCCACATCATCAGATCAATGGATATAAAAATATTTTTAAATTTATGATTCTTTTATGTTAAAAACTCTCAGTAAATAAGGAGTGGGAGAGGATCCTCAATTAGGTAAAGAATATCTACACAAAACAACCTGCTGAAAAATGCATGCTTTCTTGCAAAGATGTTCTCCAGTTTCACTGTTCCTATTCAACATGATACTGGAAATCCAAGCTAGCACAGAAAGAAAATCAGTCTCAAGATCAAAAGGAAAAAAACAAATCCATTTTTATTCAAAGACAACATTATCATCTACATGTAAAATTCTAAGAAAATTACAAAAACATTCCTAGAACTAGTAAGTGATCTAGAAAGTTTGCAGGATGCAAGGCCAATGCAGAAAAATTCAGTTTTTATACAGGAAGCAATGTACAATTGAAAACCCAGATCAAGTGATCAATACCCTCAAATATTAATATCCATTTATCAAGGTAACAAAATAAATGTATATACCTCTGGTCATATAAAGACTAGACCTGTAAATCAAAGATGGTTTTGTTCTCTTTTCCTCAAAGAATTAGGGGGCCATCTCAATGATATCAAAGGACTGACACAACCATTTACCTATGTTGGAATGTTTTACTTTCTATCATTTAGCTTACGGGAGAAGCCCCCCATCCCAAATTCCTATCATGTTAATATCAGCTATGGTGGGTTTAGTTAGACTCATTTCGGTAATCCATTTACAAACACTTTTGTGGATTATGCTGGGGTTTAAAAAATTCTCTAATTAGGACAATCAGTTGGAACTTTGATCTGAAAAGCTTTCCTACAGCTTCATGTGGTGTGATTTATGAAGGTAACCATGTAATAGTGTCTTCAGAGTGGAAAAGATTCAGATTACTGTGAGGGGTACTCAAATAAAGAAAGAGGGAACCAGTAGTTAAAATTTTAGGTACCTTCCATATCATTAATCTTTCACTAGCCTTCTACAACAAACCTTTCAATTGAGGTGATTATGGAATTCTGAAGCCTTTTGGAATTTCTGAATACCAATTAAAATAGGTAAAGTTGTTTAAGATAAACGCTCTTTAAAATTATAACAATTCAGATGCTTCTGCAATTTAAATGATCCATGGAGCTAGCCCTATATGTATTTTTTCCCTGCTAATCTAATTTTCAGTTCAGTTCAGTTGCTCAGTCATGTCCGACTCTTTGCGACCCCATGAATCACAGCACGCCAGACCTCCTTGTCCATCACCAACACTTGGAGTTCACTCAAACTCATGTCCATCAATTCAGTGATGCCATCCAGCCATCTCATCCTCTGTCTTCCCCTTTTCCTCCTGCTCCCAATCCCTCCTAGCATCAGGGTCTTTTCCAATGAGTCAGCTCTTCGCATGAGGTGGCCAAAGTATTGGAGTTTCAGCTTCACCATCAGTCCCTCCAATGAACACCCAGGACTGATCTCCTTTAGAATGGACTTGTTAGATCTCCTTGCAGTTCAAGGGACTCTCAAGAGTCTTCTCCAACACCACAGTTTAAAAGCATTAATTCTTCAGCACTTAGATTTCTTCACAGTCCAACTCTAACATCCATATATGACCACTGGAAAAACCATAGCCTTGACTAGACAGACCTTTGTTGGCACAGTAATATCTTTGCTTTTGAATATACTATCTAGGTTGGGCATAACTTTCCTTAAAAGGAATAAATGTCTTTTAATTTCATGGCTGCAGTCACCATCTGTAGTGATTTTGGAGCCCAGAAAAATAAAGTCTGACACTGTTTCCACTGTTTCTCCATCTATCTACCATGAAGTGATGGGACCAGATGCCATGATCTAAGTTTTCTGAATGTTGAGCTTTAAGCCAACTTTTTCATTCTCCTCTTTCACTTTCATCAAGAGGCTTTTTAGTTCCTCTTCACTTTCTGCCATAAGGGTGGTGTCATCTGCATATCTAAGGTTATTGATATTTCTCCCAGCAATCTTGATTCCAGCTTGTGCTTCTTCCAGCCCAACATTTCTCATGATGTACTCTGCATATCAGTTAAATAAGCAGGGTGACAATATACAGCCTTGACGTACTCCTTTTCCTATTTGGAACCAGTCTGTTGTGCCATGTTCAATTCTAACTGTTGCTTCCTGACCAGCATATAGGTTTCTCAAGAGGCAGGTCAGGTGGTCTGTTATTCGCATCTCTTTCAGAATTTTTCAGTTTATTGTGATCCACACAAAGGCTTTGGCATAGTCAATAAAGCAGAAATAGATGTTTTTCTGGAACGCTCTTGCTTTTTTGATGATCCAGCAGATGTTGGCAATTTGATCTCTGGTTCCTCTGCCTTTTCTAAAACCAGCTTGAACATCTGGAAATTCACAGTTCACATATTGCTGAAGCCTGGCTTGCAGAGTTTTGAGCATTACTTTACTAGTGTGTGAGATGAGTGCAATTGTGCGGTAGTTTGAGCATTCTTTGGCATTGCCTTTCTTTGAGATTGGAATGAAAACTGACCTTTTCCAGTTCTGTGGCCACTGCTGAGTTTTCCAAATTTGCTGACATACTGACTGCAGCACTTTCACAGCATCATCTTTCAGGATTTGAAATAGCTCAACTGGAATTCCATCACCTCCACTAGTTTTGTTCATAGTGATGCTTTCTAAGGCTCACTTGACTTCACATTCCAGGATGTCTGACTGTAGGTGAGTGATTACACAATCGTGATTATCTGGGTCATGAAGCTCTTTTTTGTACAGTTCTTCTGTGTATTCTTGCCATCTCTTCTTAATATATTTTTTCTTTTGTTAGGTCCATACTGTTTCTGTCCTTTATCGAGCCCATCTTTGCATGAAATGTTCCCTTGGTATCTCTAATTTTCTTGAAAAGATCTCTAGCCTTTCCCATTCTGTTGTTTTCCTCTATTTCTTTGCCTTGATCACTGAGGAAGGCTTTCTTATCTCTTCTTGCTATTCTTTGGAACTCTGCCTTCAGATGCTTGTATCTTTCCTTTTCTACTTTGCTTTTCGCTTCTCTTCTTTTCCCAGCTGTTTGTAAGGCCTCCTTGGACAGTCATATTGCTTTTTTGCATTTATTTTCCATGGGGATCTTCTTGATCCCTGTCCCCTGTACAATGTCATGAACCTCCGTGCATAGTTTTAGGAAAGAAAAATATTTACCACAGTTCTTTTCCAGGAGACCTGGCAGGCAGAGGTCCAGAAGACTGTGGTTTAACCCAAGACTCGAAATTATTTTGGAGTGTCAAAAGAACCCCAATTTGGCCATCTCAGGGCCAGAGTTCCTTTCCCTCCCAATTAAATACTAGCAAGCAGTACAAAAACCCATCTGGTGGTCCCATAGGTAGCTCTTTACAAGTGAACTGTTTGGCTTTTGAGACACTATTAATGCCATAGCCTAATGCAGCATGAGATACGTTCTGAACAACTTTCTGAGGATAGTGCGATGGATCGCACAAAGTGACGCTTCTAAGTCTAGTACACCAAGGAGTTACCCTTGGTCCAGTTCCCTTCGACTTCTGTGTGGCTTGAGTTCCCCCTGCGAAAGCCTAAAACCACCCTGGGTGCTCAGAACATCCGTTTATCTGCCTGTCTCGGGGCAGACTAGAAGACATGTGGGAGTGCATCATCTTGCAAGGACTAATTCTCCGATGCTCTGCAAGCTCCTCACACGCTCTGCAAGGTCCTTTGTAGCCTTTATTTTTCCATTTATTCTGAGTAACTCAGTCTCTTATGTCACCACCAATAGTTTAGTTTGAACCATATATCAACTTTTTTTTTTTTTATGTAAGCCAAATTTAACAAAAGATCAGTCACTCGTGTGTCCCCGGGCCTCTTGTCCTGACCCCTTAGGCCCACCTGGATATGCACCGGTGGCACTTTTAGACTCCAAGTCTGAAAAGAAAACCACCTCAGATAAAATGTTTAGGATTATCACCCAAACAGTGAGATCCTGGGATCTGAATACCAGGAAAACTCACGGGAACACCTGAGGAGCCCTGAGAAGCTGTTGGAGCTCCGAGGGCCCACACTGGCACCAAGCATCATCCCAGGTGGGCTTCTGGTGACTTCTGACTGGTGTCTCTGATATCATACAGGTTGTGCCAAGTATATGTCATTGAAAAATTAATCAATCTAAGAAAGAAATGGAAAATTTTATTCAGGCTAAATTTGAGGAGTATAATCTGGGAAGAGCACCTCAGAAAGCTTCCAAAGCTATTCTGCCCATTAGAAATGAAGGTACCTTGATAATAAGTTTCTTGAGACAGAGAGCTGTACATTAAATGATGTATTATTAACAGTTTGCATGCCTGTGTGCTAAATTGCTTTAGTCCTGTCAGACTTTTTGTGACCCCATGGACCTTAGCCCACCAGGCTCCTTTGTACAAGGGATTTCCAGGCAAGAATACTGGAATGGGTTGGAATTTCCGCCACCAGGGGCTCTTCCTACCCTGGAATTGAACTGGTATCTCCTGCACTGCAGGCAGATTCTTTACTACTGAGCCACCAGGAAGCCCACTGACCGTTTACACAATCCGAATCTAAGCATCATTGTGGCTCTTTACAAGATTAAGAAGGAACATTGTCTTTTAAGGAGTTGTCAATGTTATGCTATGCTATGCTAAGTCACTTCAGTCGTGTCCGACTCTGTGTGACCCCATAGATGGCAGCCCACCAGGCTCCCCCCGTCCCTGGGATTCTCCAGGCAAGAACACTGGAGTGGGTTGCCATTTCCTTCTCCAATGCATGAAAGTGAAAAGAGAAAGTGAAGTCGCTCAGTCATGTCTGACTCTTAGCGACCCCATGGACTGCAGCCTACCAGGCTCCTCCGTCCGTGGGATTTTCCAGGCAAGAGTACTGGAGTGGGGTGCCATTGCCTTCTCCATGTCAATGCTAGGAGTGTGTTATATGGCTCTTTCTGGTTGAGCAGGTGTTCCTGCTGATGGGGAGGTTGGTCAAATTATAATGCAGGTACAGGATTCACAGTGGGGGTAGAGAGGAGACCAAAGGGCAGAGAAAAATTTTATATTTAAATTTTTCTTGTGTTGACATGAAATATGAATGTTATTTCATAATAATAAACTACATATATATAATTATATATAATGCTATATATGATGTATTTTTGTTTAGTCACTAGGCTCTGTCTGACTCTTTGTGACCCGATGACCTGTAGCCCACCAGGCTCCTCTGTCCATAGGATTTTCCAGTCAAGATTACTAAAGTGGGTTGCCATTTCCTTCTCCAGGGTATCTTCTGGACACTGGAATTGAACTGATATCTCCTGCACTGCAGGCAGATTCTTTACTGATGAGCCATCAGCCCCATACATAATGTATATTAGTATATCATTTTATACATAACATAAAATTAGTGTTATATAGTAATAGTACATATATATTAATTTCTTATCTTATTATATTATAAATCTTGTAATAACATTTAAAATCATTTTTGAAAAGTACATTTATTTTCTATAGGCTTCTTTAAAATACTCTATGCCTAAGAAATATAACAATTACATTCAAATATCAACAGTTAAATCAAATCTTATACTAGTATCCATTTGATTGCTTCTAATAGCTCCCCATAAGCCATTCTGAGCCACTGAAGTTTCAGTACTGAAAAATGTGTAAAAAAGTCTCACCTAACTGTTTCATTTATATATGAGGAAAATGATGTCTGGAAGTGTTAAGAAACTTTTCCAAATTAGGCCATAAGTCCAGATCGTTTTACAAGGTTAAATACTCTGACCCTAAAGCAAATATTTCCAGTTGAGTTTCTTTCCTCCTTTCCTCTATTCTGTAACATACAGCAACATATTTTCTGTTAAAACCAAGTATTCCTTTCCCTGAAATACTTCACAGGCCTGCCTGATTCCTCAGAGTCCAATAAGCACACATTTATATTTATTTCTCTGTCTTAAATTTAAAAATCTGTCACTGAATTATTTAATACAAAATATATCTCAATTTTTTTTTTCTTGAGCATATAATATTTTCAAAAGAGATAATAAGCTTCATGAAGACAGGAGTTAAATTGCATTTGATTTGGTTACCCTACTGTACATAACATATGGTCTTGAGGACATTATATCAAAAACATTCAATATAAAAAAAAAAGCACTCAATAATGCTTGTCAATTTTAATGACGAGCAATTAATTTGATGGTGAAAATTGTTTCTTATTATTAAAAAAAAAACATACTCCAGAAAAAGACATTTGTGAAAGATATATATGTGAAAATAAGCCATGTAGGTAATATATTGTTACATTTATTTAAAAAGAAGCCTTTGGCATTCTCCCACACTTTTCTCACCATTATCTCCATCTGTAATAATAAAACATATCTTCTGATTACAGCTATTTCTGTTATCTCAAGCCTGAATCTAATTTATTTGCTATTCAACCTTACTTTTCCTGTTACAAGAGTTGTTTTTCCTGTAATGCAATCCAAAGTTTTGATTTAAAAGGTAGAAAGCACTTTTTACTCCAAAATGTGATATTTTAAATTAAAAGAGAAAAATAAATTCAAAATACGTTGGGAGTATCTCACAACCAAAGCATCAAACAAATTTTAATTTAAATATAGTAGTTTTTATTTAAATGTGTATTAGAATAGATGAGTCCTTTGGGGAAATACAGTGATATATATTCTGCCAACCAGTAGAAATCTCAAAAATGCTTTCCTAACAAAACTTTTGAAATACTTATTTACAGAGAGCAAAGGATTTCTTAGAAAGCCTGTGTTATTTCTGAAGTTGCATTGTATTTCCAAAGCCATGAAATATGATGTTCCTTCTATGACACCATCATTAAAATTTAAAAGGCTAATTTAGAAACCACAAAACTATCAGGTAGATTTTCTTAGAGACTTGTTCTCTGGATACTGTCATTTGCTGGTTTACTTATTAGCAGAAACATGAGTTTAATTTGTTATACCCACATACATGCTAATACCACACACGGCAATAAATCATGCCATTTCCTCACTTACATTTTACCCAGAGGGTGATTTCTCAACATCTACTTTTCCCCTAATAGTAGGAATATTGCTTTTCCTTCTCTACATAAGATACAACTTTGATTACTGGCTTAAATCCTTTGGTGAAATAGTTATACTTTGGGGCAGATACACTAAACTCTGGAATTTGAACACTGATGATGTTTTTAGAAGATCTAGATTAAGTTAATTTTTGAAAAGTTAAATTATGTATCATTAAGGGCATTTAAAAACACAAGTCAATGTCCTTAATCAGAAATTTAGGAACTAAATTCATAACAGATAAGTTTTTTGTTTTTTTTTTAATTCTAATGAGAATGAAAAAATGTGATTCTCAGCCATGCACTGGGCATCCAAGTAGGTGATATACTCATTTTGAGAAAATGAGTTTCTGTTTTGAGAAAAAAATGAATTTTGTCTCTTCTCTATAATACTTTTTTCAAAGTTTATAATTCAAAATCAAAATAGTATTTAATAAACTTGTAGAAAAATACATTTTTTTCATGAACACTTTTACCCATAGAAAAGCCTTTTAATTTCTTTTTCATCAGTTTCAGCATGTTATAGGTTCTTTTTGAGAGTAATGTTGAATTGCATTTGTTTACTCTAATAAATTGTTAAACCTGCATAGGAAATCAAATCTGAAAAATTAGCAAGAAAAGCTATCTTTTTCCACTGAATTACCAAGTTGATATATCTAAAATGTTTTCCCTGGAGAGAGCTGAGTTGAAATTTTACCTTAAATAACTGTTCTAAAACCTCAGTACACTCACTTAAAATAACTCTGAATTAGGAAAATAGCCAAAGGCACAAGAAAGTACTTTACAGACTTAGAGAGTTAATCTCATTTAGCAAAAAGAAAGCAAATTAAACAATAAAAAAGAACTAAAGTGTACACATATGAGTTGCACTTTCACCAGAATTCTCCTTTTTCTGTGTCCTATAAATTTGGAAAACTACTAACAGCTCGTTCTCACCATTTTCTTTCTTCTCTCTTTTCTCATTTTCTTCTGATTTATTTAGCTCGAAATGATGCTCTCTTTTTTATCACTATTCACGTCTCTCCATTTGGAATTTAAGTATTTCCCTATGCTGTTCTTATTGCACACCCTCTGAGACAAGATAGCCGCTTTCTACCCTTAAACTTACCATAATTCCTTTCTCTAGAGAGTTTTCTGTTAAAATGAAATTGAGATGTAACTACTAGAAAATCCCTTTAGAATGTGGAAGTCTATTTACTACCTCCTTGCAAACATGCATTTTTGTGTCTAGGTAGCTTTACCTGGGTTGGGAATTTAATATTCATGTATTAAACTATCCAATCTCAAAGAAGCAGTTTATAATATACTTCAATGTTGAATAATATACTTCAACATCAACCTTTTAGCTGTCAAAAGTATAAAAGCTTTCTCTGTGAGATCAACTCCCCAACTACCTCCAGTCTGTTGGTACTGAGATAGGGAATTTTCTGGGGCATGATTCTGACTGTATAAAATATAACACTGATCCCTTTTCAAATTTTAAGTCAATAGTCACATTTAAGAATTCTGAGGTTAACAGAGCTTGGAAAATTATACAAGTACAATTTCCCATCTATAAGAAAGCTAACTTTCAGTAGAATACCAACTATCAATAACCCAGAAGAAGCTGTAAAAAATTAAACATTCTAGGAAATAGGCTGAACATGTTAGTCACTCAGTCATGACCGACTCTTTGTAACCCCATGGACTATAGCCCTCCAGGCTCCTCTGTCCATTGAATTCTCTAGGCAAGAGTACTGGAATGGGTCACCATTTCTTTCTCCAGGTAATCTTCCTGACCCAGGGATTGAACAGGGATCAAACTCAGGTCTCTCGCATCGCAGGCAGTTTATTTACCACTAAGCCACAAGGAAATGTCAACTAATCCAACTAGGAAATATATGTAAATATCCACATAAATCTCTGTATCTCTATCTCTGTTTCTATCTCTAGATATAAATATAGATGTCAATAGATAATCCATCAGTCTAGTAGAAAGACAGGAATCATATCTACTTTTTTAATAGAGGTTTTCACAGATAACGCATTGTTGAAAGTGAAAGTGAAGTCTCCAAGTTGTGTCCGACTCTTTGCAACCCCATGGACTGTAGCCTACCATGCTCGCCCGTCCATGGGATTTTCCAGACAAGAGTCCTGGAGTGGGTTGCCACTTCCTTCTCCAGAAGATCTTCCCAACCCAGGGATAGAACCTGGGTCTCCTGCATTGTAGGCAGACACTTTACCATCTGAGCCACCAGGGAAGTATTATTAAAAACTATAAAACTATTAACCAGATAGCCAAAAAGCCAAAAACAGTATGTGAAGGTGAACAGCATGGTAATAACTATAGGAAGCAGCTAAAACTCTGGTATAGTTTGAATGTTTGTGTCCCCCTAAAATTCATATGTTGAAACCTCATCCCCAATATTATGGTATCTGGAGATGAGGCCTTCGAGAGATGATTTGGTTCTGAGGGTAGAATCCTCATGAATTAAGTTAGTGCTCTTATCAAAGAAGCTCCAGATAGATCCCTTGCCCCTTTGGCCATTTGAGGACACAGGGAGAGAGGGCTGTGAACCAAAAAGCAGGACTCACCTGGAAGATGTCAAATCTTCCAGCACCTTGACCTTGAACTTCCTAGGCTCTGAACCCATAAGGAGAAAATTTATTTTGTTTATAAGCCAACCAGTCTATGGTACTTGTTATAGTACCATAGTACCAACTAACAAACTAAGGTAGACCCTTTTACATAAGAGCCATGATGACAAAGAAATTAAAACACTTTTCAGGTTAAAAAAAAATGTGTGTTTTCCTACAAGCTTTTTAATACTATTTCGTTTCTGATATACATACTTTTTAAAATGCAGAAGAAAAATGAGTCAATTCTCTTAATTCTGTTTGCATGAGCAACACTGAAATAGTTCCAATTGTTTCCCATATCAGCAGCTGAATCCAGTTAAAGAACCCACCTGCCAATTCAGGAGACATAAAAGATTTGGATTCTATCCTTTGTCAGGGAGATTCCCCTGGAGGAGGACATACCAACCCTCTCTAGTATTCTTGCCTGAAGAAACCCATGGACAGAGGAGCCTAGAGCGCTATAGTCCATAGGGTCTCAAGGATTTGGACACGACTGAAATGACTTAGCAAGCAGGCACAAGCAACTAAAATGAAAATAAAAAATAAGCAAAGATAATATGAGAGATAAATGGTGTGAAGCAAATAAAATGGCAGTAGTATAAATCACAGAAGGAATGTCACATACATCCATTCTGAAAGGCCTCCTTAATGAGACAATGTCTGATGTAAATGAGGGGAAAAGTCAGCTTTGTAAAAATATTTCCAAAAAATGAATAATCAGTGTAAAGGCTGAGACCCTGATGTGGCAATTGGAAGGCATGGTTAAAGATGAGTGTGTAGGTCAGTTTGGCTGTTGTGGACTGAGCAAGTGGAGACACCTGTAAGAGCTGAGCTTAAAGAGCTGGGCAAGAGCAAGCTTTGGGGGACCAGGGAGGTTTCTGAAGTGCACTATCATGAGTTGTGGGGTTTGTTTTTGTTTTGGTGGGAGGAAGGGGATGGTTGCGGGGGTGAACCATGGAGAATTTAAGCAATGGGTGATATAGTAAGATTTTCATTTTAATATTTAAAGCCAGCCAGTCCATCAATACATTTTCTGTGCTTTCTGTGTTCCAATATGATGTGCATGCTATGGCAGGTGGCTTTCTAATAACCTAGAGTTACTGAGTTGGAATCCAAATTTAATATTGTTAAACCAGAGCTTTATTGGTGCTACTCAAATGGAAGATCTATTTTCAAGACTCACTCCGAGAAGAAAGTGAAACTTGTTTCTAAGTGTAATCTCTCCCAAGGTACAAAAGAATTATGAATCTGATAATGATACAAATATTG
Source organism: Tragelaphus eurycerus (assembly GCA_935064755.1). NCBI lineage: Eukaryota > Metazoa > Chordata > Mammalia > Artiodactyla > Bovidae > Tragelaphus > Tragelaphus eurycerus. The sequence continues at coordinate 295,169 of CAKXYN010000111.1, read as the reverse complement.
CTATAGAGAATTCTTATTTTGAAAAGTTATATTTATAGCATCACATGATCAATTTAGACATCATATTAGAATGAAGCAAAGCTTTTCCTGAAAGGCCATAATAAGGTACATCTGAAGCAATTGTTTAAATAAAATCTAATCCTAGTAATGAGAAACTCTGAAGAGCAGATGTCACAACATAGTATCACAAATAGCAAAAGGAGAAAACAGGACCACAGAAAAGGATTCAGAACATAGTGATTGCTCCCTTATGACCATGTTGATTACAGATTATCACAACCATTTCTCCCTCCAATGTTCCAGGTAAAACTGGCAGACAAATATATGAATCATCTCTATACAGGACAAAACTCATCAAGAGAAAAAACTCTTTATAATAAGTTTTATTCATTTTTACCCACAAAAATATTTATAAAACTTCTTTTATATGCCAGGACTGCTGTGGGTACAGGAAATATACAAGTGAAAAAGATTGTAGAAAGGCCTACATTCATGATCTTTATGGTTTTGTATGTGTTACTTATTGCAAACTAAATTGAGTTATCATAACAAATTGTAATATGTCATTCTCAATAAATTATATGGATATATATCAGAGATGGATTTATGGAGGTGTTGTAAGTTGGGATGAGGAAAGCAGGTAGTGGGAGAGATGAAACTCAGAGATGGAATCATAGCTAGTGTTTATAAGCAAAATGAATCTTTTAAAGTTTAATAGCTATCCAAAATACACTGTTATAAAGAGATACAAAAGTTATACAGACTCAAATGAAATATTTGATGGCAATGAGCTTGACATTAATAAAAAATATATATATCATAGTTGGGATGAGAATTCACTAGATTCCAAAGCCTGTTTACATATTTTGTTAGTTTAAGAATAAAAGAAAGTAATAAGGGAAGGAATGATAAAAAGGAAGAATGAGAGAAGGAAAAAATGAGAGAGAGATAGAGAGTGTGGAGGGAAGGAAGAGAGAAAGGGAGGTTGGAAAGGAGAGAAACTTACATCCCCATTGACTTTCTATTCTTAGGCACGAAAGAATTGTGCCTGATTCAAGTTGCTCCAAGTTGATGAGACCTGTCCCATATGCTTTTCCCAATATTCCCAAATACTCTGTTACTTATTGTCAAATTAGATTACAGATCTTATTTTTATTTATAAACACTATGCTATTGTTTAGTTACTAAGATGTGTCCAACTTTTTACAATCCCATGGGCTGTAGCTTGCCAGGTTTCTCTGTCCATGGGATTTCCCAGGCAAGGAAACTGGAGTGGATTGCCATTTCCTACTCTAGAAAATTTTCCAGGCCCAAGGATTGAATCCACATCTCTTGAATTGGCAAGCAGATTAATCAGCTTTCAGTGCAGTTCAGTTTAGTTACTTAGTCATGTCTGAATCTTTGTGACCCCATGGACTGCAGCACGCCAGGCTTCTCTGTCCAGCACCAACTCCCAGAGTTTACTCAAACACACGTCCATTGAGTCAGTGATGCCATCCAACCATTTCATCCTCTGTCATCCCCTTTTACTCCCACCTTCAATCTTTCCCAGAATAAGGGTCTTTTCAAATGAGTCAGTTCTTGGCATCAGGTGGCCAAAGTCTTGGAGTTTCAGCTTCAGCATCCGTCCTTTCGATTTCCTTTAGGGTGGACTGGATGGATTGCCTTGTTGTCCAAGAGACTCTCAAGGGTCTGCCCCAAGACCACAGTTCAGAAGCATCAGTTCTTCAATGCTGAGTTTTCTTTATAGTGCAACTATCACAACCATACATGACTACTGGAAAAAACGTAGCTTTGACTGGATGGACCTTTGTTGGCAAAGTAATGTCTCTGCTTTTTAATATATGTCTAGGTTGGTCAAAACTTTTCTTCCAAGGAGCAAGCATCTTTTAATTTCATGGCTGCAATCACCATCTGCTGTGATTTTAGAGCACAAGAAAATAAGGTCTGTCACTGTTTCCATTGTTTCCCCATCTATTTGCCATGAAGTAATGGGATCAGAGGCCATGAAGTAATGGGATCAGAGGCCATGATCTTAGTTTTCTAAATACTGAGTTTTAAGCCAACTTTTTCACACTACTCTTTGACTTTCACCAAGAGGCTCTTTAGTTCTTCAGTTTCTGCCATAAGGGTGGTGTCATATGCATATCTGAGGTTATGATATTTCTCCCGGCAATCTTGATTCCAGCTTGTGCTTCCTCCACCCCAGGGTTACTCATGGTGTACTCTGCATGTAAGTTAAATAAGCAGGGTGACAATATACAGCCTTGATGTACTCCTTTCCTGATTTGGAACCAGTCTCTTGTTTCATGTCCAGTTCTAACTGTTGCTTCCTGACCTGCATAACAGATTTCTCAAGAGACAGGTCAGGTGGTCTGGTATTCCCATGTCTTGAAGAATTTTTCACAGTTTGTTGTGATCCACACAGTCAAAGCCTTTGGCGTAGTCAGTAAAGCAGAAGAAGACCTTTTTTTTTTTTTCTGGAACTCTCTTGCTTTTTCAATGATCCAACAGATGTTGGCAATTTGATCTCTCATTCCTCTGCCTTTTATAAATTCAGCTTGAACATCTGGAACTTCCAGGAGTATACAGTGGAGGCCTGGGTCAGCGGTGGCCTGCTGCAGGGTTGGGGGCATAGAGTGTAGCAATGCATGCATAAGTCCTTTTGAAGGAGGCTATCTTGATTACTTTCACGACAGTTTGGCCTCAGGTCAAATAACAGGGAGGGAACACAGCCCTGCCCATGGACAGAAAGTTGGATTAAAGGTTTACTGAGCAGGGCTCACATTCAAGGTCAGGAGGGGTGGTGGTGAGGAGATACCCCTCGTCCAAGGTAAGGAGAAGTGGCTGCGCTTTGCTGGGGCAGCCGTGAAGAAATATCCCATATCCAAGGTAAGAGAAACACAAGTAAGATGGTAAGTGTTGCGAGAGAGCATCAGAGGGCAGACACACTGAAACCATAATCACAGAAAACTAGTCAATCTAATCACACGGACCTCAGTCTGGCTTAACTCAATGAAACTAAGCCATGCCCTGTGGGGCCACTCAAGATGGGCGAGTCATGGTGGAGAGGTCTAACAGAATGTGGTTTACTGGAGAAAGGAATGGAAAACCACTTCAGTATTCCTGCCTTGAGAACCCCATGAACAGTATGAAAAGGCAAAATGATAGGATACTGAAAGAGAAACTCCCCAGGTCAGTAGGTGCCCAATATGCTACTGGAGATCAGTGGAGAAATACTCCAGAAAGAATGAAGGGATGGAGCCAAAGCAAAAAGAATACCCAGCTGTGGATGTGACTGGTGATAGAAGCAAGGTCCGATGCTGTAAAGAGCAATATTGCATAGGAACCTGGAAAGTCAGGTCCATGAATCAAGGCAAATTGGAAGTGGTCAAACAGGAGATGGCAAGAGTGAACGTTGACATTCTAGGAATCAGCGAACTAAAATGGACTGGAATGGGTGAATTTAACTCAGATGACCATTATATCTACTACTGTGGGCAGGAATCCCTCAGAAGAAATGGAGTAGCCATCATGGTCAACAAAAGAGTCCGAAATGCAGTACTTGGATGCAATCTCAAAAATGACAGAATGATCTCTGTCATTTCCAAGACAAACCATTCAATATCACAGTAATCCAAGTCTATGCCACAACCAGTAACACTGAAGAAGCTGAAGTTGAACGGTTCTATGAAGACCTACAAGACCTTTTAGAACTAACACCCAATAACGATGTCCTTTTCATTATAGGGGACTGGAATGCAAAAGTAGGAAGTCAAGACACACTGGAGCAACAGGCAAATTTGGCTTTGGAACACGGAATGAAGCAGGGCAAAGGCTAATAGAGTTTTGCCAAGAGAACGCACTGGTCATAGCAAACACACTCTTCCAACAACACAAGAGAAGACTCTACACATGGACATCACCAGATGGTCAACACCAAATTCAAATTGATTATATTCTTTGCAGCCAAAGGGAGAAGCTCTATACAGTCAACAAAAACAAGACCGGGAGCTGACTGTGGCTTAGATCATGAACTCTTTATTGCCAAATTCAGACTTAAATTGAAGAAGGTAGGGAAAACCACTAGACCATTCAGGTATGACCTAAGACAAATCCCTTATGATTATACAGTGGAAGTGAGAAATAGATTTAAGGTACTAGATCTGATAGAGTGCCTGATGAACTATGGACAGAGGTTCATGACATTGTAAAGGAGACAGGGATCAAGACCATCCCCATGGAAAAGAAATGCAAAAAAGCAAAATGGCTGTCTGGGTAGGCCTTACAAATAGCTGTGAAAAGAAGAGAAGCAAAAAGCAAAGGAGAAAAGGAAAGATATAAGCATCTGAATGCAGAATTCCAAAGAATAGCAAGAAGAGATAAGAAAGCCTTCCTCAGAGACCAATGCAAAGAAATAGAGGAAAACAGCTGAGTGGGAAAGACTAGAGATCTCTTCAAGAAAATTAGAGATACCAAGGGAACATTTCATGCAAAGATGGGCTCGATAAAGGACAAAAATGGCATGGAGCTAACAGAAGCAGAAGATATTAAGAAGAGGTGGCAAGAATACACAGAAGAACTACACAAAAAGTTTTTCATGACCAAGATAATAACGATTGTGTGATCACTGACCTAGAGCCAGACATCCTGGAATGTGAAGTCAAGTGGGCCTTAGAAAGCATCTCTATGAACAAAGCTAGTGGAGGTGATGGAATTCCAGTTGAGCTATTTCAAATCCTGAAAGATGATGCTATGAAAGTGCTATACTCAATATGCCAGCAAATTTGGAAAACTCAGCAGTGGCCACAGGACTGGAAAAGGTCAGTTTTCATTCCAATCCCAAAGAAAGGCAATGCCAAAAAATGCTCAAAGTACCACACAATTGCACTCATCTCACACGCTAGTAAAGTAATGCTCAAAATTCTCCAAGCCAGGCTTCAGCAATATGTGAACCGTGAAATTTCTGATGTTCAAGCTGGTTTTAGAAAAGGCAGAGGAACCAGAGATCAAATTGCCAACATCCATTGGATCATGGAAAAAGCAAGAGAGTTCCAGAAAAACATCTATTTCTGCTTTATTGACTATGCCAAAGCCTTTGACTGTGTAGATCACAATCAACTGTGGAAAATTCTGAAAGAGATGGGAATACCAGACCACCTGATCTGCCTCTTGAGAAACCTGTATGCAGGTCAAGAAGAAACAGTTAGAACTGGACATGGCACAACAGACTGGTTCCAAATAGGAAAAGGAGTACATCAAGGCTGTATATTGTCACCTTGCTTATTTAACTTATATGCAGAGTACATCATAAGAAACGTTGGGCTGGAAGAAGCACAGGCTGAAATCAAGATTGCTGGGAGAAATATCAATAACCTCAGATATGCAAATGACACCACCTTTATGGCAGAAAGTGAAGAGGAATTAAAAAGCCTCTTGATGAAAGTGAAAGAGGAGAGTGAAAAAGTTGGCTTAAAGCTCAACATTCAGAAAACAAAGATCATGGCATCTGGTTCCATCACTACATGGGAAATAGATGGGGAAACAGTGGAAACAGTGTCAGACTTTATTTTTTGGGGCTCCAAAATCACTACAGATGGTGACTGCAGCCATGAAATTAAAAGACGCTTACTCCTTGGAAGAAAAGTTATGACCAACCTAGATAACATATTCAAAAGCAGAGACATTACTTTGTCAACAAAGGTCCGTCTAGTCAAGGTTATTGTTTTTCCTGTGGTCATGTACGGACATGAGTGTTGGACTGTGAAGAAAGTGAGTGCCGAAGAATTGATGCTTTTGAACTGTGATGTTTGAGAAGACTCTTGAGACTCCCTTGGACTGCAAGGAGATCCAAGGAGTCCATTCTAAAGGAGATCAGTCCTGGGTGTTCTTTGGAAGGAATGATGATAAAGCTGAAACTCCATTACTTTGGCCACCTCATGTGAAGAGATGCCTCACAGGAAAAGACTCTGATGCTGGGAGGGATTGGGGGCAGGAGGAGAAGGGGACGACAGAGGATAAGATGGCTGGATAGCATCACCGACTCGATGGATGTGAGTTTGAGTGAACTCCAGGAGTTGGTGATGGACAGGGAGGCCTGGCGTGGTGCAATTCACGGGGTCACAAAGAGTTGGACATGACTGAGCGACTGAACTGAACTGAACTGAGCATGGCTCCACCCATTAGAACAAGACAGTTTCCCCCCTCAAGTAGTCTCTCTAATCAGGAATCCTCCATAAACATCTTATCCTTCTCCATTAGAGGGCAGACTAAAAACCACAATCACAGAAAACTAACTAGCCTAGTCTAACTCAATGAAACTATGAGCCATGCTTTGGAAGATGGATGCGTCATGGTGGAGAGTTCTGACAAAACATGGTCCACTGGAGAAAGAAATGGGAAATCACTTCATTATTCTTGCCTTGAGAACCCCATAAACAGTATGAAAAGGCAAAAAGATAGGACACTGAAAGATGAACTGCCCAGGTCAGTAGGTGCCCAATATGCTACTGGAGACCAGTGGAGAACTAACTCCAGAAAGAATGAAGAGATGGAGCCAAAGCAAAAACAACCAGCTGTGGATGTGACAGGTGATGGAAGTAAATTCCAATGCTATAAAGAGTGATAGTGCATAGAAACCTGGAATGTTAGGTCCATAAATCAAGGCAATTTGGAAGTGATCAAACAGGAGATGGCAAGAGTGAACATCGACATTTTAGGAATCAGCAAAATAAAATGGATGGAATGGGTGAATTTAACTCAGATGACCATTATATCTACTACTTTGGGCAAGAATCCCTTAGAAGAAATGGAATAGCCATTGTAGTCAACAAGAGTCCAAAATGCAGTACATGGATACAATCTCAAAAACGACGGAATGATCTCTGTTCATTTCCAAGGCAAACTATTTAATATCATGGTAATCTAAGTTTATGCCCTGACCAGTAATGCTGAAGAAGATGAAGTTGAATGGTTCTATGAAGATCTCCAAGACCTTCTAGAAGTAATACCCTAAAAGATGCTTTTTCCTCATATGGGGCTGGAATGCAAAAGTAGGAAGTCAAGAAATACCTGGAATAACAGGCAAATTTGTCCTTGCAGTACGAATGAAGCAGGGCAAAGGCTAATAGAGTTTTGCCAAGAGAACACACTGATCATAGCAAACACCCTCTTCCAACAATACAAGAGAAGACTCTACACATGGACATCACCAGATGGTCAAAATCAAAATCAGATTGATTATATTCTTTGCAGCCAAAATGAAGAAGCTCTATACAGTCAGCAAAAACAAGACCAGGAGCTGACTGTGGCTCAGATCATGAACTCCTTACTGCCAAATTCAGACTTAAATTGAAGAAAGTAGGAAAAACCACTAGACCATTTAGGTATGACCTAAATCAAATCCCTTATGATTATACAGTAGAAGTGAGAAATAGATTCAAGGGATTAGATCTGAGAGACAGAGTGCCTGAAGAACTTGGGCAGAGGTTTGTGACATTGTAAAGAGACAGGGATCAAGACTATCCCCAAGAAAAAGAAATGCAAAAAGGCAAAATGGTTGTCTGAGGAGGCCTTACAAATAGCTGAGAAAAGAAAAGTGAAAGGAAAAGGAGAAAAGGAAAGATATACCCATTTGAATGTAGAGTTCCAAATAATAGCAAGGAGAGATAAGAAAGCCTCCCTCAGTGATCAGTGCAAAGAAATAGAGGAAAACAGTTGAATGGGAAAGACTAGAGATCTCTTCAAGAAAATTAGAGATACCAAGGGAAAATTTCATGCCAAGATAGGCACAATAAAGGACAGAAATTTGCTTTATAAAGGGACATATGCTCCAGATATACAATCACAGCCATTCAGAGAGAGGCAGGTGTTTTAAGGATACACAGATCACTGCCCTAGCACTTTTTGTATGAAAAAATATTAGTGGAGCTTTGCATCTTTGTTCACTTGACTAGAATGTTCCTTTGATATGCATTGTTTTACCTTGTTAACTTTATGATTATTTATGTTTTATATCTAAGTTATAATTTTCTTAATTGAAAACCTGGAAGATTTTTGGATCAAGTATATTCAGTTTACAAAGCTTTCATATTAACTGTACCCATATATTATATACATTGGATGAGGACATAAAATGAAAAATACATTGCATGTTGTGGAAATGGTGCTTCACAGCAGATTATATAAAGAATAATGCAAATTATTAGATACAATCATGACAACAAGCTCAGTTTAGAACTGTGGAGTCCTATTTTTTGAACCTTATTTCCTTCAGAGAACAAGGTTAGTGTCCATTTTTATAGAAATGCAGATGTAAGGTATCATTGAAACCCAGTACTTTCATTTGTGGAAAGGTTCACTTTTAATTTTCTAACTTACATACAAAAGATAAAGTCATAGTGAAAGTATAGCTTCTGCATAATGTATCCTGAGTCAAAAATAAAGAATCAAATTATTAAATTTACCTTAATCTAAGCCAGGATCATATGTTACTAATGATTTTTAGGATTCAAGTAATTAAGAAGCAGAAACAAAGTAAAGTGAGGTCTGAAACAGTTCCTGTGGCTCCTCCAAAATATTTCTCTCTACATTGTACATGCAGTCTGTATATAAAACCTACAATATATTTATTGTATAATAGATGAAGCCTCTGTAAATTGTGTTTGTTATTTCACTCAACAAAGAGCGCTGAAGTTATGAAACATATCCATTTTAACTCTATTATATAATTTTAGTTCTGTACAGCTTTATCACATTCTCCAGAAAACCATGTCTTATAAGTACATAGATGTGTAAGATTATTGTTATTATTGCTGTTGCAATAAGCAGCTCTCAACTAGAGATATCCTGCTCAAAGTATTCCATAGGTAAGGATTCTGTTCTTTTTTTTTTATTTTTTTTTATTATTATTTTTTTTTACTTTACAATATTGTATTGGTTTTGCCATACATCAACATGCATCTGCCACAGGTGTACACGTGTTCCCCATCCTGAACCTCCCTCCCACCTCCCTCCCCATACCATCCCTCTGGGTCTAATGAGGTGGATGAAACTGGAGCTTATTATACAGAGTGAAGTAAGCCAGAAGGAAAAACACCAATACAGTATGCTGCTGCTGCTGCTGCTGCTAAGTCGCTCCAGTCGTGTCCGACTCTGTGCGACCCCATAGATGGAAGCTCACCAGGCTCCCCTGTCCCTGGGATTCTCCAGGCAAGAACACTGGAGTGGGTTGCCATCTCCTTCTCCAATGCAGGAAAGTGAAAAGTGAAAGTGAAGTCGCTCAGTCGTGTCCGACTCTTAGCGACCCCATGCACTGGAGCCTACCAGGCTCCTCCGTCCATGGGATTTTCCAGGCAAAAGTACTGGGGTGGGGTGCCAACTACAGTATACTAACGCATATATATGGAATTTAGAAAGATGGTAATGCCAACCCTGTATGCGAGACAGCAAAAGAGACACAGGTGTATAGAACAGTCTTTTGGACTCTGTGGGAGAGGGAGGTGGGGGATTCTTAAGAAGTGCCCAGAGTCCATGTCACCTGCCTTCATTTTTCACTTCTGGAAGCACCTCCTCACAATGTTCTTGTTGTTGTTTAGTTGCTGAGTCTCTTCTGACTGTGACCCCATGGACTGTAGCCAGCCAAGCTCCTCTGTCCATGGGGTTTTCCAGGCAAGAATATTGTAGTGGGTTGCTATTTCCTCTGTCAGGGGATCTTCCCTACCCAGGGATCAAACTTGCATCTCCTGTATTGTTAGGGGTATTCTTTACCTCTGAGCCAGTGAGGCTTCCTCCTCCCCCCAATAATTGAGGATAAATTAATCACACACAGATTAGTTGCTTTAATTTATCTCTCCATATATTTAGACAATAGTGCTTTACAAAAGAGAAAAGGGAGAACAAGCTAAGCTTATATATTAAAAAAAAAAGGAAATTTGTAATCCTATTAAAAAGTAAAAAGTAGAGTTACCCATTGGATTGTCATCATAAGTTGCCTGCTGATCAAACAAATTTCCTGGATATCAGGCAGATTTTGCCTTCCTTAATGAAGAGAGTGTTGCTGTGGAAGTACGGTTTACATTCATTGGGTAAAATAGCTTTACTTTTAGAACGGACACAAACAGCTGCTCAAAGATATCTATCTGGTTTTAAGAGAGACAACATTTTTCCCAAATGTGGATAAAACTTGCCACTTTAAAAAAGCTTTTAAAATTAGGGAGCAGGTATTTTAATTTTAATAAACATAATTGAAGATAAAATATATTGGCCACCATTTTGATGATGTCAAATATAACAGCCTTACGGAGTACATCATTTTTTGTCAGATTGAACTTGAATTTCTTTTATCTTAAATCCTGAAGAGAAATTGAGGATTCCTGGTAGACAATCTTTTTCTATTTTTAATATTTTGAATCTCTCAGTATTCAATAATTAATATTTGAGTATTTGAAGTTAAAAGAACTCAGAAAAGCAATTTGTACATATAGCTATGTTCAAAAAAATTGTAATATTATTAGACCCATTTCACATCCAAATTAAACATAGCTGAAAGAAACTAACAGATATGGCTGCCAACATAAAGCTAGTTGTTAGAGGCAAGGTGGGCAGAATACAGTTCTTTCTTTCCTAGTGTTGGAAGAAAAATATAAAATTGCCTAGCACTTTCTGTGATCCAGGGACTGTGCTAAGTACATTTTCCATAACCTTAAGCCTTTAATATTATTATTCTTTATTTACAGAGTAAAAATCTTTGAACCTCAGAGAAGTTAAAATAAAAAGTTCATGATCACATAGCTATTAAGTTATACCTGGAGAAGGGAACAGCTACCCACTCCGGTATTCTGGCCTGGAGAGTTAGTTCCATGAACTGTAGAGTCCATGGTGTCACAAAGAGTCAGACATGACTAAGAATATTGCATTGGCCAAACTAAAGCCCAGACCAATAATGTTCTAATACAACTGTCCAATTGAAATATGATAAAATGAAAAATACTAGCGAATATGCAACTTTAAGATTCTAGTAGTCATATTTAAAAAGCAAACACAAACAGTTCAACATAATTTTTAAATTATATTTTATTTAAATAAAAATGTCATTTTACATGTATTGATGTAAAACTGTTAAAGAGCTATTTTACACCCTTGGTTTTGTATGTAATCTTCTAAATGAGGTGTGCATTTTACACTTACAGAATGCCTCCATTCAGACTAGCCACATTTCAAGAGTTGCAATAGTTAGGTTTAAAATAAATAAATCTGTGACTAGTGGATACTGTTCTGGACAATGCAATTTTAATACATATGGGAATGTTTACTTTCAATTTAAAACTATGCTTTTCCTTTTTATTATTCCTTAGGGCTTCTGCTTTTATGTATACATTTAATACATCTTACTGGACGGGGACCAGAGGATCAGAGTAGGCAGGTGCTGTGCCAGTTTCGTTATGTCGTTCTGCTGAAGCAGTTAGAATTTAGTGGGCCACCATCCTTAATCCCATTCCTTGTCCCCACCTAAGCAGTCCACTAAAATAAAAAATGATTATTGCCACATCTGAAAACCAGAAATCCAATAAACATGTTTCAGAAATAGTAGCCTTTCTATGGTAGGTGAGAGAATCAGTATATAAACTGGAGTTTTCAAACATTATTCAAAACTTGTCTCCATGATATGTATAGTTCTAATTTACCTAAAGTAGTTATTTATATATCATTGTATGATGAAATAGCAAAGTTTATCATTTTCTGTTATTTTTTCATATTCGTAATATGTATGCTGTATCTATTGCTGTTGTTCAGTCACTAAGTCGTGTCTGACTCTTGTGACCCTGTGAACTGCGGTACACCAGGTTTCCCTCCCCTTCACTATCTTCTGAGTTTGCTCAAACTCATGTCTGTTGAGTCAGTGAGTCCATCCAAGCATCTCATCCTCTGTCGCCCCTTCTAATCTTGCTCTCAATATCTTCCAGCATCAGAGTCTTTTCCAGTGTGTCGATTCTTCACACCAGGTTGCTGAAGTATGAGAGTTTCAGCTTCAGCACCAGCCTTTACAACAAATATTCAGGGTTGATTTCCCTTAGGGTTGACTAGTTTGATCTCCCTGCTGTCCAAGGGACTCTCAAAAGTCTTCTCCAGCACCACAGTTCAAAAGCATCAATCTTCAGCACTCAGCTTTTTTATGGTCCAACTCTCACACCCATACATGACTACTTGAAAAACCATAGCTTTGACTATACAGACCTTTGTTGGCAAAATGATGTCTCTGCATTTTAATACCCTGTTAAGTTTTGTCACAGCTGTTCTCCCAAGGAGCATCTTTTAATTTCATGGCTGCAGTTACCTCCACATTGATTTTGAACTGCAAGAAAATGAAATCTGACATTGTTTCCACATTTTCCTCAGATATTTGCCATGAAGTGGTTAGGACCAGATGCCATGATCATAGTTTTTTGAATGTGAGTTTTAAACCACTTTTTTCACTCTTCTCTTTCACCTTCATCGAGTCTCTTTAGTTCCTCCTCACTTTCTGCCATTAAAGTAGTATCATCTGTGTATCTCAGGTTGTTGATATTTCTCCAAGAAATCTTGATTCCAGCTTGTACTTCATCCAACTGGGATTTTGCATGATGTACTCTCCATGTAAATTACATAAGTTTTAAAATCTTTTTTGAATCTTCCTACTCAACTTGCTTCCCTATGTATGTAGTCTCCTGCCTAGTTGTCATCATATATTTAAATAGCATGGTTATTAAATAAGCAAGTGCTTGTGTCTTACCTTCATTGAGCTTTGCTAAGTATTTGCTTAGATCTATTTCAATAATTTTCCCTCATGCCTGAGAGGGTCTCTAAACTGTGTGATGATGTGTGCTCAGTCACGTCTGATTCTTTGTAACCCCGTGGACTGTAGCCTGCCAGGCTCCTCTGTCCTTGGAATTTTCGAGGCAAGTTTTCGTGCCTGGAAAGTACTTTTCTGATGCTGACTCTGACTCTTTCGTGGTGCTAATTCCTGACTCTGATGCTAGGCAAGTAGTATTTCTTACTAGAGGGAATCTTCCCGACCAAGGAAGCAAACTCAGTCTCATCTCCTGAATTGGCAGGCAGATTCTTTACCACTATACCATCTGGGAACTTCACAATACTGTAAAACAGAGATTTCTCTATTTTCCAAATGAAAATAAACCCCAATTCTTTGACTAACTTCGGATAGTAAATGTTTTGTTTCCCCACCTACACCATGCTGTTCTCTATCTGTATGTTGCAGAGACAATAATGACAAAAGTTGACCTCTGAATATTTCTTCTTTAATGAGGACCATGAGTAACTACCATTGTGTGTGGCCACACGTGATTATTGGATCAAAAGGAAAATGGAATTTCTGGCAATGGTGCAGACTCTATATGAAATAGATTCATAAATCCACTCTTACGCCTAATGGAATTGTCCTCTCTAAATTCTGGGTCCTAAAAATACTACAGTGTCCACAAAAGGCAAGGGCTGGGGCTTAAACTCTTTCATTCCTTTGTAATACCCAAGAATACACAGAAGAACTATACAAAAAAGATCTTCACGACCCAGATAATAATCATGATGTGATCATCAACCTAGAGCCAGACATTCTGGAACGCAAAGTCAAGTGGGCCTTAAGAAGCAGCACAATGGACAAAGATAGTGGAGGTGATGGAATTCCAGTTGAGCTATTTCAAATCCTAAAAAATGATGCTGTGAAAGTACTGCACTCAGTATGCCAGTAAATTCCAAAAACTCAGCAGTGGCCACAGGACTGGAAAAGGTCAGTTTTCATTCCAATCCCAATGCCAAAAAAAATGCTAAAACTAGTAAAGTGATGCTCAAAATTCTCCAAGCCAGCTTTCAACAGTACGTGAACTGTGAAGTTCCTGATGTTCAAGCAGTTTTTAGAAAAGGCAGAGGAATGAGAGATCAAATTGCCAACATCCATTGAATCATGGAAAAAGCAAGAGTGCCAGAAAATCATCTACTTCTGCTTTATTGACTATGCCAAAGCCTTTGACTGTGTGGATCACAACAAACTGTGGAAAATTCTGAAAGTGATGGGAATACCAGACCAACTTACCTGCCTCCTGAGAAATCTACATGCAGATCAAGAAGCAACAGTTAGAATTGGACATGGAACATCAGACTGGTTCCAAATAGGGAAAGGAGTACATCAAGGCTGTATATTGTCACCTTGCTTATTTAACTTATATGCAGAGTACATCATGAGAAACACTGGGCTGGATGAAGCACAAGCTGGAATCAAGATTGCTGGGAGAAATATCAATAACTTCAGACATGCAGATGACATCACCCTTATGGAAGAAAGTGAAGAAGAACTAAAGAATCTCTTGATGAAAGTGAAAGAAGAGAGTGAAAAAGTTGGCTTAAAACTCAACATTCAGAAAACTAAAATCTTGGCATCTGGTCCCATTATTTCATGGAAAATAGATGGAGAAACAGTGGAAACAGTGACAGACTCTATTTTGGGGGGCTCCAAAATCACTGCAGATGGTGACTGCAGCCATGAAATTAAAAGACACTTGGTGCTTGGAAGAAAAGTTATGTCCAACCTAGATAGTATATCCAAAAGTCCACAAGCAATAAATGCTGGAGAGGGTGCGGAGAGAAGGGAACCCTCTTACACTGTTGGTGGGAATGCAAATTAGTACAGCCACTATGGAGAACAGTATGGAGATTCCTCAAAAAACTGGGAATAGAACTGCCTTATGATCCAGCAATCTCACTGCTGGGCATACACACTGAGAAAACCAGAATTGAAAGAGACACGTGTACCCCAATGTTCATAGCAGCACTGTTTACAATAGCCAGGACTTGGAAGCAACCTAGATGTCCATCCACAGATGAATGGATAAGCAAGCTGTGGTACATACACACAATGGAGTATTACTCAGCCATTAAAAAGAATACATTTGAATCAGTTCTAAGGAGGTGGATGGAACTGGAGCCTATTATACAGAGTGAAGTAAGCCAGAAACAAAAACACAAATACAGTATACTAACGCATATATATGGAATTTAGAAAGATGATAAAAATAACCCTATTTACGAGACAGCAAAAGAGACACTGATGTATAGAACAGACTTTTGAACTCTGGGACCGGGAGAGGGTGGGATGACTGGGGAGAATAGCATTGAAATATGTATAATATCATATCTGAAACGAATCATCAGTCCAGGTACGATGCCCGATAACAGATGCCTGGGGCTGGAGCACTGGGACGACCTGGAGGGATGGTGTGGGGAGGGGGGAGGGAGGAGGGTTCAGGATGGGGAACACGTGTATACTGGTGGCGGATCCATCTCGATGTATAGTAAAAGCAATACAATATTGTAAAGTTAAGCAAAATAAAAAAAAAAGAAAGAAAAAAAAAAAAAAAAAAAGCAGAGTGATTACTTTGCCAACAAAGGTCTGTCTAGTCAAAGCTATGTTTTTTCATTAGTCTTGTATGGATGTGAGAATTGGACTATAAAGAAATCTGCGTGCTGAAGAATTGATGCTTTGGAACTGCAGTGCTGGAGAAGACTCTTGAGAGTCCCTTGGACAGCAAGGATATCCAATCAGTCCATCCTAAAGGAGATCAGTCCTAAGTATTCATTGGAAGGACTGATGCTGAGGCTGAGACTCCAATACTTTGGCCACCTGATGCGAAGAGCTGACTCATTTGAAAACACCCTGATTCTGGGATAAATTGAAGGCGGGAGGAGAAGAGGACGACAGAGGATGAGATGGTTGGATGGCATCACTGACTCAATGGACATGAGTTTGAGTAAACTCTGGGAGTTGGCAATGGACAGGGAGGCCTGGCATGCTGCAGTCCATGAGGTCACGAAGATTCAGACACGACTGAGCGACTGAACTGAACTTCCAGCAGCCATTATCATGTTTACCTCTCCCTGCTTTTAGATCTCTGTTCAGATGTCCTCTGTTCACCATAGCTGCAGTGAGATTTCCTATCTCTTCCACCTCTGCTTTTTCTTCAGAGTAAAAATCATTATCAGATATATTGTATACTACATATGCATTTGTCTATATTTTGCTGTCTATGTTTCCCAAAAGCTCACTATAATGGAGGCACCATGCATAGGAGTTGTTTGAAAATGTGCTTTCTAGTAATGTATGACTCATTTCCCATAATGAAGATAATAAGTACTGCCATGTATCAAATGCTTATTTGAACAAGATACTTTATTATGTCATATACTGGAATTTGAAAATGTATATTGCTTTGACAATGCTATGAGCAGATAGTATAATCTCTATTTTATAGAGGAGGAATTGAGACCAGATGCAAACCTTATATCTTCTTTATTTCTGTACAATATAAAACTTTAAAAAATTCTTTTACCTTTTTTCAGAGTCATGAAGATAAAGGAGGCCTGTATGGAATTCTGTGGTAGTGATTTAGGTGCCATGATAGACACACAGAAAACATATTTTTAGACTGGGGTGTCTTTAATCATCCAACAAATAGTATCATTTACATGACTACTTTCTTAGCCTGCCACCTGTAACAGTGCCTCCTGAGAAGAGAGTCTTTTGTTTTTTTTTTTCCTGTAATTTACCATTTTTGTTTTAAGAGACTTGTGTTTTGAATCTATGTCCTTTTACCCCTGCCTCTGAATCATTATTCTAAAATTAGTTCCCTTTGTCTTATTGTAGCCGTCATTCTTACCTCATGGTTTTAAAGGAACGCAGTTGTTGAGGCTAAGACCTGCATTAATCCTGCCACCTAGATTAGCCATGTTAAACTATGTTCTCAACTCACCTGTTGTATCATCGGTCCTCACTCCTGAAACACAGCCCCCTTGACAACAAGCTTCATCTACAAATATATTTAGAAAAGGGTGAGGACGTCAAATATTTATTCCTTTTAAAAGGTTTAATATGTTCTCTTGGGGCCTGATTACAGAATATCTTAATGCTTACAAATTTCTGCAGAGGAATAGTACTAGTTTGTCTCCTAGGAAACAAATGCACTTACACTGCAGCGCACACATCTTTAATCACTAAATTCTGTCATTTCTTTGTGAGTGTATAACTGCTAAAAAATTGTTTGTCTTTATAGGAGTTACCAGCTACAGTATCACTGAGGGCAAATTTACAAATACATTATCAGTTAAAGATTATTTCAATTTATCCTAAAATATGAGAGAGAAGTTCAATGAAGTAAGCTTAAAATAAAAACGCATATTCTTTTATGGCTGAGTTACATGCATAACTCTGAAGTGAGTTTGAGAGACATATATACTTGCCTCTCTTGTCATCCCCAGTCTCGTTCTTTTTTTCACAGAAAAGATAGGTTAGTAATTTCTCCATTGAAGAAACTGGCTTGGATTGGGATGTCTTTCTCTGCTAACCAAATATTAACTTAAAGCTATTAGGAGCCCACAGAAGGGACAATGCATTTTTAAAGTGACATTTTAGCATTCAAGCCATTCATATTTCTTGATGTGAATATAATTTTTGTCTAAATGATTTCAGAGGAAAATGGATTCATTTGACTACAGTGCTTCTAAGACCAGTAGGAAGCTCATCATCTTAATATTGAATCTGTAAATCCTTTCCACTAGGGATGATTAACAGCTTTGTCAAGTGTTTATTTTACTTTAAGAAGAATATGTAATTTCCTGGTATAATGCAGACAAATTTCAGTCTATTTCTCCCTTCACATGTTACATTCATACCATGGACTGACACGATCTAGCTTACCTCTATTAGACTTCTATTTTGCACAGTAAGATGATAGCCTAACAAGTTTTTATAGTTTAATGGACATGCATCAGTCTGTTCTATGATTCATTTTTACTTGATAAAAAAAAAGAAATCCTCAACAATCCTGACAAGAAGCAATAATTGTGAATAACTTCCAGATGGCACTTTTGCTGTGCTACACATGTGGTCCAAGCTACCCATGGGATAGAAACTTCTATTAGTGAAGAGATGGACCACTCATATTAATTTTTGTATTCAAAGCCTCGGTGACCTGTACTCAGTATAGCTCCAGCCATTAAGCACATTGGAAATAAGTAGCTGTAAGAAATTTGCATTCTTGGTTTATTCACATGATACCAAATCAACCAGCAAACAAAAGCAAAAATGGGGAACAATTCACTGTACACAGGCTCTTTTTGAAGACATGATATAGATGCCTTCCTTGGAGCATCAGACTGTTAACAGATCCATAATCAAATGGAATAAGCCAGGAAGAAGTCAGTGAAAAATCTTAGTGTTCAATCTATTTTCTGAAGTAGCAGTGAAATTAACCACATTTCTTGGCTTTGTAAAAAACTGAGAATCTAGGACATTGCCGTATTTAATCATAATACATTCATTTTTTTCATTAAATATTGAGTAAAGAAATTTCAAACAATCAGAACCCTCAGATAATAAGATTTAAAAAAAAAGTTATACACTTTTTGTGAGGAGGAAACCAATAATTAGGGAAACGAAGCTGATTGAGCAATTGGTCCAAAAGTAGCTTCTCAGTGTCCTTGAGTTACTGCTTTTACAGCTTAATCTTTTTCATCTAGTTCTTAGCAATTATAATTCCTGTTCAGGATGGTGATCTTGAGGTACAATAAAAAGAATGAACTACAGACATTGGATTGAATTCAGTTCAATATATTAAGTTAGAAAAACAAATACATTTTTTAAAATTTTATGACTAAGATTCAATTGTATCCTCATCCTAGTTTAATCAGAAATTCAGTTAACCAGAACACAACCTAGAAACTGAGAATTTTTATTGAGATTTAATATGTTTTAAATGTTGTACTGAAAAAGGAAATATATGTACATTTCAACTTAATTGTTCTCTTCATGAAAAATGAGAGAAAATCGAAGCCAAAACCATAGCCAAAAGAGTTTATTTTCTCATATCAAAATGATCTTTTTTTATATAATTTTATTTATTTATCTTTGGCTCTGCCGGGTTTTTGTTGCTGTGTAGGCTTTCTTCCAGTTTCCATGCATGAGCTTCTTATTGTGGTGGCTTCTGCTGTTGCCAACCAGGGGATTTAGGGCATGTCGGCTTCAGTAGTTGAGGCTTCCAGCCTCTCGAGCACAAGTTCAATAGCTGTGGCACATGGGCTTAGTTGCTCCATGGCATGTGGGATCTTTCCGGATTAGGAATCAAACTTGTGTCTTCCACATTGGCAGGCAGATTCTTTACCACTGAGCCACCAGGGAAGCCTCAAGGGATCATATTTTCTAGTTGAAATTTGTAAAGTTGCATGCGTATGTCCAACATCACCTGGTTTCAAAATCTAAACCTCCTAATACAAATCTATATGGAAAGATCACCAAAGCATTGGGAAATAACATACATTTACTGTATCACAATTTTCAAAATGACATTGAATTAGTGACAAATCATGTTGAGTTATCTTTCTTTATAAATATATGGTGAGGATGGACACAAGTGTCTTAATAATCCAAGATCCGTGACTCTATTCAGCTTTTGAAATAGTATCAAGTATTTTCAGAGAGTAATACATGTTATTTATTTTTAATTTCCTGGTCAAAGTCTAAGATATAAATTGCAAATTAGAAAATCCTTTGAGGATAGAGTTCAGCAAAGGAACTGTTTCAAGGTAAGTTTTATATTAGTTTCACTCAATTTAATGAGCCTTTGTTAGAAACCAAGCAAGCAAATACTCTACGATTGAAGAGTTACATGCAAGCTATCTTTTAAAGAAACCATCATAAATCAGCACCTCTAACTGTATGCTTATATTATCAGGTTGACACAACAAAAGCATAAACTGATAGCTAGATGAGATAGCTTTTATTAAGAAAGAAAATGAGGCTTCAAATTTGAATATCAGCTTAAAAATCAGGTTTGAAATGGTCTAGAGACACCCCAATTGACAATACATTTCTATTGAGATTAAAAATTGACACTGTTCTTCAATATATGTTATATAAAATGCATTGAGGAAAAATTATTTTTAAATATGGACATAAGTTCATAAAAAAGCATACACATGAGTGCACATACATACACACACAAGACAATGGTGGGAAAATGTTTAATTAATCAGTGAGAATTCGATGAGCCACTTTAATCCCTAGAAAGCTTGAAGGTAAAAAAAAAATTTTTTTGTATTCAAGGGACTAATTTTTCTCAGTACTTGCTAACCTTGGGCTGTCTGCTTATAACTACAAGTTGTCCTTAGCTTGAAAAGAGCCTTTTAATATTTAAAATTATTGGTCTATAGTATCCATGTAATTTCTTCAGCTATGGGGCTGCATTTCCTTTGATGTGTATCAAGGTTCCAGCTGATATCACTACTATTCCTGCTGTCTCTTAGCCCTGAGAAATGTTTCTATCTCTCTAAAACTGATAGCAATGTTTGGCCTCCACTCTGAGAGGGAATTTTATCCATTTGTATAATACTGAGGCTCAGATGGACATGGTACTCTTCTGAATAAGTTTGATCATTATTTTATCACTTTTAGCTTGTTTTTTTCTTTTTCCTCCAGTATTAAAGGTATCCAAAACAACTGTCTCTAAAAATAAAATCACATTAATCCTGGAGATACTACTCTAGGCAGATTTAGGATCTCCTTTATAGTTATATAGATCTTATATACACACAGAAGATAAAGTGGCAGAACACATTTTATTCTCTGTTGATCTAATATTACTCAAATATATTTCCAGAAAAACAAACAAAAATTAAGAAAACCTCCAGATTAACCAGAAAAAGAGCACTATATGCAAAAATGTAGTAATTTGGTAATGTCACAAGTACTCACCTTCCACTGGATTTTAAATGTGGTAATAAAAAATCAATTGGATTTTAATAGATCCAAAATGATACTTATGTATAAGACTAAAGCAGCTGCTCTGTTACCTTTATTTTTTCAATCATGAACTATTTTCAAATTTCCACTTCTTGAAGCTGCATTATGATGAAAACATTTATTTTTCCCCACCACTGATAGCTAAAATTATCTTTTAAAATCATCTGTTCCTGACTAGTAGCTGAAAGTTGTTAGAGTGCAATGAAAACATTTATTTTACAGAACTCTTGTATGTAGACATTTTCCAATATCTTTAACATTCATCTTGATGAAAGTGAAATACACCAAGCACCTAAAAAGTCAATATACTATAAAGTGAGATTAAAATAATTTTTAAAAAAATATTAAAAAACAGAAACAGATTGACAAATGGATTCCTGAGGTTAGAGCCATAAAGTAAAGACACTTATTCCACATGATCGTCAGGTGAATTTTGGCAACTCTAATAATACTGTGTCCCAAGAATGAAGAATTGGTGGTAATTGCTTTCATCAAATACAAAGAAACAAAGCCTTCAATCTCATAATCCAAATAAGACCCTGAAGAACTCAAAGATGCCTTGAAGTCAATCCTTTAGCTGACGAGAAATCAATGGATGAATAAGATTTCTGTGATAACTCTGGTGCCACTTCATTTTGAGTTGGAAAAGGACTGGAACATTTTGCACCATGTAACGAATGAAATGATTGTTGGCAGGGTCAGCAGTCAAGATTTAAATAATTAGTGTTCGGGGGACAAAATGAATCAGCAAGTCAAGTAATAATAACATGACTAACATTAAAATTTCTATACTACAACTTCTTTAATACTGGAGATAGAGGATAAAGAGGAAGGTATAAATAACAATATACAGATGCAATCAGTTGTTTTATTTATTTATACCTGTTATTTTTTGAAAATGTATATATATTGAAAAATGTTAATACTTCATGTGTGTGTGTGCTAAGTTGTGTCAGTCATGTATGGCTTTTTGCAACTCCATGGACTGTAGCCCGCCAGAATCCTCTGTTCATGGGATTCTCAAGGCAAGAATACTGGAGTAGTTTACCATGCCCTTCTCCAGGGGAATGTTTTGGACCCAGGGATAGAACCCACATCTCTTATGTCTCCTGCATTGGCACGCATCACCTGGGAAGCCCTATATATGTGTGTGCATGCTCAGTCACTTCAGTAGTATCTGGCTCTTTGTGACCCTATGCTGCTGCTAAGTCACTTCAGTCATGTCCAACTCTGTGCGACCCCATAGACAGCCCACCAGGCTCCTCCGTCCATGGGATTTTCCAGACAAGAGTACTGGAGTGGGGTGCCATTGCCTTCTCCAACTGTAGCTGTCCAGGCTCTTCTGTCCGTGGTATTTTCCTAGGCAAGAATATTGGAGTGGCTTGTTACTTCCTCCTCCAGGGAATTTCCCAACCCAGGGATCAAACCTGCATCTCCTGTGTCTCTTGAATTGTAGGCAGAATCTTTACCTATTGAGCCACCTGTGAAGCCCACAAATACACACATACACACACACACACACACACACACATACATAACCTGGAGAAGGAAATGGCAAACCACTCCAGTATTCTTGCCTGGAGAATCCTGTGGACGGAGGACCCTGGCGGGCTGCCATCTATAGAGTCGCAGAGTCGGACACAACTGAAGTGACTTAGCATGCATGCATACATACATAAAATGAAAATACCCTACAATCAAAAACTTGTTTTAAGTTCTGTTTATCATTTGGCCTCAATCTTGTCATCAGTCTTAACCTATAAATTGGCCATTACATTTTCACTTTGTCAGCCACACTTTGAAGAAAACAGATCTTGAATGTTGTTTCATTACTCATTCTGAAAGCGAATATCTGCAGTGTGCTAATAAATATTTATCAACCAGCTTTGGAGGAAAAGAAAGAGCTTTGATGTACAGCATTTGCCAATTTTCATGGTGTAAATACTACCAACATTACTAAATTCAAACTACCAATAGTTTAACATATGTCTTGAAAACTACTTCAAAATGTAACAATCAGTCCTTGAGATAATACAAGCCTGTTCTGTGCACCACTAGCTGGTCTTTCACATACACACGCACACAAATATATATATATATATATATATATATATATATATATATATATAAAAAAAAACATCTTTAGTTATATAATGAAAAGTGAAAGTGAAAGTCACTCAGTCATGCCTGACTCTTTACGACCCAATGGACTGGAGCCTGCCAGGCTCCTCTGTTTGTGGAATTCTCCAGGCCAGAATACTGGAGTGGGTACCCATTCCATTCTCCAAGGGATCTTCCCAAACCAGGGATCGAACCCAGATTTCCCACATTGCAGGTAGGTCCTTTAGTGTCTGAGCCACCAGGGAAGCTGGTTGATAAATATTTATTAGCACACTACAGATATTCACTTTCAGAATGAGGAGTAACGAAACAATATTTAAGATCTGTTTTCTTCAAAGTGTGGCTGACAAAGTGAAAATTTTTAAGAGTATTTTAAAAATAGGTATATTTACTTTCATATCTCCATCTGCAATATACACATTTGTATTCCTGGCAGCCCTAAATTTTATCTTTTATTCCATCTATTTTTTTTTCCAAACCCCCGCACCCACAATCGATGAGCTATGTCTTTTCCATTGTGAGGGCAAACCTCATCTGTGTTTACATGACAATTCCAAAAACCACTGTAGATGACTGTTCCATTATTGTGATTTGCATCTTTTTTGACCCACATTTTTTTTCTTAATTTAATTTACACTAGCCAAGTAATATCACTATAATAATCCTTGTCCTAGTTTCTGCTTTTCAGAAATCCTAAACTAGAGACATGTGGTTATAAAATACATTCCACTGGTAAGTGTTGTGATGGAAAGATAATCATTCATTATAAAAATAATGTTAATATTTCTAAATCTCTGATGTCCTGTTATATTTTTTAAATTAAAGGAGTTTGGAATAAATAAGATGGATGTATTTTTAAACCATTTTTTAACATATCAACATTTTGTTTTTCTTGAAGTTTTATTATTAATAATATGTGATTTATGTATCATAATATTCTCTTTTAAAGTATGCAATTCTATGGCATTTAGTTTATTCACAGAGTTGTGTAATTATCACTGCCATCTAATTTTAGAATATTTTCATCACCCCCAAAGGAAATCCCATAGTTGTTAGCAATCACTCTCAGCTCCCTTCTCTTTCTATGCTCCGAGAATCACTAATCTGCTTTCTCAGCCTATGGGATTGCTTATTCTGGACATTTTATATTGATGCCATCATATAGTACATCGCTGTTTGGACTGACTTATATGACTTAACATACTGTTTCTAAGGTTCATCCATGTGGTAGAATGTGCTACTACTTCATTCTTTTCATTGTCAAATAATGTTTCAAATGAATATAGAACATTTTTATCTATTCTTTAGTTGATAAACATTATGGTTTGCTTACTTCTTGGTTATTATGAATGCTTCTGCAATTAATATTTGTATACAATTTTATTTTGTAGGGATGTATAATTAATTTTTCTTGTGTATAACTGGGATTATAATTGTATCAAATGGTTTACATTTAACATTTTGAGGTGTTACCATTCTGTTTTATAAGCACTGTACCATTTTACAATATCAACAAGTAATGAGGATTCCAATTTCTCATCATTCTCATCAATATTTGTTGTTGTTGTTGTTGTTCTATTTTACTCATTCTGCTGCTGCTACTGCTAAGTCGCTTTAGTCATGTCCAACCTGTGCGACCCCATGGACTGCAGCCTACCAGGCTCCTCCATCCATGGGATTTTCCAGGCAAGAGTACTGGAGTGGGTTGCCATTGCCTTCTCCTTTTACTCATTCTAGCAGGTATAAATCAGCCTCTCATGGATTTCTTTCATATTTTTCAAATAATTTGTGATTCTGATTGTATTTTCTTGTGTTTGTTGGTCAGATACATATCTTTTTGAGGGAAAGATCTTTTAAAAAAAATATCCAGTTTTAGATTGATTATTTGGTTTTTTATCACTGAGTTTTAGGAATATTTTGTGTATTCTGTGTGAAATTTCTTTAAATGATTTATAAATATTTTCCTCTATTGTGGATTCCTTTTATATTTTTTATTTGAAGCAAAGTTTTAAATTTTGATTTAATCAATGTGTTTATGTTCTTAATATTTTATTTTATATTGGACTATAGCCGAAGAATTGATGCTTTTGAACTGTGGTGTTGGAGAAGACTCTTGAGAGTCCCTTGGACTGCAAGGAGATCCAACTGGTCCATTCTGAAGGAGATCAGCCCTGGGATTTCTTTGGAAGGAATGATGCTAAAGCTGAAACTCCAGTATTTTGGCCACCTCATGCGAAGAGTGGACTCATTGGAGAAGACTCTGATACTGGGAGGGATTGGGGGCGGGAGGAGAAGGGGACGACAGAGGATGAGATGGCTGGATGGCATCACGGACTTGATGAATGTGAGTCTGAGTGACCTCCGGGAGCTGGTGATGGATAGGGAGGCCTGGCGTGCTGCGGTTCATAGGGTCGCAAAGAGTCGGACACGACTGAGCGACTGATCTGATCTGATCTGATAGTTGATTAACAATGTTATGCTGGGTTCACATATTCAACAAAGTGATTCAGTTATATATTTATATGTATATATTCGTATTTTTTTTACTGGAGTATATTTGCTTTATAATTTTGTGTTGGTTCCTACTATACAATGAAATGAATTAGCTATATATATATATGGCACACAGACAGACAGACACACACACACATATATATATATGTTCTCCCCTCGTTTTAGACCTCCTTCTTCCACCACTCCCGTCGCACCCATCAATGTCACTAAAAGGCACTGAGCTGAGCTCCTTGTGCTGTATAGCAGGTTCTCACTAGCTATCTATTTTACACATTAGTGTATATATGTCAACAACAATTTCTGAATTAATCTCATTCCTTATTCCCCCCAACCTGTGTCCACATGTCTGGTCTGTACATCTGTGTCTCTATACCTGCCTTACAAAAAGGTCACCTGTACCATTTTTCTAGACTCCACATATATGCATTAATATACAATATTTGTTTTTCTCTTTCTGACTTACTTTATTCTGTATGACAGTCTCTAGGCATATCTACTCTACACATGACCCAATTTCATTCCATTTAAGTGGCTGAGTAATATTCCATTGTGGATACATACCATATCTTCTTTATCTGTTCATTTGTCAATGGACATTTAAGTTGCTTCCATGTCCTGGCTATTGTAAATAGACCTAGAGTGAACATTGGGGTGCATGTGTCTTTTTGAATATGATTTTCTAAGGATATATGCTCAGTTAGTGGGATTTCTGGATCATATGGTAATTTTATTTTTAATTTTTTGAGGAACCTCTATATTGTTCTCCACAGTGACTGTATCAATTTACATTCCCGTCAACAGTGCAAGAGGTTCTCTTTTCTTGACACATTATCCAGCATTTATTATTTGTAGAGTTTTTGATGATGGCCATTCTGACTAGTGTGAGGTGATACCTCTTTGTAGGTTTCACTTGCATTTCTCTAATAATTAGTGATATTGAACACCTTTTCATGTACCTCTTGGCCATCTGTATGTCTTCCTTGGAGAAATGGCTTTTTAGGTCTTCCAAACATTTGTTGATTGCCTTGTTTGTTTTTTTGGATATTGAGCTGCATGTACTATTTTATATTTTGGAGACTAATCCTTTGTCACTTGCTGCAATGACAAATATTTTCTCCCATTTCGGAGCTGTCTTTTTGTGTTGTATATGGTTACTTTTTCTGTGCAAAAGCTTTTAAATTATGCCCCGTTTTTTTTATTTTTGGTTTTGTTTATGTTAGTCTGGGCGTCGGGTTAAAAATTTTTTGCAGTGATTTATGGCAAAGTGTTCCCCCTATGCTTTGACCTAAGAGTTTTATAGTGTCCAGTCTTACATTTAAGTCTAGGAACATACATATCAATAATTACCTTAAATGTAAATGTAAATGGATTAAATGCTCCAAACAATAGACACAGACTAGCTGAATGAACACAAAACAAAACCCAAAAGCAGAAGGCAAGAGAGAATGGGAAAGATATACTCAGATGAGTGCAGAGTTCCAGAGAATAGCAAGGAAAGATAAGAAGGCCTTCTTCAATAAACAGTGGAATGAAGTAGAGGAAAACAACAAAATGGGAAAGACTAGAGATCTCTTCAAGAAAATTGGAGATACCAAGGGAATATTTCATGCAAAGATGGGCACAATAAAGGACAGAAACATTAAAGACCTAACAGATGCTGACAATATTCTGAAGAGGTGGAAGAATACACACAAGAACTATACCAAAACAGTCTTAATGACCTGGATAACCATGATGGTGTGGTCACTCCCCTAGAGATGGACATCTTGGAGTGTGAGGTCAAGTGGGCCTTAGGAAGCATTACTACCATCGAAGCTAGTGGAGGGGATGGAATTCCAGCTATTTAAAAACCTAAAAGATGATATTGTTAAAGTATTGCACTTAATGTGCCAGCAAATTTGGAAAACTGAACAGTAGCCACAAGCCTGGAAAACATCCGTTTTCATTCAATCCCCCAAAATGGCAATGCCAAAGAATGTTCAAACTATGGAACAATTGCTTTCATTTCATACACTAGCAAGGTAATGCTCAGAATCCTTCAAGCTAGGTTTCAGCAGTACGTTAACCGAGAACTTCCTGATGTACAAGCTTTGTTTAGAAAATGCAGAGGAACCAGAGGTCAAATTACCAACATCTGTTGGATCATAGAAAAAGCAAGGGAATTCCAGAAAAAAACTTCTAAATCTGTTTCATTGGCTATGGTAAGGTCTTTGACTGTGTGGATCACAACAAACTGTGGAAAAGTATTCAAGAGATGGAAATACCAGACATTACCTGCCGCCTGAGAATTCTGTATACAGGTCAAGAAGCAACAGTTAGAACCAGACATGGAATGACAGACTGGTTCAAAATTGGGAGAGGAGTATGACAAGGTGATATATTGTCACCCTGCTTATTTAACCTATATGCAGAGTACATCATGCAAAATGCCATAATGAATGAATTACAAGCTGGAATCAAGATTGCCAGGAGAAATAACAATAACTTCAGATATGCAGATGATACCACTGTAATGGCAGAAAGTGAAGAGGAACTACAGAGCCTCTCCATGAAGATGAAGGACGAGAATGAAAAACCTGGCTTAAAACTCAACATTCAAAAAACTAAGATATGGCATTTAGTCTAATCACTTCATGGCAAATAAAAGGGGGAAAAGTGGAAGCAGTGACAGATTTTACTTTCTTGGTCTCCAAAACCATTGCGGACAGTGACTGCAGCCATGAAATTCGAAGACACTTGCTCCTTGGAAGAAAAGCTATGACAAACCTAGACAGCATAATAAAAAGCAGATACATCACTTTGCTGACAAGTCCATATACCCAGAGCTATGGTTTTTCCAGTAGTCCTGTACAGATGTGAGAATTGGACATTAAGTAGCTGAGTGCCAAAGAATCAATGCTTTCAAATTGTGATGCTGGAGAAGACTCCTGAGATTCCTTTGTACTGCAAGGAGATCAAAGCAGTCAGTCATAAAGGAAATCAACCCCGAATATTCATTGGATGAACTAATGCCAAAGTTCCAATAATTAGACCACCTGATGGGAAGAGCTGATTCATTGGAAAAGACTCTGATCTTGCAGAGACTGAAGGCAAATGGAGGAAGGTGTGGCAGAGGATGAGGTGGTTAGATAGCATGACTGACATAGTGGACATGAATTTGAGCAAAGTGTGGGAGATAGTGAAGGAAGAGGCTGACATGCTGCAGTCCTTGAGGTTGCAGAGTCAGACACGTTTAGCAACTGAACAACAGCAAATAGATATGCTGTCTATAATAAAAGAGACCTAGGGTCACATACATACTGAATACGAGGTGATGGAAAATATATTTCATGCAAATGGAAATCAAAAGAAAACCAGAGTAGCAACACTCACATCAGATATAGTAGACTTTAAAATAAAGACTGTTACAGGAGACAGGAAGTACACTATATAATGACTGAAAGATCAATCCAAGAAGGCATAACAATTTTAAATATTTATGCACCTGACATAGGAGCACCTCAATACATAATGCAAGAGCTAATGGCCATAAAAGTGGTAATTGATAGTAATATAATAATAATGAAGGACTTTAACACCCCACTTACACCAATGGACAGAACATCCAGACAGAAAATTAATAAGAAAATTCAAGCTTTAAATGACTCAATAGACCAGATAGATTTAATGGATATTTATAGGACATTGCATACAAAAACAGCAGAATAAATTTTCTTCGAAAAAACACATGAAACATTCTCCAGGATAATATCACATCTTGGTTCACAAATAAAGTCTCAGTAAATTTAAGAAAACTGAAAATATACCAGGTATCTTTCTGACCACAATACTTTGAGATTAGATATAAAAAATTCTAAAAAAGCACAAACACAGGGAGATTAAACATTATGCTACTAAATAGCCAAGATATCACAGAAGAAATTAAAAAAGAAATAAAAACTACATAGAAACTAATGACAGCAAGATCACAAAGACTCAAATCCTATGGGATGCAGCAAAAGCAGTCCGATGAAGGAAATTTATAGCAATACAATCCTGCCTCCAGAAACAAGAAAAATCTCAAATAAACAACCTAATATTGCACCTAAAGTGACTAGAAAAAGAGGAACAAACAAAACCCAAAGTTAAGAGAAGGAAACACATCATAAAAATCAGAACAGAAATAAATAAAATATAAATGAAGAAAACAATAGCAAAAATCAATGAAACTAAAAGCTGGTTCTTTGAGAATATAAACAAAATTCATAAACCTTTAGCCAGATTCATTAAGAAAAATACAGAGATGATTCAAATCAATAAAATTAGAAATGAATAAGGAGAAATTACAACAGATACCACATAAATACAAAGGATTATACTAGACTAATACACACAAGTATTATATATGCCAATAAAATGGACAATCTGAAAGAAATAGCCAAATTCTTGAAAATGTACAGCCTCCTAAGACTGAACCAAGAAGAAACAGAATATAAACAGACCAATCATAAGTAATGAAATTGAAACTGTGATTAAAAGTCTTCCAACAAACAAAAGTCCAGGACCAGACAGCTTCACAGGCAAAATTTATCAAACATTTAGAGAAGAGCAAACAACCCTCCTTGTCAAACTCTTCAAAAAAACTGCAGAGGAAGGAAAACTTCCAAGCTCATTCTATGAGGCCACCATCACCCTGATTCCAAAACCAGACAAAGATATTACATGTATCTATTCTTTTTCAAAGTCTTTCCCCAATCAGCTTCTTATATTGAGCAGAGTTCCCTGTGCTCTACAGTTGCTGCTGCTAAGTTGCTTCAGTCATGTCCGACTCTGTGCGACCCCTGAGACGGCAGCCCACCGGGCTCTGCCGTCCCTGGGATTCTCCAGGCAAGAACACTGGAGTGGGTTGCCATTTCCTTCTCCAATGCGTGAAAGTGAAAAGTGAAAGTGAAGTCGCTCAGTCGTGTCCGACTCTTAGCGACCCCATGGTCTGCAGCCTACCAGGCTCCTCCGTCCGTGGGATTTTCCAGGCAAGAGTACTGGAGTAGGGTGCCATTGCCCTCTCCCCTGCTCTACAGTAGGTCCCTATTTTTTTTCTTTTGTTACTTATGGTTCTGAAATCATCACTAAGAAACCATTAAATAATATAAAGTCATGAAAATTTACTCATATGATTTATTCTAAGAATTCACAGTTTGGGCTATTATATTTATGTCTACAATACATTTCAAATTACGTTTTTGTATATATTATGTGAGCTAATAGTTCAAATATTTTTCTTTTAAATGTAGATATCCATTTGGAGCCCATCTCTGTTTATTCAAAACACTATTCTTTATGCACCGAATAATCCCTTCATTAAAATAAATTGACTAGATTTATTTCTGGGCTTATAGTTCTATTACATTGACCTGTATGTGTATTTTTTGACCCCATAGACTTTCTAAAATATAATTAAAATATAAAAAGTTGCACATATATAATATACAAAGTTTAATGTTTCACATATGCATACAGCCAAGAAAGCTGCACAATATAGCACTGTTAATTACTGGCAATATGTCATGTAGTCTTTAAATACTGACACTACGTTATATAGCAGATCAGTTCAGTTCAGTTCAGTTCAGTCACTCAGTCATGTCCAAGTCTTTGTGACCCCATGAACCACAGCACACCAGGCCTCCCTGTCCATCACCAACTGCCAGAGTCTACCCAAACCCATGTCCATTTAGTGAGTGATGCCATCCAACCATCTCATGTTCTGTCATCCCCTTCTCCTCCTGTCCTCAATCTTTCCCAGAATGAGAGTCTTTTCAAATGTGTCAGCTCTTTGCATGAAGTGGCCAAAGTATTGGAGTTTCAGCTTCAACATCAGTCCTTCCAATGAACACCCAGGACTGATCTCCTTCACGATGGACTGGTTAGATCTCCTTGCAGTCCAAGGGACTCTCAAGAGTCTTCTCCAACACCACAGTTCAAAAGCATAAATTCTTCAGTGTTTAGCTTTCTTTATAGTCCAACTCTCACATCCATACATGACTACTGGAAAAACCAAAGCCTTGACTAGATGGACCTTTGTTGACAAAGTAATGTCTTTGCTTTTTAATATGCTGCCAAGGTTGGTCATAACTTTCCTTCCAGATCAGATCAGATCAGATCAGTTGCTCAGTCGTGTCCAACCCTTTGCGACCCCATGAATCGCAGCACGCCAGGCCTCCCTTCCATCACCAACTCCCAGAGTTCACTCAGACTCACATCCATCAAGTCAGTGATGCCATCCAGCCATCTCATCGTCTGTCATCCCCTTCTCCTCCTGCCCCCAATCCTTCCCAGCATCAGAGTCTTCTCCAATGAGTCAACTCTTCACATGAGGTGGCCAAAATACTGGAGTTTCAGCTTTAGCATCATTCCTTCCAAAGAAATCCCAGGCTGATCTCCTTCAGAATGAACTGGTTGGATCTCCTTGCAGTCCAAGGGACTTTCAAGAGTCTTCTCCAACACCACAGTTCAAAAGCATCAATTCTTCGGCGCTCAGCCTTCTTCACAGTCCAGCTCTCACATCCATACATGACCACAGGAAAGACCATAGCCTTGACTAGGTGAACCTTTGCTGGCAAAGTAATGTCTCTGCTTTTGAATATGTGCTCTAGGTTGGTCATAACTTTCCTTCCAAGGAGTAAGCGTTTTTAATTTCATGGCTGCAGTCACCATCTGCAGTGATTTTGGAGCCCAGAAAAACAAAGTCTGACACTGTTTCCACTGTTTCCCCTTCTATTTCCCATGCAGTGATGGGACCAGATGCCATGATCTTAGTTTTCTGGATGTTGAGCTTTAAGCCAACCTTTTCACTCTCCTCTTCCACTTTCATCAAGAGGCTCTTTAGTTCTTCTTCACTTTCTGCCATAAGGGCGCTGTCATCTGAATATCTGAGGTTATTGATATTTCCCCCAGCAATCTTGATTCCAGCTTGTGCTTCCTCTGCTGCTGCTGCTGCTGCTAAGTTGCTTCAGTCGTGTCCGACTCTGTGTGACCCCATAGACGGAAGCTCATCATGCTCCCCCGTCCCTGGGATTCTCCAGGCAAGAACACTGGAGTGGGTTGCCATTTCCTTCTTCAATGCATGAAAGTGAAAAATGAAAGTGAAGTCGCTCAGTTGTCTCTGACTCTTAGTGACCCCATGGACTGAAGCCTACCAGGATCCTCTGTCCATGGGATTTTCCAGGCAAAAGTACTGGGGTGGGGTACCATTGCCTTCCCCGGTGCTTCCTCTAGCCCAGCATTTATCACGATGTACTTTGCATATAAGTTAAATAGCAAGGTGACAATATACAGCCTTGATGTATTCCTTTTCTTATTTGGAACCAGTCTGTTGTTCCATGTCCAGTTCTTACTGTTGCTTCCTGACCTGTATACAGGTTTCTCAAGAAGCATGTCAGGTGGTCTGATATTACCATTTCTTTCAGAATTTTCCACAGTTTATTGTGAGCCATATAGTCAAAGGCTTTGGCATAGTCAATAAAGCAGAAATAGATGTTGTTCTGGAACTCTTGCTTTTTCGATGATCCAGCAGATGTTGGCAATTTGATCTCTGGATCCTCTGCCTCTTTTAAAACCAGCGTGAATATCTGGAAGTTCACAGTTCACATATTGTTGTTGCCTGGCTTGGAGTATTTTGAGCATTACTTTACCAGTGTGTGAGATGAGTGCAATTGTGCGGTAGTTTGAGCATTCTTTGACATTGCCTTTCTTTGGGACTGGAATGAAAACTGACCTTTTCCAATCCTATGGCCACTGCTGAGTTTTCCAAATTTGCTGACATATTGAGTGCAGTACTTTCACAGCATCATCTTTTAGGATTTGAAATAGTTCAACTGGAATTCCATCACCTCCACTAGCTTTGTTCATTGTGATGCGTTCTAAGGCCCACTTGACTTCACATTCCAGGATGTCCGACTCTAGGTGAGTGATCACAACATCATGATTATCTGGGTCATGAAGATCTTTTTTGTACAGTTCTTCTGTGTACTGTGTGATTCTTGCCATCTCTTCTTAATATCTTCTGCTTCTGTTAGGTCCATACTATTTCTGTCCTTTTTTTGAGCCCTTCTTTGCATGAAATGTTCCCTTGGTATCTCTAATGTTCTTGAAGAGATCTCTAGTCTTTCCCATTCTATTGTTTTCCTCTATTTCTTTCCATTGATCACTGAGGAAGGCTTTCTTATCTCTCCTTGCTATTCTTTGGAACTCTGCATTCAAATGGGTATATCTTTCTTTTTCTCCTTTGCTTTTCTCTTCTCTTCTTAAAAAAATAAAAATGTTATTCACACTCAGAAGTAAAGAGTAGAGTGGTAGTTTCCAAGGGCTGCTAGGAGGGAGAAATAAGGAGTTGTTCAATGGATGTAAAGTTGACAGAAATCAAAACCATCCCCAAGGAAAAGAAATGCAAGGGGGAAAAAAAAAAAAAAGAAAGAAAAACAGATCAGTAGAACCTACTTATCTTGCTTAACTGGAACTTTACATCCATTGAACTCCTTATTTCTCCCTCCTAAGCAGGCCCTAGAAACTACCACTCTACTCTTTACTTCTGAGTTTGAATACATTTTTATTTTATTTTATTTTTTATTTTTTTCTGTAAGATCGGCATATTAACCTTAAAAAATTTCTAAACTTTATTTTGAAATTTCCAAATTTTATTTTGTATTATTTATTTTTCTCTACCTATTGTCAGTGTTTGCTTTATTTGTTTGAGATATCTTCCTAATATTGTAGTGCTTTAATTATTTTATCATTGTAAAATGTTCTTAAGATACTTTTTTTTTTAGGCCATGCTATGTGGCATTCAAGATCTTAGTTACTTGACCATATCAAATCCAGGCTCCTTGGTAGCATGCAGTCTCAATCACTGAACTGCCAGTGACTAATAACCTTAATAATCTTATTATATATAATAATTATTCCTCTATACCTCATTGAGGTCATAAGAGGTTAATTTTTTTACATTATTTCATATTTAAGTTTATACTGTTGCTGTGCTGTGCTCAGTTGTGTTCAACTGTTTTTAACTCCATGAACTGTAGCCCTCCAGGCTTCTCTGTCCATGGGA
This sequence comes from Tragelaphus eurycerus, assembly GCA_935064755.1. Classification (NCBI taxonomy): domain Eukaryota; kingdom Metazoa; phylum Chordata; class Mammalia; order Artiodactyla; family Bovidae; genus Tragelaphus; species Tragelaphus eurycerus. The sequence continues at coordinate 260,613 of CAKXYN010000111.1, read as the reverse complement.
TTTCCCAAGCTAAAATACTGGAGTGTGCTGCCATTTCCTCTTCCAAACCATCTTCCTGACCCAGGGATCAAACCTGTGTCTCCGTGTTGCCTGAACTGGCAGGCAGACTCTTTACCATGAGCCAACTGGAAAGGTTAACTCTGCAATTTTCATATCTCCAGAGGGTGCTTTACAAGTTGTATTCTGTGGAGAGGCTGCTGCTTGGATCTATGCAATATTCTATCTACATGTCCTCATATGTTAGTCCTGCCAACTGTATATATCCTATATAACAACAGACTGGTTCCAAATAGGAAAAGGAGTTCATCAAGGCTGTATGTTGTCAGCCTGTTTATTTAACTTATATGCAGAGTACATCATGAGAAACTCTGGACTGGAAGAAACACAAGCTGGAATCAAGATTGCCGGGAGAAATATCAATAACCTCAGATATGCAGATGACACCACCCTTATGGCAGAAAGTGAAGAGGAACTAAAAAACCTCTTGATGAAGGTGAAAGTGGAGAGTGAAAAAGTTGGCCTAAAGCTCGACACTCAGAAAACGAAGATCATGGCCTCCGGTCCCATCACTTCATGGGAAATAGATGGGGAAACTGGAGAAACAGTGTCAGACTTTATTTTTTTGGGCTCCAAAATCACTGCAGATGGTGACTGCAGCCATGAAATTAAAAGACGCTTACTCCTTGGAAGGAAAGTTATGACCAACCTAGATCGCATATTCAAAAGCAGAGACATTACTTTGCCAACAAAGGTTCATCTAGTCTAGGCTATGGTTTCTCCAGTGGTCATGTATGGATGTGAGAGTTGGACTGTGAAGAAGGCTGAGCACCAAAGAATTTATGCTTTTGAACTGTGGTGTTGGAGAAGACTCTTGAGAGTCCCTTGGACTGCAAGGAGATCCAACCAGTTCATTCTGAAGGAGATCTGCCCTGGGATTTCTTTGGAAGGACTGATGCTCAAGCTGAAACTCCAGTACTTTGGCCACCTCATGTGAAGAGTTGACTCATTGGAAAAGATTCTGATGCTGGGAGGGATTGGGGGCAAGAGGAGAAGGGAACGACAGAGGATGAGATGGCTGGATGGCATCACGGACTCAATGGACGTGAGTCTGAGTGAACTCTGGGAGTTGGTGATGGACAGGGAGGCCTGGCGTGCTGCGATTCATGGGGTCGCAAAGGGTTGGACACGACTGAGCAACTGATCTGATCTGATATATATCCTTGATGATGAAGTAGCATACCTTCTTTGAACATTAGCTTTCTAGTAAATAATATCAGTTGTTTAGACTGGAATATCTCAAAAGCCTTAGGACTCTGCCATTTCTGATTTCTAGAAAGCTCTTTTAATGCTGTTTAGAAGTGCAAAACCTGTAGAGGACAGTTCCATATAGATACAACTCATTACCATATCCTGAAATAGCATCAGTTTCAAAAAGCTACCTAAAATCAATGAGTTAAAACTGTACATTTTAAATAAAAATTTTTCAAAATCTATTTACACCACAGAGGCCATTAAGATACTTTTCAATTTCCCTGGACATCCTAAACTGCTTATTAATGGCCGCAACCCGGATTTATTGATGACATCCAATGTCCCTGTGTGATCAAAGACTGTAAGTATTTCAGTTGCTATTCTGGTTGTCTGTTACATGGCAGAGGCCACTCCCACAGTTTTGTATCACATGTTCAGGTGAAACTCCCGGTTTTTAGTGCCTGCTGGATTACATTGTTTAATAACTGACATGGATACCCTGTATGCCAGTTCTAGCTGTTTCATATTAATAAATGTTCTTAGGGCCATTTAGTTATATTATGCTAAAAAAGAAAGTTGGCTTCTTGTGATAATTCATGAGTTTTTCACATGTTAAAAATAACTTATCCAGATGTTTAAGCATCTTTCCTTTTTCTATTGAAAATTGGCAGAAGATACATACACACACCCTTCTGTAAAATTTACAATTCCTCATCTTCTAGCTTGAAGATAGAAACTCTGTTATTTGATTCATTGTCACTTTTTGTCTGTACAACTTAATTGCTAAATAAATGCCTAATGAAATATTTTTAAATTAAAAGAATGGCCCAGCCATTATATTATGGCAAAGTGTCTCTTCATTGTTGGGATTACTAGCAGAAGTTGAATACGAAATGTCAAAACAGTATCAGGCATGTCTTCTGTTAATGGCATTCTCTAGTCTTCAAAGTAGTCTTATCAAGAATTGTGAAATATATTTTTAAATATCAAAAAAAATCACTCCAATGAAAAATAGTCTTATTAAACAGACCCAATATGTCTACCTAATTCTTAACCTCTTTATTCTCTATGTATTTAAAAGAGGTGTTTAGTCATTTCTCCACTATCCAGATTTTGCTTACTTTTCAAAATAGATTCTGTATGTAACAAATATTCCTGACAGTTCAAATAGTGTAAAAATGTTGATTTCATGTTTGCAAGCTTTGTCATTGGGAATTTTATACTGAATAAACCATGTACATACACATACATAACCTACAGATGAAGATATATGTAATTGATTTATATTCACACAGCTACAGAGGTCTTTTGCCTTTATGTGGCCAATCCTAGCACCTTATAATGGTGGGCATGCAGTTAACACACACGGTTCCATGTTGTTTCAAGTAGTCTAAAGGCAATAACAAAAACAAACTGATGGAGGCAAAAATAGGAGAATCCCACCCTGTCAGAAGATGAATGAGCTGAACTTGCCAGACACAAACCCTGGCTGACACAAGCAAGGTGAAATCAAAGACTGGGCAACTTTTGACAACCCATGCTTCACAGTCCTGACCACTGTGGATGGCCATGATTATCTCCAGACAAAATGACTGTGAGTAAAAGGCTTACATACACTTAAATTAAACACAGCAGGGTTTTAGCAATCTCTGTTTGAATTTTACTTTCCGTTAAGAAGGAAATTGCTTGGACTTGGAACATTTCATTTAATGGCATTTTTAGTTACCTTTTGTATTTCTAATGCCATGGTCTAAATTCACTCCAAATTACCCAGTAAGACATGGGAAACTTTTGTCCTTTTCTGTTTATTTATTTTTTTAATTGCAGTAGCTTCCTTACCAATTTTACTAAATTAAATGTGTTTTAAAGCATCTCAGTTCTTGAAACTTAATTATTCCAATCTCTGGGTGAAGTATAGTAAACAATGCAAACCCCATTTATGTAATTTATTTTGCAAAAGACAATAATGGAATGCAGTTGTGCTAATGATATATGTATTTCTGTATTTTTTCCTTTTCAACAACAACTTATCAAAACCATGTCATTTTGAAACAAAAGCTTTAAGGCTTTTGGGGCTTTTGGTTTGTCCATACATGGCTTTTTAGAGAAGGAGAAAACTGCAAAATATGTGCGATTGGAATATTATGAAAGATTGTGTTCTGTTTCCTTCATATTACTTTTCCATCAATGAGTATTATTGACAGTCACTCATAATAAACTATGAATAAAGATCATGGCTTGTAATTGCAATGTGTAAATAAGAAGAAAAATATGTAGGTACTTCAGTAGCTGAAGCACCATTTTTTATGTCTCAGCAGAGAAAAAAATTAATTGTTAGGCCACATATGGTCTTGGAAACTTTGGCTTAAACTCAAGCATAATAAGAAAATTTATCATTCTCCTTCTTGTATAATACATATAATACAAGTGTTTTGAAATCCGTGAGTCCATGATTATGTATTATTTAATTCTGATATTCTTAATGCAATTAGTTAATTGTTCTAATTTGCTGAATTTCACCTGCTGCATTACTTAAAACCTAATTAATCAGTTTATGTTGTACTCTTAGGAGGTGGGTAACTAGACTATGGTCCCAAGATTGTATTGCTGGATCAGCCAGTGAGTGGTTGAAGGATGCATTTGGATAGTTGAGGTGCTGAATCCCATTTAGTTCAAGCCCAAACAAAGCAAATATAAAAACTGCTTTTTCTATGAAACAAATTCACAAACAAAAAAAAGTAAAAATAAAAAAGTAATAAAAATCCTCAAGCCAGCCAAGTACAGGTAAACGTGCAGATGTATATGCTTTATATATACACATATTTCAGCCTGCATATAAATACATTTACATAAGAATAAATATTATACATACAGAAATATACGTAGCTAGACAGATAAGTAAGTCAAAAGAGAGAATTTTGATTTATTCAAAAGGAAGAGATCTTACCACCTTATAGATTGTGTATAAGTTATGGTGGAAGCAAACCAAGTGTCCCCTTTCTGCAAGACAGTGGAGGGACCTGTTAGGTCACCATAGGGCAGAGTTGTGGTCCCAGGTTTCAAACCACCTAATGATTTGATGAAAATGTGAGTGGGAGCTCTCTCCCTCCTGTCTCCATGCCCCTTACTGCTAACTTCCACCTGTCCTTAGTGACCCAGTCTCATGGCTTGACTGCTTAGATTCCATGCTGAGGGAGCTGCAATCATGATCTGATTGTTGACTGCCTGTTGGATAGCCTCATCCTAGAAGTTTGGGAAATTTCAAGTTCCTTACTGCTTCCTAACTACAGTTAACTTACTTTGACAATTGAAGATTGATAGTAGAATTATTTTAATATTGACTTGAATATACCCTTTATTCCCTGACATCCCCTCTAATTTTTAAACCTAATTTGTTGAGAGTTAATTATATATGCTATCCCCCATCAATATTTTAATTGTTACCAAGAAAATGTAGATGCCCTCATACTACACTTAGGAAGCAGATTTTTTTATTATTATTGATTTCACAAGGATGAAACACTTTTTGGTAAGAGAAGGCAGTGCATCTTGTATCCCAAGACTTTTGTTTCCTTAGAGATAAATGGGTCTACAATATCAATAGGGAAAAAAGAAATAATTTGTCTACTTCATAATTTCACTACAATTTTATTCTGTGATTATAAACAAGGTGACATTCACCATACTAGGTACATATATTTTTTCAAATGCTAATCTTTCCTGAGGTAGTCAAAAAAGGAGATCTAGGTGACAAGGACTTAAGACTTCTTCAGTGTATCATGCTGAGCAGTGGACACAGTTCCTCCAGGCTATTTACACCTTAGTGATGTCTTCCTCATAATGATACTTAACTTGACACATTTACATACAGTGTCATCTTGTGAGATTTCACTTAAAATTTCACTCTTACCTAGTTTCATAAGTGAAATCACAATTGAACCATGAGATTTAAAATAAAAAATTTTATGTATTGGCTAAACAAAGTACAAATTATTAAATGTGAAGATTGACATGATTGTACACCCAAAAACATATGAAAAAAGCAATATATATTATATATTATACATATATATATATACACACACACCTACATACATGTATATTATATATATATATATATATATTTTTTTTTTTTTTTTTTTCCCCCCAAGTGGCTCAGTGTAATGAATCTGCCTGCCAAGCAGAAGATGTGAGTTCAATCCCTGGGTTGGGAAGATCCCCTGGAGAAAGAAATGGCAACCCACTCAAGTATTCTTGCCTTAGAAATCCTGTGGACAGAGGAGCCTGGCGGGCTACAGTCCAGAGGGTCGCAAAGAGTTTGACACAATCGAGTAACACTTTATACACAGCATGTCTATGTACACGCATATATAAAACACAAATAAAATTATACACAGCATACTAAATTAAAGTTAGTTTCCCCATTACCTAGCACATGTTTATTTATGCAGAACTCAGAAGATCTGAATTTCAACTTATCCTCTCAGGTTTACAGACATTTAAGTACATTAATAGGAGCTGTGATTATTCAGCACACCAACACTCAGGTATCACCCAACTTCATTATTACCTGATTAATTAACCTGTTTAAAGTGTGAAAGTTGGCACCTTGTCATTAGAATCCATGGGAATAACTAATGAGAAACTATGAAATAATTTGTTCCTCAATTAAAAAACCTGAAAAAAGAGGTTTTATCTCATTATTCTTGTTTCCTGTTATCACCTATACAAAGCCAAGAAGATTTTGCAAAACTTACTCTTTAAAGAGAACAGGCTATGTAACATCTCGGGAAACATTTCACAGACATTTAATAAAATGTGGTGTTACTCATCATCAAAAGGTAAGCCACGAAGGTTCTTGGGATAATATATTCATTATAGAGCATCAGTGCGAAAATGAGGTACATTTATCTCATACCTGGTGTTCAGGTTTAAATGAGATTTCTAGATAAGAAGAGAGAGAAGTAAAGATAATCTAGTTCAACTTAGGTCTGTCTAAAGAGACTTCAGAAAAAATATCAAGAGAGGTAATTAGTATTAGGGAATTATTAAATTACAACTTTTCCATTTATTAAAAAACACTTCCTTGGGCTCAAGTTTCCTTCAATGTGACTGAATTCATTCAGTTGCCATATTACACTACCATTCAGGTAGGTGAAAAAGGTAGTGAAGATATTCATTTCAATTGCTTGCCCTTATCTACTTTCATAAAATCATGCATATTATAAAATAATACTGAAGTACTAAAGGTACTTTCTTAGCTTAGATCTTTTTTTGATATTTATAGATTTGTCCTCCTCCACACAAGTTGTCCATAGAGTTCACAAATGCCAATCAAAGAAATGTCTATTGTTTAAAGTAGAGAAGCCAAAGTTTTTCTTGGAGGTGAAGTGAGCGATCTTTCTTGTACTGATTATTTTACATACATCTTTCCAGTTAGAAAGAGTTTCGTGCTCTGAACCATGGCAGGATATAGACTATAGAATCTATCCAATGTAAAGCTAGGCATAAATGAATACAGATGTTAATTAATTGGATATCCTTATTTAAATTCCTTTAAATATATTCTGGATCATGTCTCCTGCTTCCTGATATAAATCTTTAAGCTGAGGCCACCCACATTTAGTGAAGGAAATAGTAAAATTTTTTAAAACCACATCCATAATTTTCCAAAATCAAGATTTTCTGAAGATAATGGCAAAGTTTGAAGTAACAAAATATAATTAATCAACTTTAGAAAAAAAATTCATATCTGTTTAAGCTTTATAATTTTATTCAGTTGCAAAATGTCCTGGAAGGAAAAAAAAAAAAAAATGCTGTGGATTGGTAACACACTCTAAATATCTCTGTTTGTTTTTTTTTTTTTTTTCCTGAAAACATTTCCATTACCATAAAATGAAAAATTTAGAGTCAAGTCTGGCATATATTTAATGATAATAGCTGCTATTTTTTGAACATCAATGACATAAGCTGAATGTTAGGCATTTCACATGCAAACTGTATTTCTATTTTCGCATTATCAAAATGTATTAGTCACTCAGTGATGTCCAACCCTTTGTGACCCATTTACTGTAGCCCACCAGGCTCCTCTATCCATGGAATTCTCCAGGCAATACTGGAATGAGTTGTCATTTCCAACTCTAGAGGAACTTCCTGACCCAGATATCCAAGCCAGGTGTGCCACATTACAGGCAGACACTTTACTGACTGAGACACCTGGGAAGCCCCAGCATTATCAAAAATTTATATAATTACACCCATTCACAGGACTGGAAAGGGTCAGTTTTCATTTCAATCCCAAAGAAATGCAATGCCAAAGAATGCTCAAACTACTGCACAATTGCACTCATTTCACACACTAGTAAAGTAATGCTCAAAATTCTCCAAGCCAGGCTTCAGCAATACGTGAACCGTGAACTTCCAGATGTTCAAGCTGGTTTTAGAAAAGGCTGAGGAACCAGAAATCAAATTGCTAACATCCGCTGGATCATCAAAAAAGCAAGAGAGTTCCAGAGCAACATCTATTTCTGCTTTATTGACCATGCCAAAGCCTTTGACTGTGTGGATCACAATAAACTGTGGAAAATTCTGAAAGAGATGGGAATACCAGACCACCAGACTGGCCTCTTGAGAAACCTATATGCAGGTCAGGAAGCAACAGTTAGAACTGGACATGGAACAACAGACTGGTTCTAAATAGGAAAAGGAGTATGTCAAGGCTGTATATTGTCACCCTGCTTATTTAACTTATATGCAGAGTACATTGTGAGAAATGCTGGGCTGGAAGAAGAACAAGCTGGATCAAGATTGCTGGGAGAAATATCAATAACCTCAGATATGCAGATGATACCATCCTTATGGCAGAAAGTGAAGAGGAACTAAAAAGCCTCTTGAAAGTGAAAGAGGAGAGTAAAAAAGTTGGCTTAAAGCTCAACATTCAGAAAACTAAGATATGGCATCTGGTCCCATCACTTCATGGGAAATAGATGGGGAAACAGTGGAAACAGTGTCAGACATTATTTTTGGGGGCTCCCAAATCACTGCAGATGGTGACTGAAGCCATGAAATTAAAAGACACTTGCTCCTTGGAGTGTCCATCTAGTCAAGGCTATGGTTTTTCCAGTAGTCATGTATGGATGTGAGAGTCAGACTATAAACAAAGCTGGGCACTGAACAATTGATGCTTTTGAACTGTGTTGTTGGAGAAGACTCTTGAGAGTCCCTTGGGCTGCAAGGAGATCCAACCAGTCCATCCTAAAGGAGATCAGTCCTGAGTGTTCATCGGAAGGACTGATGTTGAAGCTGAGACTCCAATACTTTGGCCACCTGACGTGCAGAACTAACTAATTTGAAAGACCCTGATGCTGGGAATGATTGAGGACAGGAGGAGTGGGGATGACAGAGGATGAGACAGTTGGATGGCATCACCAATTCGATGAACATAAGATTGGATGAATTCCGGGAGTTGGTGATGGATGGGAGACCGGGCGTTCTGCGGTTGATGAGGTCGCAAAGTGTCGGACACGACTGAGTGACTGAACTCAATTGAACTATATTATTTAAGAATCAGTCACTTCAGATCAGTTGCTCAGTCGTGTCTGACTCTTTGTGACCCCATGGACTACAGCAGACCAGGCCTCTCCATCCATCTCCAATATCTGGAGCTTACCCAAACTCATGTCCATCAAATCAGTAATGCCATCTAGCCATCTCATCATCTGTTGTCCCGTTTTCCTCCTGCCTTCAATCTTTACCAGCACCAGGGTCTTTTCAAATAAGTCAGACCTGTGCATCAGGTGGCCAAAGTATTGGAGTCTCAGCCTCAGTCATTTCAATGAATAGTCAGAACTGATTTCCTTTAGGATGGACTATTGGATATCCTTTCTGTCCAAGGGACTGTCAAGAGTCTTCTCCAACAGCACGGTTCAAAAGCATCGATTCTTCGGCACTCAGATTTCTTTATAGTCCAACTCTCACATCCCTACATGACTACTGGAAAAACCATAGCTTTAACTAGATGGACCTTTGTTGGCAAAGTAATGTCTCTTTTTTTTTTAATATCCTGTCTAGGTCAGTCATAGCTTTTCTTGCAAGTAGCTAACTTGTTTTAATTTCATGGCTACAGTCACCATCTGCAGTAACTATGGAGCCCCAGAAAATAAAGTCTGTCACTGTTTCCATTGTTTCCCCATCTATTTGCCATGAAGTGATAGGCCCAGATGCCATGATCTCAGTTTTCTGAATGTTGAGTTTTAAGCCAACTTTTTCACTCTCCTCTTTCACTTTCATCAAGAGGCTCTTTAGTTCTTCCCTTTCTGCCATAGGGTGGTGTCATCTGCATATCTGAAGTTATTGATATTTCTTCTCCCAGCAATCTTGATTCCTGCTTGTGCTTCCTCTAGCCTGGCATTTCACATGATGTACTCTCCATACAAGTTAAATAAGCAGGGTGACAATATACCCCTTTGACTTCCTGCTTTCCCCATTTGGAACCAATCTGTTGTTCCATGTCCAGTTCTAACTGTTGCTTCTTGACCTGCATACAAATTTCTCAGGAAGCATGTCAGGTGGTCAGGTATTCCTATTTCTTTAAGAATTTACCACAGTTTGTTTTGATCCACACAGTCAAAGGCTTTGGTGTAGTCAATAAAGCAGAAGTAGATGTTTTTCCAGAACTTCCTGCTTTTTCGATGATCCAACGGATGTTGACCTTTTTTTTTAATTTAATTTTATTTAACTTTACAATATTGTATTGGTTTTGCCATATATCAAAATGAATCTGCCACAGGTATACATGTGTTCCCCATCCTGAACCCTCCTCCCTCATCCCTCCCCATACCATCCCTCTGGGTCATCCCAGTGCACCAGCCTCAAGCATCCAGTATCGTGTATTGAACCTGGACTGGCGACCTTGTTTAATATATGATATTTTACATATTTCAATGCCATTCTCCCAAATCATCCCTCCCTATCCCTCTCCCACAGAGTCCAAAAGATTGTTCTATACATCAGTGTCTCTTTTGCTGTCTCGTATGCAGGGTTATTGTTACCATCTTTCTAAATTCCATATATATGCGTTAGTATACTGTATTGGTGTTTTTCTTTCTGGCTTACTTCACTCTGTATAATAGGCTCCAGTTTCATCCACCGCATTAGAACTGATTCAAATGTATTCTTTTTAATGGCTGAGTAATACTCCATTGTGTATATGTACCACTGCTTTCTTATCCATTCATCTGCTGATGGACACCTAGGTTGCTTCCATGTCCTGGCTATTGTAAACAGTGCTGCGATAAACATTGGGGTACACGTGTCTCTTTCAGTTCTGATTTCTTCAGTGTGTATGCCCAGCAGTGGGATAGCTGAATCGTAAGGCAGTTCTATTTCCAGTTTTTTAAGGAATCTCCACACTGTTCTCCATAGTGGCTGTACTAGGTTGCATTCCCACCAACAGTGTAAGAGGGTTCCCTTTTCTCCACACCCTCTCCAGCATTTATTGCTTGTAGACTTTTGAATCACAGCCATTCTGACTGGCGTGAAATGTACCTCATAGTGGTTTTGATTTGCATTTCTCTGATAATCAGTGATGTTGAGCATCTTTTCATGTGTTTGTTAGCCATCTGTATGTCTTCTTTGGAGAAATGTCTATGTAGTTCTTTGGCCCATTTTTTGATTGGGTCATTTATTTTTCTGGAATTGAGCTGTAGGAGTTGCTTGTATATTTTTGAGATTAGTTGTTTGTCTGTTGCTTTATTTGCTATTATTTTCTCCCATTCTGAAGGCTGTCTTTTCACCTTGCTTATGGTTTCCTTTGTTGTGCAGAAGCTTTTAAGTTTAATTAGGTCCCATTTGTTTATTTTTGCTTTTATTTCCAATATTCTTGGAGATGGGTCATAGAGGATCCTGCTGTGATGTATGTCAGAGAGTGTTTTGCCTATGTTCTCCTCTAGGAGTTTTATAGTTTCTGGTCTTATGTTTAGATCTTTAATCCATTTTGAGTTTGTTTTTGTGTGTGGTGTTAAAAAGTGCTCTAGTTTCATTCTTTTACAAGTGGTTGACCAGTTTTCCCAGCACTTGTTAAAGAGATTGTCTTTAATCCATTGTATATTCTTACCTCCTTTGTCAAAGATAAGATGTCCATATGTGCGTGGATTTATCTCTGGGTTTCTGTTTTGTTTCATTGATCTATATTTCTGTCTTTGTGCCAGTATCATACTGTCTTGATGACTGTGGCTTTGTAGTAGAGCCTGAATCAGGCAGGTTGATTCCTCCAGTTCCATTCTTCTTTCTCAAGATAGCTTTGGCTATTTGAGGTTTTTTGTATTTCCATACAAATTGTGAAATTATTTGTAACAATTATAAATATACATGCACCCAACATAGGAGCACCGCAATATGAACAAGTATGAAAGGAGAAATTAACAATAACACAATAATAGTGAGAGACTTTAATACCCCACTCACACCTATGGATAGATCAACTAAACAGAAAATTAACAAGGAAACACAAACTTCAAACAATGCAATAGACCAGTTAGACCTAATTGATATCTATAGGACATATCATCCCCAAACAATGAATTTCACCTTTTTCTCAAGTGCACACGGAACCTCCTCCAGGATAGATCACATCCTGGGCCGTAAATCTAGCCTCGGTAAATTCAGAAAAATTGAAATCATTCCAAGCATCTTTTCTGACCACAATGCAGTAAGATTAGATCTCAATTACAGGAGAAAAACTATTAAAAATTCAAACATATGGAGGCTGAACAACACACTGCTGAATAACCAACATATCACAGAAGAAATCAAAAAAGAAATCAAAATTGGCATAGAAACGAATGAAAATGAAAACACAAAAACCCAAAACCTATGGGACACTGTAAAAGCAGTCCTAAGGGGAAAGTTAATAGCAATACAGGCATACCTCAAGAAACAAGAACAAAGTCAAATGAATAATCTAACTCTACACCTAAAGCAACTAGAAAAGGAAGAAATGAAGAACCCCAGGGTTAGTAGAAGGAAAGAAATCTTAAAAATTAGGGCAGAAATAAATGCAAAAGAAACAACAGAGACCATAGCAAAAATCAACAAAGCCAAAAGTTGGTTCTTTGAAAGGGTAAATAAAATTGACAAACCATTAGCCAGACTCATCAAGAAACAAAGGGAGAAAAATCAAATCAATAAAATTAGAAATGAAAATGGAGAGATCACAACAAACACAGAAATACAAAGGATCATAAGAGACTACTATCAGCAATTATATGGCAATAAAATGGACAACGTGGAAGAAAGAGACAAATTCTTAGAAAAGTACAACTTTCCAAAACTGGATCAGGAAGAAACAGAAAATCTTAACAGACCCATCACAAGCACAGAAATTGAAATTGTAATCAGAAATCTTCCAGCAAACAAAAGCCCAGGTCCAGACAGCTTCACAGCTGAATTCTACCAAAAATTTAAAGAGCTAACACCTATCCTACTCAAACTCTTCCAGAAAATAGCAGAGGAAGGTAAACTTCCAAACTCATTCTATGAGGCCACCATCACCCTAATCCCAAAACCTGACAAAGATGCTACAAAAAAAGAAAACTACAGGCCAATATCACTGATGAACATAGAGGCAAAAATCCTTAACAAAATTCTAGCAATCAGAATCCAACAACACATTAAAAAGATCATACACCATGACCAAGTGGGCTTTATCCCAGGGATGCAAGGATTCTTCAATATCCGCAAATCAATCAATGTAACACATCAACAAATTGAAAAATAAAAACCATATGATTATCTCAGTAGATGCAGAGAAAGCCTTTGACAAAATTCAACATCCATTTATGATAAAAACTCTCCAGAAAGCAGGAATAGAAGGAACATACCTCAATATAATAAAAGCTATATATGACAAATCCACAGCAAACATTATCCTCAATGGTGAAAAACTGAAAGCATTTCCTCTAAAGTCAGGAACAAGACAAGGGTGCCCACTTTCACCATTACTATTCAACATAGTTTTGGGAGTTTTGGCCACAGCAATCAGAGCAGAAAAAGAAATAAAAGGAATCCAAATTGGAAAAGAAGAAGTAAAACGCTCACTGTTTGCAGATGACATGATACTCTACATAGAAAACCCTAAAGACTCCACCAGAAAATTACTAGAACTAATCAATGAATATAGTAAAGTTGCAGGATATAAAACCAACACACAGAAATCCGTTGAATTCCTGTACACTAATAATGAGAAAATAGAAAGAGAAATTAAGGAAACAATCCCATTCACCATTGCAACGAAAAGAATAAAATACTTAGGAATATATCTACCTAAACAAACTAAAGACCTATGTTTGGAAAACTATATAACACTGGTGAAAGAAATCAAAGAGGACACTAATAGATGGAGAAATATACCATGTTCATGGATTGGAAGAATCAATATAGTGAAAATGAGTGTACTACCCAAAGCAATTTATAGATTCAATGCAATCCCTATCAAGCTACCAACCGTATTCTTCACAGGGATGTTGGCCTTTTGATCTCTTGTACTTCTGTCTTTTCTAAATCCAGCTTGAATGTCTGGAAGTTCATGGTTCACATACTATTGATGCCTAGCTTGGATAATTTTAAGCATTATTTTGGCTATCAATAAATTCTTTTTTTGTGTTTTCTGTGAATTCTTGCCACCTCTTCCTAATATCTTCTGCTTCTGTTAGGTCCATACCATTTCTGTCCTTTATTGTGTCCATCTTCACATGAAATGTTCCCTTGGTATTTCTAATTTTATTGAACAGATCTCTAGTCTTTCCCATTCTATTGTTTTCCTCTATTTCTTTGCTTTGTTCACATAAGAAGGATTTCTTATCTCTCCATGCTTTTCTTTGGAACTCTGCATTCATATAGATATGTCTTTCCTTTTTTCCTTTGCCTTCTCTTCTTTTCTCAGCTATTTGTAAGGCCTCTTCAGACAACCATTTTGCAATTTTTCATTTCTTTTTCTTGGGTATGGTTTTGATCACCACCTGCTGTACAATGTTATGAATCTCAGTTGATAGTTCTTCAGGCATTCTGTCTATCAGATCTAATCCCATGAATATTTGTCACTTCCATTGTATAATTATAAGAGATTTGATTTAAGTCATAGATGAATATTGGCCTAGTGGTTTTCCTTACTTTCTTCAATTTAAGTCTGAATTTTGCAATAAGAAGCTGATTATCTGAGCCACAGTCAACTTCGGGTCTTGATTTTGCTGATTATACAGAGCTTTTTCATCTTCAGCTGCTAAGAATATAATCAGCCTGAATTTAGTATTGACCATTGGTTATGTCCATGTGTAGATTTCTCTCTTGTGGAAGAGGGTGCCTGCTATGACCAATGTGCTCTCTTGGCAAAACTCTGTTAGGCTTTGCCCCACTTCATTTTGTACCCTAAGACCAAACTTGCCTGTTATTCCAGGTATCTCTTAACTTCCTACCTTTGCATTCAAGTCCCCTATGATTAAAAGGATTATTTTTTTTTTTTTTTTTTTGGTGTTAGTTTAGAAGGTCTTGTAGGTCTTGATAGAACCGTTCAACTTCAGTAGTTATGTATGGATGTGATAGTTGGACCATAAAGAAGGCTGAGCATGGAAGAATTGATCCTTTTGAACTGTGGTGCTGTAGAAAAGTCTGGAGAGTTCCTTGGACAGCAAGGAGATCAAACCAGTCAATCCTAAAGAAAATCATCCCTGAATATTCATTGGAAGGACTGAAGCCGAATCTAAAGCTCCAATAATTTGGCCAGCTGATGGGAAGAGCCGACGCATTGAAAGATTCCCTATTGCTGGAAAAGATTGAAGGCAGGAGGAGAAGGGGGTGATAGAGGATGAGATGGTAGGATGGCATCATCAACTCAAAGGACATGAGTTTGAGCAAACTCAGGGAGATAGTGAAGGACAGGGAAGCCTGGCATGCTGCAGTCCATAGGGTCGCAAAGAGTCAGACATGACTGAGCAACTGAACAACAATTAATAAATGCCTAACTACACTAAATATCAGATTATTTATCTGTTTTTAAAGACATGAAACAAAATACAGGGATAAAAACAGTTCAATATAATTATGAAACAAAAACAGTTATATTCAAAATTAATCATATACATTCTTCAGAAATAATATATCATATACATTATATTTAGTTTTATAAATGATATACATTCTACCTGTAATAGTTTAGCATTATTGACATAATATCATGAGTATTAAATTGAGTAATTAAAAGTTGCCAAAAGGAGAGAACCAAGAAAATAATTTGTTAAACATTATTAGTATTAGGGAAAACTGCATAATATTTTTAATAATGTATATTTTGCTAAGTAAAAAAAGAAAAAGAAAGAAGGAGGAAATGTAATAAAGGAGGTTCCTGTCAGGCAGCTTTTTTATCTTATTTGTATAAGATTAGCTATTTAAACATTTATGCCAGTCCAAAGTGAAAGAAAATGACCTAAAACTTTAAAAGCATCATATCATTTCAAGATAAACAACAGCTGCATTTAAAATGATGAGAAGATTATTTGCACTTTCGTTTTTAGGTCAATATTTGAACTTTAAAAATAAAGTGATACTTAATTTAGAGTAATAGAAGATGAAAAAAGTAGGTTTGAAATTATATGATGACCAATAATGTGTCAAGGGAAAATAATTAAATAACAAATATAAATAAAACGAAATAGACTAAAAAATGAACCACAGATAAAGACACTATCTGAAGGAGAGCATTTAACTCAATAATAAAATTAAGCAGTGTGCCCAAATAGCAAGGTGTTCCCAACCCTTATAGATATTATGTGCTAATACTTATTTTATTCACTAATGTAATGTATTTTTGAGTACAATCCCCTAAGACATATGTCCTTTCTCCTGTTGTGTTCAGTGATGTACTGGTATTCATATAGATGAGTTTTTAAGAGTATATATGTTGAGTGGCAACATCTAGTGGCTCGTCTCCATTATTAACTAATATAAAACTTAAAGAAGTTCATAGCTTCAAATTGCCTGCTCTCATTAGCAACTTTCACATGTAAATTGATGTTCTGTGGGCTTTTACTCTACCTACAAATCATTCTATAGGGATAATAGTTACATCACTGCATTTTAATCCTTTTATTCGCAAGTCTCCAGAGTACCAGGAAATGGGTGTCTCCACTGGGAGTGTGATTGGGAAGCTCTGAATTAGTGGCATTCCTGGTAACATTTTCCCATTTATTTTTATGTCACTAGTGAGAAGCATTGCTATTGTTTAATCTTATCTCCACTCCAGAACGTAAAGGGAGTGTATTGTGTGACTTCCTTCCTTTGTTGTCCCCAATAGCAAGGGTCAGGTTCTACCTTATTCAACATAGACTGGAAAGGAACACAAATGAGTAAGTCAAGCTAAAAATAGTCATTGCCTCCTCACATCACTGTTTTGAGTCCAATCAGACTTCTCTCATGTCCCCTCACTCAAGTACTCAGACTGAGGTCTGAGCACCTCTAAGAGGCCCCATCTCCATCCTAGAATTCTTGACATGATCACTTTCATCAGCAGCAAATGCTAGTGCTTGAAATGCAGTTTAGTTCATATCTAAAAATGAACAGTGGAACAACATGGGAAACTTTCTCAAAGATGTCACTCGGTCTCCAGTATCAAGTTACATAGGAAACAGGAAGTTGTCCAGTTTCTAAAGACAACTCCTGAGATTTTCTGGCAGTCCAGTGGTTAAGACTTTGCTTTCCAATGCAAGGGGTACAGGGTTTGATCACTGGTCAAGAAAGTAAGATCCCACATGCCACAGGGTGTGCCTATGCCCCCAAATTAAAATAAACAAACAAGTATATGAGTAAATAAAACTTGTTTAAAAAAATTATTAAAAAAGCATCACCCTTCCTTTAAGATATTATTCAAGAAACACATTGAATACTACCAAGAACACAACCTGGGAAATTGGATCATGATTTTGGACTTTTAAATCAACCACACAGAAAATCCTTAGAAAAGGAATCCTTTAAAAGAGGATTGTACTCTATTAAACAAGCTATAATCATATTTAAATGAAGCAGGGAATATGCTTTAGAAGTATTTCAAAATTTATATTTTTAGGTTTTTAATTACGATTGATGTACATCTATAAAACTCTTCTTTGCAGTCAGCTAGCCCAGGTCAATGTCTACTTTTTTTAAAAAAATAGGGATGGAATCTATTCACCCACTGAAAGGATTGTTCCTCTTAAGACAAAAAGTGTGATGCTTATGAGTTGGTAGCTTCCTAGTTTGTATTAATGATGGCAGGTAAAATATGACACATGTCTAAATCATTATCAATACTTAATCATTGTTCTAGTCACAAAGGGTAGGAACAAAATTGGACCATGTTCAAATGACCTAATGAGTGTTAGATATTTTAAGTACTTCATTCATTTTTCACAACACTCTAAGTGGTAGAAAGTATTGTCTTATTAGATAAGTGAGGATACAAAGTAGAGAGAAAGTAAGTATCTGATTCAGGAACATGGATAATAGTTGTTTCACTAGTTTTGGGACTTTCCAGTGTTGTTAATTCTAGATACCATATTTGTTTATTTAGTTGATTGTGATTTTCTCTCTAAGGCATGCAGTTTCCTATCAATGACATATAAATGGCAGGTTACCTTAAGGAGAGAAGCTCTCCATCATGACTATTGGGTGGAAATGGACGGGCATGACATGATATAGTCAGTGTGCTTTGTGACCATCTTCCAGGTTCAGCACAGGAACACAAGGGACTGAAAATGTGATTAACTACTCCAAAAATGTCCTTTCCATTGCTACTCTATTTAAGGTTTTTGACAACTGCTACATTTCTTGTCTCCCCCAAAATGTTTTTAACCAAAGGAACATAACCCTTGTGTTTAATTCATATGCTACTTATTAAGCAATCATGGACTTCTCACTAGGATATTAGTTTGAGTTTAGAAACATTATTTAACTTGAATACGTCAATGGTGTCTTCACTCATGAACAGATAACTTATTTATTGATAAGAAATTGTTTTTGAAGCCTTAAAATTATTTCCACCTTTAAAAAAAAAGTACAATTTACTTTCCAACAATATTTATATTGTGTTTGTATCAAATCATGGAGATTATCATGGTTTTTACAAAATCCCATTTGTATATTTCCTTTTGTATAATGGTATACCTTTCATTGTAAGTAGTGGAATCTCAAAATGAAAACAAATCAATCTCCAATAGATAATGAAAAATGAGCAATGAAGCTAAAAATATCCTCCACCAAGGTGCTAGTTGGCTGTGTTGCTTAGCTACCCATGACCAAATAGGTTGACAGCACCACGAACTCTCTGGCTGAGCTGGGTGTAATTAACAACCAGGTTTCCATTTCATTAAGTTCCACTTACAAATCTTAAGAATTTTGAAATGTGCATATTTAGAAGATTTCACCATCATAAATGCAGACAAAATTTATTTCTCAAAAAAATGATATTCCCCTATGTACCTCTAAGTAACTTAGCTAGAACTTTCAAAGGTTTAAATAATGACATTTTTGAAGGCAAAATTCTATTTTTAAAGAAAATAACTGTAGTAAAGACTGAGGGAGAAGGGAATATTCTTTTTCTTTTTAAAATCATAAAAATTGTCTTTTTAATTTTTCTTTTAAATATAAATATAATTATGAGTGGGAAACAATATTGCTTTGTCTTCCTGAAAAGCTAGAAAACATTGATTTTTTCTTCTCCATCAGAGATAATATTTTCATGCTTTTGTCCCCAGTTCTAATGTATAAAGGAGGTTAATTTCTGAAATATCTTAGATGATTTAGCAGAGTCCTGTGCAGGGAATGCAGTAATTCAGTTCAATAGACAACAAAGCCCATTAGCAGATATTACCAAGCCACTACTAAAAGGCAAGAATAAAGGAAATGGAAAGATTCATATCCCTTCATAATTAACACACAAAGCTTTGAGTGCAGATTACAGTAGGATTATGGTGAATTAAAGAAGTACATTTGATGCTCTTTTTGAAGATTTCTTATTGCTTATCATCCTATTCTGAAATATATATGCATTCCTTTAATTCCATAAGTATATAATTGAAACAAATAGCTGAAATCCATTTATACTATCTGAAAGTAAAAAAAAAAAAAAAGAAAAGATTATGTTTCAAGCACATTTGCATCCATTTATAATCATAAACTGTACAACATTTTAGTGTTCCATTTTATCTGCTCTCTGTAGAGAGGCAGAGATTTTGTCTGATACTGGCAGAATTTGTGTTATTTAAAAATAATTTTAAAGCATATTTATCAAAATAATACATAATTAAGGTAATATAGCCTATAGTATACACAGTTTATGATGAAAGTAAACAGGCTCTGACTTCTTTCCTTACTATCTCAGTCTTATGGTTTTGGGTTTGCTTTTTTTAAGAAGTTGACAACTTTATTGAGATGAAATTTACATAACATAAATTTAATCCATTTAAAGTAAGCAATTCACTGGCATTTAGCTCTTTTACAATGTTGTGCCTCCACTATCTTTATTTAGTTTCAGAAAATTTTCATCACTCTAAAAGGAAAGCTCATACCTTCTAAACAGTCACTCCTCACTGGCCCTTCCCTCCAACGCTGGCAAGAGCCAATCAATGCTTTGTCTCTATAGGTTTATCTATTCTGGTTATTTCATTACATGGAAACACACAATATTTGACAGTTTGTGTCTGGTTTCTTTCATTTACCATAGTGCAATAATTTTGATTTTAATTCTTCAGTAAAGTATCTTCATAATATTTGAAAGTATATTCATAGCTGTCTGTCAGGCAATATCTATTGACTTCTTGATATGAAATAAGAGCCTTAATCCTACATTCACAATTCTCCCTTCTTATTCCAGTGTTTGAATTACTTTGCTGTTTTAAATTTTTCTATTGGTTGCTATTGTAATTTAAGTGATATATTTAAACTCACATTTTTTTTCCTTTTACAATAATATTTTGCAACTCTACATTTTGCAAATTAGGGTATTCACATTGCTACATTTCTTCTTTTTTTTCTTTCCTTTTGTTATGGTTTGTCTTCTTTTGGATTTGCTGTACTTTTACATTGTCAAAATACATGCATTTATTAATTTTTCAAATATTTATTTAAGACTCACATTTATTACTGGCATAATTTAATATGCTTTTAATTTAGATCATGATTTTCTTATATGTTGTCCTTGGATGTTTATTTTCCAATGCATTTGTAATTTTATTTTTGTGTAACATCTGACTTTATGAAATCTCCATTTTTTTATAAAATTTCGATCAGAATTTTTCATGCTTTAAGAACCTTTTTTTAAAATAAATTTTTTCCCTGAAAACTATAATCCTCCTTCTTACACCTGGAAGATTAACTTTTTAACTTGTCACATACCTTTCAACTTTCACTGTGATGCTTCCCTTCACAGATGTACAGAATTGAAGTCATTGTTTCCTGGAATATATAAGTACTTCCTTTGGAAGTTATTCCTATATTTTACCATTTATCTTCGAATCTATCCCTGTGAAAAAATGAGGTAAGTTTTCTATAGAATTGCATGTTTGAAAATCTTACTAGTTTTATTTAACTTGAATGACAGTTTGTCTGGGTATAAAATTTGAAAGCATCATACCTTTTCCTTCTAGTATTCAGTGGCACTGATGACAATTACAATTCCAGTATGATTAATTTTTTTTAATGAACAGCATTTTTCTTGCCTATAAGTTTTGAAGATCTCCTGGAGAAGGAAATGGCAGCCCACTTCAGTATTCTTACTTGCAGAACCCCCATGGACAGAGGGGACTGGTGGGCTACAGACCATGGCTTCTCAGAGAGTTGGACATGACTAAGCCACTAAGCAGCAGTAGGAGCATAAGTTTTGAAGATCTGGTTATATTTCATGTTCTGAACTTTTACAGTAAAGTCTATAATCACAAATTCTTTCATTTTCATTGAGTGGAGTAAATGGGCATTTGTTGGCAATGTAATGTCTCTCCTTTTAAATGTGCAGTCTAGGTTTGTCATAGATTTTCTTCCAAGAAGCAAGTATCTTTTAAATGCATGGCTGCAGTCACCATCTGCAGTGATTTTGGAGCCCAAGCAAATAAAGTCTGTCACTGTTTCCATTGTTTCTGCATCTATTTGCCATGAAGTGATGGGACTAGCAGATGACACCACCCTTATGGCAGAAAGTGAAGAGGAACTAAAGAGCCTCTTGATGAAAGTGAAAGTGGAGAGTGAAAAAGTTGGCTTAAAGCTCAACATTCAGAAAATGAAGATCATGGCATTCGGTCCCACCACTTCATGGGAAATAGATGGGGAAACAGGGGAAACAGTGTCAGACTTTATTTTTCTTGGCTCCAAAATCACTGCAGATGGTGACTGCAGCCATGAAATTAAAAACACTTACTCCTTGGAAGGAAAGTTATGACCAACCTAGAGCACATATTCAAAAGCAGAGACATTACTTTGCCAACAAAGGTTCGCCTAGTCAAGGCTATGGTTTTTCCTGTGGTCATGTATGGATGTGAGAGTTGGACTGTGAAGAAGGCTGAGCACCGAAGAATTGATGCTTTTGAACTGTGGTGTTGGAGAAGACTCTTGAGAGTCCCTTGGACTGCAAGGAGACCCAACCAGCCCATTCTGAAGGAGATCAGCCCTGGGATTTCTTTGGAAGGAATGATGCTAAAGCTGAAACTCCATTACTTTGGCCACCTCATGCGGAGAGTTGACTTATTGGAGAAGACTCTGATGCTGGGAGGGATTGAGGGCAAGAGGAGAAGGGGACGACAGAGGATGAGATGGCTGGATGGCATCACTGACTCGATGGATGTGAGTCTCAGTGACCTCCGGGAGTGGGTAATGGACAGGGAGGCCTGGCATGCTGCGATTCATGGGGTAGCAAAGAGTCGGACACGACTGAGTGACTAATCTGATCTGATGGGACTAGATGCCATGATCTTTGTTTCCCAAATGTTGAATTTTAAGGCAGCTTTTTCACTCTCCTCTTTCACCTTTTACCTTCACCAAGACGCTCTTTAGTTCTTCTTCACTTTTCGGCCATAAGGGTGGTGTAATTTGCATATCTGAAGTTGTTGCTATTTCTCCTCATAATCATGATTCTAGCTTGTGTTTCACCCAGGTAGGCATTTTTCATAATGTACTCTGCATATAAGTTAAATAACCAGGGTAACAGTACACATCCTTGATATACTCCCTTCTCAATTTCGAACCAGTCCATTGTTCCATGTCTGGTTCTAGCTGTTGCTTCTTGACCTGCATACAGGTTTTGTAGGAGGCAGGTAAGGTGGTCTGGTATTCCCATCTCTTTAAGAATTTTCCACAGTTTGTTATGATCCACACAGTCAAAGGCTTTGGTGTATTTAATAAAGCAGTATTAGATGTTTTTTTCTGGAATTCTCTTGCTTTTTCTATGATCCAACAGATATTGGCAATTTGACCTCTGTTTCCTCTGCCTTTTCTAAATCCAGCTTAAACATCTGGAAGTTCTCAGTTCATGTACCATTGAAACCTAGCTTGGAGAATTTTGAGCATTACTTTGCTAGCATGTGAAATGAGTGCAATTGTGTTTTGTAATGTAGAATTTACTATAAATGGGTGCATTTTGATGATTTTTAATCAAGATCATTTGTTTCTGTGGGTGCATGTTAGAAAGTATTTACGTCTTTGAAAAAATTTGCTATGAAGGATTAGATATCTCGATACTTTGTGTGTGTGTGAGTGTCTATGTGTGTACCAAGGCTTTCAGGAAAGGTCAATAATTTTTGGTTGAAAAACAGCCTTATTAACAAAGGAAAATGTGTACTTTCTCCTACATATATTTTCCTACTTTATTAAGCAAAATTTCACCAACAAAAGCAGCCAAATGCTTCATTGCCCTTCCTTTCATTTCTAAATATAAAAATTTCTAGTTCTGCTCTTCTTTTTTGTCTTTAGAAACAAGTAAAAGTGTTAGTAATAAGAGAAGGAAGAGCCATTATGGTAGTCGTCTGGCAGACAGACACAGAAATAGATAACCTCCTTTCCTTACCATTTGACATAATTAAGTGAGCATCCAATAAATGAAGAGCATTACACTTGCTCTTTGAATATTTTTCAAGAATTTGAGGGCTTAAACCAATAAACATTTTTAAGCAAATGACTTTAGTTATTAAATTGCACATTATTTTTAAAAATAAAACAAATGAAAGAGTATTATATTCTTGGAATGGGTTAAGTCCTGTCATCTTTCCCCTGGTTTCTATTACTCCATTTTTCCTACCTACCTTGAGCCCCTGCTCAAGGTAACATGAGTGTGAATGAATCTGTGACCTGAATGAATTGAATGTGCCTTCAGAAAACAACAGCAGATGTTGCTGCTACCACATACCTCCTGTGGTTACTCTTTAGTGTTTCCCCTCCTATAGGATTGTGGAATGAAAGAGAGGTCATTGAACAGGGCTGGTTGCAGAAAACTCTTGTCATGGATACTTCAAGTTATCAAATCTAAAGTGAATGAAGATTGCCAAACTGGTAAGTTCTTTTCATGGTAGAAAAGAAAGTGGGGGTACTCGCAATAAATAACAAATCTAGCAATAAGAGTATAGATAAGAAACAATGAAGAAACATTCTTCAAAATTCAAGGTAGATCTGACTTCTGATGAAAAAAAATATTAATTGGACAGGGCAAGGTTTCAATTAACAAAGTGATTTAAAATGTAAAAGTGTTCCATTTTTTCATTTCAATGTTTATTTTTGAGATGTCTTTGCTATGTATGGCCAGTACAAGTTGATTGCTGTTATTGTTCAGTGGCTCAGTGTTGTCCAACTCATTGCGACTCCATGGACTGCACTATGCCAGTCTTCCCTGTCCTACACTATCTCCCAGAGCTTGCTCAAACTCATGTCCACTCAGTTAGTGATGCCATCCAACCATCTTATTCTCTGTCATCCTCTTCTCCTCTGGACTTCAGTGTTTCCCAGCATCAGGATCTTTTTCAATGAGTCAGTTCTTCGCATCAGATGACCAAAGTATTGAAGTTTCAGCTTCAGCATCAGTCCTTCCAATGAATATTCAGGACTGATTTCCCTCAGGATGGACTATTTGATCTCTTTGCAGTCCAAAGTCTTTCAAGAGTCATCTCCAACACCACAGTTCAAGAGCATCAGTCCTTTGGCACTCACCCTTCTTTATGGTCCAACTCTCACATTCTGTACATGACTACTGGAAAAACCATAGCTTTGACTATAGAGATCTTTCTTGGCAAAATAATGTCTCTGCTTTTCAATACACTGACTAGGTTTGTCATAGCTTTTCTTCCAAGGAACAAGTATTTGTTTGTTTGTTTTTAATTTCATGGTGGCAGTCAGCATCTACAGTGATTTTGGAGCCCAAGAAAATAAAGGCTGTCACTGTTTTCATTGTTTCCACATCTATTTGCCATGAAGTGATGGGACTGGATGCCATGATCTTTGTTTTCTGAATGTTGAGTTTTAAGCCAGCTTTTTCACTGTCCTCTTTCACTTTCTTCAAGAGGCTCTTTACTTCCTCTTTGCTTTCTACTATACAGGTGGTGTCATCTGCATATCTGAGGTTATTGATATTTCTCCCTGTAATCTTGATTCCAGCTTATGCTTCATCCAGCCCAGCATTTCATTTGATGTATTCTGCGTATAAGTTAAATAAGCAGGATGACAATATACAGCCTTGACATACTCCTAATTATTTAAATGATCTAAAAACAAAACTCTGTACAGTAAATTTGTGATTTGTTTCAATGACTATTTATCAACTAATTTGTAAGTTGATAAATAAAATGAAGTCATTCCCCTATCATTTATTTCTTTTGTGTAAAAAAAAAACTTATTATATATATAATGTGAGTTTTAAACAGCATGAAACATTTAGTAATTATTTCATTAGATTTGCTTTAAATGTATACACGCACACTGGAGTAAGGGGAGGGAGAAGAAAAGAGCTTCAGAGAGGAAGAATGCCACAATAAAATAAAATTATTCTAGGATGCTTTACAAATGAGAAATTAAGCCAATGAATAATGATAATGATTAAAGACATATCTGTAAAAATTTACTTAAATTCAACAAAAACTCTTAAGAAAATAAATAGGACATTATCAAGAGAAGAGTTGTAATGAATATGAGAGTGTGTGAAGCAATTCTCTTAGAATTTCTGTATCTGAAACATGTGATCATCAAATTATGCCAAAATCTAGCCTTCTAAATCTTGAAAAAACACTTATTTGGGATAATACAAGCTGTAGTCTTCAGACTTACTTTTTCTTCAACTATATAAGTGTCAGGGAGCTAAAAAAATGGTGAATAAGTTAATGATAACAATATTCTATATCTTGAAAGAAATTTGGTTTAAACAGTTGTATGCACTTGACAGAACTCATTGTTTTACATATCTGTGTTCACTCCAAGACCCAGATATATCATGTGAAATGCAGGCTGGATAAAGCACAAGCTGGAATCAAGATTATGAGGAGAAATATCAATAACCTCAAATACACAGATGACACCACCCTTATCACAGAAAGCGAAGAATTAAAGAGCCTCTTGATGAAAGTGGAAGGGGAGAGTGAAAAACGTGACTTAAAACTCAACATTCAGAAAACTAAGATCATGGCATCTGATCCTATCAGTTCACTTCAGTTCAGTTCATTCATTGAGTCATGTCCAACTCTTTGCGACTCCAATAATTGCAGCACGCCAGGCCTCCTGTCTATCACAAACTGCTGGAGTCTACCAAAACCCATGTCCACTGAGTCAGTGATGCCATCCAACCATCTCATCCTCTGTTGTCCCCTTCACCTCCTGTCCTCAATCTTTCCCAGAATCAGGGTCTTTTCAAATGAGTCAGCTCTTCACATCAGGCAACCAAAGTATTGGAGTTTCAGCTTCAACATCAGTCTTTCTAATGAACACCCAGGACTGATCTCCTTTAGGATGGACTGGTTGGATCTCATTGCAGTCCAAGGGACTCTCAAGAGTCTTCTCCAACACCACATTTCAAAAGCATCAATTCTTCAGTGCTCAGCTTTCTTTATAGTCCAACTCTCACATCCATACATGACTACTGGAAAAACCATAGCCTTGACTAGATAGATCTTTATTGATAGAGTAATGTCTCTGCTTTTTAATATGCTGTCCAGGTTGGTCATAACTTTCCTTCCAAGGAGCAAAGGTCTTAATTTCATGGCTGCAGTCACCATCTGCAGTGATTTGGGAGCTCAAAAAATAAAGTCAGCCACTGTTCATGGCAAATAGATGGGGCAACAATGGAAACAGTGAGAGGCCTTATTTTGGGGGGCTCCAAAATCACTGCAGATGGTGACTGCAGCCATGAAATTAAAAGATGCTTGCTCCTTGGAAGAAAAACTATGACCATATTCAAAAGCGGAGCCATTACTTTGCCAACAAAAGTCCATCTAGTCAAAGATATGGTTTTTCCAATAGTCATATATGGATGTGAGAGTTGGACTATAAAGAAAGCTGAGTGCCAAAGAACTGATGCTTTTGAACTGTGGTGTTGGAGAAGACTCTTGAGAGTTCCTTGGACAGCAAGGAGATCCAACCTCTCTATGCTGTGGGAAATCACTTCTGAATATTCATTGGAAGGACTGATGTTGCAGTTGAAACTCCAATAATTTGGCCACCTGATGTAAAGATCTGACTCATCAGAAAAGACCATGACGCTAGGAAAGATTGAAGTCAGGAGGAGAAGGGGGTGACAGAGGTTGAGATTGTTGGCTGGCATCACCAAGTCAATGGACATGAGTTTGAACAAGCTTTGGAAAATGGTGTACAACAGGGAAGCCTGAAGTGCTGCAGTTGATGGGGTCACAAAGAGTTGGACACAACTGATCAACTGAACAACAGCAAAAGGTTCATGCTGAAGCTGAAATTCCAATTCTTTGGTGACCTGATGCAAAAAACTGACTCCTTGGAAAAGACCTTGATGCTGGGAAAGATTGAAGGTGGAATGAGAAGGGGATGATGGAGGTTTGATGGTTGGATGGTGTCACCAACTTGATAGACATGAGTTTGAGCATGCTCCAGGAGTTTGTGATGGACAGGGAAGCCTGGCATGCTGCAGTCCATGGGATCTCAAAGAGTCAGAAACGACTGAGCGACTGCACTGAACTGAACTGATTCAATATTGCATTGTACATAAATTTTACATGAAAGAAATGTAAACAAATATTGAAATGTAGCTAATGATATGAGTTCCAAAGTATTTAGGAGGAAATATAGTAATATCTGGGCCTCCCAGGTGGTGCAGTGGTAAAGAATCTGCCTGCTAATTCAGGAGACACAAGAGAACTGGGTTTGATCCCTGGGTCGTGAAGATCCCTTGGAATAGGAAATGGCAACCCACTCCTGTATCCTTGCCTAGAGAATTTCATGGACAGGGAGCCTGGCAGGCCATAATCCATGGGGTCTCAGAGTCAGATGTGACTGAGCACATACACATGCATGTAGCAATATCTACAACTTACTCTGAAATATAAAAATATAGTGATATAAATCAGGAAGAGCAAAAGATATATCATATATTAACACATGTAAGTAGAATCTAGAAAAATGGTACTGATGAACCTATTTCCAGGGCAGGAAGAGATATGCAGATGTAGAGAACAGACACATTGACATGAGAAGGGAAGCCCTGATGGAATGAATTGTGAGATTGGGAATGACTTATATACACTTCCATGTATAAATAGATAGCTAGTGGGAAGCTGCCATAAAACACATGGAGATCAGCTCGCTGCTCTGTAGTGACCTAGATGGATAGGATAGGAGTAAGGGTGGGAGGGAGGTCCAAGAGGTTGGGGATATATGTATACATACAGCTGATTCACTTCGTGGTACAGCAGAAACTAACACAACATTGTAAAGCAACTATACCCCAATTTAAATACACACATATATATGTATGTACTAAGATGGATTGAAATATGAATGGGAAAGGGATGATTAGACATGTGATGAAACAAGTATAGTAACAATCTATGTGCTGAATACATAAAATATACTGAAATATGCATAAAATTATTCCCACTTATCAGTATGTTTGACATTTTTTACAATGAAATTAAGACGGGGGGAGAAAATGATACTAAACATCCTTTAGCAAACCAATTAAAAATATTTCATGTTCACCTATATTCATGTGTAACAAAACCTTCCCAGTTTTTAAAGTACAAAATCTTTAGATATAGAAATACAAGTCCCAGTGCCATAACTTAATTTTGATTCAAGGATGTAGACTTAAAATATAAATGTTTTACAAAATATAATCTAACACCCTTTATAACCTATTCTATACATTTACAAGTTATTGTGGGCTGTACATGGTATTGGAAGATATAAATGGGGCAGTGGGGTTTAAGTGAAGTGCAAAAGACAAAATAGGGAGCACTCTCTGGGGTGAAGTCTCCAAGACCTGGGCCCAGAACGCTCAAGGCAAAGCAGTCACATAGTGGCATCCTCACACACAAGTCATAATTTCACAAAGGAATTGAGCTGGTTTCTATCTAAAATCATTGACAAATAATAATTTGAAAATAAATGCAATTTTTATACAATTAAAACTTGCTTTTGAAACATGAGCAACCCTGCTCTGCTGATCTAATATGCCTCTGCATGTTCATTCACTTGTTTGTTCTGTAGGGATTCTGAAGTCAGAATTGGCATTCACATATCAAAATAAATCTGTCTGTGATAAATACCACATCCTAAAGTAGATTTCAAATTACACATAACACTTTAAGAAACATACTTGCTCATGTTTCTTTAAAAAAGGTGTCTAAGCTATTGTTTACTAAAACTTCATATTTGGCTAAATGTATAAATACACTAATATCCCAGGGGTATTTCTTTATGTTACATAAAAGTCAGTTATAATCCTGATTCAAGTGGGGAAATTTGTGAATTTGATCAATGAACTCAATTATGGCCCCATTCCAAGGATTTCTACCCTTCTTTTACAATGATACATAGCTGCCTACGCAACTGACACTCTCCCCAAATCTCTTTAATAAATAAGAAGAATACATCAGAGCATGTGTGTATATTCACGCTGCCCTTTTGTCTCTCTCTCCTTTCTCTCTCTCTTTCATTTTACAGCTCTTCTGGGTCCCCAGCTGATTTTCTTCGCAAGGTTAGTTGCTAATACATTCCTAGCACCCATGCATTATTAATGCTCACCGCTCTCCAAGGTGGCAGTGACAAATAGGAAGCAAAATCTACTGACTAGTGGGGAATGTACTTTTTAGTCATGCTTGAATTTTTCAATCCATTCTGCTTGTTGAGGATTTTTTAGTAAAGGGTCTGTGACAGAATGTGCTTTATACCTCTCTTTTCCTTCACTCTCTCCAAACCCTTTTGGTTTTCAAATCTAAGAGGTATTTAAGTAGCAAGAGAGAGGATTATGCATCAGGGTTTTGAGGGAGAGCAGAGCAAAAGTACTTTAGATGATTGCCAAAGCAGGAAGGTCATTGTTCCTCTTTACATGGTGAAAGTGGCAGTTTTGACTCCAAAAAGACTATGTATGGAGTCAAGTAAATTATACTACTTTAGCTAGGTTATACCAGCTGTAGCATTCCCTGATATAATACTAAGTGTGTATCATGAGGAACATTGATTTTTTAATGTGCAAATTTGTTTCTTCAGATATAAAATCCTATTCATTTTGCAATATAAAGAAGCAATCTGTGAAGTATATTCTGAGATGGTTATTGGGTACTATAAATCTCACTAGCAGTTCTATTACGTTTGTTTAATTCAGAATTTCTGCATTTAAAGTATTATACCTTTGTGCATGTAATGATGAGCTTTTACAAAATATATTTTCAGTGAATAAAAACTTAATTCACAGAGAACACAAGAATTGGAATTCCCCCAGTGACCGGAGTTGGGAGTAAATCCTTTCTTTACCACATTTCCCTGGCTTAAAGCTGAAAATAGCCATTCTTAACAGCAAATAGTCAATTGCCACAATATCCATGTTCTTGAATTCTTAATAAATATTTCACTTAAATCACAGCAATCCCTAATTCTTGGGTAAGAGAAAGTAACACTTTGGCTAAATTAAAACGTAGTTAGAACCAGAAAAGCAATGGTGGCACCCTCGCCCTCTATGTGGAATTTTAATTTCTCCCAAGGGAAGAAGGTACAAACAAAATTTGAGTGAATATTTTCTACCTAACATTGTGTTTTTAATACATTATCTTATTTATATGACAAATTTTTATGAGGTAAGTATTATTACATCTGTCTTACACTTAAAAATTAAACTGAGACAGTATAATTTAGAGCCTCAAAAATGCCAAAACTAATCTGAAAAAATCAGTTTGACACTAAAGACTATATTCTGTACACTACACAATTGTCGTCTTCTTTGACTTTGAGCGACACTGACTCCCTTCATTATAATATCATTACATTTGATTCATTTAATTGCTTAGTAATGATGATGGCACATAAAACTATGTAGTTATTTATAGGTAGGTAGGTATCATTGACTTAACCCACTTCAAAGCGTTTTCAAACATGGATAATTGGTTCAAAAGCTTGAGTTTTACAGAGCCCATTACATCCTGGGAACTAACAACAAACGTAATAGAACATACATTGAGTCATGAAAGAATTAGTTGAAATGATTAGTGGTCTCTTGAAGGCGAATGTTAAATTAATACCTATGTATAATCATAGAATCAGATATTTTACAAGTGATGAGAGCAATAAAGGAAATCTCTTGGGTTTCTAAGCATGTGAAATAGGTCAGTTTGGAATCCTGAAGTGCATATAAAATAAAGGGGAAAATAGTTGTATGACTCTAGAAGTTATTCTACTGCTGGTCTGTATAACTGATGTAATCCAGGTATCTCAATGTATATCTGTAAAATTTCTACTGAACATATAGTTTTAGAAGAAGAGTAAATAAAGCCACTCATAGCCCATACATACAGTATAAGCAGAGAAAAGAATGCAAATACTTGTATTTATATGCAGGTGCAAGAATATACACTGGAAACCAACAATAATTTCTGACAACATGGCAGTGTTCAGTTAGGCTTACATCATACAAAACAGAGAAGATTACTAGTGATAGTCGTCACACAACTCAGATAAGTTTAAACTCTAGAATTAGTTGGTCCTATTCTTACTTAGTGAGGGGGCTTTACAGGTTGCTCAGAGGTAAAGAATCTGCCTGCCAATAGAGGAGAAGTTGGTAGATTCCCTGGAGTAGGAAACGGCAACTTACTTCAGTATTCTTGCCTGGCAAAATTCCGTGGACAGAGGAGCCTCATGGGCTGCAGTCCATGGGGTCTCAAAGAGTCAGACATGACTGAGCAACTGAGCCGTCACACATCCTTAGTGAGAAATACTAAAAGCAGGAAGAGGTCTGATCCCTTATGGATTAGGATTCTGCTTCAAAAGAAAGGAGCTTGAAAGTACATGGGCCCAGGGCTGGTAACTTTCAGAAGATAAGTTTCTAGATCAGATGGAAGAACTTTGGAAGAGGATGGCATATATCAGAGATTTGGTGGGGAAACAAACGAAAGAAGCAAATAATAGCTACTGATTGTCCAATATAAACAAAAACTAGATCATAGAATCAGAAACTGAATCAACCTATTCCAAATAGATGGGGTCTAACAAAGAAATCAAATTTTTCTATATGATAAAAGAGTTCAGCTAAAATAATGAACCTAACAAACTACTCCTTACCATTTTCCCATATTTCACCTATTATTGCTGATCCAGGAAACTTTCTGAAACTTAAATAATAACAACAAAGTGGCAGAAAACATTCATACAAATTGATGAACAAAAGCTACCATCAAAATTATTCTGATCAAAATATTAATGAAAACCTCCATTATGATATAGAATAAAGCTGGAACTCAATATATTAACATAAATTAAACATGGTTTGGCTGATATGAAGTACACATCAAATTAAAAATTTTAAACTAAGAATAGAATAGAAATGATCATAAAACTAAAGATATAAGACTCAGTTCAGTTCAGTTCAGTCACTCAATCGTGTCCGACTCTTTGTGATCCCATGAATCACAGGATGCCAGGCCTCCCTGTCCATCACCAACTCCTGGAGTTCACTCAAACTCATGTCCATCTAGTTGGGATGCCATCCAGCTGTCTCATCATCTGTCATCCCCTTCTCCTCCTGCCCCCAATCCCTCCCAGAATCAGGGTCTTTTCCAATGAGTTAGCTCTTTGCATGAGGTGACCAAAGTATTGGAGTTTCAGCATCAGTCCTTCCAATGAACACTCAGGACTGATCTCCTTTAGGATGGACTGACTTGATATCCTTGCAGTCCAAGGGACTCTCAAGAGTCTTCTCCAACACCACAGTTCAAAAGCATCAATTCTTCAGTGCTCAGCTTTCTTCACAGCCTAACTCTCACATCCATACCTGACCACTGGAAAAACCACAGCCTTGACTAGATGGATCTTTGTTGGTAAAGTCAAGTCTCTGCTTTTGAATATGCGATCTAGGTTGGTCATAACTTTCCTTCCAAGGAGTAAGGGTCTTTCAATTTCATGGCTGCAATCACCATCTACAGTGACTAGGGTTGACTAAAATCACAAAATAAACTTCAAGAAAAAGACCGCATTATAAATGAAGGTTAAATTACAAAGTGCTTATGGAAAAGCAGATTTGACTAAAAATATAGTAAGAGACGTTGGAGAAAGAAAGCAACCAACATAATTAAAATGTCTTAGAGAAAGTTATAGAGGGACGGCAAATAAATGATTTGTTACATTTCTTGTCTTGTTCCATCAACTTGCACATTCCAGTGGAAACTTTTTTTCTAGTCCCACTAGCTGGTAAGCAGAAATTTTAGTGTCACCAGATACAACTTTCCTGAATCCCAAAGCTAGGTCAGGCTACGGTTGAAAATGACACCATTATTAAGATTAACTGGAGTTGGGTTTAGGACAGGTAGTTATTTATCCAAGCACCAATTGCACTGAACCAATTGACATAAGAAGAAAAAGATGGGCATACCACACCACCTGACCTCCTCTTAAGAATTCTGTATGCAGGCCAGGAAGCAACAGTTAGAACTGGACATGGAACAACAGACTGGTTCCAAATAGGAAAAGGAGTACGTCAAGGCTGTATATTGTCACCATGTTTATTGCAGAGTACATCATGAGAAATGCTGGACTGGAAGAAACAGAAGTTGGAATCAAGATTGCCAGGAGAAATATCAATAACCTCAGATATGCAGATGACACCACTCTTATGGCAGAAAGTGAAGAGGGGCTAAAAAGCCTCTTGATGAAAGTGAAAGTGGAGAGTGAAAAGGTTGGCTTAAAGCTCAACATTCAGAAAACGAAGATCATGGCATCTGGTCCCATCACTACATGGGAAATAGATGGGGAAACAGTGGAAACAGTGTCAGACTTTGTTTTTCTGGGCTCCAAAATCACTGCAGATGGTGACTGCAGCCATGAAATTAAAAGACGCTTGCTCCTTGGAAGGAAAGTTATGACCAACCTAGATAGCATATTCAAAAGCAGAGACATTACTTTACCAACAAAAGTTCGCCTAGTCAAGGCTATGGTCTTTCCTGTGGTCATGTATGGATGTGAGAGCTGGACTGTGAAGAAGGCTGAGCGCCGAAGAATTGATGCTTTTGAACTGTGGTGTTGGAGAAGACTCTTGAGAGTCTCTTGGACTGCAAGAAGATCCAACCAGTCCATTCTGAAGGAGATCAATCCTGGAATTTCTTTAGAAGGAATGATGCTAAAGCTGAAACTCCAGTATTTTGGCCACCTCATGCGAAGAGTTGACTCATTGGAGAAGACTCTGATGCTGGGAGGGATTGAGGGCAGGAGGAGAAGGGGACGACAGAGGATGAGATGGCTGGATGGCATCACTGACTCGATGGATGCGAGTCTGAGTGACCTCCGGGAGCTGGTGATGGACAGGGAGGCCTGGCGTGCTGCGGTTCATGGGGTCGCAAAGAGTCGGACACGACTGAGCGACTGATCTGATCTGAGTGTAATTTGATTCATCTCACTCAGCTTTCCTCTTTCCTTATGATTACCAGGGAACACTGAGCTTCCCTACTGTCTCAGTTGGTAAAGAATCTGCCTGCAATGCGAGAGATCTGGGTTCAATCCCTGGTTGTTGAAGATCCCCTGGAGAAGGGAAAGGCTACCCACTCGAGTATTCTGGCCTAGAGAATTTCATGGACATCGCAAAGAGTCAGACATGACTGAGAGACTTTCACCAGGGAACAGTGGCTTCCATATTGTTCCCTTCTTCTTCTCTTGGTTTTATTAGCATTGAGAGGATGACTAAGCAAAATTAGTTTAAAAACTGCTGCTGCTGCTGCTAAGTCACTTCAGTCGTGTCCGACTCTGTGCGACCCCATAGACGGAAGCTCACCAGTCTCCCCTGTCCCTGGGATTCTCCAGGCAAGAACACTGGAGTGGGTTGCCATCTCCTTCTCCAATGCATGAAAGCGAAAAGTGAAAGTGAAGCCGCTCAGTCGTGTCTGACTCTTAGCGACCCCATGGACTGGAGCCCACCAGGCTCCTCTGTCCATGGGATTTTCCAGGCAAAAGTACTGGGGTGGGGTGCCATTGCCTTCCCCGAGTTTAAAAACTAGGATGAACTAAATCTCGTAGTGTTCAGTATTATGTTACCTAACTGATACGATTTTCAATCTTCATTTTCCAACTAAACATTCTCATAAGGTTAACTAGCTGATATTAAAAATGAGCCAGAGGAATAAAAACCATGGACCCCATGTCTGTGCAGTTTCACACTTACTGATACCTGCTGCTTTGCTACAGCCAAACACACAAAAGAAGCCAGGGAATGTCAAAGATGTTTCAGAGTAAAACAACAACTGGTGGGTATTTCCCTAAGTGGACTTTTTCAGCTGTTCTCAAAGTTATGTTACATTTTTCCTTCTAATTTTCAGAGGCTTGAATTTTCTTTGACTCGAAGCAGTATTTGGGGAAAAGTGATAGTTACCAAACACAAGAGAGGCAAAAATTTCATGTTTATAGAATGGCAAATAGAAAGACAAATTTTTATATTTCCTTGTGTGAGTGAATTTTACCATTTCTTGTGGTGATATAGATATTAATTGAGAAAGGGAAGCTGGCACTGGCCAGGTATAGATAGAAATGTACGACTAAGGATCAGAAGGGCTTCCCAGGTGGTGCAGTGGCAAAGAATCCACCTGCCAACACAGGAGACACAAAAGATGTGGGTTCCGCCCCTGAGTCAGAAAGATCCCCTAGAATACGAACTAGCAACCTGTTCCAGTACTCTTGCCTGGAAAATTCCATGGACAGAGGAGCCTGGAGGGCTACAATCCATGGGGTTGCAAAGAGCTGGACACAACTAAGCAACTGAACACACACACACACACACACACACACACACACACAGCTCAGGAACAGAATCAAATATTCTTTTCAGTTCTCAAATATTTCCTATATTTGAAATTCCCTAAACATTAATTATGACTGCTACTTTTTAAAGCATTGTGGTAAAGAATACCAGCTCAAACAAAGAAACAAAAAAAAATAATTAAGAGTAAAAATAATAATAGATACATTATTATTATTGCTTTACTGAACAAAAAGCAATGTGATATTTTTCTTTGATACTTTAAGTTCTTATTTTTTTTTAGCTGTAGGTACAAATGATATCCAGTCCAGAACATAAGACCACAAGGCACCTTCATGGTGCCTGTCCTGGGAAAATCAGTAATAAAGAGAGAAGGCTTGGAATGAATATAGCAGAGATGAAGTCAGTAGTCAAAATATTATAGAAGCTAAAATATTGATTATGTATAGTGATGAAGTTATCTAACCTATAAGTTATGAATATTTGTATATATTTCTGAATGTTAAAGCCATAAATATTATAACTACAATTGTGATGGTTTTGTTAGAAAGTGTGTGATTTGTTTCAGTGCCTTATTTCATTGTCATAAGATATTATTCTTCACACAGAATCTGTACGTGCACCTCACTCAGGCTCCGTTGTTTTGCCTCCTGGAGAGATTTACTTAAAATCTACAGAAGGGAGGAAATAAAGAGATAAAAAGAAAGGAAAAAAGGGATGTAGGATGGGATAGAGGAAGGAAGGAAGATTAAAAAAGTTAGCAATTGAAAAAAATTTGGTTTATGAGGGAAACTAGTCAAACAAGATTTTCGGCAAGCTTTTCTAGTCAGTTTGATGAAGTATCTTGATGCATATTTATCCAGGGAGTCTCATTCTATAAAGAAATTTACTATATAAGTATTTGAAAAATTTCATAAAACTTTGACCTGGTAGCCCTTTCAAAGCCCTGTATGTGCAAGACTTACATTATTCTGGAAAGCAGAACATCACGACATATGTATCAGCTAAATATTGTATACTCTGGTTGTCTTTTCTTATCGTAAAGAAATTTTATTTTCTTTTTAATTTTATAAACTTTATCTTATAACCTATACTCACTTAGGTAAGCAATCTTTATATTATTTAGAATGTAAGCTATCTATGAAAATATATATTCAACTACAAAAGCAACACCACTATGTGACTGCACTTATTATTTTGCCATTAGTATACACCACTGGGACTCACCATTGCTATCACATGCCAGGATTAAGTACCATATTCCCAGATTCCCAACTCCATTAGAAACACATAGACTTGTCACTCTAGGTCAGCTGTGAAAGTGAAGAAGGCACAAGTGCAGAAAGGCCAAAGAGGTCCCTCTCCCTAGGTAAAAGGTTTAATGTCATTTTTATCATACATTTTAACCCAGTGATTTTTGTCATAATCTCTGGGGAAGTTTCTCATTTACTTAATCAATTCTTTATCAGTTATGGTATCTACAATATGAAAATCCATTTATACACAAGCCATTTGCTGATGACCTTTAAGCAAGGAGCTTCATGTGCTTTCTAGTTCTTTCCGAAGTTGGTAATACAACATTCTTGACTAGCCCTAAAATAATGGCAAAGAGAGTCAGTGTCTCTTTCCATTTGCAATAGCTATGTGTGATCATGATACAGTAGGGATTCTTTTCAACCTCAGGCTTCTATTGGTGTCATATTCAAAGCATATGTAATCACAGAATTTATGAACAGGTCACAACAATTTGGGGAGGAAAAGAGGGCATTGATAATACAGCAAGAAAACAGGCGACTGGATATATAGTAATTATCTCATGATACCACCAAAGAAAATTGTATTTTAACTAAAAACTGGTTTAGTTGCTTTAAAAATGCACAGTTCAGGGGAAAGTCTAGTTGGGTAAACATAAGTTCACTAGGCCTGATGGGAGAAGCTGAGATGAGAAGAGGCTGTGTTAAATTTATGATTTTCTCTTTAAAAATTTTTCCTTTGCATTAAATGTAACAAAACCTTATAATTCCTAGAAATATTGCTGTTTCATTTTTTTCTTTGCTCAAAATAAATCTTAATTCCCTATTGAGAAACATTTGTTAAGTTTGAGAATGTTCATTCATGCAATCCTTACAATTATTGAGAATTACTAATACTTTCTTATGTCCAGGCACTGTGACAAGAGCAAGAACTAAAAATACAAGTAAGATAAAGTGCTGTCTTCAAGATAAGAGCAGGAAGATCAGATCAGAGATCAGTCGCTCAGTTGTGTCCAACTCTTTGCGACCCCATGAATCGCAGCATGCCAGGCCTCCCTGTCCATCACCAACTCCTGGAGTTCACTGAGACTCACGTCCATCGAGTCTGTGATGCCGTCCAGCCATCTCATCCTCTGTCGTCCGCTTCTCCTCTTGCCCCCAATCCCTCCCAGCATCTGAGTCTTTTCCAGTGAGGCATCTCTTCGCATGAGGTGGCCAAAATACTGGAGTTTCAGCTTTAGCATCATTCCTTCCAAAGAACACCCAGGACTGATCTCCTTTAGAATGGACTCGTTGGATCTCCTTGCAGTCCAAGGGACTCTCAAGAGTCTGCTCCAACACCACAGTTCAAAAGCATCAATTCTTTGGCACTCGCTTTCTTCACAGTCCAACTCTCACATCCATACATGACCACAGGAAAAACCATAGCATTGACTAGATGAACCTTTGTTGGCAAAGTAATGTCTCTGCTTTTGAATATGCTATCTAGGTTGGTCATAACTTTCCTTCCAAGGAGTCAGCATCTTTTGAGTTCACGGCTGCAGTCATCATCTGCAGTGATTTTGGAGCCCAAAAACATAAAGTCTGACACTGTTTCCACTGTTTCCCCATCTATTTCCCATGAAGTGATGGGACCGGAGGCCATGATCTTTGTTTTGTGAATGTTGAGCTTTAAGCCAACTTTTTCACTCTCCACTTTCACTTTCATCAAGAGGCTTTTTAGTTCCTCTTCACTTTCTGCCATAAGGGTGGTGCCATCTGCATATCTGAGGTTATTGATATTTATCCTGGCAATCTTGATTCCAACTTTTGTTTCTTCCAGTCCAGCATTTCTCATGATGTACTCTGCACATAAGTTAAGTAAACAGGGTGACAATATACAGCCTTGACGAACTCCTTTTCCTATTTGGAACCAGTCTGTTGCAAACAGTGTATTAAGTATATAATGGTTAAAAACTGACACAGAATATTATGGAATTTTCTTGAAGGAGGCAGTGGCTGGCTGGCACATTTGCATTCTATAATGTGTTGTACTGAGAGACCCACATAGACATGGTCTTTCCCCACAGAACTGATGACCAGAATCTGACTTATATGAGGAGTAGAAAGAGAGGACAGAAACAGCTATAAACTGGGTATTGAACACATGAAAATTTTAAGGAGTTACCAGCAGAGAAGATGTTCTCTTTAAAGTATATAAAACAGATTTTTTTTAATGGACACCGATTCTTTGCTTTCCAATGTATTTCACAACTCCTTGAATTTGAACTAGCTCATTGACTTCCCAGACAAATAGTGATGGGAGAAGCAAGGTTGTTCAAAATATGAAGAAACTGTGCATACTTCCTCTTGCTCTAAATAGCCCTCTCAGAGGATGAGAGCCCACATGGAAAGAATGTGTGCACCCTAGCCAACAACGAGCTATCTCTCTGATGACCAGAACTGACTGCAGAATTAGGAGCAAGCCCAGCAGAGACAAAAAAATGTCCACCTGAACCCAGCACAAATTGCCAAAATGCAGTCATAAATTATATAAATAGGTAATTGTTTTAAGCCACTTAATTTTCTGAGTAGTTTGTCACTCAGTAAAAACTAACTTATTTTATGTATAAATACACACACACTGTCATGTGTGTATGTGTGTATAATGTATACATATACCTATAGGTATATATGTTTATATAAATAATACAGTATGGAGATTTCCCTGGTGATCCAGTGGTTAAGAATTTGCCTAGCTAGGCAGGGGATATGAGTTCAGTCCTTGGTCAGGGAACTAAGATCCCACGTAACATAGATCAACTAAACCTAAGCACACCGACTACTCCAGAGCCCGTACTCCCTGGAGCATTTGTGCCATGACTAGAGAGTAGGTGTGCCACACAGAAGATCCTGCATGATGCAACCAAGACTTGATGCTGCTAAATGAATAATTTTTTAAAAATAATACATGATTATGGTCATGTGTATATATTGTAGGCTTATATGTGCATACATATTACATATACATATATTTAAGTAGACAGGTATGTGTATATGAATGCATATAGATATATGGCTTTGTATATGTATACAGACATATGTACATATACCATATGTATATAGAAAATGGGCTTCCCAGGTGGCTCAGTGGTAAAAAAAAAAATCTGCCTCCCAGTGCAGGAGACACAGGAAATGTGAGTTTGATCCCTGGGTCAGGAAGATCCCCTGCAGAAGAAAATGGCAACTCACTCTAGTATTCTTGCTTGAAAAATTCCATGGACAGAGAAGCCTGGTGGACTACAGGCCACAGGGTCTCAAAGAGTTAGACATGGCTGGGCCGCCAGGGGATCTTCCCAACCCAGGAACTGAACCTGGGTCTTTAAGTCTCCTGCATTGGCAGTCAGGTTCTCTACCACTAGCGCCACCTGAGAAGCCCCCAGTGTTAGTCTCTCAGTTGTGTCTGACTCTTCGCGACCTCGTGGACTGTAGTCAGCCATGCTCCTCTCTCCATGGAATTCTCCAGGCAAGAATACCTGAATGAGTAGTCATTTCCTTCTTCAGGAGATCTTTCCAACTCAGGAATCAAACGCTGGTTTCCTGCATTCATTGCAGGCAGATTCTTTACCATCTGAGCCAGCAGGGAAGCCCCACATAACACACACATATATAGAAATACACACATATACAAACTACTATAGTATTTGTTTTAAATCTTCACTCAAAATTACACTTATAAAATGACAAATTATAAGATTTTTTTTGTAATTCTTTTGTAATTTTGTATAATCCTTTTGTGATTATAAATTATGTAACAAATGGTTAATTTGCTGTTTGACCATGTGATTCTCAAGCTCTTTCAGACTTCTTTTTCCAAGGAGCTGATTGGTTCTGATAAAACCAAATGAATCTCAGGGAATGTGAGTTTTAACATGACCCCCAAGTCTTACATTGACTTTCTTATTACAACTCACTGAGAAGAGCTTTCACCAAACATTTGCATTTTAGAAAATAGATTAGAGAGGCAACAGAAGTATTTCTTATGTTGGCTATGTGTTCCTGCTGTTGGATTGTTGGTACATGAGGAATAACTGGGCACTGGGCACTGTTGCCCCAGCTGATGCAAAATAGTGCTACCCTTGCTAAAATCACTGCAGGTGGTGACTGCAGTCATGAAATTAAAAGACCCTTACTCCTTAGAAGGAAAGTTATGACCAACCTAGATAGCATATTCAAAATCAGAGACATTACTTTGCCAACAAAGGTTTGTCTAGTCAAGGCTATGGTTTTTCCTGTGGTCATGTATGGATGTGAGAGTTGGACTGTGAAAAGGCTGAGCGCTGAAGAATTGATGCTTTTGAACTGTGGTGTTGGAGAAGACTCTTGAGAGTCCCTTGGACTGCAAGGAGATCCAACCAGTCCATCCTAAAGGAGATCAGTCCTAGGTGTTCATTAGAAAGACTGATGTTGAAGCTGAATCTCCAATACTTTGGTTGCCTGATGTGAAGAGCTGACTCCTTTGAAAAGACACTGATGCTGGGAGGGATTGGGGGCAGGAGGAGAAGGGAATGACAAAGGATGAGATGGCTGCATGGCATCACTGACTCGATGGACGTGAGTCTGAGTGAACTCCGGGAGTTGGTGATGGACAGGGAGGCCTGGCATGCTGCGATTCATGGGGTCACAAAGAGTCGGACACGACTGTGCGACTGAACTGAACTGACTGCTATTAATGGAAAGGAAAGGGAAAAGAGAGGGAGAAAATGGGAATATTGGCAGGAGGGTCCTTTGGATAGCTTGGTTTGTTTATTTTCTCTTCTAGAAATTTAATGGGAAAAATTTGCTATTATATATTTAAAAAACCTAAGATATATTTAGGTTAACACGTATTTCTTTAAAAATTGTGTTACTTATCTGTGAATTTCTTTGATTAGCATATTTAAACTATATCATTTGAAGAAATTTGAAATTTGACTGGAAGTCTAAGGAGAAGAGAGGAGAGAAAAATATATAGAAATATCACACATATATGAATTTACCCTAGATTAGGCCGGAGAAGGCAATGGCACCCCACTCCATTACTTTTGCCTGGAAAAATCCCACGGACGGTGGAGCCTGGTAGGCTGCAGTCCATGGGGTCGCTAAGAGTCGGACACGACCAAGCGACTTCACTTTCACTTTTCACTTTCATTCATTGGAGAAGGAAATGGCAACCCACTCCAGTGTTCTTGCCTGGAGAATCCCTGGGACGGGGGAGCCTGGTAGGCTGCCGTCTTTGGGGTCACACAGAGTCAGACACGACTGAAGTGACTTAGCATAGCATAGCATAGATTAGGCACTTCGTATATGTTCTAACTTGAGAGTAAATGAATCAGAGTAAATCAATACCATAAAATTGGGTATTTCTGAGACTGACTTAGAGACAAAAAAAAAAAAA
Organism: Tragelaphus eurycerus; assembly: GCA_935064755.1. Taxonomy (NCBI): domain Eukaryota; kingdom Metazoa; phylum Chordata; class Mammalia; order Artiodactyla; family Bovidae; genus Tragelaphus; species Tragelaphus eurycerus. The sequence continues at coordinate 218,237 of CAKXYN010000111.1, read as the reverse complement.
AAAAACACTAAAACATAAATCAATAAATAAAAAGTGAAATATTGGAATTATGAATAACAGTCTCAAACCCACTTCCCTTCTTAGTCTGTCCTCTCACTCCACAAATTTACTTTTTTGCCCATAAATTTGTTAGCTGGTGTGTCAATGATCCTTGAGTGTTTATTTTTTAACCAGAAATCTCTTCTGACCTCCATGCTTGTATATCCATTTGAATGTGTCACCTTTAAATGTTACAACATTGCAAACTCACTAAGTCATTAATTGAAATTATCATCTTCCCATCTAGATTGGAATTTTTGCTTTTATTGGTGAGTGACCCTGGCATCTATCCATTCCTGTGAGTCAGAGATCCAGGCATTATTTGTGATATTTGGCTTCTCCTTACTCCAGATCCAACATTATATTAGGTCTTATCAGATTCACTCCCTAAAACTTCTGAAACACATTCACTTCTCTCCATTTCCATTGCCATCTGCCAAGTCCAGCTTCTATCATATCACATTTGAGTTACTTCAATGGGCTCCAGTTTGTCTTTCCAAATTCACTCTTATTCCTTACCCTGCTTCTCCACTGCAGCTAGAGTGATCTTGTACAAATACAAATATGGTAATCTTGTTTAAAATCTTCAATAATTTTTCAATTTTATCACCAAGACAAAACTATTTATTACGTTCTAGAAGGTTTCACATGAAGTGAACCTTGCTGACTTCCCTCACCTGTTTATCACCACTGAATTCAGATGTTGAGGTGATAGAGGCAAGGTGGAGAGTGAAATAAGCCTGCAGTCTGTTCATTGATATCTTTGATTCTAGGTATGACACACTCCTTTTTCCTCTTGTTGCTCTGCATATCTTGCTCACCTTGCTGTACCATCTCTCATTATCCTCCCCCTGTTAACTCCTAGGCATTTTTAAGACTTTATGGAAATGTGATTCCCTCTGGAACCCCTTTCTTGACCACATTCCACGTTAGTAAGGTCATCCTGTTTAACTGTATTATTCCTACTGCTGCTGCTACTGCTGCTAAGTTGCTTCAGTTTGTCCGACTCTATGCAACCCCACAGATGCAGCCCACCAGGCTCTCCTGTCCCTGGGATTCTCCAGGCAAGAACACTGGAGTGGGTTGCCATTTCCTTCTCCAACTACTTTTCCTTTAAAATGTGGTCATAATTTGCAATTATATACTTTTTAAATTTGTTAGATCAATCTCTCTAGATTAATGCTGACCAATATGCTAGTCACCACTCACACATGACTATATAAATGTAATCTAACTGAAATTAAAAAAAAAAAAAATCATTTCCTCAATCATGTTAGCCGGGTTTCAAGAGCATCATACTGTTAAATAAAAATCATTCAGTTCAGGCTTCCCTGGGGGCTCAGACGGTAAAGCGTCTGCTTACAATGCAGGAGACCTGGGTTCAATCCCTGGGTCAGGAAGACCCTTTGGAGAAGGAAATGGCAACCCACTTCAGTACTCTTGCCTGGAAAATCCTATGGACGGAGGAGCCTGGTAGGCTACAGTCTATGGGGTCTGGACAAGTCAGACACAACTGAGCGACTTCATTTTCTTTCACTTTCTTTCAGTTCAGCTCAGTCATGTCTGATTCTTTGTGACCCCATGGACTGCAGGATGCCAGGCTTCCGCGTCCTTCATCAATTTCCGGAGCTTGGTCAAATTCATGTCTGTCGAGTTGGAGATGCCATCCAACCATCTCATCCTCTGTTGTCCACTTTTCTCCCGCTTTCAACCTTTCCCAGCATTAGAGTCTTTTCCAATGAGTCCATTCTTTGCATCAGGTGGCAAAAGTATTGGTGCTTCAGCTTCAGCATCAGTCCTTACAATGGGTATTTAAGACAGATGTCCTTTACGATTGACTGGTTTGATCTCTTTGCAGTCCAAGGGACTCACTAGAGTCTTCTCCAACATTACAGTTCAAAAGCATCAATTCTTTTGATGCTTAAAGAAATCATCAGGTTTCTTGGTTTCTTTATGGTCTGACTCTCACATCCATACAAGATTACTTGAAAAACCATAGCTTTGACTAGATGGACCTTTGTTAAAAATAAATATCTCTGCTTTTTAATATACTGTTGAGGTTGTTCTAAGCTTTACTTCCAAGGAGAAGCTTCTTTAAATTTCATGGCTGCAGTCACCATCTGCAGTGATTTGGAGCACACAAAATAAAGTCTGTCACTATTTCCATTGTTTCCCAATCTATTTGCCATAAAGTGATGGGACCAGATGCCATGATCTTCATTTTTTGATTGTTGAGTTTTAAGCCAGCTTTTTCACTGTCCTCTTTCATTTTAATCAAGAGGTTCTTACTTCCTCTTCACTTTCTTACATAAGGATGGTGTCATCTGCATATCTGAGGTTATTGATATTTCTCCCCATAATCTTGATTCCAATATGTGCTTCATCCAGTGTGGCATTTTGCATGATGTACTGTTTATATAAGTTGAATAAACAGGGTGACAATATACAGCCTTGATGTACTCCTTTCCCAATTTGGAACCAGTCTGTTGTTTCATGTCCAGTCCTAATTGTTGTTTCCTGACCTGCATACAGATATCTCCAGAGGCAGGTAAGATGATCTGGTATTTCCATCTCTTTAAGAATTTTCCACAGTTTGTTGTGATCCACACAGTCGTAGGCTTTGGCATAGTCAACAAAGTAGAAGTAGATGTTTCTCTGAAACTCTCTTGCTTTTTCGATGATCCAACAGATGTTGGCAATTTGATCTCTGGTTCCTCTGCCTTTTCTAAATCCAGCTGAACATCTGGAAGTTCTCTGTGTACTGTTTAAGCCATGCTTTGGGAATTTTGAGCATTACTTTACTAGTGTGTGAGATGAGTACAAATGTGCAGTTGTTTGAATATTCTTTGGCATTTGCCTTTCTTTGGGACTGGAATTAAAACCGACCTTTTGCTCTTCTATGGCCACTGCTGTGTGTTTCAAATTGCCTGGCATATTGAGTGCAGCACTTTAACAACATCACCTTCTGGATTTTAAATAACTGGAATTCCATCACCTCCACTAGTTTTGTTTGTAGTGATGCTTCCTATGTATTCTTGTCTTGAGAACCCCATGAACAGTATGACAAGGCAAAGAGATAGGACACTGAAAGATGAACTTCTTAGGTTGGTAGGTGCCCAAGATGCTACTGGAGATCAGTGGAGAAATAATTCCAGAAAGAATGAAGGGACAGAGCCAAAGCAAAAACAACACCCAGTTGTGGATGTGACTGGTGATGGAAGCAAGATCTGGTGCTGCAAAGAGCAATATTGCATATAAACCTGAAATGCTAGGTCCATGAATCAAAGCAAATTGGAAGTGGTCAAATAGGAGATGGCACGAGTGAACACCAACATTTTAGGAATCAGTGAACTAAAATGGACTGGAATGGGTGAATTTAACTCAGATGACTATTATATCTATTACTGTAGGCAAGAAATGGAGAAGGCAATGGCAACCCACTCCAGTATTCTTGCCTGGAAACTCCCATGGATGGAGGAGCCTGGTAGGCTGCAGTCCATAGGGTGGCGAAGAGTCAGACATGACTGAGCGACTTCACTTTCACTTTTCACTTTCATGCATTGGAGAAGGAAATGGCAACCCACTCCAGCATTCTTGCCTGGAGAATCCCAAGGGGGAGGAGCCTGGTAGGCTGCCGTCTATGGGGTCACACAGAGTCAGACATGACTGAAGCGACTCAGCAGCAGCAGTAGGCAAAAAAACCTTAGAAGAAATGGAGTAGCCATCATAGTCAACAAAAGAGTCTGAAATGCAGTACTTGGATGCAGTCTCAAAAATGACAGAATGATCTCTGTTTCCAAGGCAAATCATTCGATATCACAGTAATCTAACTCTATGCCCTGATCAGTAATGCTGAAGAAGCTGAAGTTGAGCAGTTCTATGAGACCTACAAGACCTCTTTGAACTAACATCCAAAAAGGATATCAAGTCAAGAAACACCTGGAGTAACAGGCAAATGTGGCCTTGGAGTATAGAATGAAGCAGGGCAAAGGTTCACAGAGTTTTGCCAAGAGAATGCACTGATAATATCAAACACCCTCTTCAAACAACACAAGAGAGGACTCTACACATGGACATCACCAGATGGTCAATATCGAAATCAGATTGATTATATTCTTTGCAGCCAAAATGAAGAGGCTCTATACAGTCAGCAAAAACAAGACCGGGAGCTGACTGTGGCTCAGATCATGAACTCCTTATTGCCAAATTCAGACTTAAATTGAAGAAAGTATGGAAAACCACTAGACCATTCAGGTATGACCTAAAACAAATCCCTTACAATTGATTATACGATGTAAATGATGAATATATTTAAGGGACTAGATCTGATAGACAGATTGACTTATGAACTACAGACGAAGGTTTATAACATTGTACAGGAGACAGAGATAAAGACCATCTCAAATAAAAAAATGCAAAAAAGCAAAATGGCTATCTGAGGAGACCTTACGAATAGCTGTGAAAGAAAGAGAAGTGAAAAGCAAAAGTGAAAAGGAAAGATAGACCCATTTGAATGCAAAGTTCCAAAGAATAGCATGGAGGGTTAAGAAAGCCTTCCTCAGTGATAAGTGCAAAGAAATAGAGAAAAACAATAGAATTGGAAAGACTAGAGATTTCTTCAAGAAAATTAGAGGTATCAAGGGAATATTTTATGAAAAGATGGACTCAATAAAGGATAGAAATGGTATATGGACCTAACAGAAGTGGAAGATATTAAGAAGAGGTGGCAAGAATACACAAAAGAACTGTACAAAAAGATCTTCAAGACCCAGATAATTGAGATGGTGTGATCAATCACCTAGAGCCAGGCATCCTGAAATGTGAACTCAAGTGGGCCTCAGGAAGCATCACTATGAACAAAGCTAGTGGAGGTGATGGAATTCCAGTTGAGCTATTTCAAATCCTAAAGGATGATGCTTTGAAAGTGCTGCACTCAATAAGCCAGCAAATTTGGAAAGCTCAGCAATGGCCATGGGACTGGAAAAGGTCAGTTTTCATTTCAATCCCAAAGAAAGGCTGTACCAAAAAATGTTCAAACTACTGTACAACTGCACTCATCTCACATGCTACAGAGGAATGCTCAAAATTCACAAAGCCAGGCTTCAGTAGTATGTGAACTGTGAACTACTAGATGTTCAAGCTGGATTTAGGAAAGGCAGAAAAACTAGAGATCAAATTGCCAAAATCCATTGGATCATTGAAAAAGCAAGAGAGCTCCAGAAAAATATCTATGTGCCTTATTGATTATGCCAAAGCTTTTGACTGTGTGGATCACAACACACTGTGGAAAATTCTGAAAACGATGGGAATACCAGACCACCTGACCTGCCTCTTGAGAAATCTGTATGCAGGTCAGGACACAACAGTTAGAACTGGACATGGAACCACAAACTGGTTCCAAATAGGAAAGGATGTATGTCAAGGCTGCATATTGTCACCCTGCTTATTTAACTTATATGCAGAGTACATCATGAGAAACGCTGGGCTAGAAGAAACACAAGCTGGAATCAAGATTGCTAGGGAAAATATCAATAAGCTCAGATATGAGATGACACCACCTTTATGGCAGAAAGTGAAGAACTAAAGAGCCTCTTGATGAAAGTGAAAGAGGAGAGTGAAAAAGCTGGCTTAAAGCTCAACATTCAGAAAACAAAGATCATGGCATCTGGTCCCATCACTTCATCGCAAATAGATGGGGAAACAGTGGCAGACTTTATTTTTGGGGGCTCCAGAATCACTGTAGATGGTGATTGCTATGAAATTAAAAGATGCTTACTCCTTGGAAGAAAAGTTATGATCAACCTAGACAACATATTAAAAAGCAGAGACATTATTTTACCAACAAATGTCTGTCTAGTCAAGGTTATGGTTTTTCCAGTAGTCACATATGGATATGAGAGTTGGACTACAAAGCTGAGTGCTGAAGAATTGATGGTTTTGAACTGTGGTGTTGGAGAAGACTCTCAAAAGTCCCTTGGACTGCAAGGAGATCCAACCAGTCCATCCTAAAGGAAGTCAGTCCTGAATGTTCATTAGAAGGACTGATGTTGAAGTTGAAACTCCAATACTTTGGTCACCTCATATGAAGAGCTGACTCATTTGAAAAGACCAATGTTAGGAAAGATTGGAGGTGGGAGGAGAAGGGAACAACAGAGGATGAGATGGTTGGATGGCATCACCAACTCAATGGACATTAGTTTGGGTAAACTCTGGGAGTTGTTGATGAACAGGGAGGCCTGATGTACTGCAGTCCACAGGGTTGCCAAGAGTCAGACACGCCTGATCAACTGAACTGAAGGCCCACTTGATTTCATATTTCAGGATGTCTGGGTCCAGGTCAATGATCACATCATTTTGGTTATCTGGGTCATTAAGATCTTTTTTGAATAGTTCTGTGTATTTTTGCCACTTCTGCTTAATATCTTCTGCTTCTGTTAGGTCCATACTGTTTCTGTCCTTTATTGTGCCCATCTTTGCATGAAATGTTCCATTGGTATCTCTAATTTTTTTTTAAGAGATCTCTGCTGCTGTTGCTGCTTCTGCTGCAGCTAATTCATTTCAGTTGTGTCCAACTCTGTGAGACCCCATAGACGGCAGCCCACCAGGCTCCCCCATCCCTCGGATTCTCCAGGTAAGAACACAAGAGTGGGTTGCCATTTCCTTCTCTAAGACAGGAAACTGAAAAGTGAAAGTGAAGTCACTCTAGTCTTTCCCAATACATTGTTTTCCTCTTTTTCTTTGCAATGATCACTTAGGAAGGCTTTCTTATCTCTCCTTAATATTCTTGTTACCCTTATTCAGATCTTTCCTTTTCTCCTTTGCCTTTCACTTCCCTTCTTTTCTCAGCTTTTTGTAAGGCCTCTTCAGACAACTATTTCACGATGGCAACTCAAGGTGATCAAATGTAACCCAAAGGATTAGAAACCCAATTAGATATTGAGGGTGATATAGAAAGTGGGGAACGATAGCTTACCAATTTAGTAGGGTTTTGCTAAAATTCGACAATGCTGAGGGCTCCCTAAGTGGTGTGATGGTAGCCGATGCAGGAGATGCAAGAAATGCAGATTCAATCCCTGAGTTGGGAAGATGCTCTGGGGTAAGAAACGGTAACTCATTCCAGTATTCTTATCTGGAAAACTCCATGGACAGAGGAGCCTGGCAAGCAACAGTCCATGGGTCTCAAAGAGTCAGACTGAGCAACTGAGCACACACACAGACAATTCACACATGAACATGGAGGTTCATAAGCTGAGGACTTTGGAAATTTTAAGGGAGGATGAGTACAGTTTGGTCAAGAAAAGAAGCTTTGTCAGTAAGCACATATGACTCGTTGCTACTGTATTGGACAGTGTAGTTAATAAACATTTCCATTACTACAGCAATTTCTATTTGGTAGCAGAGATTTAGACCATGAGCTCTCTGAGAATGCAGTCAATACCTATTTGCTCAACATTAAAATCTTGTTCCTAATAGATGCCCAATAAATACTAGTTGCTTATTATTAAAGGGAAAAAAGTCTTCTCCAGGCTTCATTTCAAGTTTCTTATTCTCTCTTTTGAAATGATTTAATTAACATTCTTCTTGTTAGATTTGTTCACTTCCTAAAAGATTAATGAGTTGGCTCCTATGGTTATGTCATCATGATTTAATGATTCAATATAACTGTCATTGATGGTCCTATCTTCAATTCAGTGTTGTCCAATAGCACACAGTTAAAATTTTCTTAAATCTGACTCTAGGCAATAATGATTTAGTAACATCTCAGGATTAAAAACCTCTGTCGTTTAAGGGCAAACAATTCTCCTCAGAGCTTCCTAAATCACAACTGCCTCTCTCCAAACTGCAACATCACCTTTTTCTTGTGTAGATTGACTGTGGGCCAATTGGCTTTCATCCATATCTGTAAATCAACCATGCCCTGGTAAAGCTGGCAGGTTGCAGGAGTAATTAGAAACAAGGCCAGTGAAGTTCTGCTTAAGTCTCCCTGTTTATAACCTTGAGTTAGGATTCCTGTCAGTCTGTGGCCTCTTAAGGAGAGACTTGAGGATGGTTCCACCTGGAACTCTTATTTCTCTTTGATTTTTACTTCTAATTTCATCACCAAATCTAGAAGTTTCCACAAAAACATTGAAGACTTTTAAAAAGCTGAAAAGAAAGACATTTTTTTGTATGATTTTGGGATCCAGATCTCTGACCGCTTTGAAATAAATTGAACTGTCAAGAAGGCTCTGAAGGGTTTATATCTGATCTACCACCTAAGGCTAAACACAGTCTGGCACCTTCAATGGATTGATGTTAGAGCCATGGTAAACATTCTGAATGAACCTCAGAAATTCCCTGGGATGCCACAAAAATCTAAACAATTAGAGTGTATAAGATGCCAATTAAAGAAAAGACTAAATTTAGTGAATAAACTCTACATATTAGTACCATCAGAGAGTGTAAAGTTTCAGAAAGGAATCTTGGATGCATTTGCTACTTCTACATAATATGGAAGCTATTTTTGTATCAGGTGTAAGTAAGAGGTATCTATTTCCAGCAGGTCCTAAATTATCCTAAAATTAGCCTTCCATGATCTACATAGGCAAAGCAATAGATGAACCAGAGAGACTTAGGGAACCACATAGCCACTCAAATGGAGAAATGTTATATTGAATTAACAGCTCTTGATAGCTATTTTTGCATAGTTTATTGGGAGAGTGAAAAAAAAAAAAAACACACTCATAAGAAAATGAAGAACTTTGGACAATCTGAATTCAAGAAATATATAATTCTTTTGGATTAACGCTGACTCTTAAAATTATCATCATATTATAGATAAGATCAGAGTGCTTACAAAGTGTAAGATGAGCAGTATACAAATCATAAAACTTTTGAATTCAGAGTCTAAACAAAAATGGTTTGGGTTTGAGTTTTTGTGTCTTTTTTAATATATCCTTGGTTACAAGGATTGAAAGTTAATATCAAAAGCAAGCTATCTGACACTTGTGGATCATTGTTTATAATTATCCATAGAATAAATGTATAATTTTCCTATATAGATGTTATTCTATAGTGTTATAATATTCACCTCAATGAGATTTGTAAAGTCCAAATGAACCAACACTGATAACAAAGTAAAATTAGATGACTCTTAAATATTAAATATACTAAATATTGACTAGATCAAGCAGAGATCAGGGAAAGAAAGAGAAGGGAGAATCAACGAGTAAAACTTTACTACTGTTCAGCTAATTACCATATAACAATATGGTACCATAAAAAACTTGTTTCTTTGCTAACATTTTACATGAACTTCTAAGGCAGTTTAGGGTTTCCCAGGTGGTACAGTGGTAAACAATCTGCCCGCCACAGCAGGAGACACAAGAGACATTGGTAAGGCAGTATAGTTAAGAATATGAACTTCTTTCATCCAACATCAGCTTTAAACTTTCATTCTGTAGCTAACTCGATAAATGACACAAACATTCTCACTATTCCTATCTATAAAATAAGGCTACTCATTTTTCAGGGTAATTGTTAAGACTTAAGTAAGGTGTTTCACATAAAAGCACCTATCACATTGTTGGTTCATAATTGGCACCCACTAAATAAAAGTTTTATGTCTAAGAGAGAGAAGTGTTTTTTTAATTGGAAAATTAATAGATAAAATGAGCATGGTTTATGATCACATGACTCCTGAATAAAGTTACCTAACATATTTAAAAAATACTTTAGGATCAGAAGAAATGTACCATATTCATCAGCCCCCTCACATTCAACAAATTCTGTCAATATCTGGATATTTCTAAAGAAACAGACCAAAAATATGCTTCTTTAAAGTTGATTTTATTCTAGTTGTCATCTGGGTGTTTGAAATTATGAAGAAATGATTTAGTAGTAGATCAGATCAGATCAGATCAGATCAGTCGCTCAGTCGTGTCTGACTCTTTGCGACTCCATGAATCGCAGCACGCCAGGCCGCCCTGCTGCTGCTGCTGCTAAATTGCTTCAGTCGTGTCCGACTCTGTGATCCCATAGACGGCAGCCCACTAGGCTCTGTCCCTGGGATTCTCCAGGCAAGAATACTGGAGTGGGTTGCCATTTCCTTCTCCAATGCATGAAAGTGAAAAGTGAAAGTGAAGTCACTCAGTCATGTCCGACTCTTAGCGACCTCATGGACTGGAGCCTACCAGGCTCCTCTGTCCATGGGATTTTCCAGGCAAAAGTACTGGGGTGGGGTGCCACTGCCTTCCCCGGCCAGGCCTCCCTGTCCATCACCAACTCCCGGAGGTCACTCAGACTCACATACATCAAGTCAGTGATACCATCCAGCCATCTCATCCTCTGTCGTCCCCTTCCCCTCCTGCCCTCAATCCCTCCCAGCATCAAAGTCTTTTCTAATGAGTCAACTCTTCGCATGAGGTGGCCAAAGTAATGGAGTTTCAGCTTTAGCATCATTCCTTCCAAAGAAATCCCAGGGCTGATCTCCTTCAGAATGGACTGGTTGGATCTCCTTGCAGTCCAAGAGACTCTCAAGAGTCTTCTCCAATACCACAGTTCAAAAGCATCAATTCTTTGGCATTCAGCTTTCTTCACAGTCCAGCTCTCACATCCATACATGACCACAGGAAAAACCATAGCCTTGACTAGGCGAACCTTTGTTGGCAAAGTAATGTCTCTGCTTTTGAATATGTGATCTAGGTTGGTCATAACTTTCCTCCCAAGGAGTAAGCATCTTTTAATTTCATAGCTGCAGTCACCATCTGTAGTGATTTTGGAGCCCAGAAAAATAGTCTGACACTGTTTCCACTGTTTCCCCATCTATTTCCCATGAAGTGATGGGACCATATGCCATGATCTTCGTTTTCTGAATGTTGAGCTTTAAGCCAACTTTTTCACTCTCCATTTTCACTTTCATCAAGAGGCTTTTGAGTTCCTCTTCACTTTCTGCCATAAAGGTGGTGTCATCTGCATACCTGAGGTTATTGATATTTCTCCCAGCAATCTAGATTCCAACTTGTGTTTCTTCCAGTCCAGCATTTCTCATGATGTACTCTGCATAGAAGTTAAATAAACAGGGTGACAATATACAGCCTTGACGTACTCCTTTTCCTATTTGGAACCAGTCTGTTGTTCCATGTTCAGTTCTAACTGTTGCTTCCTGACCTGCATACAAATTTCTCAAGAGGCAGATCAGGTGGTCTGGTATTTAGTAGTAAAGATATATCAAATACAAATGATAATTAGGACAATTGTTAAGACTGAGGAATATTTTCCAATTTTAATGAAAATATTTCTGGACTCAGTTTACTTTTTCAAAGCATGAAATCATGGCTTATAAGTATTTGGGAAAGGCTAGAGACAAAGCAAAAATTTTGTTCTATGATATCTTCATTACAGTGTGTGAAAGTGAACATGAAGTTGCTCAATTGTGTCCGACTTTTTGCGATCCCATGAACTGTAAGTCTACCAGGCTCCTCCATCCATGGGATTTTCCAGGCAAGAACACTGCAGTGGGTTGCCATTTCCTTCTCCAGGGGATCTTCCCAAGCTAGGGATTGAACCCGGTCTCCCACATGGTAGGCAGAGGCTTTACCATCTTAGCCACCAGGGAAATCCAGTATGTGCATGCATGCTAAGTCTTTCACTCACGTCCGACTCTTTGCGGCCCCATGGACTGTAGCTGCCAGGCTCCTCTGTCCATGGGATTCTCCAGGCAAGAATACTGGAGTGGGTTGTCATGCCTTTCTCCAGGGGATCATCCCAACACAGGGATCAAACCTAGGTCTCCTGTGTCTCCGGCATTGGCAGGTGGGTTCTTTAACACTAGCGTCACCTGGGAAGCCTGATATCTTCATTAGCTTTATAAAATGACTGAAGCATAGGTGTCGTATTTTTTTTTTTTTTGCACTGCCCATTTTTAAAGTATATACTGAGAGCAAAGATGATGAATATTTAGCAACAGTTTGAGAATAGCTTCAAAACAGATGAATTTTTGTGTATATATAGTTAAATACTTAACATTTTATATATTCTTAAATGCAGTTAGTCTTTGCCACTGTCCTGGTATACTTAGTAAATCTGTATTTCATATATTTCTTGATAGAGGCATATTACATTTCCAAAAGTCTAGAACCCAACTTTCAGACATTGCATAAAAAGTGAATTATAGCAGATATTATCTGTGTTGAAAAACCAATGTACCGCATCATCTAATTTCATAAAAATATAGTATGTGGCAGATTGCTGAGAAAATAGTTTTGCAAAAGCACACAAACTAATATTGTTACCAAAAAAGAAATGGCTCTTTTTGACTTTCCTCCTTCTCAAAAGACCCCAACTCAAACAGGACAAGTTTTGGCAGAAGATTCATTTGTGTTTTCTAAATGAAGCCACTCTGTGCCAACTAAGTGTTTCTTCTCTATTCTTCTTTACTTGGTAACTAAAGAAGTCCAAGTGTATTTTATGGTTTAAAAAGAAATATTGCTACTGGCTTGGGACCTTGCCCACCAAATATTGGCTTGGAGTTCATTTCGTCAGTCATTGGTATACCCAGAAAACATAGGAATGATGGGCAACAGGAATGCCAACAGACAGTTATTGGGACACAATTCTAACTCAAAACTAGTCTTAACTAGTTTCCCTTCTCTCTCTCTCTTCTTTTTTGTCTGTTAGACTTAGAATGATCTAAATCTGTTTACTTCTGGCTGCCAGTCTCCACATATTCACCTTTCCTGCCAATGCAGTGTCATCCATCTAGAACTCTGGGTTTTTTGGTTTCTTGCTTTCAATCTCTAATTTATTAAGCCAATTTTCCACTTTTCCAAGACTCCCACACCTATCACTCTGCCATTTACTGCTGATGTGGAACTCTGTCAAAAATGCTTTCAAAATGCAAGCGCTTTATGAGAATTTGTGCAGTTGTTTACAAAAAGATTTTTTTTATTTTATCAACAAAATAATTACTTTTTTATGGCTTCCCCTAGAGCCATAGATTTTAAAGGTGAAAAGAGTAAGTATTTACTCTATTCTAAAGATGAACAGAGCAAATATGAAGTCTAGAGGCTAGATTCTAAAATCAGAAGAATAATAATTGTATGTTTTTATACTCAGGGTGAATAAATAGCTAACATTATCAGAAAACATATTTTATATATTATAAGATTTGATCAGTTCATAAAATACTGGAAAGGCTTGGCATTTATTCAGTTTTCCTATGCAGAGGGAAAATACCATATTGCTTTTTTTTTTATATACCACCAGGTAAACGTTTTCCACATGCTAAAGGCTCAACAAACTAAAAAAAAAAAATTAGCATATGCTCTCTAGAATAGGGAATTGCTGAATATTACTAAATGTAGAATAGAAAATGACTGAAAATTAGTAAACACAGATTAAAAATATAAAAATAGGCCAGGGGAGATGGCTCCCACCTATGGGTCACCTATGGAAGTCAGGAGGATGCGTTGAACCCACAAGTTCTAGGCTGTATCTGCACTAAATTAAGTATTAATATGGTGACCTCTCAGCAATATGAACATTAAAATAATTTTGATTTGAAGTGATTTATTATTAAATACAATAATATGTTTGATGTGGCAAAGCAGAGTCCTGACCATCATTTTAGTACTTACACAATTAATAAATCATATTTAATCTCTTTTTCCCCTTGAAACATTAACTTGAACCAAAGGCCTTGAAAAGTTACCAAGGTAAAGAACATCATTAGACAAAAAAACATTTAATTCAGTTATACTATTGAAAAGGGATTAAAAAATAAAATAAAGCAAATTACAATCTTATGTTTTAACTCCTGCATTATCTATTATTACATTAAAAAAAGTTCCCCAGATTTTGTTCCAAGCACATGCAAGAGTGTTTTACAGTAGAAAAAAACTACCACATTTAAGTCAGTTTGGGAAATGCTGCATGTAATGTCTCTGTCTTGACATGCAGATTAGCATATTAATATGAACATATTTAGCTGTGTTGGGAGTGAAATTCCCCTCACATATTTTAGCACAGAATGCTTTTGGTAGCATTTTACCAGACTGTCTTCTGAAGAATACATATTGGGAAATGTTGGCTAGGCCTAAAGGTCCATCTTTCAGTTAGTAATTTGTCACTAATTTTAATTTCAAGAAAACTTTCTTTTCTGTCTCTTGTGTGTGCCATATAACAATAGTTATCTAGGATGTGTTTGTTTGAACAGGTAAAAACAGGGATTGAAATTTCAGAGCCTTAAATCATAGTTTATTTTTTCCCTAGAAATTAAATAGACTTTTTCTTTCATAGAAATTTCTTTTCATAGAAATTTTCCAAACCAATGTTTTATAATTTTTCATAATGTATGAATATATTACAGAAAGAAAGCAAGGATATTGAGCTTCTCTATTTAAGTAAAGTAAAACTTAAAACAAAGCAAATCTTAAATTTAAGTAATGCATAATTGCTATTATCCTACGGAGTTCAGTATAAGTTATAAGTAGTCAAAGTGAATCACTGGAATTAAAAGGACTGTTTTGTTACATAATCAGCTTTTGAAGTTTCTTTTTTGAAGTCTTTAATATTACTTAAGCCACTCACGCACACACCACACACACACAACATATTACTGAGGGAATACTTTCTTAACCATTATTGAAAGTTAATTATTTGCACTTACAAAGTCTCTCATATTTGAGGTAAAAAAGTAAAACTATCTAATCAGCAATCAGACTTTAGTAAGCATTCATTTCTTGTTTCCCTAGGAATCCCTGTACTTAATGAATGTTCTAGATCTACCTTACCATAGTTTCCTCCATATGAAAGATTTAAGACTGAGGAACAAAACTACTGTTTGGAGGCCACTGGAGAAGGCAATGGCACCCCACTCCAATATTCTTGCCTGGAAAATCCCATGGACGGAGGATCCTGGTGGGCTGCCGTCTATGGGGTCGCTAAGAGTCGGACACGACTGAGCGACTTTCCTTTCACTTTTCACTTTCATGCATTGGAAAAGGAAATGGCAACCCACTCCAGTGTTCTTACCTGGAGAATCCCAGGGACAGCGGAGCCTGGTGGGCTTCCGTCTATAGGGTCGCACAGAGTCGGACACGACTGAAGCGACTTAGCAGCAGCAGCAGCAGGGATGAAGTTTATTACTCAGCCCTGTAATGACAAGAGCTAGATACTACTTTTTTTCTTTTAGTAAGGAGATATTTATTTAATAAAGAAATGGTTTAATAGATCTATTATCTAATAGATAGTAAAGCCCTCTAACAATTTAGCTCAACAACCCATACAGAGTGCCTATTTTGTGCAATTGTTCTATGCTAAAAATTTACAACTCTGGTCAAAGTGCTCCAAGAAATTTTCTTATTTCCAGATTTTGCCCATGTTTTACTGATATCATGTTTTGCTGATACCTTGGCAGGGATATATTTCATAGTAGATTATTTTTCTGTCATGAGCGTCCTTAAGATCTATGTGTGGAACTTCTAAATGTTCACATTCTGTGCATGACGTGAACCAACTTTGTTTCCTTTAATGAAGTGAGAAGGAAAACATCAGAGTACATGGAAATATATGACTAATGGAAACAGTAAAGAGATCCAGTCTCCCTTCTCTTCTGTTACAAAGTTGTTCCCCATCAGGAAGAGAACAAAAGTTGAAAGTAATTTTGAAAGATTTCATGAGTCAAGGAAACCTCCTAAAAACACCAGTAGTTTCATAAAGTGATGACAAGACAGAGAAAGAGAAAGATCAATAAGGAATGATCATGTCAAACCAATCTATAAAATATTACCTATTCAAAAACAGTGAATGAAGTAAGTTATTTCACTTATTTTTATTACTCCTTGGCTAATTTTAAATCTAGTGAATCTCTTAAAAACATGATCTAAATTTAACATTTTATTGCTGCTTCATTATTTGAATAAAGATTACAAGTCTTTAATCTTGCTGG
Source organism: Tragelaphus eurycerus (assembly GCA_935064755.1). NCBI lineage: Eukaryota > Metazoa > Chordata > Mammalia > Artiodactyla > Bovidae > Tragelaphus > Tragelaphus eurycerus. The sequence goes on along the minus strand of CAKXYN010000111.1, from coordinate 202,270 downwards.
CTTGAAAACTAAATTATTTTCTAGAAGCTTTTTGAACAGAAGCGGTGTAACTCTGTTTCATGAAAAACATGATGCAGCAGAAAAGATAAAAGATTTATAGGGAATTTCTTTTTCCTCTTTTTGAAAGCTGATGCCTATGGCTTTCACTAATTGAAAATGTTCTTTATAAAGACAGACCTGTAGGCAGTCTATTTGCAGCCACCAGCATTAACTGCACATTGTAACTTCCTGCATTCAGAAAAAACTTACTAAGAGATCAATGGGACTAGATGGTGACAATTTGAGGAAGGCTTCACTAATTTGTAATGACATGGGTGTGCAGAAAAACAAATAATTACCTAGTCATTATCTTTCATAATTTAAAGTGATATTCCTGAAACTATCATTATTCATGAATAAGAATAAGAGAAAAATCTAATGGCCATTAACATTGAAAACACTTATGGTTCATTTTTACTGAAGTTTTTCAATGTAGTAACTTTCATGAATTAGGGGTGTTGTGTATGTGTGTGTATGTGTATAAAATTATGTCTATTGACATTCCAATGCTAAACTCTAGAAAGTGTTATTTAACATTTGATTAGATGTTTAATGATATTGCCTCCAAATATTTTGTCTATTTATAAGTCTGCCTAAGATATCAGCCAGAAAGACAATGGCAACCCACTCCAGTACTCTTACCTGGAAAATCCCATGGACGGAGAAGCCTGGTAGGCTGCAGTCCATGGGGTCGCGAAGAGTCAGACACGACTGAGGGACTTCACTTTCACTTTTCACTTTCATGCATTGGAGAAGGAAATGGCAACCCACTCCAGTGTTCTTGCCTGGAGAATCCCAGGGACAGGGAAGCCTGATGGGCTGCCTTCTGTGGGGCTGCACAGAGTCGGACACGACTTCAACGACTTAGCAGCAGCAGCAAGATACCAGCAATATTTGAATAAAAGGGTTGTACTATTTTGCTTACGGATTCCCAGGTGGCACAGTGGTGGTAAAAATTCACCTGCCAATGCAAGAGATGCAAAAGACTCTGATTAGATCCCTGCATCCAGAAGATCTTGAGTGGGAAATGGCAACCACTTCAGTATACTTGCCTGGAAAATTCCACGGACACAGGAGCCTGGCAGGTTACAGCCAATGGGTTTGCAGAGTCAGACTCTACTGAGCATACATTCATGCACTATCATGCTTATGCTTAGGGAAAATATTCTGTGTTATTTTTACTTTTATTATCTGTATTAAAGCTTTGTGAATTCCAAGGAAGAGAAGAGTTGAACTTGTTATTTGTCCAGGTCTGTATCAATTTAAGCTCTGCATTACTAATACATTTCAAAATCTTCTAAGTATAACTATACAGCAACCATTTCCTTGCTGATATAGGCAAATTGATTTTTTGTTGTTCTTAGGTCCAAATTGTCCTTTTTCATTATGTTCAGGTGAATAGACTATGAATTCCAGGTCAAAAACTGGAGTTTGGCTTCTATGAGAAAGAAGAGTATATAAAGAAGGATGTTTACTTTCTTCAGTTGGTATAAGTGTATGATAAACTTTGACTAAAAAGTCACAGTGTATTAATTTTAGATTGAATTAAATGGAATGCATTCTTTCATCATATTTTTCTTTCTTTGGATCATATTACAAAGCTTATTTTTTAAATATAAATAGTCATTTTGTTAAAGTAGTATTGAATATTAGTAGTTTAACTGAAAAAGTAATATTAAAAAACAAAACAAAACACCTTTTACCACTCAAAAATAGCCACAGAAATGTTTTGGTGCAGTTCCTCCCAATCTGTTGTCTAGGAAAAAGAGGCATCTCTATTCCCTCTGTGACAGCTGGAAAAATTCTTTATACTATATGGAAGCATATGAGTCACCCCCACTCCCTCCAGTCAGAAAAACCCCGCTGGGGCCATTCACACTTGAAACAAACTCCAACATTCTTTGCTCATCCCTCAGGGCCCTGCATGATTTAACTGAGTACTCACCCTCTGACCCCAGCTCTCTTAAAGGGAGTTGTGTGGGTATCTATTGATAGTCCCAGAAACTAGACCATCAGTTCTTTATATCATGACCTCCAATATTCTAGTTTGGCATCATTTAAGATGACCAAATTATCTCTATTTTCCTTGGATTGCCCTCATATTAAATCTGACAAACTCACATTCCAGGAACTTACTCAGTTTTTGGCAAATAAGATATCCTTAGAATAAGGGTATTAATTATAATATTAGCATGTTGGTCATTTTAGATACATCAACCATTGAATAATATTTGTTCTTAAGTCCACAGTTTTGTGCTTCACAGCACAACTTATTGATGTTATATATTCCCCACTGATTTGGAACACTGTCATTACTAAAAGTTAAGATGAGAAATGATTGACACTGGTTTTTGACTATGCATTCTGATGAATTAATCTATATGTCTATGTAAGTAATAAGACCATACTTATTAAGTAATTGTGACTTTATGGCATTTAATGATACATAGCAATAGAAGGGTCCATCTCATTATGTTTTCAATTTGCTATTTTTGTTGATTTATTTTTCAGATATATTTCAAAACAATCTTTCAAATTATAAAAATGCCATATTGGAATACAAATTTGAATTAGAATGTACAGCTTGAGAAAAATGCCTATAGTTGTAATACTGAAAGTCTCCATTCAGAGCATATACATATCCATGTAATTTTTCAGATTATCTTTATGACTTTTAATAATGCAATTAGTAATAAATTCAGAGCATTTTTTACCTTTACTTTAGTTTTAATTGATTTCTCCTTAATCATTTTGAGTTGTTTTAGTGGGTATTTCAAACTTGAAAAGTTATGACCAACCTAGACAGCATATTAAAAAGCAGAGACATTACTTCGCCAACAATGGTCCTCAGGTCAAGGCTATGTCTTTTCCAGTAATCATGTATGGATATGAGAGTTGGACCATAAAGAAAGCTGAGCACCAAAGAATTGATGCTTTTGAACTGTGGTGTTGGAGAAGACTCTTGAGAGTCCCTTGGACTGCAAGAAGATCCAATCAATCCATCCTAAAGGAGACCAGTCCTGAGTGTTCATTGGAAGGACTGATGCTGATGCTGAAACTCCAATACTTTGGCCACCTGATATGAAGAGCTGACTCATTTGAAAAGACCCTGACACTGGGAAAGATTGAAGGCAGGAGGAGAAGGGGACGACAGAGGATGAGATGATTGGATGGCATCACCAACTCAATGGACATGAGTTTGAGAGTAGACTCCGGGAGCTGGTGATGGATAGGGACGCCTGGCGTTCTGCAGTCCATGGGGTTGCAGAGTCGGACATGACTGAGTGACTGAACTGATACTGATACTGACCGTGGCTATCTTTGTAATGCCTCTCTTTCTTACCTATGTGTGCTTAGTCAATCAGTCATGTCCAACTGTTTGTGACCGCAGGTTCCTCTGTCCCTGGGAATTCTTCAGGCAAGAATACTGTAGTGGGTTGCCATGCCCTCCTCCAGGGAATCTTCTCAACTCAGGGACCAAACCCAGGTCCCCCACTTTGCAGGCAGATTCTTTACCATCTGAGCCACCAAGGAAGCCCTTAAACTTCTAATCCAGTCTAATAGGAGGATCAGAAACAGTTGACATTCATATGACAAAAATACTCATTTACAGTTTTACTTCAAGGAAACATTAACTGTCTTCCCTTTCTCATAATACAGTCTGATTTGGACGTCCTGGTCATTCTTCCAAATATCACAGTGATCCATTACCTTAATGTACTATGCTGATTTGTACACAGCAAACAAGGTAACACTGGCAGACCTGGGAAGATACAGTCACTTCAGAGAGTGAGAGATAAATGCTTGGAAGGTACGCAAAACTATGAGTTCAGTAAAGTTTTTAAGGTTCTGATGGCCAGAGGTATCCTGGGCTGTCCTCTGTAGAGTAAGGGAAAAACCCCTGCATCTTGCATCTTCTACTACAAAGAAGGAGGCACAGCGCTTGGTACACCTGTTGATGTTCTGGTGATAGTAAATTACATCCACCACTTATCATCATGTGAAATTACCTCCTTTGTTTAATTAGTTACTTATTTATCATCTGAATTTCCACTTAACTGTAAGCACTATGAGGGAAGGAAACTCCTTTAATTCCAGTATCTAAAATCATGTCTGGTTCAATGAGTGGTAGGAGCAGCATTTCCCAGGTGCAGGTAAGGAGGGGTGCTTAGAAATCAAAACAAAAATACACACAAGTGCAAGTTAATTTGCTTTCCATGATACTCACACACCAGGAATATGAAACAATTTCAGTAATTAAATGCATCTCTCTCTAAAAAATATTTTAGTATAAGTTCTAAACAATCACTGTGGTTGCCATTAAGTATTGTACATATATATATTTATTATTTTCAATATTTCTCCTTTAATAAATATAGCATTCTACCTATAAGGTGATTATGAGATCTCCAAGTTATAGCTGGTCCATGACTCAAAAAAGAGGAATAACTACATGAGTTTCCTTAAGATTGTAAACTAGTGGCAATTTGAAATTATTTAAGCCTCCTTCAGATTTTGTCTCTGCATCCAGTGGTACTACATATTCTTGTCTTTGAGCAATGGCTACAAAAGGCAATGAAATAGGATATGAGTTACTTTAATTGTATTGTTATATGTGACCACTTAAAACTTTTTTGTGTGTTTAAAATACAAGGCAGCGAAACAGTGTGAACTTTGGGATGTATTATCTTTGTTTAATAAGTGAAAATTTTTATTATTCATGAAACATATTATTGGATTTTGATAACATCATTAACATGAAATTTCATCTTCTTTGTTAAATAAACTTTATTTCAGAGTGGTTTTAGGTATACAGAAAGATTGCAAAGATAATGTAGAGTTCCTGAATACCTTAAATACAATCCATCTTATTATTAATGTCTTACAATAGTATAGTAGATTTGTCATAATTAATTAACACTGATGCCTCATTATTAACTACAGATTGTCTTAGTGACATGAAAAGTGGACATTTGATTTCCAAAAACATAGATATAGTCTATCAACTTGACTGTGCAGTCATAAGAGCAATAATTATAGAAAAGATGTTATAGGGAAAAAGGTTATTGATTGTTAAACACAGTAAACAGTATAAAATTATATACAGTGATGGCAACTATGTGAAGATATAATACGGACATATTATATGAACTAGAGGGAAATAAAAAGAAATGAAATTAGTGTTAATGTCATGTGATATATTTGTAGTGACTAACTGATTTTTTTAATTAAGCAATTTATTTAGAGATAATTGTAAATTCACATGCCATAAAAAATAATACAGAGAGATCCCATGTATCCTTCACCAAGTTTCCCCAAGGATAACGTCTTACAAAATTGTACATTATCACAACCAGGAAAAGGATATTGGTCCAAGAAATACATGCATCTTCCTTTAAATGTCAATTATTTCTAAACTAAAGCTCAATAAAGAGAACGATATGATTGCTCTATATGTATTACTGAAAACAGTTTTGTTACAGAGGAAATAGGATTATGCATCTGGGTATCAGAATTGGTAAGTATGCAGTGATCTGGCCTTTTTAGATAGTTATAGAAACCCAGAAAGCAGGACATTATGCTAGTAAGTAAATCAAAATGCATATTTACCACTTTTCTCTAATTTCTTATGAAAAATAGCTATTATAATCATTCTTTCCTGAATGCTTTTCCTCTGACATTTAATTCAGTGGTGAGTGCCCCATAGCTGATCTGTGTTGGTAAGAGACACCAGACTCTCTCTGTTTCTCTATATTCACATCTCACTCTACTTTTCTTTAACCTTGAGCAGGAAAATGAAATCAAGCAGTTCTCTAAATAAAACTCAAAGGCAACTTGCCGCTTATGTACATTTAAAGAATCATAGGAAGGTTTAATTAATCTGATTCTTAACAATCTGAAAACAGATGGGCACTAAATAAAAACAGGATATTGCTATATTGTCAATCACATCAATGGAACTCGAAGTTGTTGATTTGCTTCCCACTTTAAAAAAATGAATATAAATTAAAATGCAAATGAAATGACAAGTGCAAGCCCATTTGAAAATTAAAATACTACCCTATAAAAAAATTAAATAAGACAATGAGCCTATCACGGAGGAGGTAAAATATCAATAGGTTCTTATTCATTTAATCCTCAAACGAATGATCAAGGTGACAGGGCTTGAGTGTCCTGGTTGAAAACTGTAACATATTTTTTAAAATGTTTCTCAGAAGAAGTACAGCATAATAACAAATATCATCATCTTGCACACTGGGTGAGCTACATGCAAATTAGTCAACAATTATGGTTGACTAAGAATTATATTTAACAATTGAATGTCATTTCATACATGAATTATCATAAGGCAATTGAAAAGTAGTATCATACAGCAATTGAAAAGTAGTACTCAAAGTAGTCATCTTTAGAGAGGTCAGTTTTAAAATGCAAATTTGGAGTTATTATAGATTATTTGTTAAATAGAAAGAGGGTTAAAATCCTTCCTTTTATTGGACAGACAGATTGGAGTCAATGCATTATGGATAGACTTTGGGAATAGAGAAGAGGAAAAAAATAGAACTTTGACAAGTTTAACTGTGGTTTCTTGAGAACTTCATAAACTTTTCTTTTCAAATAAAACTCTGAAGACTACATTTTGGATATTCAACCATATCTTGTCAAGCCTCTTAGTCAAGTGACCTGAAAGTAATTTTAGATGTGCAACTTTTTATCTCTGTTCTTTTATGTCCACATAAATTACTATTGCTCTCTTTTCACTTCTTATGTTTCTAACAAAGCCATAATTTTTAAAATAAACACTTGTCATTTGGAACATCGATTTGCAGCTTTCTACTTTTCATTAAGTGGAATTTGGAGGTAGTATTTTCTTTTTATTCTAGATATACTTGGCAGCTAATAATATCAGAAACATTTTAATATTAAAGCTTCCATCTAAAAAAAAAAAAAAAGCTTCTTTCAAACTACTTAACTCTGTTGTTAATTCATATTTGAACCAAAGTTAATCCTAGAGATTTTCAGAAGTCCCAGTCTCTAAAGAGATCCAATTGTTAACAAAGCTGAAAATACAAATTTTATAAGATCAGGAATTTATTCATACAATATTAACAACTAAAAGCAAATTTAACCAAGGAGCTGAAGTATCTGTATACTGAAAAATACTAGACATGAATTAAAACAATTAGTGAAGATACAAATAAATGGAAAGATATTCCATGCTGATGGGTTGCAAGAATCAATATTGTTAAAATGAACATCAGATCAGATCAGATCAGTCGCTCATTCCTGTCCGACTCTCTGCGACCCCATGAACTGCAGCACGCCAGGCCTCCCTATCCATCACCAGCTCCCGGAGGTCACTCAGACTCACATCCATCGAGCCAGTGATGCCATCCAGCCATCTCATCCTCTGTCGTCCCCTTCTCCTCCTGCCCCCAATCCCTCCCAGCATCAGAGTCTTCTCCAATGAGTCAACTCTTCACATGAGGTGGCCAAAATACTGGAGTTTCAGCTTTAGCATCATTCCTTCCAAAGAAATCCCAGGGCTGATCTCCTTCAGAATGGACCGGTTGGATCTCCTTGCAGTCCAAGGGACTCTCAAGAGTCTTCTCCAACACCACAGTTCAAAAGCATCAATTCTTCGGCACTCAGCCTTCTTCACAGTCCAGCTCTCACATCCATACATGACCACAGGAAAGACCATAGCCTTGACTAGGCGAACCTTTGTTGGTAAAGTGATGTCTCTGCTTTTGAATATGCTATCTAGGTTGGTCATAACTTTCCTTCCAAGGAGTAAGTGTCTTTTAATTTCATGGCTGCAGTCACCATCTGCAGTGATTTTGGAGCCCAGAAAAATAAAGTCTGACACTGTTTCCACTGTTTCTCCATCTATTTCCCATGTAGTGATGGGACCAGATGCCATGATCTTCGTTTTCTGAATGTTGAGCTTTAAGCCAACCTTTTCATTCTCCACTTGAACATACTATCCAAATAAATCCAAAGATTCAATAATATCCCTATCAAAGTTCCAATAGCTTATTTGAAAGAAATCAAATAAATAATATTAAAATTTGTACAGAGTCACAAAACACTCTGAATATACTCTCTGTTCTTGAGAAGGAACAAAGCTGGAGACAACACTCTCTTTGACTTCAAATTATGTCACAAAGTTATAGTAATTAAAATACCATGGTAGTGGTATAAAAACAGACATATAGATCAATGGAAAAGAATAATACAGAGTTCATATACGGTCAGTTCATTTACAGCAATGGAGACAAGTATAGTCAATGGGAAAAGACAGTCTCCAATAATTGCTGTTGAAAAAATTGAACAGCCGTATGGAAAAGAATGAAACTCAGCCCCTATCTTATATTATACACAAAAATTGATTGAAAATGGATTAAATATTTGAATATAAAACCTGAAACTATCAAAATCCTAGAAGAGTACACAAGTGGTAAGCTGTGTGACATAGGACTTGACTATGATTTTCTAAATCTAATACCAAAAGTAAAAACAATGAAATCAAAAATAAATAAGTGGGACTACACTGTACTAAAAAGTTTCTGCACAGCAAAGAAGTCATCAACAAAATGAAAATGCAACCCATGAGTGAGAGAAAATAATATGGAAATCATATACATATATGATAAGGATTTAATATATATTAAGAATAGGAGTTAAGATATATTAAGAATTCACCCAACTCAATAGCAAAAAAACAAACAAAACCCCCAAATAATCCATATGTAAAAAGGAGAAAGGACCAAAATAGATATTTTTCCAAAGAAGACATCCAAATACCCAATAGGTACATGGAAAGGTGCTCAACATCACTTATCATCAGGAAATTGCAAATTAAAATCACAGTAAGATATCATCTCACACTTTTTAAATGAGATGTATGTGCCAGACACGTGATAAACATTTTATCAGTTCAGTTCAGTTCAGCCGCTCAGTCGTGTTCAACTCTTTGCAACCCCATGAATTGCAGCATGCCAGGCCTCCCTGTCCATGGAGTTCACTCAAACTCACATCCATCAAGTCGGTGATGCCATCCAGCCATCTCATCCTCTGTCGTCCCCTTCTCCTCCTGTCCCCAATCCCTCCCAGCATCAGTCTTTTCCAATGAGTCAACTCTTCACATGAGGTGACCAAAGTGCTGGAGGTTGAGCTTTAGCATCATTTCTTCCAAGACACTCAGGGCTGATCTCCTTCAGAATGGACTGGTTGGATTTCCTTGCAGTCCAAGGGACTCTCAAGAGTCTTCTCCAACACCACAGTTCAAAAGCATCAGTTCTTCGGCGCTCAGCTTTCTTCACAGTCCAACTCTCACATCCATACGTGACCACTGGAAAAACCATAGCCTTGACTAGTCGGACCTTTGTTGGGAAAGTAATGTCTCTGCTTTTCAAAATGCTATCTAGGTTGGTCATAACTTTCCTTCCAAGGAATAAGCGTCTTTTAATTTCATGGCTGCAGTCACCATCTGCAGTGATTTTGGAGCCCCCCAAAATAAAGTCTGACACTGTTTCCACTGTTTCCTCATCTATTTCCCATGAAGTGATGGGACCAGATGCCATGATCTTCATTTTCTGAATGTTGAGCTTTAAGCCAACTTTTTCACTCTCCTCTTCCACTTTCATCAGGAGGCTTTTGAGTTCCTCTTCACTTTCTGCCATAAGGGTGGTGTCATCTGCATATCTGAGGTTATTGATATTTCTCCTGGCAATCTTGATTCCAGCTTGTGCTTCTTCCATCCCAGCGTTTCTCATGATGTACTCTGCATATAAGTTAAATAAGCAGGGTGACAATATACAGCCTTGACGTACATAATAACTATAATATTCATGGTCATTATTATCTTCAATGTAACATCTGAAAAAAGGATAACAAAACGCACTTCACATGTTCTCACTCCTTTATCAGTTACTCTCTTATAGCAAGGCCTGACTTATGTACTCAAATACTTCCTCTGACTACATTAGATCGTAATGAGAAAATTAGAAAGAAGATCGATAACAATTTTCTCTGTTTTTGACCAACTTAAGAATATATATATCTTCCCTGGTGGCTCAGACTGTAAAGAATCTGCCAGCAATGCAGGAGAACCTGGGTCTGATCCCTGGGTCAGGAAGATCCCTTGAAGGAGGGAATGGCTACCCATTCCCATATTCATGCCTGGAAAATTCCATGGACAGAGGAGCCTGGCAGGCTACAGTCCACGGCGTCTCAAAGAGTTGGACATGACTGAACGACTAACAATTCACTTCATGTGAGATATATATATATAGCATATAGAATACTTTGAAACGCTATTGAGCAATGCATATTTTAACACTTTTCTATCTACAAACACATATGGAGACAAATGAAAAAACTTGTAGGTTATTTCAAATATGAGAATGTATGTAACCTTTCTACTCCTTTCTTTTTATATGACACTCTGCTTCAGATATCTTATTTCAGACCTGCTAAATGGGAAGGGGTTGAAGAGAAGAAAGGAGAGAAGAAAAAATTCAATTTATATTGCAATAAATTTGCCAGATTGTACTCATAATATATCTTCAAAATGTAATTTGTAAAGCCACTGCAAACATACATCACAATCTAATTGTGATTGCCATATTATATTAAATCATAATTAATAAAACGTCCTGGTAATAGTCATTAATTCAATTCATTCCTAATTATCCTTTTTAAGACATATCTATTTCATTCTTCTTCTTATTCTCTAGCTGTTAAACTGACCTGTAAACAATTATCAATAAAGGGTAACTACCCTTGCTCAGTGATATCAGAGTTTTCCTTCATAATACCTGAGCAATGAAAAGTGACTCACCTTCACCGGGAGCAGCCATGGGAATCAGGTAGAAAATACTCTTGGCCTTACTATCAGGAAGAAACACCAGAGAAGAAAAGGACAGATGGGGAGTGGTAATTCATAAAGGAGGAGTGGGAGAAAGGCCCTAGTCTAAAGTCCACATTTTCTTAAATTTAAAAGTGAGAAAATTACTTAAGAACCCAGGGCAACCACTATTTCACTTTGAAAAAAGAGAACCAGTGCAATCTCCAATTTTATACTTGTCCTTTATTTTGAATGTCTGTATCCTTATTTTATAAGAACCTTTTCTTTCTATGAATTATAAAAGAGGTTCATTCATCTGTTCATTCATTCAGTAAATTCTTATTGAACAGCTACTCTATGTGAGATGTCAGTAAAACAAAGGAGAATGAAATAGAAAGCTAATAATTTGTAAGTGTGGTAAGTTCAGTAATAGCTTACAGATAAATCTTTATGGTAGCACAGAGAAGGAATGCTTAAATTTGCTCTATGAAAGTCAAGGAAAAATTCATGTAAGAAATAGAATTTAAGTAGTACTTGAGTAATAAATATTGCTTCAGTGAATGGATCCACTAGCTGCACAAGTCAGAAGTCATCATCCTTGACCCATCGTCTTCCTCTTGTCTGATTTTTCCTTCAGTATATAATTCTGTGTACTTTTCTCTAGTTAAGTTATCCCTGTTCAAGTTCAACCTACTGTCTTCTCTCACTGGACTACAGAAATAGCCTCTTAATGAGCTGACCTGCTTCCACTCTGCCCATTCTCTAGTTTTCTATCTGCAACCAAAATGAACAAGTATAAATACCATCCCCTCCCCTTCCTGCCTTCCACAATGTTTTTTCATGTGTATTCAGATAAAGGCAAAATGTCCTCACTAGAATCCACAATACCTGGGATGCTTCAGTGCTCATCCATGTGCACTCTTCATTTAAATATTGCACTCTTCTAACAGCTAGCTCTGTTCTGGAAAATAAAATTACTCCTCTTTGTTTCTATTCTTCTCAAATATGTCAAGTTCCTTCCCTCTACAAAGTCTTTGTAACATCATCCTCTCTGTTTGGTATGATTTTCTTTACCCTTCCCATTTTCGTCAAGTAGTCTCTTTTTCTTTTCATATCTCAGTTTAAGCATCACTTTCTGAGGAGAGATTTACCTTATGGATCCCTCCTTACTACCACCTCAGATGGAAAAGAATCTGTCTGCAGAGTGAGAGACCTGGCTAGATACCTTGGTTGGGAGGATCTCTTGAAGAAGGGAATGGCAATCCATTCCAGTATTCTTGCCTGGAGAATTTCATGGACAGATGAGCCTGGAGGGTTACAGAGAGATGAACAATTTTCTCAGGAGAAATTCGCCTTATAGACACCGCCTTACTACCACCACCAGTGAAAGCTAGATTGTTCTATCAACCATTCTCAAAGAATTATATTCCTTTTCTTCAAAACAACATTTATTTTTGTGTTATTACACTTGTGAGGTTGTTTAATAAATATCTTTCTCCATCAGGATATCAAATCTCATTTCACAAGAGCATGTTTTTACTCACTCTTGAATCTCCAGCAGCTAGTAGATTACCTGATCCCAAGTATATGCCAAAACAATAAGTAAACTAATAGATAAGATGAATTAATAGATAGACAGGTGGTTGAATGACTAAATGCACAGATAAGTTAGCAGATAGATAAAGGAAAAGAAGAGACATCCAGGCACTGCATGAACAAAAACAGGAGAAAATAGCAGCTTGTGCCTTTGCTTTGAGTGAGCATAGAGTGCATGGGATGTGAAAAGATGAGGTTGGGGGAGCAAGTTGAAGCCAGACTGCAAAATTGTTGTTTGCCAAGTTAAGAAGCTTTCATTTTTCATCCTATGGGCATTTGACAGTCAGAAGAGGCTATTGGGAGGACAAACTATAATTATATTTGATTTTTTATTAAGATAACCCTGGCAGGAGGTGAAGGGGAGATAGTACTAAGTACAAGGAGACTATTTAGGTACAAGGCAGCTCCAGTTACGTAGAATTGGCATTCAACGCAGAGCAATGGAGGGAAGCAAAAGTCCAGAATATAGAGTATATGGGTTTCATACAGGAGGACGTTCAGGCTGACATGTGGGATTACACATGGGATGAGCGAAGGTCCAAAGGATGAGGGTCAAATGAAGGCTAGGGTATGATTACAAAGGACTGGGAATAGCAAGTTAAAAAATTCAGTGATTGTTTTTTAATCCCTGTCTAATCTGATTATTGTTTATTAGCAGCATTGGTGAAGCCAGTGACAAAATTCAAGATATGGAATTATTTTTAAAGATAATGAAATGGAAGTTGCAAGCTCTCAGTTGTCAAAAAAATACAGAAATAAAAGGTTTCCATTTTAATGGAAGAATTAGGATTTAATAAGAGAATAAGTTTTAAGAATTAGTTTCAGGATTATATTTCAATATTATTTGTACATTTAAAACATACTTTTAGAAATAAGAGTATAAATCTCTAGAAACATTTTAAGTTAAACACCAAAGAAAATTTGCTATACCAAGTTCATTTATAGGAAGAAATTTTAAAATACTCTACAAACTGGGAAGAATGCAATGAAAATTTCATTTTTTAAAACTTGGTTTGTCAGATGTTTTCTGTGAACATTCCCATTTCTTTATAGGGTGGATCACTTCCAAGAAATGGACACTTGCAGACATAGGCTGAGTTATCACTTGAAACTGGGCATATCCTTGCAGATAACCAATTGCTTGGTGTGCGTGCCTATTTGTCTCCCCTGCCACCTACTCCCATCCATTGTTTTCTGTCCCTCCTTGCCATTCTTTGAAATCTGAAGTGCTGACCACTAAAGACTGTACCATTCAGGCGCCCTTGTTGTCGGCTGGCTTCTGGTAAGCTGAGCTCAACGTGGAGAACAGGCAGAAAGAAGAGAGAGGTCTTGGGACCATCCTTCTGTCTCTGGTGTGGATCTTTGGGTGTCTCTCCCCTTAGCTCTACATATGCTCCAATAACTATGTTCTTTGATCCCCTTGCTCAGGCAGCACCATGAATGCCAAGTGCTCATATTCTTGCAAATCTCTGGATGTCTCCCTATATTTGTGGTTCCTTTAAACACAGCCATACACATACATGGGTTTTTTCCCTTTATTAAAGTCTCTTTCTGAAATGAATTCTGCTTCCTAATGGGATCAGCCGGAGAAGGCAATAGCACCCCACTCCAGTACTCTTGCCTGGAAAATCCCATGGATGGAGGAGCCTGGTAGGCTGCATCACATGGAGTCGCTAAGAGTCGGACAAGATTGAGAGACTTCACTTTCCCTTTTCAGTTTCCTGCATTGGAGAAGGAAATGGCAACCCACTCCAGTATTCCTGCCTGGAGAATCCCAGGGACGGGGGAGCCTGATGGGCTGTCTATGGGATCGCACAGAGTCAGCCACAACTGAAGTGACTTAGCAATGGGATCAGCATGTTCCAAAGTCAGACAGACTTGATTCCAATAGTTGATTTACTCTCGTTACTGTGGGGCTAAGCAAGACATGAATTCAAGTGTCCTCACCTATAAAGTGTACATAAAAATAAGATGTACTTAACTGAGACCTTATAAAGACTAGATAAGCAAATGTATATAAAGTGTTTTTCACAGAACTTAGCACTTATTAAACATTACAGTAAATGCTGGGAATAAAATTAAATAAGAATAAGGTACACTTCCATGAAGGCTGCCAAGGAAAATTCATACATACTCTTTGGGATGTCTTGAGAAGGTAGCGATCCAGTGGTCATACTATTTTCCACCTCTACACTCATGCATTTCTTAATTGGAGAAAAGAATGTTAGGCCAGGGTAGTTTAAGTCTCTAGAACTCCAGATAAGGTGTAGAAAGTAAGGTGTACCCTTCTTACTATCACAGAAGTGTATACAGAAGTAATTATTTCTACCAGGGCTTTTGTAAAACAGGTTTTTAAAAGTAACCTTATTTAATACCTATATTGAGTTATTGGTATATTTTAAATTACTAGTTTAAATACTTTAACTTAATTTTTACTGCCCTAATAGCATCTTTATTTGAGAGGCATGTTGTACATTTTTCTTCTAAAATCACTAGGAATGCACATTGGAAATATCACTAAACCTCAGTGTCTAGATTTTCCAGCAAGTTGTGAAAAGGAACAAGGATAACCAACTCCTAAGTTAATATACAATTTATCTGAAATGAAATGGAGCAACACTACATGAGGACAAGGCTTACAGAGAAAAAAAATGGCATAAAAATAAAGTATATTCCAGAGGCCAGAATCAAAGTTTGTAGATGACAATAAATTCCCTGAGAAAGACGACATTATATAGTGGCCAGGAAAGCAAGAGAAAAATAAAGTGCTGTAAGGAATGTATCAGTTCCTCTTGAGCCGTCCATCTACATCGGATCAATAGCTCTTCCAACCATGGGACATGCAAGCTTTCAGCTTGAGAAATTGAAGTTCTCAAAATAAGTCAGGGTTGCAACACAAGTCCATCATGGTGTGTCACAGAAATGAAATGAGTTGTCTCCTGCTCGATTGATGACTGACATCAAACAAGGAGGAAAAAAGAAGAAAATAAACGAGATGCAGGTTTTGAAAAGCTGTTGCAGAGACTTTTGTGGAAAAGTTTACACTAAGAGGTCTGTTCTCTGCTTGAAGCATGTGCATAACTCCCATCACAGTAATGAGTCACAGCATGCCCGAGGAGCCATGAGGCGAGTGCTTGCATGCTCAGCCACTCAGTCGTGTTCCACTCTTTTTTGACCCGATGAACTGTAGTCCACCAGGCTTCTCTGTCTATGAGATTTTCCAGGCAAGAATACTAGAGTGGGTTGCATTTCCTCCTCCAGGGGATCTCCCTGACCCAGGGATCCAACTCACGTCTCCTGTGGCTCCTTCAATTGCAGGTGGATGCTTTACTCCTGAGCCAGCTGGGAAGTCTTAGGGAGGGGAGAATGTCCAGGAAAAGAATTGATTGTGATGATGTTTTCATATAAGCTCTAAATAAGAAACCCGGAACTTCTCACACCAGGGCAGAAAACAACCCATGGAATGTCCAAGGACTGGTAGAAAATAAGAAAGGCAAAGGGGAGGAACAGGTGATTTTTCAGTACAAAGTGATGATCCATATTTTGTATAATGACTGAGGCAACACATGCTGGTAACAGCCCATCCTGTAAAACAAACTTGTAAGGAGGAAATCAAAGGCTGTTCAGCATATGTCTGTGTTGCACAGCTAAAAAGACCCCTGTAGAGCCTACAAACAGGCCAGCAAAATCAATGTTTGGTGCAATTTCTAACTGAGCTTTATATGATAAAAAGAAAAAAAGCAACTTTGTTATCCATGCTGCAAGTCCTTCTGCTCCTCTATTATCTAGGCTTCAAAGTGATTGACCTGAAAATATTTTCCATCAGTGTCTACAGATGCCTGGACATGTTAGAGAACTGTGAACTGATTGTCTTACATGTATCAGCTCTTCTTTCCTTAGCCATTGCCTGGAGCAAAAAAAAAAAAAAACAAAAAAACACAGAATGGGAAGCAAGGAGCACCCCTGGCACCAAAGGTGAAGGAATTTACACTCAAAGGTGAGACAGCGGCATTGCCTCTTGTAAATCTCAGTCAATGCCTTTCAGTTAGCAGCCATTTGCTCTAGAAGGCTCTCTACCTTTGCCACCTACTGGGAGGCCAGAGTTGAATCATTGTCTATTCTCTCTTCCCTCTCTTGATCTTGTTTGATATTATCTGAAAAATGCTTTTTATTCATCATTGCCTCAGTCAATTCATCTCTAAAATGGACCTTTCTCCTCCTACCCAAGATGGGATGGGATTTTGAGCTTCTCCAACCAGTATGTGAAATGACTGGCGGGAAATTCAAGGACTTGACTTAGAAATATGAATGTATACAATTTCCCCTCCTTCGTGTGCCTGCTGTGCAGAAATCGTGTGGCACTACGGTGAATACAATGCAGCTATGCAATGTTTACCAAATCAGCAGTCACTCTGTTATTAAATATGTAATTTGGTACGGAATTCCTGAAATATATACCGTATTTACTTCAATGTAGCAGGAGGAAGCTTGAAGTACAGCTGTAAATTAGTGTTCAGAAAATTGCAGTGAGAATATAATGGAACACACTTGGAAACATATACGTAACTCTATCTTCCAGAATGTGTTCACAGATGTGATTACATACATGAAAACATGATTTTTTAAAAAAGCATAAAGTATGACAAACTCTTTTGGTATTTTGCTTGGTAGTGGAAATTAGAGCTAGATGCCTTCTGATATGCCTTTGATTGACATAAATGAATTGCTATCTTTTTATTATCAATAACATTTCTGTCTCTCTATGTCTTGCTTTCTCTGTCTCTCTTCTGTCTCCTCTCTCTCTTCTTAAGTGACAGAAGCAAATTTTATTACGCCCAGATTTCTCAACAAATCAGTAGTAGAATTTGAAGCAGTATTTCAGCGACTAAACTCATATCTGTAAGTTTATAAATTTGAAAATTCTACTTTAAGAAGTGATATTTGCTGATAGTTAAGCCCCTTCTGTCTGTATACTTTTATTGATATAATTATTTACACTATTTATTTACTTACACACTTCTGTGTATTTGACGATATTAGCTTCTGATATACAAAATATTTAAGCTGCTTAATCATTTGATTGGTTGAAATATTGAACATGATCTTTCTCCCAAGGAAACAATTCCAAAATATTTTTTGGCTTTGGTTAATTGCAAAGTACATGTTCTGTCTTTCAGGTCAGAAATGAATCCCAGATTATGTTCTAACCTAAATCATTCTCTTCATTTTGTTCTCCATGTGAGTACTGTTGAGCAGCACCTAGGACAGAGTCCCATAAGAAGACAGGAGAATGTTTTTCAGTTGTGGAGTTGAGAGGGGGCGGCCAGTTTCAGGAGTGAGTTTACCATCTATGAGTGGCAGGTCAGACTTGCACCCTATTGGTCAAGAAACAAGGGTAATTCTCCGAATTGAGAAGATAAACCAGTTTTAGACAGCTGAGCAAATTCTTGCTATTTTAGTCGATTTCACCAAAGCAGTTATTCTTTTGTAAGTGTAGCCTATTATATATTAGAGGTTTGTCATCATACTTAGCCAATAAAATATCTTTAACTGACAGTACTGCCTAAAGAAAAACATATTGCACCTTCCTGGATGTTTTTTGGATCTCCTCAGAATCTGAGTTTGCAAAACTTAGAAGATTCTTTGATATTTTCTCCCAATTCCTTTGGCAGCTATAATTATATACAGGAAAACCTCCATCCCCAATGATAATTGGTACCTGAAAAAAAAAATCACTTGGGATGAAGCCATCTAAAATGGGAAACAAAGAAAAACAAAAAGATAAAATGGGGAATAGTGTTTCATAAGTAAAATGCACAATTATAATTTAGAATGTTCTGAAAAACTGTATTTCTCAGAACAAATCTATTTAAACTTTACTGATAATTTTTTATGTTCTTTTGAGATGCAATGGAACTTTTATATTGCTAACATTTTAATGAAAACTACCTGAAAGCTGTCAAGCTCAAGTTTATTTCTTCCTCTACAATCAAATTATCATGATTTGATGCTAGATTTTAATCTTCCTTAGGACAAAAACAAATCACTTAATTAACTTGCTATTGTTAATTTCTATAACGTTTATCCTGCCAGCAGTCAATAGCATTTTCAGTTTGTTATACTACTTCCCCATGAGTTCCCCCAAACTACCTTCACTAACTGGTATTTACTTTTGATGTATGAAGCCATACCAAACCTTTACTACGTCCCTGAATGAGTCCTGGCTGTCCATTATATGTGTTACTCCCTCTCTGAATGCTGTTTCTCCTTATCCCATTCTCTATCCTCTCTTTTCCCTTCTTAACCCTGTCAAGTCCTACTTTTGCCTTTTATAACCTTTTCCAGAAAACCTGCCATGATCTTTTCCCATCTATTATCTTGGATACATTGGCAACTCACCTCCTTTCCGAGATTTTTCTTGTATCATCTGCCATTCTGTCTTTGTACTTTTTAATCACTTATCTCCCCTAAATAAACTATGAGCTCCTTGAGGAATGGAACTAAGTTATTGAGGCTGGTAAGCCATCATCTGCCCATGAACCTTGCTTGGAGTATTTGTTCAATAAATGTTTGCTAATGAAATAAATGAAGGCATTACCCACCCACCCATATTCTTTCCCCACTGAAATCTAGTCAGTTTTAATAAAGTGAACTAATCAGATTGAAAGAGATCTTGTGAAGACAGCAATTTTCTAAATAAACATATAAGAGCAGGCAGGCTCATAGTATGAGCTCCGAAATGTTTGCAGAATTAATTCAAAATGGTGCTTGTATATTAAGCTGATTTTCTACCATGTATAGGTTTCCCAGATGTGATAATCATGACAATTACTTAATAGTGCTCGCTATGCTCTTCAGGCCTAGAAATGATAATTAATGTGATGATTGTATAGAACCATAAATTAAATGAGGAGCAATTACTTGTCTTTCAAAATTTATCATGCTAAAGTTGGAATTTTGAGTTCTATATAGGTATTTACTTGTTCAGTAAATTCTTTTATACTGAAATGACATGAAGTAGAAAGTAACAGGGAGATAGGGTGGTTATGAGATAAAGATTAAAAAAATCGGTTAGTGTGAATTACTTAATTTTTTGCACTTGTCTTTTTTTTTTCCCTGAAAGATCCTTGTCCAGTGGATCAACTTGTCATCAAGAAGATAATCTGTATTTACTTTGTGGCAGGTACTGTAGCTCTTAACTCTGCATTTAGCTGATTCAGCTCCTACCCAGACTACTTTGACCTCAGAATTTTCCCTGCTAACTGTCCCCCTGTTCACTTCAATTTGTACTGCCTAAATGCTTACTGCTGAGTGTCCCTCTGGCCATTTTGAAAGGTGTTTCATCACACTATAATAAACGTGAAATACTGATGCACTCAAAATGGTACACACACACACACACAAGGCAGCTGGATATCGACATGGGACTGGACAGGGGCATTTGTTACACTTTCCTCTTATACCATTGTCTACCTTTGGCAAAGGAAGATTGTAAGTGTCCCTGGCGGTCTGTGTCGATCAATACTACATGGGAGTTAAATTAGACCTCAAGTCAAGCACACATCTATGTTGGCTGAGATACCTTCAACCTAAAATCCCTGGAAAATTTACATTTTTCCACTAAGTTAACCAGTAATAGAGTGAAATGAGTGAGAAAAAAGCAGCTGTCTAGTTTGCATGTTGCATTCCTCCAAATAAACCTGGTCCAATTTTTAGCCCCTGTAGGTGTATTGCAGTAATTAGCTTAACAGTCTTGCAACATTTCAGCTTAGAAACACTGTCGATTTCATGGCAAAGCTTCACTAAGGAAGATAAAACATTATGACACAAAACTGTGAAATTAGGGAAATTCCTTAACTGTTATCAGCCTTTCCTAGATACTCTAGTTCAAAAATGTCTTCTAAATCCTTCAAGTGAACTTGGAAACAGATGTAAATTTCTGAAGACAGAAGTACTATCATGTTAATTGTTAACTGAGTTGCTGAGTCAAAGGTAAATTTAGGTGAAGTGGTCAATTCAGCCCCTTCAAATGAATATTTCTTCAATTATTTTGGTTCTTTGTGGGATTCACACGTAATATGGGAAATATTTAGTCTATCTACAGACTACATTACCTTTCCATTTGTCCACTTTTACACTTTGTGATTTTTGATCAGAATACTTTATGTTTCAATGTATTACTTTTACTTCCTTTTAGCATTAAAATTATTTTCCACAGAAGACAGAAGAATTTCTAACTATAGATCAAGCTTCCATTTAAAATGAACATCACAAGAAGACATTTGTAAAAATCAGTGGATATATGTGTATGTATAACTGATTCCTTTTGCTGTACACTTGAAACTAACACAACAGTATAAATCAACTCTATTCCAATAAAAGTTTTAAAAAAGAATTTTTTTGCCCTAACTTTACATAATCAGAGGCAGTTTCTGTTTCTGGTCATCTGACTAGCTCTACAAGAAATAAGTAAATGGGCCAAATTTCTTAGAGTGGGAAAAAATGTATTCAAATAATCTAAAGGGACTGTTTATGAAGAGTTTTTGAGAATATTCCAAGAAGGCAATGGCAACCCACTCCAATACTCTTGCTTGGAAAATCCCGTGGACGGAGGAGCCTGGTAGGCTGCAGTCCATGGGGTCTGGACAAGTCAGACATGACTGAGCGACTTCGCTTTCACTTTTCCCTTTCATGCATTGGAGAAGGAAATGGCAACCCACTCCAGTGTTCTTGTCTGGAGAATCCCAGGGACGGGGGAGCCTTGTGGGCTACCGTCTGTGGGGTCGCATAGAGTCAGACATGACTGAAGCCACTTAGCAGCAGCAGCAGCTTGAGAATATTGGCACATGTTTAAGACCAAAATAAGTTGAACCTATTGAAAACTGACTCAGTAGATTATTTTCAGTGGTATTCTACAAATGTTTAACAACCAGTTCTTGGGATATGGAGAGGCAGATTTGCAGTGTTTGCAATTTCTAGAAGGACATCCACTCACAGCTGATTTCAATCTGCCAAAGTGATGTCACTAATGGAGAATCAGGAAGAGATGCCCACAAAAGTCTGTCATGAGCTAGTCCACACCAGCTCTAGCACAGTACTAGTTATTTTGCCAATTTAACTTCTCAACCCCAGCTTTATGACCGAGAAAGTGGAAAGAGCGCTATGAAATGCTTTGTTGTTCGGTCACTATATCTGACTCTTTGCAACCCCATGGACTGCAGCATGCCAAACTTCCCTGTCCTTAACTATCTCCTGGCATATGCTCAAACTTGGGCTTCCCAGGTAGTTCAGAGGTTGAAGCATCTGCCCGCAATGCAGGAGAGCTGGGTTCGATCCCTGGGTTGGGAAGATCCTCTGGAGAAGGAAATGGCAACCCACTCCAGTATTCTTGCCTGAAAATCCCATGGACAGAGGAGCTTAGTGAGCTATACTCCACGGGGTAGCAAAGAGTCAGACACGACTGAGCGACTTCACTTTCATGCTCACACTCATGTCCATTAAGCCAGTGCTGCCACCCACCCATCTCATCCTCTGTCAATCCCCGTCTCTTCTTCCCCTCAATCTTTTCCAGAGTCAGAGTCTTTTCCATTGAGTTGACTCTTCTCATCAGGTGGCCAAAGTATTGAAGCTTCAGCTTCAGCATCAGCCTTTCCAATGAATACTCTGGCTTAATTTCTTTTAGGATTGACTAATTTGATCCCCTTGCTATCTAAGGGAGCTTCAGGAGTCTTCTCCAGAATCACAGTTTGAGAACATCAGTTCTTTGATGTTCAGCCTTCTTTATGGTTCAGCTCTCATAACCATATATGACTCCTGGAAAAACCATAGCTTTGAGTATATGGACCTTTGTTGGCAAAGTGATGTCTCTACTTTTGAATATGCTGTCAAGATTTGTCATTGCTTTTCTTCCAAGGATTAAGTGTCTGCTTGGGAAGCCATTAATTAAAAATGTCATGAAGTGCTATCTTGCTTTCTCTTTAACCTATACTACCTAATGAAACAACAGCAACAACATTTCATTTTTGTGCAAACTTTCCAAAAATTTTTACATTTATTTAAATTGATTTTCTTTATATTAGAGGTTGGGGACCTTGGCTTCTCTTACTGAATCATGATCAAAAGCATTTGGCTAAAATTTAAGTATAAGTGTAATTTATACAATTGAATGTTTGCTGTAAATGAAACATGTGTGTGTTATTATATATTGTTATGTATATATTATTCCCCAGAAATCCACATGACTACCATCTTCCTCTCATTGACCTTTCTGTTCATATATTACTTTCTGGAATAGGCTTACCCTAACTACCTCATTTAAAATTGCCACTAACTCCTCTTGTACTTCTACTATTTTTTTTGTCTTCTAATATTATTGACAATTTTACTTATTTTGCTAATTGCATATTATCTGTCTCTGAAAGTATGTTTTGTCTGTTTTGTTCACTTATATCTCTCCCATTCCCAGAACAGTGCCTGGTATAAAGTAGATGCTCAATGAAAATTTGGAGAATGAAGAGATGATCCCAAAGTCTGATCAGAATTAAAATCTATAATGCACAGGAAGGATTTTCTGGCAGTGTTGGTTACTTAATTGAGTGATAAGAAACTATGATATCTGACTCGGCAATAGGTTTATAAAGTAGCCTAGATTCTCATTCTTCTGAAATTATTTAGATATGGTCCCATTTAAAGATGGAATATTACTCAGTCTAGTGATTTCTTGGGTTCTTTAGAGAACTCTCAAAGACTTCACAAAGAGGCGATATAAAGGGGCCAAATGGATGGAGTTTATGTTTCCACTCTGACTCTATTCAAGGACTGTGATTTTATCAGCTCTGATTGAGATTGGGCAAGTGTGTGTTTGGGGCAGGGAAGCTGTGTCATAACATTTTATTTGAATAAAAGATACCTACTGCTAAAGTTTGGAACATCCCTGATGGCTCAGACAGTAAATATATAATCTGCCTGCAAGGCAGATCTGGGTTCAATCCCTGAGTAAGGAAGATCCATGGAGAAGGGAAAGGCTACCTATTCCATTCTTGCCACGAGAATTCCACGGACAGGAGCTACAGTCCCTGGGGGACACAAAGAGTCAGACATGCCTGAACGACTAACACTTTCATTTTCACTTTAGGTTGCTTAAAGCTTAAAATTCTATATTGTCTTCTATATTTCTAATTATTTAATAAACAGAAAAAAATCCATCTTTCCCTTAAAGTAAATAATAAAACACCCTTGTATAAAATATCATGTAACAGGTAGGGGCCATAACCTTTTAACTTTTCCCTATTTTTCTAAAATGTTAAATGTGTCTATAGCATTTACAAAATAATTTTGAAGATCATAGACAAGATTTAAGAAGATAGATTTGAAAAGAAAGACAGTTAAAAAAACAACGGAACAATCTATTAACAAATGCATGTTAAAGAAAATTATTTTGAAATATGAGTCAAGTAGAGTCACATGCCTTCCCCTTGTAAGCCATTTGAATTCAATTTGTGAAAGAACGTGCAGATTCTTCTGGATCAATAGGGTGCATTCAGCACAGCTGACATACTACACCTGATCCAGAGCCAACCTGACTGGGGACCTATTAGTCATACCTGAGGGACTTTCCCTAGCTTTTATCTCGAGGTACAACTCCTAGGATTACAGGTACTTGAGGCTAATTAGTCTGTTCTATTACCTGCCAGGGAAGGCCTCTGTTTCTACAACATCCTGTTTACCTTATAATCTCAAAGAGATAATCAGGATGCCATGGTGCACTAAAGGTAAAATGATAGCCTTGCATGCACTCCTGACTGCCATGCTTGTGGGCACACGCAAGGTCACCACACAAACACACACACACACACACACACACACACACACACACACACATACCAGAGCTAAAGAGATAAGGCAGACTGACCTGTTACAGTTTTACCATCTTTGCTTTATTGCTTTTCCCCAGAAGTCTGCCCCCTTCCAATGTAATTATGTAATTAGAGCTAATGACTATAAACAAATAGAGATTGTCCCCTCCCCCAGCTCTGCTGTCAAGCCTTCTGGATACTGAGCCTTTGTTGGGCAGCCTGTACCAGGCAAACACAGGGAGGCAGACCTGAGGCATTGAAAGCCTGTCACAGTCCTGTCTCACCTGATCTTCCTCCTGGACTTGATGCACAAAGGAAGCACAAATAGAAGGAGAGTGCAGGCTTTCCTCAGAGAGGGCAATGGTACCCCACTTCAGTACTCTTGCCTGGAAAATTCCATGGATGGAGGAGCCTGGAGGGCTGCAGTCCATGGGGTCGCTGAGGGTCGTACATGACTGAACGACTTCACTTTCACTTGTTTCTTTCATGCATTCGAGAAGGAAATGGCAACCCACTCCAGTGTTCTTGCCTGGAGAATCCCAGGGATGGCGGAGCCTGGTGGGCTGCCGTCAGACGCAGAGAGTCGGACATGACTGAAGCGACTTAGCAGCAGCAGCAGGCTTTCCTGTTGCATTTGTTCATTTTAGAATAATAATTAGTGTTTTTTTCCCTTTAAATTTGCATTTTGTTTCACTTTATGACATATTCATCAGTTCAGTTCAGTTCAGTCACTCAGTCATGTCTGACTCTACGACCCCATGGACTGCAGCACCCCAGGCCTTCCTGTCCATCACCAACTCCCGGAGTTCACCAAACTCATGTCCATTGAGTCGGTGATGCCATTCAACCATCTCATCCTCTGTCACTCCCTTCTCATCCTGCCTTCAATCCTTCCAGCATCAGGGTCTTTTCACATGAGTCACCTCTTCACATCAGGTGGCCAAAGTATTGGAGTTTCAGCTTCAACATCAGTCCTTCCAATAAACATTCAGGACTGATCTCCTTTAGGATGGACTTGCTGGATCTCCTTGCAATCCAAGGGACTCTCAAGTGTCTTCTCCAATACCACAGTTCAAATACATCAATTCTTCAATGCCCAGCTTTCTTTATAGTCCAACTCTCACATTCATACATGACCACTGGAAAAACCATAGCCTTGACGAGATGGATGTTTGTTGGCAAGGTAGTATCTCTGCTTTTTTAATACGCTAAGTTGGTCATAACTTTTCTTCCAAGGAGTAAGCATTTTTTTATTTCATGGTTGCAGTCACCATCTACAATGATTTTGGAGCCCAAAAAAATAAAGTCTGCCACTGTTTCCACTCTTTCTCCATCTATTTGCCATAAACTGATTGGACTGGATACCATGATTGTAGTTTTCTGAATGTTGAGCTTTAAGCCAACTTTTTCAGTCTCCTCTTTTACTTTCATCATAGGCTCTTATTTCTTCTTCACTTCACTGCCATAAAGGTGGTACCATCTGCATATCTGAGATTATTGATATTTCTCCCAGCAATCTTGATTCCAGCTTGTGCTTCATCCAGCTCAGAGTTTCTCATGACGTACTCTACATATAAGTTAAATAAGCAGGGTGACAATATACAGCCTTGAAACACTCCTTTTCCTCTTTGGAACCAGTGTGTTGTTCCATGTCCAATTCTACCTATTGCTTCCTGACCTGTATACAGGTTTCTCAAGAGGCAGGTCAGGTGGTCTGTTATTCCTATTTTTTCAGAATTTTCCAGAGTTTATTGTGATCCACACAGTCAACAGCTTTGGCATAGTCAATAAAGCAGAAATAGATGTTTTTCTGGAAATCTCTTGGTTTTTTTTTGATGATGCAGCAGATGTTGGCAATTTGGTCTCTGGTTCCTCTGCCTTTCCTAAAACCAGCTTGAACACCTGGAAGTTCAATGTTCACAGATTGCTGAAGCCTGGATTGAAGAATTTTGCACACCAGGACCCAGGAGAAAGGAATAGTGACCCCACAGGAGACTTTCATGTGGATATCTGGGAGTCTCTAGTGAAGGCGTGGGTCGGTGGTAGCCTGCTTCAGGGTTGAGGGCCTGGACTGTAGCAGTATATGCCTGGGATCTTTTGAGGGAGGTCACCATTATCTTCATTACCTCCACCATAGTTTGGTCCCAGGTAAATAGCAGGGAGGGAACACAGCTCCATTCATCAACAGAAAATTGGATTAAAGGTTTACTGATGGTGTGGATCACAATAAACCTTGTAAAATTCTGAAAGAGATGGGAATATCAGACCACCTGACCTACCTCTAGAGAAACCTATATGCAGGTCAGGAAGCAACAGTTAGAACTGGACATGGACCAACACACTGGTTCCAAATAGGAAAAGGAGTGTTTCAAGGCTGTGTATTGTCACCCTGCTTATTTAACTTATATGCAGAGTACCTCATGAGAAATGCTGGGATGGAGAAAGCACAGGCTGGAATCAAGGTTGCCAGCAGAAATATCAATAACCTCAGATATGCAGATGACACCACCTTTATGACAGAAAGTGAAGAACTAAAGAGCCTCTTGATGAAAGTGAAAGAGGAGAATGAAAAAGTTGGCTTAAAGCTCAACATTCAGAAAACTAAGATCATGGTATCCTGTCCCATCACTTCATGGCAAATAGATGGGAAACAATGGCTGACATTATTTTGGGGGCACCAAAATCACTGCAGATGGTGATTGCAGCAATGAAATCAAAAGATGCTTGCTCCTTGGAAGGAAGTTTGTGACCAACCTAGACACCATATTAAAAAGCAGAGACATTACTTTGTCTACAAAGGCCCATCTAGTCAAGGCTATGGTTTTTCCAGTGGTCATGTATGGATGTAAGAGATGGACTACAAAAAAAAGCTGAGTGCAGAAGAATTGATGCTTTTGAACTGTGGTATTGGAGAAGACTCTTGAGAGTCCCTTGTCCTGCAAGGAGATCCAACCAGTTCATCCAAAAAGAAATCTGTCCTGGGTATTCATTGGAAGGACTGATGTTGAAGCTGAAACTCCAATTTTTTGGCCACTTGATGCGAAGAGCTGACTCATTTGAAAAGACTTTGATGTTGGGAAAAATTGAAGGCAGGAGAAGGGGATGACATAGGATGAGATGGTTGGATGGCATCACCGACGCAATGGACATGAGTTTGGATAAGCTCTGGGAGTCGATGATGGACTGGGAGGCCTGGTGTACTGAGGTTCTGGGGTTGCAGAGTCAGGACTGAGCAACTGAACCGAACTGAGCATGGCCTCTCCCATCAGAACAAGACCCAGTTTCCCCCTCAGTCAGTCTATCCCATCAGAAGCTTCCATAAGCCTCTTATCCTTCTCCACCAGAGGACAGACAGACTGAAAAACATCATCACAGAAAACTAACCAATCTTTCACATGGACCACAGCCTGTCTAACTCAATGAAACTATGAGCCACGCCGTGTAGGGCAACCCAAGACGGATGGGTCATGGTGGAGAATTCTGACAAAATGTGGTCCACTGGAGAAGGGAGTGGCAAACCACTTTAGTATTCCTGCCTTGAGAACCCCATGAACAGTATGAAAAGGCAAAAAGAAAGGACACTGAAAGATGAACTCCCCAGGTCAGTAGGTGCCAAATATGCTTCTGGAGATCAGTGGAGAAATAACCTCAAAAAGAATGAAAGGATGGAGCCAAAGCAAAAATAACACCCAGTTGTGGATGTGACTGGTGATAGAAGCAAGGTCCAATGCTGTAAAGAGCAATATTGCATAGGAACCTGGAATGTTAGGTACATGAATCAAGGCAAATTGGAAGTGATCAAACAGGAGATGGCAAGATTGAATGTCGACATTTTAGGAATCAGCAAACTAAAATGGACTGGAATGGGTGAAGTTAACTCAGGTGACTATTATATCTAGTACTGTGGGCAAGAATCCCTTAGAAGAAATGGAGGAGCCATCATAGTCAACAAAAGAGTCTGAAATTCAGTACTTGGATGCAATCTCAAAAATGACAGAATGATCTCTGTTCCTTTCTAAGGCAAAGCATTCACTATCACAGTAATCCAAGTCTATGCCCCAACCAGTAACGCTGAAGAAGCTGAAGTTGAATGGTTCTATGAAGCCCGTAAGACCTTCTAGAATTATCACTACAAAAAAGATGTCCTTTTCATTATAGGGGACTGGAAAGCAAAAGCAGGAATTTAAGAAACACCTGGAGTAACAGACAAATTTGGCCTTGGATACAGAATGAAGCAGGGCAAAGGCTAATAGAGTTCTGCCAAGATAACGTACTGGTCATAGCAAACACCCTCTTCCAACAACACAAGAGAAGACTCTACACATGGGCATCACCAGATGGTCAACACCGAAGCCAGTTTGATTATATTCTTTGCAGCCAAAGATGGAGAAGTTCTATACAGTCAGCAAAATGTGACTGACTGTGGCTCAGATCATGAACAAATTCAGACTCAAATTGAAGAAAGTAGGGAAAACCACTAGACCATTCAGGCTTATTAATAGTATCATAAAATATTAAGACTATGAACCAAAGCAGATTCTTTGACAATATTTACCTCTTCTTCTATAACTATCCTTCATTGTTTGGAAATCTCCCAGCTTATTATATCTGTTCATTACAGAGGAATTATATTTGAACTGGTGGTAGGATACCTAAGATGTATGTTCTATCACGATGCACTTATGTGAGGTCAAATGCGATTTTACCCTGAAAGTTATATTCTCAGCTCATACGGGAGACAAGAAATAGCAGAGAATGTGAGTGCACACTGTACCGTAGGGGCAGAAATGCACTTGCAATGATAACAAACACAGTTAGCAATATTACTATGCGCTCTGGCTTTGCTAAACTTTTGTCACTAGAAATCATCAAAGATGTTTCTCTCTGGAGAAATTTCAAGACTCTCTTTGTCATGCTGATTTTGCCCACTGTTTTCTGCCTCCTTTGATTTTGTTCTGTCTCCAGCTTCAAACCCACAGCAAGTCCTTTGAAGGGATACATTCTGGGCTTCAGGAGTGGCCATGTAAGTGGTCATGTCAGGCCATTTAGTTTTCAGGAGCTGCTGCTGCTGCTGCTAAATTGCCTCAGTCGTGTCCAACTCTGTGCGACCCCATAAATGTCAGCCCACCAGGTTCCCCCATCCCTGGGATTCTCCAGGCGAGAATACTGGAGTGGGTTCCCATTTCCTTCTCCAATGCATGAAAGTGAAAATTGAAAGTGAAGTCACTCATTCGTGTCCGACTCATAGCGACCCCATGGACTGCAGCCTACCAGGCTCCTTTGTCCACGGGAGTTTCCAGGCAAGTGTACTGGAGTGGGTTGCCATTTTCAGGAGCTACACCCTCAAAATCCTGCAAGGACCAGGCAGGTGACTTGGGTAGGTAAAGAGGGCTTATAATGGATTAATTGTATAACCCTCTACAGACTGTTTCTTTTTCCACTTATTAAAAATTTTTTTGAGATACTTGTTGATTCACATGCAGATACATGAAATAATCCTGAGAGATCATATATACATTATCCATTTTTTGCCCAGTGGTAATATCTTAAAACACTATAGTATAATATCACAGGAAACTGACAAAGAAACAATCTGTTATTCTTATTAACACTTCCCCAGATTACCAGTATGTGTGTGTGTTGGTGCATTTATTTCTATGAAGTTTTATCACTTGTGTTTGTGTATCACTGCTATAGTCAAATCAAGAACAAAAACTATCCAATCACCATAGAACCCTTAATGTTGCCTTTTTATACCCACATCCACTTCAATCTTGCACCCACCTTCCCATTCTCATCCCTAACTCCAGGTACTCATTAATCTGCTTCCTATCTCTGTAATTTTGTGATTTCAATACCGTTATACAAATGGAATTGAGTAGTATACAAACTTGTGGTTATCTGCATTGACATTTTTTCACTTTGTATATATCCTTTGAAATTCATACAAATTACATGTATCAAAAGTTCATTCCCTTTCATTGCTGAGAAGTATTCTGTAGCATGGACATATGACAGTTTGACCACTCATCCTTTAAAGGATATCTGGATGTTTTCAGTTCAGGCTATTACAAATTAGGCTGCTATAAACATTTGTGTACAAGCGTTTGTATGAACCTAAGTTTTCATTTCTAGCTCACTTATGGCAGAGACATAGACACAGAGATCCCCCTACTATAAGAAAAATGACTATACACATACCACAAAAATTGGCAAGTGGCACTCTGCTTCAGTACTTTGGAACAATAGGTAGTTGTAGGAACTGTTGGGTACTATGCTGAGCTGGAAAGATTGTCCTGGGGACTTCCCTGGTAGCCTGTAGCTAAGACTCTGTGATCCCAGTGCAGGGGGCCTGGGTTCGATCCCTGTTTGGGGAACTAGATTCCACATGCCACAACAAAGATCAAAGATCCTGTGTACCATGACTAAGACCCAGTGCAACCAAATAGATAAATAATTTAAAAATAATAATAAATCTTGTCCTGGGGAGAAGTCACTTCCTAGATCCAGTAAACAATGTCAAGTGGTAATGTGAGTCCCACAATGTCAAATCTGTATATTTTGAACAAAATCTTAAAATATAGTAATGTATATAAAACATTTTGGTTTACATATTTTATATATGGGGCTTCATGTTTGGAAATGGTGTGACAACCAAATGAAATGTGACTCCAGACTGGATTTTTTAACCATAGGCCACTTTCATTTTATTTTTTAAATCACAAAACCACAGAACTCTCATCTGACCTCTTGGAGCTCATGACCTCACTGAATTTACATATGTATTACTACTTTTTCCATCATGTCTGTTTTATTTCTGAATTCATGTTATTTGATGGAATGTACTTAATTGGCTACTGAAACTATTCATTCATTCAGTAACTAGAATGGGCCTTCCATGGGTCATTTGATTGCACTATGGATACACAGTGAACTGGAGGTAAAGCCTCAGGTCCTCTACTCTCATAGGCTTCTCTAGTGGCTTAGATGGTAAAGAATCCACTTGTAGTGTGGGAGACCTGGGTTCAATCCCCGAGTCAGAAAGATCCCCTGGAGAAGGGAATGGCTACCTACTCCAGTATTCTTTCCTGGAGAATTCATAGACAGAGGAGCCTGGTGGGCTACAGTCCATGGGGTCTCAAAGAGCCTGCTTTCATAGAGTGTGAGATGTTTACAGACTGGTAACTGAGAATGAGTCTGGCCCTGGTAGTATGATTTTTCTGATAATAAACTATCAGCAATTATTAACTTGGTACATTTATATACAGGATGATATCTGATTTAAAAAAATATATATATATATATACACACACACACACACAGACTTCTGGCTTTTGTTGCAAAACTAGAAACTCAGATATGTCTGAGCTGACTTGCCAGCATGGGCAGGTGAGTTTAAGATGAACAGCCACCTCACTTAGGCAGGACAGGCATCCTTCTTTCTCCTAGAGCCCCCATAGCCAGCCTTTCTCATTTATGTGAACTTCCTGGCCTCTATAAACATGCGAGTTTGCTACCTCAGGGTTAGAGAGAAAATATTAAGCAAACTGTAAATGTGGTAAATCCTGATGTCTCTTAATAGTTTCTTGTTCCTTCCAGGGAAATTACCACTGAACTTGAGTTGTTATGGCCCTCATGGACAGTTGCATAGAAACTAAGGCAGTTAAGCATGTTTTGTATGACTGGGTCACTGTGTATACCTGCTCTGATATTTAATTCCTCATTACTCAGTAAAACATCCATCTTAAGATCCACAATCAGGAAGGTCAGACTATATGGAAAGCCAACAGGAATGTGTAATTTTCATCTGTTTTACAATGTCAACGAAAAGCCCCAGACTGTGATAGATTGGAACTTAGAGAAGGTTTCTTGAATAAAGATTTTAAGTATAACATCTATATTGCAGATATGAACATGATCAAGAAACTTTGACAGTTCTCTCTTTAAATTTATCAGAAATACACCCATTTCTATAAGTTAATATCTGGAGTAAGGGGACAAAGTAGCTGTGATTATAGAAAAGAATCATATGACTTCTTCCAAAGAGAGAAAATATTGACATTGTTGACTCTGTAAAGTGATGCTTTTGAAAGAGATGCCATAATGCCAATATTAGCAAACACTTTTATTTTTGAATTGGTGCGCTGCCTTCTCAGACAATCATGAAAGAACAACAAATAATCAAATCCCAGGGCATTATCAATGAACTTTAATCCAGATTCTGTGGTGAATTTCTCAAGTTTCATACCATTCTGAAGTTTATAAACCTCAAGAGAATATATTAAGGGCCTTGATTTTTCTTTAATATAAGATACCTAGCAACAAAAAAGAGGAGTTTTATTTTTTTCCCCAAGAAAAAAGCTACTTGAAATACACTGCTTGGTTCATACATGAACTAATCTTAGAAGGAATATTTGTTCTTTTTTGTTCATAACCTGGTCTTAAGACAAGGGTGAGGGAGAAGAAAAAATTGCCTAAGGCATTTACAAGCCCTACCAAGATTTTATTAAAAAGAAAAATACCCACAAATTTACTACCAATCCATCTAGATCTTTTGCCATGTTGTGTCAGCTCTCATGGGGGAACTGTAACTTGAGAGATTTAACAGCACAAAGGCATAAAAGCAAACTTTACAATGCAAAGAGTAAACAATTTAAAGATATAAATTTTCCATATACATACCTGAGAGAACAAATCCGAAGCTTCCAAAAAACTGAATTTGCATTTACCAAGGACAAAGAGTGTTCAATCCAGCTGGCCCATTAAATATTTACTAAAATCACAACTTGTGCTGCTAGTATAATTATTATTTTATGCATTCTATTTATGACATCAGCAAAGCTTCCAAACAAAGGGAATGATTTGCCAATCCTGCTCTAAGTCATTTTTGGTGATGTTAGAGTTGACAAAGTTCAAGATTGTTAAGCTCATTGGATGGTAGGTCCTTTCATGCCTTCATTTAAAATTCTGCACTAAGTACATAGCACCCATCAAATGGCTTAGAGATCCTAGGCATTTATTGTTTCTGTTTTGTTTTTTTTTTCCCCCCCCAAATTTACAGCTCTTAAACTATTTAACCATTGATTTCTGCAGTCAGGCTAATCTGTTTCAAGCATGTCATGTAAAACCACCTCAGGCCATGTTGTTGCTATTACTGTGCTAAGTCTCTTCAGTCGTGTCCGACTCTTTGTGACCCCATGGACTTAAGCCCCCCAGGCTCCTCTGCCTATGGGATTCTCCAGGCAAGAATCCTGGAGTGGGTTACCACCTCCTTCTCCATGTTATTACTGTAATAGGTAGAATTTTAAGATGGTTAGGAGAGTTCAGCTCACTTGTGTATCCACCTTGGGCAATCTTGTTCCAGTGCATGTGAGTAAGACTTGTGAATATGATCAGATTTCAATTCTCATACTAATCAGGTTGACTAATTTGCTAAATTTTAATTAATTTTAAAAGGGAGAGTAACTTGGATGGGCCTGGTTCAGTTGTGTGAGCCTTTAATGAGACTAGGCTCTTCCTGAAGAGGTCAATTTGAAGCAGTAAACATTCTCCTAATGGCCTTTGAAAGGGAAGCTGCCATGTTGTGAGAAGGTTTCTGGAGGGGCCACATGGCAGGGACTTGAGCCTGGTCTCCAGGAAATGAGCATGGTCCTTGGACAACAGCTGGCAAGATAATGGGAACCTTAATCTTATTGCTGCGGGACAATGAATTCTGTCAATACCCACAGGAGTTTGAAAGGGACCTTGAGGTACAAATATCAAAGTCTCCTGGATAATACCTGATTTGTAGTTGTAGAAGACAGAACCTAGTGAAGCTTTGCTAGCCACTTGACCTACAGAACTCCTACAGGAGAAAATAAATAAATAGATGCTGTTTTAAGTGATTAATTTTGTGGTGATTTGTTATACAGAGAAGAAAACTAAAACAATCACTACACCCAATGCTCTTGACTGTTCTTTATTTTACTTAATCCCTATCCATCTTTTCAGTCCCACCTTCCTCATGAAGCTGTACATGTAACCAATCTCTTTGCACAGTAATTTCTCATGTTTTACAGCAAATATGTCTAGCAAATATGTCTGTGTCAGGGACAGAGCATTTGATATAAACAGGTTTTCAATATTGTTATCATAGGTTATACCCCCAGTTAAGAAGGAAGTGACTTCAGTACAGGGACCATTTCCTACATGTCTTTATATCCCCCTGTCTGGACTGTAACACAGTCACTAGCTATTAGAGATACTTAATAAATATTTTGGTAAATTAATAATAGTGTCACTTCTGTTGTATACTATTGCTGCTATAGCACTATTCAAATTATTCCTATGGATTCTGAATTAAATAAGGAACAAATGAAGACTCTATAGACACAGAATCAACTGATAGGATTGATTGGACTTCAAAATAGTGCATCAGAAAACCCAATCTATAGCAATTCAGCAGGAAAAAAACAGCAAAACTTCTGAACCCAAAACCCATACTATCTCCTGTAAAATTTCCTAGGTGCTATATTTTAAAACTGAAAAGATTTGTAGAGCACAGCTTTCATGAGTGCAGATTTAGAAGGCAGCACGGAATGGTGCTAGGGCAGAACACACATGTGCCACTGGTAGGCAGGCTCATGCCATGCCAACACTGCCCAGGTGGCCACGTCTCCTCTAAAGCTATAATGGTGAGTGAAGTAACCTGCTTAAAACACTACAATCTCCTAACCACAGCCACCTGGCTTATAATTATAGACTTTATTATAAATAGATGTAAGCTTTGAGTGATTAGTTATTGTGTACAAATAATTCAACTGTAGACCACCTGATTTTCACTCACTTCTGTACCTTCTCCTTCCTTTGATACATCCTAGCTATTAACAGAAAAACACCTGTTTCCTGATAGTCTTCGCAGCTATAGAGACATTCATTTATATAGAAACAGCTAGAGAAAGGTCCTTGTGAAGGACAACTAACTCCAGTTCTTACCATCACAAAGCTTTCTCCTATAGCTGCTGATGGAAGCAGTTAAGTCTTCCTTGAAATACTCCTGCACAAACTACAACAAAGTGAAGCTAGAGATAGTCTTTAACTACTGTGGGAGGATTAAGAAAATCCCGTTGCCATAAGGCAAGGATTTCCATTTGATCTTAGAAACAAACAAACAAAAATGTTTCTAAATCCACAGGTGAATGACATAATCTGAAAACCAGGAGCTAGGTGGCAAGCATTCACTGCCTCCCTTTTATTTCTCTTTCCAGCACCTGCACACACCTATAGCCTTCCCTTCCTGATACACAGATGCAGAGGGCATTCGACTCCAATGATAAACTGGGAGCAGCTAATGATGAATGAGGACAGGAAATGAAAGTGACAGTGACAGTTTGTGGTTGTTTGATTACTTCAAGGCAATGAATGGTGGCCACAGAGTTTCCTGTCAACAAGTGTCTGTAAAGAAAAATAAGAAAGCAATCAAAGCAGTAACTGACATTTCAGGGCATTTCAGAGAAGCTCAGCATTTCATGCTCAACAAAAACCATCTGTTTAATATTCTTGATAGAAACTACCATTCACCCTGAAAAGAATTATCAGGATAAAGGTGAGGTGAGTGGATTTTAACCTCCACGGGAAGGTGGGCCAGATGCTGGAAAACTAGCCTAAATGACCTCAATGGTCACATCCAATGCAACAATTCTAGAAATGATACAGGATATGGGGTTAGACATTGACCCTAATGCAAATCCCATTAGTAATTTAATTATGTGACCTTAAATCAGTTCATTTACTTCTCTATGTCTTAATTCCTCCTTATGTAAAAATGCTACTTTCCCTTTTTGCCCTTAAACCAGAACTCTGATAGATGTATGAGGTACAGCAAAATGATCTGCAATGTTAGAGTTGTTGGAATCAACATGTCATCATATACAAGTACGTGTCTGGAAAAAGCGAACACTGAATACAATATCGTGCAGATTTTCTTGGCTGAATGAACATATTTACATTTCACTATAGTTTCTTCTCAGCTTTCCCCTGAGAATTACCTCTCTTCAAATCATTCTTGACATAGCTTCTTTTGAATCTGGATTAGCATCGCCTCTTGACTTGTAGCATTCTGAGTTTCTGATTTCCACTTTCAGCTACTCCAGCTAATGCCCAGCTCCCTCTTCTCTGGTAGGCAGTCCTCCAATGCCTTCATCCCAGTAAGTTCCTCTCCACATAGAAAAACATGAACCTAGACTGTATGGTTTAGCTTTTTTCCTTGAAAAGCTTCTCTTCCCTTTTTTTCCCTTAAAAAAGAAAATGCTTTAGAGAAATATGACTGTAATTAGCAACTGACAAAAATATCTGGGCTTGAGCTGAAGTGGGAAATCACAGAGGTTACTTACTTATTTTCTCATGCATTTACCATTTGTTCTCTTTTCTCAGGGAAGTTGAAAGACCTGAGGTTCAAACGTAATAAGGCCCCATACTGTTTCTAAGAGTATTTACAACATGCAAAGTATAAGGCAGTGCATTGCTTATATTTAAATTTGTTTTCACTCATCTGAGCTATTACACAGTATGCCATCCCTAAACCTTTTATAATAAGGAACACAGGTTTCTCAGCCACGAAAGGGAATGAAATGTTCAGCAATTTGAGCTCCCTGGTACTGTGGAGGTGACAAAACATATATATGTATCCAATCCATTCTACTGATCTGGCGCCAGCATTAGAAGGGACTGCCTGGGGCAGAGACCTTCTGCTATATACACGTTCCTGGGAATTAGCAGGTGAACCAAATGGCCCATAGTGATGACAGCAACATCTTTCAAAAGACTCAACCTTAGTAAATGGATTCCCCAAATACACTTTCTGTTTCTGAAAACAGCAGTGTTTTTAAAACTTAACTGATAGTACAAATGTTTGTTGCCATGTTAAAAAAAAAAAAAATATTCCCAAGAACTCAAGGATCAAGTTATAAACAAATCATTTTCACTTATTTTTAGAATGAATGCACAATCCACTTTCTACTATGTATCTTCATATTTTCACTAATCTTTTAAATCTCTAGCTCATGGCAAATTAATCTAGAAAAGTAATAGCATGCTGGGGTAACCACGACCTGGCACTTAACATTTATAAGATTAGACCTTAAAGATACAAAATAAGCAGAAAATCATTCACTATCTGGATTATTTCACTCCTTGAATTTGAAGTAAAGCAATCTCTGGGTTCTAGTCTTAATCTTGTAAATAAACTGCTGTGGCACCTGGAGAAGTCATTTAATTTTTTTGGACTTAATTTGCCTTATTCATATAATCAAGAGGTTATAAGATAGTACTTAAAGACATTTACAAACTTATGATTACATTATTTAAAAATAATCCTAGTGTACACATTGAAAAATATATGTCTAGATTTAAAATAAAGTGCTTTACTTGTAAATTATGCTTGTAATACTCCTTGTATTTCTTGTATGCTTATAATACTAATACTACCATTATCAGATAGGAATACTTTACCATTATTAAAAATAGAAATAATACTTTACATTCGAATAATATATTTTGATTGCTTAAAAGTATTTTGCAAGTATTATTGTACAGAATAGCTTTCTATGGTCAATAGGTTAGGAATAATTATTCCTTTTTAATCGTCATTTGTGTCCAAGGACATACAAGATGTTAGCAGCAAAACCTAGAACCAAACTTTTTAAATTTTGAGACCTAATTTTCAATGTAATTTGTAGAGAAATGTATCTTTCAGATAATAACTCTAGCTAAGGAAATTTAAGGAGCCATCTTAAATTTGAGTCATCCACTTATTTCCTGCCATTGTCAAGAGCTGGCCATGAGGACTCTTGGTGCCATCTTTTGCATTCTTCATGAATTGTGAGTGGGTTTTTCCAAATTTCAGCGTGAACAGATGTATATGTAGCCACTGGAAATTTCCTGGGGGAGGGTAAAACTTCTTTTAACACAGATATGCCTCTTACTTTCTATCCATTTAGAAACTGAAAAGCAAGTGCTGAATTATCAAATTTTAGTATAAATTAGAGTTCCAAAAAATGACAAAAGACAACACTAAGACATATTTTCTGTGTTGTCATTCCTCAACTACCCCTCTGTTCTACCTTACTGCCACCCACAGTACCATGTTGTGCTCTCCAGAATCAAGCAGCTGGATAAAGAACTACATTGCTGCTGCTAAGTCACTTCAGTCGTGTCCAACTCTGTGTGATCTGGTAGACGGCAGCCCACCAGGCTCCGCCGTACCTGGGATTCTCCAGGCAAGAACACTGAAGTGGGTTGCCATTTCCTTCTCCAATGCATGAAAGTGAAAAGTGAAAGTGAAGTCGTTCAGTTGTGTCTGACTCTTAGCGACCCCATGGACTGCAGCCTACCAGGCTCCTCCATCCATGGGATTTTCCAGGCAAGAGTACTGGAGTGGGGTGCCATTGTCTTCTCTGAGAACTACATTAGGATGAAAATATTTTCCATTTTTTCAGTATTATACTCAATAAGAAGGTTTTGGTGCTGTTCTATGATCCCTTAGGGTAGATAGATACTCCTGGATATGACATGAGGCCATTCAGAAGATGTGTATTTTACTAGGATACATGCTACCTTCAATGAGCATCTCTAGAATCTTGGAGATGGCCTGAATTTATTATTACCAAGGTATCAGAAAGCTTGGAGAAAGGAATGGGAACCCACCCCAGTATTCCTGCCTAGGAAATCCCCTGAACAGAGGAGACTTGCAGCATGGAGTCCATGGGGTTCAAAGAGTTGGACATGACTGAGTAAGTAATACACACACACACACACACACACACACACACACACACACACACACGAAAGACTAACATTAAAGTGAAAACACTGAGGCACAGTTGTGTCAGTAGTATCAGTAGATCAGTATCAGGGATCAGTAGTATCAGGATCAGCATCAAGGAAATTTGTTCGAAATATAAATTCATTGGTCCCACCCCAGACCTATTGAATTATAAACTCTGTGGATTAATTCCAGGAGTCTGTTTTCTAATAAGCCCTCTGGGATATTCTGAAGTATATTAAAGCTTAGGAAACAATGTGTAGGAGAAGGCATGAACAGGGAGTAAAATGACTTGGAAGGATTTGGGAACTATGGAAAGCAAAAAAAAAAAAAAAGTTTGCTTTGCTGGCATGTTTTACCTTGAACTCCTGAGATTCTGATAATGGGGGATGGGGGTGGAGGTGGAGGATTTATGGAAATAACCTTTGAAAATCACCTTTAGTGTTAATCCATACCTTTGCCTCAAGTTGGTCAGTAACCAGTTCCAGTTTGGACTCTGAATTATCCTTCCAGAATCCAGTCATACAAGACATGTGGGCAGCTGGTTGGTAGTAGTTGAGAGTAGCACCCAATAAAGGGTGCTCACCTAGTCCTCACACATGAAGGAAAACTCCAAACTGTGAAAATGAACAAACCAGCTCATCATCTAGACTTCGAAAGTATATTTCCCACAAATTAATACAAATAAAAAAGAAATCCTATAAGGTAAGATTTTTAAGAAATAATTTACTAATGTGTTTGTAGGAAATTCATTTTCCAAATCTGTGTCAAAAATAAAAAGAATTAATCATAAAGGAAAACCTTTACAAGAATATTCATTGTGATTTGAAATTAGAGCAAAATATCAGTGATCTTCATGAGGGTTTGAAAGAAAATAACAGTTCAAATCAAAACCAAGTGCAAAGGAGTTCCAGGAGGACTTAAGCTTCTGTGACAAAGACTTCTCTATTCTAGGGAGACCTTGACTTAAGTTATCTCACACCTTAGTTGTTATTTAATTTAATTGTATTGAGGTTACTTTTTCTCTAGAGAGTCCCAAGCATAAAGACATCGAAGTAGTGACAGTATACTGTTTGATCAGGAAATACAAAAGGAAATATATATGCATATATAATATAATATTATATACAGATATCTATAAGAATCACTCTTCCACATAAGAGTCATAGCTGTCTATAACACAGCTGTTATATCATTGAGGGCACCCTAAATGGAAAGCCCAACCAAAAGAGCAGAACTAGAAAAGAACATGAGTGTGAAAAATCACTTTCAAAAACCATGTTTAATGCTCATCATCAAGGTTTAGCTTCCAATTCATATAATGATTATAAAAGTCATTTTACCTTTAAACTGAAACATAACCCAGTCTATTGACTAATTTTCCATCCAAGAACACATCACATAAAACTTTTCCTAGAGAACACTTTCTCAGTCTCTTAAAAATCCATCCATCAAGCTAACTGAGGGCATGAATAGCAGATGATCAATTTGAGAATACTTGAAATCAACACTGGGGGTTTGCTCAGGAAGCTTTGTTAAGGAGTGAGGGTCTCCCAGCATCTCCAACAGCTGAAAGTAGAGATAGTCATCAAACCAAAGGGTAGTTTGATATTCATGTGGACTTAAAAGGATTTCCTCTCCCCCTTCTGTAGATATCAATTGCGGGGTGGGGGGCGGGCAACAACAACATCAGCAGCAGCAGAGAGAATGGGGGAAATGCATTTGCTCTTATGTAAAGCACTTAATCTTCAAAAGGCCCATTTTTCCAAAGACCTAAGATACTCATGTGAGATACTCCCACTTCTAAGTACTCTGAATGGGCTATACTTTTACCATGTTGTTTTTTTAAGTGCATTCCATGAACAATCATTATCACCTGGGAGCTTGCTCGAATGGCAGAATATCAGGCCCAAACTCAAAACTAATGAGTCAAAATCTGCATTTTTAACAAGATACTCATTGATTTTTACATATGGAAATTTGAGACATATTAGGCTGTAGGACTATAAGCCCGCTGCTTTTACTCTAGTTATTATTTTATCATGTTTACCTGATTATTATATTTACCTGGGAACATGTGAAAACTCTCAAGCCCCATTGAAGACTGAATCAGAATCTCCATATTTTTTTAAAGTGTCCCAGTTTTTTTTTTTTTTTTTTTGACCCAAGTATGGTTGGGAAGGCTTTGCTGGTAGCTCAGCATTAAAGGGGGAAGGCAATGGCACCCCACCCCAGTACTCTTGCCTGGAAAATCCCATGGACGGAGGAGCCTGGTAGGCTCCAGTCCATGGGGTCGCTAAGAGTCGGACAGGACTGGGCGACTTCGCTTTCACTTTTCACTTTCATGCATTGGAGAAGGAAATGGCAACCCACTCCAGTATTCTTGCCTGGAGAATCCCAGGGACAGAGGAGCCTGGTGGGCTGCCATCTATGGGATCGCACAGAGTTGGACACGACTGAAGCGACTCAGCAGCAGCAGCAGCATTAAAGAATCTGCCTGCCAAAGCAGGAGATGTGGGCTCAATCCCTCAGTTAGGAAGATCCCCAGAGAAAAAAATGGCAACCTACTTCAATATTCTTGCCTGAGAAATTCTATGGATAGAAGAGCCTGGCGGGGGCGGCGGGAACAGTCCATGGGGTTCAAAAGAGCCAGACACAACTTAGTGACTAAACAACAGCAACATTTGGGGAAAAGTTATTTTAGGCAGTTGTGAAAGAGCTGATTCCACATTTGTACCCTATAAAAACCCAGTTGACATACAATATAGATACTTTGTATTTATTTGGGTAAATTTTAGGTATATTTGGTGGTAACAAAATAAATAAATGCCAAATGGAGGGAATAAGAAGAAATAAGGAGGGGGCAGCATTGGTGATAGGAACAATGAGAAGCGTAACACTGGCCATGTGCGTGTGTTTGGGTCCATCCTTAATGACTTGCCTTCATAAAGACACCTGTTCAAATCAGTGAACCAAATCCGTCTCCAGATGGCTGGGTACCTCCAAAGGTGTTTCAGATATAAAAGATTAAGACGGATTTCTTAATTTCAGTCAACTGTACTGTCCGAATAAACGCACAACCTAAGATTTTTGTTTGTTTATGTTTTAGTCTGAGTGTCTGTATCAGGTCGGGCTCTCTAAGACACAGATTTTGAATCTGAATTTATGTGCAGGATGTTCATTGGGGATACACTCTGGTTCACCTAGGAATAGGCACAGGGAAGGTCAGTCTAATGCAGTCACAACAAAAGTCATGCCAGAAAAGAGACTCAGCTGAGAGCTGCCAGCCACGCACACTTTGCAGTTGGAGGAATAAGTGCCTCAGTCCTGAAGGGGACTCCAGGCTGTACCTCACAGCATGTGATACAGTGGAAGTCACTACAATGGTAACTAAATTTTACATTTTTAAATCTTCAAGAGGCTATCATAAATGCCTTATGGCTGTCTTTGTCTCAGAATCTT
This sequence comes from Tragelaphus eurycerus, assembly GCA_935064755.1. Classification (NCBI taxonomy): domain Eukaryota; kingdom Metazoa; phylum Chordata; class Mammalia; order Artiodactyla; family Bovidae; genus Tragelaphus; species Tragelaphus eurycerus. Next base: position 159,669 of record CAKXYN010000111.1, on the reverse strand, counting down.
ATAGTCAGTGCAATTCTGTTTGTATTCTCTACCTTCTCCTGCTGCTTGACACCTTTTAAATAAATTCTTCCACATATTGATTGTTTGAGGAACTGCAAAGTATAGAACTTCTTTTTGAAAAAGCCTACTTTGTTAACAGGTGAAGGTTTGGTTTTATAGAATCTAAAAAATCCCCTCAAAGGTGTCAGAAATTAACTAGGCTATTAACCAAAGTTCACATCATTTTCCTTAACTTAATTTTTTGTAAGATTATGATTCATGTCATAATTTTCTGAAGGTGCTCACTTTCCTGATTGGATTATTAATTTGTGTTTATTATAGAGGCTATGGTATAATGTTTTATCTTAATTAGTATTTTTATGCTTATGATTTTAAATATGTATATAGCCAGTTTTTATGCTATTTCCTTTCTAACATAACCAAGGTTAAGTGTTTTCTTTTAACAAAGTAAATTTATATTCAAATTAAAAGTAATTACAGATGCTTTATCAAAAATAAAGCAATTGGTAGTTGTGTAAATAGACATCTCCGCAGTAATAAAATGCAGTCTGGTAACCTCTGAGTTTATGATTCTGATGCTGTTTCTTCTACAGGAAAAAAAATAATAAGTTTTATGTATAAAATATATTTGCTAACAAGGAAACATCCATCTTTAATTTGTAATGGTATCTTTCTTCCTTTGTTTTTCAGGAGATAAAGTTGATTGGCCTTCCATCCATAGTATATCCAGAAAGTAGATCCAAATTATATAAGCAGATTGTAAAATGATGGATATATATTTTTTTCTTTATAACTCACTGTTTTCACAATGAATTGAGCAGTTTTCAAACTGTGCACATCACTAATATATATTAACTACCCTCTTTTTTGCTAGATATTAAAAGTGCCAGAACTAGGAAAAAAAATAAAAGTAAAACAGAGTCCTGGTCCACCAGGGATTCAAATTCTAGTGAACAAATTGTGTTGAGGTTCAGTGATTAGGAAAATCAAAAGAATTGAACAAATGTTCCATTTTCCATTTATTTGGGTTGTCAAGAAGCAGCTACTGCAGCACCTATAACCTTAGAGAAATTTGTTTCAAAGAACAGATGAACAGTTCATTTAGATATCAAAATATTCACCCAAAATATAAATGTTTAAATCCACATTTAATTGAATAACAAAAAAGACAATGTATTTAATGATTTTTTTTTTAAACTAAGAATATTGTTTTACTTCTGGCCTTAAGTTATATTCGAAGTGTTAGGAATCTGAGAGACAGACTAAGGAGAGGGGCCCTGATAGCACACTCTCATCAACATTGAGCAATGCCTGGTTCCTGGCCGATGTGAGTAAAGGAAAGACATGGAATTTTTTAGTCCATTGAGCTTGCAAGGAGTCAGTTGAGTCTGGATGGATTGTCTAGATTTCTAGGGGACATTTGTTGACATCCAATGTTGATGTTCAATGGTGTGTGTGTGTGTGTGTGTGTGTGTGTGTGTGTGTGTGTGTATTTGCACAGTTGCATTCTATTCAGGGACTGACTACAAGGCCCAGAATGTGGTGGTGGCTTTTGCTCTGGAAGAAATTGGCAATTTCCTCTCCAGCTGAGCACAGTTATCACTAACCATGAGCAGCTTTTACTCTGGACAGAGGTAACCAGAAAATGGGTGGTGCAGGGATGTAGGCTTCAAGAGCAAAGACATAAACCACATGATTCTAACACCCACTTCAGCTCCAAAGGACTGTGAATTAGTTCATCTCTTATTGAAAACTGAGCTAGGAGAATTTTCAACTCTCATTTGTAACTCACATAGAATACTTGTTTATTTTACACTCCAGGTAAACCCTTGACCTCCCCAGGGTTCTGAAGTGTCCCAAGCAAGAAACTCACATCCCTTTTACCCCTTCTCCCTTCGCCACCTGTTCTGTCATCACTCCCAATAGATGCCTTAGGTTATTCCTGTTATAAGATGTTCGATGACTTCTAGGAAGGGAGTTCTTCCCTAACCCAGCAATTCACAAGGAAGTAAGAGTACTCTTTAAGTTATGAGAGGACATTTAGGTGGTACACAGGTTCTGTATATTTTAGGGGACTGATTTCTAGATATTCAAATACCAAGTAAGATTTCTTCCAGAAAATAGATTTGGCTGAGAATGACCCTACCTTCAAAATAGTCCTTTTAGCCACTTTACAGAAGAAATACACAACTCTCTGCCATCTGAAATCTAAAGTTGATATATTGACCTGAGGTATAAAAATCTTCCTGTGCTAGTCAAAAGGAAAATCACAACAATGGTTATGAGGCAGATTCTTTTACAGATTAATCAAAGCTTGCCTTCTTTCACAGTCTTATTCACATTTCTTTTAAAAATGAAGAATGGCTAGGATTAAAAACAACTCATTTGGCCTGTGTTGGAATGCCCCAAATTCAAAGTAATATAAGTTATTGACACTGAGTATTTTAAATATAAGTGGAGTGTTTTCTAAGACAATTAAAAAATTCTAAATAGCACTGAATAAAGCCAAAGATATAAAAGTTTTATGTGATTTCTTTCAGATGTAATGTACTATATTTAGTAAGATAATTAAAACCTATTTTATCAAGATATAGAATTTTTATTCCATAGTCAAATCTCATCATATTTTATTTTCTCAAGTCTACAATGTTTTATCTTCCTATTATTAAAAACTAATCTTATTTAAAGCTATAAGTAAGGCTTTTATATGTTAGCTTCAGTTCAGTTCAGTTCAGTCGCTGAGTTGTGTCTGACTCTTTGCGACACCATGAATTGCTGCACGCCAGGCCTCCCTGTCCCTCACCAACTCCCGGAGTTCCCCAAACTCATGTCCATTGAGTCAGAGATGTCATCCAGTCATCTCATCCTCTGTCATCCCTTTCTCCTCCTGCCCCCAATCTCTCCCAGTATCAGAGTCTTTTCCAATGAGTCAACTCTTCGCATGAGGTGGCCAAAGTATTGGAGTTTCAGCTTCAGCATCAGTCCTTCCAAAGAACACCCAGGACTGATCTCCTTTAGGATGGACTGCTTAGATCTCCTTGCAGTCCAAGGGACTCTCAAGAGCCTTCTCCAACACCACAGTTCAAAAACATCAATTCTTCGGCGCTCAGCCTTCTTCACAGTCCAACTCTCACATCCATACACGACCTCTGGAAAAACCATAGCTTTGACTAGATGGACCTTTGTTGGCAAAGTAATGTCGCTACTTTTCAATATGCTATCTAGGTTGGTCGTAACTTTCCTTCCAAGCAGTGTCTTTTAATTTCATGGCTGCAGTCACCATCTGAAGTGGTTTTGGAGCCCCCAAAAATAAAGTCTGACACTGTTTCCACTGTTTCCCCATCTATTTCCCATGAAGTGACGGCACCAGATGCCATGATCTTCATCTTCTGAATGTTGAGCTTTAAGCCAACTTTTTCACTCTCCACTTTCACTTTCATCAAGAGGCTTTTGAGTTCCTCTTCACTTTCTGCCATAAGGGTGGTGTCATCTGCATATCTGAGGTTATTGATATTTCTCCCAGCAATCTTGATTCCAGCTTGTGCTTCTTCCAACCCAGCATTTCTCATGATGTACTCTGCATATAAGTTAAATAAGCAAGGTGACAGTATACAGCCTTGATGTACTCCTTTTCCTATTTGGAACCAGTCTGTTGTTCCATGTCCAGTTCTAACTGTTGCTTCCTGATCTGCATATAGGTTTCTCAAGAGGCAGGTCAGGAGGTCTGGTATTCCCCTCTCTTTCAGAATTTCCCACAGTTTATTGTGATCCACACAGTCAAAGGCTTTGGCGTGTCAGCTTATGAATATGCAAAGAGGAGTATACAATTTAAAATGTATTTTATACCCTACCTCCTAAATACAAAATTTTGAAGATAACAGTTTTATTTGTCACAACATTATTTCTTGGAGGTTTGGACCCAGGAGCTCCTGGGAGATTCCCAATGGTCTTTTTCGTTTTCCATCTAAATATCTGTGTTCTGTTGAATACAGGAAAGGCAGATGGTAGCCTTGTTACACTCCGTGTTTGGCGTTGATGTGTTTCTCTCAGCAGTGGTAATTAGTTTTCTACTATTCCTTGCTGTAGTGGTATCTAGAGGGCATTACTTTACCGGGTCTTTTTCTAAGCCCTTTAAGTTTACCCTGGGGAAGGGACTCTGTATGGAGTATCATCCTCCAGCCCTTTTTTGTTTCCACTGGCAATGAAAAGGGGATGGGTGCAGGCCAGCAGACCACACTGGCTCAATCTGACCATTCTCAATCTCCCTTAAATGCCATGCACTAAAGGAGAGGGGCAATTAATCTTCAGAACTGCGCCCTCAATTTTGCTCATGTGTCTATACTCCAAGAGACAGAGTTTGTGATACCATATAGTTACTCACTGGGAGAAGACTTTGACTCACTAAGTCTTTGTCATAAATATGAAACATTCATTTGTACTAGCTCTCCTCTCAAGATCATCCAGGAAGAATTTCTGAATACTAATTTTTGTACAGTAAGACATCACCAAATTTGGGTATGAACTAATGCAGAATTAATTATAAGTAGACATGGCCAGACTGAAGCCTAACTTTTTAGACGTTTGTGTAAAAGCAAACATGAGATTGCATTTAGAACCCATTTAAGAACATTTCTTGTATGGATTTTCATGAGCATACGGTAGTAATAAAAATGGTTTGTTCCTATATGTTTTTTTAAAGGCCCTGGAGAACCTGCCTTAGTAAGCATTTAGATTTTATTGTATGCACTGAATGTAATTGTCGATGGCCTTGTGGCCCTAGTTCCTAACAGAACTAAAATAAAATGAACAGACAAAATATTAAGTATTCTAAAATTAAAAATTTTAGAACTTCCTTCTACTTACCGTAAGATAAAGTTGAAATATTAATGAGTGAAGACACTTGCAACCAACAATATTTAATAGCTTGCTAATTGCTTTTATGAGAGGTAAAATCCTATAATGATTCAAAACAAGGGCTTGGAAAATAAGACTTCTTAAGTGCAAATCCTGGTCCTTCCACTTATCAGATAAAATATATATAAAATAGAGATAAACGTTAGAAAAAAACATATTGATATATACTGCAAATACATCTACTTTTGTTCATATACTCAGGAAGTCTGTCACAGGAATTTCTAGCATGGCTCCTTTGTGATGTTTCACAACCACATTTACCTGGAAACATTCTTATCCATTCCTCAGGCCCCCAGTTTAAGAATGGAGCTTTCTCCTAGCGATGTCACCGTTCTTTCATATATTTACCTTGGTTTCCATGATTTCATCAGAGATGCAGGTATATCTGAGTCTCAAAAATTGAAAATGTTTTCATTATTTTCCCAGGAGACTTCACAGCTCCCCCTTTAAACTATCCAATGTCAATAAACTGGGGAAGAGAAAGAGTTGAAAGACAGGAGGAGTAGAAGAAATATTTTCTGGGCTCACAGCTGTAATCCTAGACTATACACAGAAAAGAAACTGAACAAATATTCTGAAGAAAAATAGGTATTTGTTTTGTATTCTTGAGATGTACATACATGATAAGTTGCTTTAGTTGTGTCCAACTCTTTGCAGCCCTATGGACTGTAGCCCACCAGTCTACTTTGTCCATGGGATTCTCCAGGCAAGAATTCTGGAGTGGGTTGCCACACCCTCCTCCAGGGGATCTTCCAGACCCAGGGATCGAAGTTGTATCTCTTATATCTCCTGCACTGGGAGGCAGGTTCTTTACCACTAGTGCCACCCAGGAAACCCTGTTATTGAGATGAAGCATTTTATATTTCCCAAGCTTTCTAAAGTGGCTATATATTTTATAATAATTATTTTTTTATTAACAAGTAATTAAATAATTAGCATTTCTACTCCATCCTCTAACTTATGGCTGCCTTCAAGGTCCCTCTAGCTTTTTCTGCTCTTGATTATTTCTGACCGTCAGTTCAGTTCAGTCACTCAGTCATGTCTGACTCTTTGTGACCCCATGGACTGCAGCAGGCCAAGCTTCTCTGTCCATCACCAACTCCCAGAGCTTGCTTAAACTCATGTCCATGGAGTTGGTGATGCCATCCCACCACCTCTGTCTTCCCCTTCTCCTCCTGCCTGCAGCCTTTCCCAGCATCAGGGTCTTTTCCAGTTAGTCAGTTCTTTGCATCCGGTGGCCACAGTATTGGATCTTCAGCTTCAGCATCAGTCCTTCCAATGAATATTCGTGATAGATTTCCTTTACAATTGAATTACAAGGTTTGATCCCCTTGCTGTCTAAGGGACTCTCAAAAGTCTTCTCCAATACCACAGTTCAAAAGTGTTAACAGTTCTTCAGCATTCAGCTTTCTTTGTGGTCCAACTCTCACATCCATACATAACTACATATTTCTGATAAGATTTGAGCAGATCAAAAATGTATCTTAGGTGACCAAACATACGTATATAATCAATCTGATTAGGCTATCAAAAGGCTCCAAACTTAGAGCCTGGTAAAGCTTAGTTTTGGCAAAAACAGTTTTTTCACAAAACAACTGGGAAACTTTTTTTCCTAAGACCACACAACTGTTATTTAAAAAAAAAAAAAAAAAGGTTTATGTTTAATCAGTTATGAACTGAGTAATATGATAAGAAAGAGTTAATAAGAATAGAACCCCAAAGATAATATTAAAAAGGCTTTCCACAGTTATCAGACAAATGGAGAACAAGAGAAAAGCGGGACAAGCATGGAGAAAAATGTTCCCTTTCCCAAACGCTTTTTTTGAAAATTACTTGGAGACTTAGAGACTCTGTTGACTTTAATTAAGTGCTCATTAGATTGACAAACTTTTTAAAAAAGTGATCCTGCCTGCCATGTGGGTTTTCATATACTCTCCTGGCTTTCCCTCTAAATTACTTTAGAACCATTTCAGAGTAACTTGTTTATGCAAGGGAAATTACTCATAACCCTTTAAAGAATTCAGATAGATTTTTATGTCCTGTGGTTACTGCTTTATTATTTTTACACAGTTTTATAATTTTCACTGAAATCTCTTAACTCCTCCATGCAAAGTCAAAGTCTTCCTAAATAGGACTTAATTCCTTTGGTACCAGTGGGGAAATAACTTATAAGCTTTGAAATCTCCAGAGTCAGATGTCAACACAGAAATAATTGAATAGGTAAAGTCCTGGAGGCTTGGGCAATACCCAAATAAACAACTGAATGATCTTTCCAAACATTCAACAGGAATAAAATAAAAAGAGTTAATTTTTTTTTTTTTTTTTAATGTTACAGTAAGTGCCCTACATATGAGTGAATTCCATTCTGAGAGTGAGTTTGTAAGTCCAACTTGTTCCAACAAATTTGGCCTAGGTACCCAACTAGCACAATTGACTATATAGTACTGTACTGCAATGCGTTTATAATACTTTTCACATGGTAATACACACACAAAAAATGCAAACAAAAAATAAAGTAACATTTTTAATCTCACAGTACAGTACCTCGAAAAGTATAGTAGTATAGCACAACAGCTGGCACACAGGGGCTGGTATTGAGTGAACAGGTAAGAAGTAAAGGTAATATATGCTGCTGCTGCTGCTACAATACTGTAAAGTAAAGTAAACAAAAGCACAACCACTTGTAGAGGATGCACACACATGACAATGTATGGCAGACATGTGAACATGATTGGACATGACAACACAGGTTCTCATTTTGGAAGTTTGTAACTTGAAGGTTTGTATATAGAGGACTTACTGTATATTACTGTGTTCATATTTGTACCACTTTCTGATTGAATATTTTATTTTTTAAATAGTTGCAAAAGATTTGTCTTAGTCTCAGTTTACAAAGGTACCAGAAAGCCTCACATTAAAGAAACTGTTGATGGATTAATCCACACTAGGACATACTTCCTGGTCTATCACAAAATTGACTACTTGAAGGTAATATTAATATTAGCTGTCAGAGTTATTGTTGTTTCCTGGATCTTCTTGTTTTATGCTTCTCTTTATCCCTTATACTATTAAAAATGGTATAATAAGGAATAAAACAGAGTATTACTTAGAAGAATAAGATTTAGAGACCAGAAGGTATACTGATAATTACTGTTTTCATAAACACTGCTCTTTGACTAATATCAAAATCAACATGTTGATGAAGTGTTTTAACAGACAAAAAGTCATGGCTGACTTCATATTGCTTTATCATATCGCTAGTCACATAATGGATTTGCCTAGATATACAGTTACAATTGTTTTCATTCTTGATACTTTATTCTCAAAATTCAGGATTATGAGATTCTGAGTAAAAATATAAAGCACCAAGTTAAAATAAAAAATAATTAGGGGAATAAATACTGTAATAATTCTTAAAATACACCTAAAATATTATGCTTCCATTTCTGCCACTTATATTAATTTGATCAAAATTTGTCTAGCACATACAAAGCTGTCTTTAGCATTTCAGCAAAATGCTACTAATAAAACTAGACTTGATTCCATTTCATATTGTGTAGGATGACTAAAAGATAAAAAACTGATAACACCAAAGGTGGTAAAGAATGTGGAACAAATAAAGCTTTCATATGTTATTGACAGGAGTGTGAAATGGTACAACCACTTAGGAAAAGTATATGTAGTTTCTCATATATATATCTGCTTTATGAACCAGTAGTTTCATCTCTAGGTATTTACTAAGAGAAATGAAAGCCAAAGTCAAATAAATTTGTACAAAAGTGGTTTATAGGACCTTTATTCATAACAGGTACAAATTGAAAACAACCACAATTTTGATCAAGAGGTGAACAGACACATGAATTGGGGTGATTTCATGCAGCTCAATACTATTTGGCAATAAAAGAATAAAGAGTGTGTTATATGAACAGTAACATGAATGTAGTTCAAGGATTAAGTGAAAACAGTCAAAGATAATATTACATTCTATATGACTCCATTTTTAAGAAGTTTAAGAACAAACACAACTAAGTCGTGGTGCTAAAATCCGAATCATTGTTTGCTTAGCAAACTGAGAGTTGACTAAAACAGGCAAGAGGAAATATCCTGTGGAGTTGGAAATATTCTGTATAATTTGGGGTGGTGGCTAGTGGGTATACACATTCATCCACTATCTCACTGAACTGAATATATTTATGATATGTAAAATTATTAAAATGTACATTTTATCCAATGTTTAAATATTTAAAAATTTAAGTTTTCATATATCTAATCTAGGGAAAACCACTAGACCATTCAGGTATGACCTAAATCAAATCCCTTACAATTACACAGTGGATGTGACAGATAGATTTAAGGGATTAGATTTGATAGACAAGAATGCCTGAAAAACTATGGATGGAAGTTTGTAACATTGAACAGAAGGTGGTGATCAAAACCACCCCCAAGAAGAAGAAATGCAAAAAGGCAAAATGGTTGTCTGAGAAGGTTTTACAAATAGCTGAGAAAAGAAGAGAAGTGAAAGGCAAAGGAGAAAATGAAAGACATAACCATCTGAATGCAGAATTCCAAAGAATAGCAAGGAGAGATAAGACCCGGCAGACAAAAAAGAAGAGAAAGACTTCCTAAGTGATCAGTACAAAGAAATAGAGGAAAACAATATATAGAATGGGAAAGACTAGAGATGTCTTCAAGAAAATTAGAGATACCAAGGGAACATTTCATGCAAAGATGGGCTCGATAAAGGACAGAAATGGTATGGACTTAACAGAAGCAGAAGATATTAAGAAGAGGTGGCAAGAATACACAGAACTGTACAAAAAAGATCTTCATGACCCAGATAGTCACAATGGTGTGATCACTGACCTAGAGCCAGACATCCTAGAATGTGAAGTCAAGCGGGCCTTAGAAAGCATCACTATGAACAAAGCTAGTGGAGGTGATGGTATTCCAGTTGAGCTATTTCAAATCCTAAAAGATGATGCTGTGAAAGTGGTACACTCAATATCCCAGCAAATTTGGAAAGCTCAGCAGTGGCCACAGGACTGGAAAAGGTCAGTTTTCATTCCAATCCCAAAGAAAGGCAATGCCAAAGAAGGCTCAAACTACCACACAATTGCACTCATTTGACATACTAGTAAAGTAATGCTCAAAATTCTCCAAGCCAGGCTTCAGCAATACGTGAACCGTGAACTTCCAGATGTTCCAGCTGGTTTTAGAAAAGGCAGAGGAACCAGAGATCAAATTGCCAACATCCGCTGGATCATGGAAAAAGCAAGAGAGTACCAGAAAAACATCTATTTCTGCTTTATTGACTATGCCAAAGCCTTTGTGTGGATCACAATCAACTGTGGAAAATTCTGAAAGAGATGGGAATACCAGACCACCTGACCTGCCTCTTGAGAAACCTGTATGCAGATCAGGAAGCAACAGTTAGAACTAGACATGGAACAACAGACTGGTTCCAAATAGGAAAAGGAGTGTGCCAAGGCTGTATATTGTCACCCTGCTTATTTAACTTATATGCAGATTACATCATGAGAAATGGTGGGCTGGAAGAAGCACAAGCTGGAATCAAGATTGCTGGGAGAAATATCAATAACCTCAGATATGCAGATGACACCACCCTTATGGCAGAAAGTGAAGAGGAACTAAAAAGCCTCTTGATGAAAGTGAAAGTGGAGAGTGAAAAAGTTGGCTTAAAGCTCAACATTCAGAACACGAAGATCATGACATCTGGTCCCATTACTTCATGGGAAATAGATGGGGAAACTGGGGAAACAGTGTCAGACTTTATTTTTCTGGGCTCCAAAATCACTGCAGATGGTGACTGCAGCCATGAAATTAAAAGATGCTTACTCCTTGGAAGGAAAGTTATGACCAACCTAGACAGCATATTCAAAAGCCAACAAAGGTCCGTCTAGCCAAGTCTATGGTTTTTCCAGTGGTCATATATGGATGTGAGAGTTGGAATGTGAAGAAAACTGAGTGCTGAAGAATTGATGCTTTTGAACTGTGGTATTGGAGAAGCCTCTTGAGAGTCCCTTGGACTGCAAGCAGATCCAACCAGTCCATTCTGAAGGAGATCAGCCCTGGGATTTCTTTGGAAGGATTGATGTTAAAGCTGAAACTCCAGTACTTTGGCCACGTCATGCGAAGAGTTGACTCATTGGAAAAGGCTCTGATGCTGGGAGGGATTCGGGGCAGGAGGAAAAGGGGATGACAGAGGATGAGATGGCTGGATGGCATCACCAACTCGATGGATGTGAGTTTGAGTAAACTCCGGGAGATGGTGATGGACAGGGAGGCCTGGAGTGCTGCGATTCACGGGGTCGCAAAGAGTCGGACACGACTGAGTGACTGATCTGAACTGAGCTGAACTGAAGCGTAAATTGGTCTTTAAATTGTATTTAAAACATATCTTAAATCAAACTGACCTCAAGTAAAAATATATAAATGCAAAATAAGTTACTATCTCCTATCCCATGTTGAACCCATGATTTTAACAATTTTGGTACGTGTTCCTATGAAACTAAACAATTTGGTGTGTGGTTTAATGCATACAATCAGTTTCTTTTTTGAGTTTGTTTGTTTTCTTTGCTCAATCCCCAAGATCTTGGATTTTCATTTCCTGATGGACCTTGGTGATTTAGTGAACAATAATTTTAATCTTCTACAACTATGCAGAAGAAACTCAGCATTAGTTGTCTAACATTTCAGACTCAGAATTCTCATTTGAAATATTGAAATTTGATTGTCCTGAACTCATGACTCTGAGGCAGAACTTCCGACCAGAGGAAATTCATGGTGAAGAATGGCTTCATGTGTCACCTCCAATAATATTTTCACCTTGACAGAGACTATCACTGCCTTGACCCCAGGCATGAATATTTTTACAAAGTTTTCGGTGGTATTTTCTTTGGTAGAAAATCTTAAAATATAAGACAAATATAGCTGTCTTCTACCTATTTTGCAAGGAGATCCAATCAGTCCATTCTAAAGGAAATCAGTCCTGAATATTCATTGGAAGGAATGATGTTGAAGCTGAAACTCCAATACTTTGGCCACCTCATGCAAAGAGCTGACTCATTGGAAAAGGCCCTGATGCTGGGAAAGATTGGAGACAACAGGAGAAGGGGACAACAGAGGATGAGATGGTTGGACGGCATCACTGACTCCATGGACATGAGTTTGAGTAAATTCCAGATGTTGGTGATGGACAGGGAGGCCTGGAGTTGCACAGAGTTGAACATGACTGAGTGACTGAACTGAACTGAACCTACTTTGCAATATAGAAATACCACTTACTTCTTTAAATAAACATCAACCATCAGATTTTCCTATGGTTCTCCCAGTGTCCCTGGTAGTTGTCACCACAAAGATAATCTTTTCAAAAGATAGCAATCACCTACCCAGGTTCCTGCTTGCTTTATTTATCGTTGCCAATTTAAGTGAGGGCATCTCAGCTTCCCAATTGACTTAGATCCTTTGTTTGTAAGTCCTGAAGCTCAAACTGAATCTGCATGTGTGTGCCTTTGGATATTTTTATGTACAACTGTAAGAATATAGTTCTTACAGAAACTGAAGCTGAAACAACAACATCCAAATAAATATAAAATATCCAAATAAAATATCAAACTGTGAAACCATCAATAATGTGCTTTTCTACAATGAACTCACATTAGTTGAAGGCAGTGTATTAATATTTAATTCATAGTCTGTTTTTGCTCAAAATTTGCTACCAGATAATTGATCTGGCTTTCTGTTTATCTGAATTAGAATGTAGTCATTATTGAGTTATCAAGTTTTGCTGTTCAGTGCCTGTTGTCAGCTATCGAGGTGGCCAAAAGTACCAAGTCAACCACCATGTGGCCCACTGCGTTCCTCACATAGCCACAGGCTGAAGGAAATGCCAACTTTGTGTGTGTGTGCATGTGTGTGTGTCCTTGCCTTAGGTACAAACAATTAAAACAAAGTTTGAATGAGATTTCCATACTGACAGCTACAGCTACCACTGTAGGCAACGAGAGAGAAGGTGGGCAGTAATCTCCACTAACATGCCTTGTAGACAAAAAAAAAAAAAAAAGGACCTGTTTTCCATAATTCACTCAAACTCCAAACAGCAACTTAATTTTCTTTCAGTTTTCAGTTTGAGATGCACGGCAGGGATCTCCTCCCCAAGCAAAAGGCAATCTGAGGTGAGAAGAAGAGCATGCTGCCAGCACAGGTATAGGCCTGCACAGCAGAGCTGTGGCGCACAGAGAGAGGCTTTTCATTTTAACAACTGTGAGAGAGTGAGGACGGGAACATAATGAAGATGGCATAATTGAAGTGGGAGAGGGAAACATTAACCATGCATCCAAGGGGAGACTGGGGGGCTGCTTTAATTTGGACTTCCTTGTTTGCTCAAGCCTTAAAACTAACTGAGAGGTCAGGAAACTCCATGAGGTTAGCACCTAAACCCCAACAAACTCCCAGTTCTGGAAAGGTGGTCTGCTGTGCTTTGTTTTACTTTAATTATATGGAGCCAAGTTATTTTGACTCTTCTGTTTTCTCATTTTCATATGCATGTTGACTCTGGGATACAGACACCTCTGACAAGGATTTCAGTTATATATGGGTCTGTTGATGCCCAAACATATCTCTTTTCTGATGCATCTGTCTCTTTGCCACCAAAGAATTTCATATCCTGCACAGGAAGATATAAGCATGAAAAATTTGAAAATACAAATCAGAACACAAGGAAACTGAGGACATGAGAGAGGATGAAAGGAAAAAGAAAATGCACCAAGATCTAAAGAAAGCAAGACAAGTAGATGAGAGTCATGTGGTTCCAAGGGAGATTAAATTCAAAGAGATTTAAAAATATTATTAATAGGTTTACAAATGATCATGAAGTGAAAATCACAGAAATTTATATTTAATTGTTGATATCAAATAATTTCTCATTCAGAGAGAAGTCATATGATCATGAATACTCCTGTAATTGATACTTTACTTACAAAATTACATTTTAAAAGTATTTGTTAAATTATAAGTAAAAAAAATGCACATAAAATATGAATTTTCCTATGAAAAATTATAGCTAATTATTCAGGTTTTTAACCAATAGTTTTTATGAACTGGCAAACCTTCCAACAATTCATTAAAAAAAGTCGAATGCACTGTAGACTTCATTTATGTTAGAGAATTCCTGAGGCATGTTTAATAGGAATAAACAAAATAATGCTAAAGGAAAATCATATTTGTTTTCTCACCTACAGAGGCTCAGGAGGAACCCATTGAGGATAAGAAAGTCACTGTTTATCTTAGTTAAATTCTGACATCTTTGACTCTACTGATCAATATCACCCCTGAATAGGTTACTGTGGGATTGAGGCTTCGCTTAATTCAATAACCCCAAATTTCTTAACCCTTGCATTAAAAAAAAAAAGGTGAACAAAATACTTTAAAAAGACTTTATTTTTTAAAATGCCTTGAGAGAGTCTTCAACCATCACTTTAAAGGTATGTGGACACTTTTGAAATGCATCTTATTCTAGTCTAGCATATGGCTAGATAGAACTTAAAATCATTTGTTTAGTACTAAAGATCAATGCAAAAAAAAAAATATGTCATGCATGGAGGTAGCAATAAACTAGTACTATTTTATGCTGCAAATTGGAAGTTAATATTTTAAATTAAAAAACAGCACATGCATAATAGCTGAAATCCTGCCCACCTACAAATTTACTGATATCCCTATCTGTATTCATTCCTTTACTTATTAACTCATTCAATCATCTTTTGAGTATATGTTACATCAGCCTCTGAACTAAGTACCAGAACTACATGTCTTTCATTTTAGATAGAGGCCTAATATTATTAATATTTTATGGTTCTCTTCACTTTCACTTTCATAACTTTTTTTGATAGGCTTAATGAGATACAATACCTGAGAAGTGAGGATGAGATTATTTTACTTAATATGTAAAGTAATAAGCATGCAATATTTGCTTTAAATTGCATAAATTAATTAATCAAACTGTTAATTATAGTGCCAAGCATTTTTTACTGTATTCTAGTCCTGGGAATTTGGTAACTCATATCAGTTATATAGAGCAGCAGGAATATTGTCAGAGTATTATTTTCCAAATTATTATGAATTAAAACTGACACAATTGCTGTAATTTGTGGAATACTTATACTATGTGTCAAAAATGCAATGTATTTACTGTATATTTGTACAATGTTTCATATTAGCCCCTTTAGGCCAGCAGAGAAATCATGCTTAAATCCTGAGCATTCATAGTTGTTTTTGTTGTTTCATTGAAGTCTATTTATTGTGTAGCCTGTAGGTTGTATCATTGATTGACTCAAGAGAACACCTGTCTGTAAAGTAAGGTGGTCTCAATCATCCAAATTGATGGAAATGATACTACATCACAGCTTGACTTTGTACTTATCATAAAAACCTGCACTGTTTTAATATTCAGAATTCATACATAAGGAAGCCCTGATCAGACCCCACCCTCACCCACACACCAATCCCTCAGTACAAACTGTTTCAATTGATGTCTAACAGGTGATGCTTCCTGTTCAAACTCTCAATAACGTTTAAGTAATTGGGATATTCATGTATTTCTCTTGCAAGCATGACATTCTGCAGTATGTTGTATCTGACACCAAAGATTGGTAATAATTAAGATGATTCATTTCTGAAGATAAATCACATGGTGGAAATGATTTACATATTATATTTTTTTTTTATTTACATATTATACTTTAAAAAAGAAAAGTATGAAATTATCTTAAATACATAAATCACAGGTCGTATTTCTGGGTCCAATATGAACCATTGGCAGTGTTTCTGTTCCCAAGTCTCAGTACTTTCCCAAGAGATCTTCAGTTTTCCTCTCAAAGCAGTTATCATTTGTTTGTTTTTTTAATGTTATTACTGAGAACATAATGCTTCCAAGTCATCTTTGATTTTTTTTTGTTCTCCTTTTCTATCCTTTTGCCATGTAGCCAAGTTTTTATTCTTGTTAGACATACTGTAGCCCTCATGTCCAAAACCTGCCCACTCCAATCCCATACTCAGCCCATTCTATTAGCATCATGTTACCTTGACCAGAAATATTGCATCAGCCTCCTGTCAGCCATTCCTAATATTTCTTCCCTTATATTCCATTCATTGTACACACTGCTATTTGAACACTATTCCTGAAGCTATTTCTGTGCATTTAACTTCCCTGGAAGTTTAAAAGCCTTAGATACACAGTGAAGACCCTCTATGCTTTATTCCTCTCTACTTTTCTAATCTAAAATTTTACACAAAGTATTAATTTGCTCATGTCTTCATTCAACAAATATTGAGCAAGTCTTATGCCAGGAACATTTTAAGGCATGGGTATACACAACAAGTAAAAGCCCCCACCTTCACAGGCATCTCATTCTGGTGGAGACAGTTGGTGTTGTAGTGCCTTGTCAAGATGTCCTGGTCATAGGAAACACACTCACCCCAACTTCAGTTACTGAGTTTCTTAGCCCACTGACTTTTACTATCTGTTCTCCAATTGGTGATTCTATTCTACTGCATGGATATCTCTTGGATGAGATCCCCCATCATTTTAAAAGGTATTTCCAAAGAGCACTTCCTTTCTGCATACAGTCTCCATCCCTGTTTCCAGGGAATCTTGTCTAAGATATGAAGTGAGGCAGATGATAACCAAGCAAATAACATACATAATGTGGTGGATGATGTTACTAGTTGCCAAATATTCCAATGCCCATCCCTGTGATGCATGAGGTTTATATTTCATTCCCGGGTTTAATGACAGGCTCATTTGGATTTCTTGCTTTGAACACTATGAAATGTATATGAAACAGAGATATGTCACTTTGAGGGAAAAGCTTTAAGAGTCAATTTGTGGTTTTCCAATTTTTCTGCCAAAACAACCAGGAGTGTTGCATATATATGGTACTCATTATCCTGAGTCCTAGGGAGAAGATTACATAGAGCTGAAGCACAGTGAATCTATATGGACTTGTAAGAGACTGAAGCAAGACTCTGGTTGCCACAGCAGGCTTAGTCTAACATATTTGAAACAGTTGGTGATAGGTGTATTATGTCAAGTAAAAACTAGGAAGAGGAATAAAGGAAAATGGAGCTGGGGTGGGGGCCAGAGCCTCTGAATTAAACAGGGGTGTCAGGAATGGGGACTCCCCAGGTAGTGCTAGTGGTAAAGAATCCAGTTGTCAATGCAGGAGATATAAGAGATGCAAGTTCAATCCCTGGATTAGGAAGACCCCCTGGAGGAGGGCATGGCAACCCATTCCAGTATTCTTGCCTGGAGAATCCCATTGACAGAGGAACCTGGCAGGCTACAGTGCAGTCCAAAGGGTTGCAAAGAGTCAGACTCAACTGCAATGACTGAGCAGGCACACATGTCAGGGATGATCTAACCAGCAACATAAGATTTGGGCAGAGTCCTAAATTAGGTAAAAGGGCAAGCCATGGAGAAGCCTTGATGAAGAATGTCCTGAACAGGGAGACTGCAATGTAGAGGTCCATGCCTGGTTGACATGAAGAGTGCTGCACTGATATAATTCCAGGAAAAGTAGAAATTTGACAATGATGAGCTGGAGCGAGAACAGACTCAAGATTACACAGAGACTTATCAATTATTAAAAAAGGCTTTAGCATTTTTCTCTGAGAAGTTAAGATGTTGAAGCTGGAATCCAGTAGAGAGGCTGAGTAATAATAGTTGATTCTGGGTGTTATGAAGTTGGAATGGATGTATTTGTTGACAGATTATATGTGGGTTATATGAGAAAGGATCATTTGACTTTTTTTTTTTTTTTTTTTTGACCTGAGCAACTAGAAGGAAAGACTGGCCGTTTCCTGAGAGACCAATACTGTTGAAGAGAATGTTACAAGCCCAGTGACCCTGTTGCATTTCTTGGCTTGTTTTGCCTTTATTTCTGACGTACTTTCTGAACTTCATACTTCTGGATTTTTTGTTACTGTTCACCCATATCCATTATGTCTAAATTCTGCCTACTTTTTGAAGTTCAACTCAGATACTGCATATGCCATGAAGTTTACTATGAACATCTTTATTTATCACCATAACTGAAGTATCTTTAACCATTTTAATAACTATCCCCCTTTTGTTGTTGTTGTTCAGTCACTAAATTGTGTCCAACTCTTTGCATCCCCATGGACTGCAGCACACCAAGCTCCTCTGTCCAACACTATTTCCCAGAGTTTGATCAAATTCATGTCCATTGAAGTCAGTGATGCTATCTAACCATCTCATCCTCTGTCATACCCTTCTCCTCCTGCCTTCAATTTTTACCAGCATCAGGGTCTTTTCCAATGAGTCAGCTCTTTGCATCAGGTGGCCAAAGTATTGAAGCTTCAGCTTAAGCAACAAGTCCTTCCAATGAATATTCAGGGTTGATTTCCTTTAGGATTGACTGGTTTGATCTCCTTGCAGTCTGAGGTGCTCTCAAAAGTCTACTCTAGCACCACAGTTTAAAAGCATCAATTCTTTGGTGCTTAGCCTTCTTTAATGGTCCAACTCTCACATCCATAACTTAGACTATAAGGACCTTTGTCTGCAAAGTGTCTCTGTTTTTTAATAATACACTCTCTAGGTTTGTCAGAGCTTTCCTTCCAAGGAGCAAGTGCTTTTTAATTTCAGGGCTGCAGTCACCATCTGCAGTGATTTGGGAGCCCAAGAAAATAAAATCTGTTACTGTTTTAACTTTTCCCTCATCTATTTGCCACAAAGTGATGGGACCAGATGCCATGATCTTAGGTTTTTGAGTGTTGAGTTTCAAGCCAGCTTCTTCACTCTCCTCTTTCACCTTCACCAAGAGGTCTTTAGTTCCTCATTTTAGTGGTGTCATCTGCACATCTGCGGTTGTTGATATTTCTCCCAGGAATCTTGATTCCAGCCTGTGATTTATCCAGCTGGCCTTTTAGCACAGTTTTGGAGTTTAGTCAGAAAACAGCAAAATTCTGTAATGCAATTATCTTTCAATTAAAAAAAAATAACATTTTTTAAAGTAATATATAAAAATAAATAAAAATAAACTTGTCTTCTATATTGGTAATTAAAGCTGATTTTTTAAGAACTATTCCAGTGAGAATATTATCTCATCTCTGTATTAAATTTACCCTGTCACATTCACAGTGTACCCCCCTGTAACACACATATCTTCTCATAGTAGGTACCTTCCCCTGTGAAATCTCTGAATTTCAAAGTAAATAGATAGTTGGATCCAAGGTATGCTTGTAGCTTCTTTCCAATTTCTAATTCATGATTTAGATAATAAGCTTTACTCATATAGGGAGGAATCTTAGTCAGTTTAGGTAGTGCAGCAAAAAACATAGCCTGGCTAGCTTAAACAATAAACATTTATTTCTCACAGTTCTGAAGGCTACAAAGTTCCAGGTCAAGGTGCTAGCAGATTTGATGTCTGATGAAAGTGCACTTCCTGATTTACAGATGGCTCTTTTCTCTGTGTCCTCACATGGCAGAAGGGGAAAGGGAGCTCTCTGGGATCTCCTTTTAAAGACATTAACCTTGTTTATGAGGGCTCAACTCTCAAAAACCTGGTAACTTCCTAAAGGGCCCACCTCCAAATATCAACATGCTGGGAATTAGGTTTCATTATGTGAATTTTGATAGGACATAAACATTCAGCCTAAGGTAAGAGGAGTGAGTCAAGAAGCCAAATTTTTATTCTATTGAAAGATTAATATCTACCCTCCACACATAAGATACTTGCCCTGTCTCACTCTAGTCTTAAAGAGAATATGCATGTGTTTAAATTGCATATCTTCATACCTACCAGCATAATACCTTGTGTACATGAGGTTTGAATTTATCTCTTGATATCTTCAAAAATAAATGGAATAAAAGTAATGATGATAAGATCATGAAAGTACTTGAAATCCAAATTTTCTAACTTTAAATATAAACAATTCTAGCCCCTGTTTTACTATTAGGTGTTTACATTTTAACATGAAATCTTAAATATCAATTTCCTACTTATCATACATATGACTTTGCTAATTATAAATTTCATACTAAACAAAAATTATCATGCATATTTCATTCATTTTTAAAGTTACAAGATATTTATGTAATGTTATTTTAAAATCATTATTGCATTTCCAACCATATTTATCCGACATTTGCCTTTGAACTGAAGAAATAAATTATGCCTTTGGCATTTTAGATGTGAATGAAGAGATATTATTGGTCATACATCTTTTATCTTTAGTCACTACATGATCTTTGTTTCGGATTTTTCTATGGCTCTATTTATAGTTGACATACAGTAAACTGCATATTTTAAGTATATAATTTGATGAGTTTTGACATATGCATTCATTAAACTTCTCAGGTGGTGCAGTGGTAAAGAATCTGCACAGTAGAATCCAGAGACATGTGTTTGATTCCTGGGTCGGGAAGATCCCCTAGAGGAGGAAATGGCAACCCGTTCAAGTACTCTTGCTTGGAAAATCCCGTGGACAGAGGATCCTGGCAGGCTACAGTTCATGGGGTCGCAAAGAGTCAGACACAACTGATTGACTCACACGAACAGATGCACTGATTAAACTATCACTACAATAGAGATAATGAATCAATTACTCTAGAAGTTTCTTTATGACCCTTTTCAATCTAAACTTCCCTCTCTCACTTCCCATCCCCAAGTAACCAACAATCTGCTATATGTCACTGAAGACTACCTTGCATCTGCTAGAATTTTTTATAAATGGAATTAAATAATTTGCCCTGTCATTGGTATGGTTTAATGATTTCATTCTGTTAATAGTAGTTTGTTCATTTTTGTTGCTGTATGGTATTCCTTATATTAAAGTACTGATATTTGGTTTTTTTTTTTTTTTTTCAATTACTTGTTGATGGACATTTGGATGTAAGTTTCTAGCTATTACAAATAAAACTCATATACATTTATACAGAATGAACCATTTTTCAGTTTAGGCAATGTTTATGTAGGTTGTAAGTGGAAGAGTAGGCCAAAAGTGTCAGCTCCCCATGGCTCTTGCCCCAAACTGCACAAAGAGTGATATGGAGACAAAAGCGGCTAGATGACTGTGATTAAAATATGGAAAACCGCATTGCTCAAAAGCCAATTCTAGACTACGGCTAAGAGCTTTTATAGTCTACCATCCTGTTCTTATGAGGTTGCCTCTCAGGGGAGACTGTCTTGAACTTCTCAGAAGCCTCCCATCCTTTCCTATTCTGGGAGGATGCTGTAGCATTATGTCAAGACTCAGATAGGCTGTGATTCCAGCACTTCCCTGAGGGGTTGCCAGGGTGCTAGGATGAAGCTGTTTCTCTGTTTATTTACCATTCATGTTCTCTTCTTTCATGAAGCGTCTGCTAAAATATTTTGCCCAGTTTTAAAATTGGGTGGTTTGGTATATTGAGTTATAAAGCCTTTTTACAATCTATATATATAAATCCTCTCTAGATATTATGTTTTGCAAATAATTTCTCCCAGCCGGTGGTTTATCTTTACATTCTTAATTGTGTCTTTTGGAAAATTAAAGTTTAAAGTTTTGATGAAGTCTAGTTTATCTTTATCAAAATTTTCTTATTGTTAATATTTTTGGTGACAATATACCTAAGAGATCTTTTCCTATTTATGGTCACAAAGATTTTCCCCTCTGTTTTCTTGTAGAATCTAGAACTTTTATAGTTTTAGGTCATATATAGGTTTATGAAACTTTTTGAATTAGTTGCTATTTTTAACATAAGAATGGAGGTTTTTTTTTGTTTTCCTCCACACATATCCTCCAGTATTCTGGACTGGAGAATTCCAAAGACAGAGGAGTCTGGCAGGCTACAGTCCATGGGGTAGCAAAGAGTGGGACACAACTGAGTGACTTTCACCATCACTTTCACATCCAGCCAGTTATGCCAGCTCTATTAGTTTACCAAACCTTTTGAGCTGGTCCCCAACAAAGTTCCTTCTGCTCAGGGTTGTAAGGAGACCAAATCTGGTTCAGAAGAAAATAAAAGCTTTTTTTTTTTGGAATTTATTTTTAATTGTAGGATAACTGCTTTCCCATGTTGTGTTGGTTTTTACCTTACAACAATGTGAATCAGCCATAAGTCTACATATAACCCCTCCCTTTGAAGCCTCTCTCCCACCATCTTCCCCATCCCACCCCTCTAGGTCATCACAGAGCTCTGGGTTCAGCTCCTTGTGTTATACACCTGCTTCTCACTAGCCTTTTCCTTTAATCAAAGAATGGAGAGGCACGAGTTCCTGCTCAAAAGCACAGACTTTCCCTGTCAGGCTCTGGGCAGGGCACCAGGAGAGGAGGGGGTGGGCGTTCTCATGGAACTGGCACAGTTGTGCTGCTCAGGCTCCAGACCACCGTGCCTGGAGCAGTGTCTCTGCTCACAGCCCTTTGCTGCCATTTTGACTTGAACGTTGTGAGCGGCTCCTGCAGAGCCTCCCTGAGCTGAGGTGTTGGTGCATCATTTCTTTCCAGGAACTCTGGTTTAAAGTATCGGGTGTGAAGCTTCTGCACGCAGCCTCCTATGAGCAAATAAAACTAGACTAAGGACAAAAGAAGAGGTGAGACTTTAGTAGATTCCACCTTATACCCCCTTGCCCACTCCCACCCCAGTGAGCTTTGCCAGTAAAGACACAACTTGTTGAAAAGATTCTTCTTTCCTGTTGAATTACCCTGAAAACTTTGTTGAAAATCAATTGTCCATGTATTTGTGGAACTAACTGTGCATTCTATTATATTCCATGGATTTGCATGTTTATCTTTGTGGATACTATACTCTCTCCATCACTGGAGCTTTATGCTTAATCTTGAAATCAGGCAGAATAAGTTTTTCAAGTTTCTTATTCATATAAAAAAATAATTTTGGTCATCCTAGATTCTCTGCTGTTAGTGTTTTGCTGCCTTCAGAAAATTTGATAGATTTCCTTCTTCTTTTAAGTTCTAGAGGTATTAATTTTTCCCTATGGTTTGTGTAGAATTACTCTGTGTAATTATTTTCTCCCAGTGAATTTTCATGGGCTTAAGCAGGTAAAAATATGCCTGCAATGCAGGAGACACAGATTCAATCCTTGGATCCAGAGGATTCCCTAGAAAAGGAAGTGGCAACCTACTTTTCTGGCCTGAAGAATTCAACAGACAGAGGAGCCTGGCAGATTATAGTCCACGGGGTCACAAGAGTTGGACAGCACTGAGCGACTAAGCAACAAACAAGTGCATTTGTAGAGGGTAGCTGTTGCTCCAAAATCACTGCAGATGGTGACTGCAGCCATGAAATTAAAAGATACTTGCTCCTTGAAAGAAAAGTTATGACCAAACTAGACAGCATATTAAAAAGCAGAGATATTACTTTGACAACAGGTCCATCTAGTCAAAGCTATGGTTTTTCCAGTAGTCATGTAAAGCTATAAAGACTATATAAAGAACTATAAAGAAAGCTGAATGCCAAAGAATTGATGCTTTTGAACTGTGGTGTTGCAGAAGACTCTTGAGAATCCCTTGACTACAAGGAGATCCAACCAGTCCATCCGAAAGGAAATCAGTCCTGAATATTCATTGGAAGGACTGATGCTGAAGCTGAAACTCCAGTAGTTCAGCAACCTGATGCAAAGAACTCATTTGAAAAGACCTTGATGCTGAGAAAGATTGAAGTCAGAAGGAGAAAGGGACGACAGATGAGATGGTTGGATGGCATCACGGACTCAATGGACACAAGTTTGAGTAAACTCTGGGAGTTGGCAAGGGACAGGGATACCTGGCGTGCTGCAGTCCATGGGGTCGCAAAGAGTCAGACACGACTGAGCAACTGAACTGAACTGTTACTCTCTGACTGTTTCCTGGAAACTTATCTGTTTCACCCACATTTTTTTTCTCTTTTCCCAAATTTTCCTCCTTTTGTGGGTTTTGCCAGATGCGTGCATTTGTGTTAACTTGCTTCAGTCTGACTCTTTGTAACCCTATGGACTGTAGCCTGCCAGGATCCTCTGTCCATGGGATTCTCCAAGTAAGAATACTGGAGTGGGTTCTCATGCCCTCCTCATGCCCTCCTCCAGAGGATCTTCTCAACCTAGAGATCGAACCCACATCTCCTGTATTGGCAGGTGGGTTCTTTACCACTAGTGACACCTGGGAAACTCATTGTCCTTGAATAAACAAGAGTTGCATTGAATGATCTACTTAGGTTTCTCAGATATCATAACAATGGTTTCTAAGATATCTTGATTTCATCTTCATGGAGTCTAATATGTTACATTTTATTGTTGCATGTGTAATGCTTATCAGTGTGTTTATCACTGATACACTTTAGTGAAATGTTTATGAAATTATTTGACATAGGAAAAATATGCCCCCTGCAAATTAGAGATTATGTTTAGTACACATGATACCCAATACTATCGTGCTAAATTTGCTTGGTGCCCTAAGCAGTTCTATCCCCATGTAAGCACAATACAGACATGACCAGCTGAGGCTGCCTTCCTCTGCCAATTATCTTCTGCTCTTGCATGTGAATCCTCTTATTCTAACTTGCCTGACTTAAGAACAAGCATGATTCTCATTTTTTCTATTCAGCTCTTTCTTTTCATTTGTACATTTTACACTGGGAGATTAGAGTCCCTTAGTTTCCTGAGTCTACTTCAAATGTATGCCACTTAAAATGAACTGACGTCCCCTCTGGTATGTGCTTCTACTTATTCCCCTTGTTCCATAGGCAACTATTCCCACAATTAGTCCATGTCCCTATCTCCAAGTGCTATATTCAAAGAGAATTTCCCATTATCTAACTTATTCTAGATTGTTTATTAGAAAAAAATAAAACTTTGTTCTGATAAAACTATTATATGTATTGCATATAGCACAAAACTTTGTGCAACCTTTTTCTCTCATAACATAGAATACTTAATAAAGTTGTGGACAAACCATAAGGTTGTGGCTTAAGTTTTAAAGAGAAACAGTTTCTTAAAAAACACAAATCTATGATTGGTTAGATCAGAAAAAAGTCAACAGATTTATTGTAAAATATCTCTAATCCTAGATTTCAAAATGTAGCCAGATTGGAATCTGAGCATCTTTGGAATCTGCAGTGACTCATGCAGGACACATGTGTATGATTCAGTATTGATGTGGTGCCAAAACAAGTGGTCACATCAATCAAAAAAAAAAAAAAGTTGAGCAATTCTCCCATGCCATGTAGACAATGGTCCAGTTGGTTGTATTTTTCAATCTTTTACTAGATACTTTGGCAGCATATTCACATGATGGTAATTTGGCCATGTTTCTGATGAAATGATGGTGTGTGTGTGTGTGTGTGTGTGTGTGTGTGATATGTAAGACCTAAGGCGCCATTCTTTGATGAAGCCTTACTGCAGAAACTCTGAGGACTTTCAGATATTCAAACTTCATGGCCCATGGAACTCTAAGGTTTTTGTATATTCCTCTAGAAAGCTATGGTTCAACAAATCATGAGATCACATAGCACAGAGAGACCCTTGAGAGAGCCTTTGTTCAGCAGTTGATTGTATATATTTATTTCTTGGAGTCACTTATGTTTATATTCATATATTTATGTTGGTGTTGTCATCTCATTATATCAGAAAGTTTTTTAAGGATTTGCCCTGTTTCTTTGTTTTGTTTTTTGAACTCCCCCCACAGTCCAATAGAGTATTTCTAAAATAGTGTCAGACTACCTAGAGCAGTCTGTGAAAAATTCTATTGTGCCAGGTAACTAGGAAGAATTTACAAGGGTAGCAAAATCCCTGGTCATCTCCTCTCCAGTAAATATACATTCAAAGTACAGGTCACTTCACAAGCCACTAGACATGTTTTTAAATGTCTCAAGATGTTCTCATTTTGCTTTCAATACGTTTCACAATTATTATTAGCCAGTTCATCTAGTTACAAAAAAACGTGCTTGTTTGAATAGTAATAGAGGCGTGATTGGGAACTCATGGCTTGATTACTTTAGGACAACAATTAAAGCTAAATCTTAAGTGGCAGAAGGGCTGGTACTAAATATTTTGCTGAATACTCTACCCTAACACCTGACACATGGAAAGTATTCAGGTAATATAGATTTATAATTATAAAAGTGAAAGGGAAAATGAGAGCAATTTACTATTTCTTTCACTAGAATTAATTACTCCTTTCATGAAAATATAGGAATGTTGGCCTACTTTAAAAAAATAAAAGCCTTTGATTTTTCACTTTTAGATATGTTTTATAATTGATTTTCAAGGTTTTTTTAAAATTCAGATTGTATTTCAAAAATAATCTTATATAATTATCATTACTCCTAAGAAAAGGTTTTGTTTATTACAGAGTAAGATACTGAATGATTAACTAATCTCCCCCTCACTGAAGGTTGTTTACTTTTCACAAATTAAAAAAAATCTATAATAATGGAGCTTCTCTAATTTCATAATGATATGAACAATATTGTATACGCATTTTAAAAGATTTTAAGATATTTAGAGTTTGCTAAAATGTCAAAAATCCACCAAAAAGGAAAGAAAATAATGCTAGTCAAAGCTGTTTTAGATGCCAGCCAAATTAAATATTTAATTTAAAACTAACACATTCTCTTTTAATATAGTATGCTCCTTCTCATTAAATTCAATAACGTTCAAATCAGCATGTTAGTAAAAGAAATATGCCTGATAAAGATAAAAAGTACTGTATCTCTTAATATTTTCCAGTAGCAGTTTTTTTTTCCTTCTGGTCAATGCATTCTTAAGAAAAATTCTAACTTTAAAAGGATCTTTTATGATTGTCTAGAAATCACCAGCTTGTTGAACTCACCTTTACTGGACAGATGGCAGGTGACAAACTGATCTCAGCCAATATAATCTGTCAAAACAATCTGCTGTGAGCAGGTGTCAGATAATTATCTAAATGAGCAGATATGTAAAGCAATAAACAAGCTAGAAACAGTGATTGAACAGTGTACTGAACCACCTAAACTTCCAACCTAACTTTAAGTTTTACATATGATAAAAAAAAATAGCTAGTGCTTAGGGGAAAGTGTAACTATGGACAACAGTTCATATTTTCTTTACTTAATCTTTACTTTGTAAAAATAAGTTTTAAGATTTCCACTCACATAGAGAACTCAGGATACATCACTGTGATATGTCAATAAAATAGTATTTTATTTTGCCAAGTATTTTTAATGCTGTATTGTGAGTCAAATCAACAAAAAGATGTGTCTTATATTCAAAGTTATTGTAAAACATAAAACATATGAACATGTAAAACATTACACATATAACTATACAACCAAATAATCAAAAATATACAACCAGATACACAAAAATCTTTAATTTCTTAACAAGTGAAGATTTCTACAAATTATGAGTGCTATTCACATATTTTGATTGATAGACATATAGCAAATTGAAATTACTTGGTTTACTTTAGTTAAAAGTTAACAATTGTTCAATAGGTATTTGGGAAACCCCCTACATAGATAAGACATTAACATTATTAGTTTTAAGTAAGAATTTTTTTTCTGATCTGATCTGTCATCTTGGTTTTGGTTAAGTTTATCTCAATAACTTGTCTTTCCATCAACACATTTGATGAGTAGCAGGGGCAGAGTGGTAAGGGGGCTCTTCAGAGAGAGAAGCCACTGTTTAAAAGTTTTCTCTATCTAGGATATATATATATATATATATATATATAGTCTCTGAAGAAATACTCACTGTGACATCATGCTTGTATGAATACAAGCAACACTAGACAACCGATCCAAGGTGGGAAAGATATGTTACAAAAGAGCCTGTTGTTGTTGTTCAGTTGCTCAGTCATGTCTGACTCTTTGCGACTCCATCGACTGCAGCACACCAGGCTTCCCTGTCCTTCACTATCTCCCGGAGTTTGCTCAAACTCATGTCCATTGAGTCAAAGATGCCATCCAACCATCTCATCCCCTGTTGCTCCCTTTTCCTCCTGCTTCCAATCTTACCCAGCATCAGGGTCTTTTCCAATGAATTGACTCTTCGCATCAGGCGGCCAAAGTATTGGAGCATCAGCTTCAGTATCAGTCCTTCCAATGAACATTGTCAGGCTTTATTTCCTTAAAGTTTGACTGGTTTGATCTCCTTGCTGCCCAAGGGACTTTCAAAAGCTTGTGACTGCATCCTAATACCTCTCACAGAGCTGGTCCTTCAGGAGAAATGGCCACAATTATGTAGAAGCAAAAACCTTGGGAGAAAGTGTTTCATGGAGCTTTGACCCTATCTTCCTGTTTTCAATGACTGAGTTCTGAATGAACACTACCAAGAGGCAGTGGTACTCAAATATTTGGCCTCAGGATCCATTTACAGTCTTAAGATTATCAATGCCACCTAAAAAGCTTTTTATTAGGTGAATGATATCTCTCAACATTTATCATATTCATTATAAAACTGAAGACAGTTTAATCAATTTAAACTAATATGTTATACTGTTTAGACTAAATTGCATGTCTTATTTAAAACTATATTTTTGAATAAAGTAAACTGAGGTGAGTGACATCCTTTTATTTTGCAAATATCTTTAATATCTGACAAAAGACAAATTCTCACCTCTGCTTCTACATTCAATTTGTTATGATGTGCTATTTCAGTTGAAGTGTATGGAGGAAACTAGATTTTTCAGAGATAGGTAACTGGATGGAAAACAGGAGTAATTTAAAAGTTTATAAAGTTAATTTTTCATATATTTCAATATACCCAAACTGAAGAAGTGGTACTTTCTTAAAAACAAATTGTAATATTGAATCTAAAGCTATACCAATAAATGTATTGTACTCTTACATTAATACCAATTGTTCTATCATGCATTTTGAATGAACATTGTTACCTATGATTTTATAACATCCTGCATTGATCATTTATAAAATATTGATTCATTGAGTCATGTAGATCTCCCAAATGTACAGTGGAAAATTCTGCTGTAATTTTGTGAGAGAATGAAAGTTAGAAAGTGAAGTAATGTCTCAGTTATTACAAAAAGTAGTTTTGGATTCACAGACACCCCTGAAAGGATTTCATTTTACCCAGATTTTCCAGACCAGGCTCTTAGAATCACTGCCATGAAGGAAATTACAGTATGACTTAGAAACCCACCCTTTATATCGGAGATCAGATCGGTGGCAATCACAAGTACATGGATAATAACAAGCACTAAAGGAAGTGAGTGTGCAAAAACGCCAATGAGAAGGTAACTAAGCCTCAGTTGCCCTGTAAGAATGTGGATCATTCAACAAACGTCTGGTCTGTTTTTTAAAGTTAAACCAGAAAACTGGAATTTCATAAGAATACTCCAGTTTTTAAATGTTGTCTGCTGTGTGGGTTAACAGCCAATGAACCAAGCAGATCTGTGGATCTGAACCATAAGTTAGTCAGGGACATGTAGTGGAGAGCACTGATTTTGCTCATATGTGGCTGAAGCCAGAAGCCATCTATGGGAGCCATGGCTGAGCAGGAGAAGACAGCTAAGAGACGTAAACTTTCATAAACTTAGTACCATGAATCTGGGTTTCTTAGAGAATGTTAAGTGTAGGAATCATGAGGTAATAGACTCAACCTCCCTGTGTCTGAAACACCAGCACTAGACCAATTTTCAAAGATGTGTATTTGATAGTCAAAATAAGCATAGCAGATGTGATTCTAAAATCAGTATTATTTTCTCCCTATACTTAAGTGATAAATCTTTTGGAGGAAACCCCCAACTCTGTAAATTGGTCCCCACTATGTTCATTGATCTTGATCTTAACTGATCTCTCAGCAATTTCAAGACTCTTTAATTGTTCTTAATCTTGATCAACTTCTGTTTTCCTGAGCATATATTCCAACCTTCCTACCTTTCCTCAGCCCCTTAGTCAAGTCTTCCCATAACTCTCAGAGTGACACTTTTGATACATTTGACACCATCAGATGTGAACTACCTGAAATTTACACACCTCCCATTAATAAACATATTCTTATTTCTGCATTGTAGGAGGCCATTTCTGAAATGGACCCTAATAATACCTGACTCATGTTCTTATGATACTCTCTCCCCTAGGGCGTGGGATGAACTTAATGATTTACCTCTAAGGAATAGAATATGGTAACGTGGTGAAAGATCACTTCTTAGATTAGAGAAAGCTGAGAATTCTCTCTCTCTCTCTCTCTCTATATATATATATATGGCTTGTTCACTCTGAGATGAAGAAAATTGCTGTGTTGTAACCTGTCATAAAGAGAGGCCCTTGGGGCAAGGAGTAAAGGGGAACTTCTGGCCAGCCAGCATGAAATTGAAGTCTTCAGTTCAAGAGCTCACAAAGAACTACATTCTGCCTACAACCATGTGGCTGAGCTTAAAAGCTCCCACTTCTCCAGTGGAAACTTAGTGGGTAGAGCCCCAGCCCACATCTTGACTGTAGTCAGGAGGAGGACCCGAAGCAGAGGACCCAGCTGAGGCATACCTGGATTTCAATATATAAAAACTGAGAGATAATGAATATTGTTATTTCAAGGTATTAAGTTTGGGGACAGCTTGTTATGGAGCAAATGATAACTAATTAGGACTTCCCTGGTGGCTCAGATGATAAAGACTCTGCCTGCAAGGCAGGTGACCTGGGTTCGATCTCTGAGTCAAGAAGATCCCCTGGAGAAGGAAATGGCAACCCACTCCATTATTCTTGCCTGGGAAATCCTGTGGACAGAGGAGCTTGGCAGGCTCCTGGGGTTTCATGGGGTCGCAAAGAGTAAGACACAATTAGCAACTAACACAGGAATCACTTTCTGTAGGCTCAAAGAATCAAGTGCTCAAGGTCAACCATTCTCCCTAATCTCTTGGTCTCATGCCTTCTAGACATTGGTCTATCAGTTTTCTTTTTTCTTTCTTTACCCATATTTCTCCATCCTCTCTCTTACTAAAATTAATTGTGCTCTGTTTTTGTGTTCCCCAGTACTCTTGCCTGGAAAATCCCTTGGATGGAGAAGCCTGGACGGCTGCAGTCCATGAGGTCGCTAAGAGCTGGACTCCACTGAGCGGCTTCACTTTCACTTTTCACTTTCACACATTGGAAGAGGAAATGGCAACCCACTCCAGTGTTCTTGCCTAGAGAATCCCAGGGACAGAGGAGCTTGGTAGGAGGCCATCTATGGGGTCGCACAGAGTCAGACACGACTGAAGCGACTTAGCAGCAGCAAACTTCATAAAAAATTATTCTACTTTTGCTGGGTCTAGTTTTTCTCTCAAGTATTCCATTAACCATTATAAAGTGACTTCCATTCCCATCTGAGTCTACACTGGCAAATCCCATCACAGACATCCTTATTATCACATGTAATGAATGATTTTCAGTATCCAGATTTTAATTTTTTCCCTTTAAAACCTATTTAGTGAATAAATATTCTATATTGAAACTACTGAACCCTTTAGTTTTCATGAAGCATTTAAATACTGGTTCTCTTTCTACTATACTGCAAGTCCTTCCCAAGTTTATTTCACACATATGTGCATGCTAAGTCACTGCAGTCATGTCCAGCTCCTTGCAACCCTATGGTCTGTAGCCTGCCAGTCTCCTTTGTCCCTGATGGCTCAGACAGTAAAGTATAATTCACAGTTTTCCTTTTAGTTCAGTGGCTCTAAATTGAAAGGAATTTGTCCTCCAGGAGACATCTGCTAAGGTCTGGAGATATTTTGGTCACAACCAGAGAGACAGGGAATGCTACTAAAGTTAGTGGCAGAGGCCAGGGATACTGCCAAACACTCTGCATTACACAGGATAGCCTTTCACAATAAACACATTATTCAGTGCAAGAGGTCAGTAGTGCTGAGGTTGAGAAGCTCTGCTCTGATGTCTAAAACTCCTTTTTGGTTGCCCAGCATTTTCTTTCATCCACTTCTTTTACCTGGGAAATCTCATCTGCTCTAGTGGTTTCAATTACTATTTATATTCTGCAGTTTTTTCAATTTACTGTTCCAAAACTGAATTCTGATATTGTGAACAAGATGCATTTAATTGGATATTACAGAAGTTGAACTAAATTAACATGTCCAAAATGGTGGGGACACTGTCCAAAACCGTGTAAGTGCTTCACTCAACATGCAAGCAAATTTGGAAAACTCAGCAGTGGCCACAGGACTGGAAAAGGTCAGTTTTCATTCCAATCCCAAAGAAAGGCAATGCCAAAGAAGGCCCAAACTACTGCACAATTGCACTCATCTCACATGCTAGTAAAGTAATGCTCAAAATTCTTCAAGCCAGGCTTCAGCAATACGTGAACCGTGAACTTCCAGATGTTCAAACTGGTTTTAGAAAAGGCAGAGGAACCAGAGATCAAATTGCCAACATCTGCTGGATCATGGAAAAAGCAAGAGAGTTCCAGAAAAATATCTATTTCTGTTTTATTAACTATGCCAAAGCCTTTGACTATGTCAGACAGTTCAGTTGCTCAGTTGTGTCCTACTCTTTGTGACCCCATGGACTGCAACACACCAGGCCTCCCTGTCCATCACCAACTCCCAGAGTTTACCCAAACTCACGTCTATTGAGTTGGTGATGCCATCCAATCATCTCCTCCTCTGTTGTCCCCTTCTCCTCCTGCCCTCAATCATTCCCACCATCAGGGTCTTTTCAAATGAGTCAGATCTTAGCATCAGGTGGCCAAAGTATTGAAGTATCAGCTTCAACATCAGTCCTTCGAATGAATACCCAGAACTGATATCCTTTAGGATGGACTGGTTGGATTTCCTTGCAGTCCAAGGGACTCTCAAGAGTCTTCTCCAACACCACAGTTCAAAAGCATCAATTCTTCACTGCTCAGCTTTCTTTACAGTCCAACTCTCACATCCATACATGACAACTCTCATATCCACACATGATTGTGTGGATCACCATAAACTGTGAAATATTCTGAAAGGGATGGGAATACCAGACCACCTGACTTGCCTCTTGAAAAACCTGTATGCAGGTCAGGAAGCAATAGTTAGAACTGGACATGGAACAACAGACTAGTTCCAAATAGGAAAAGGAGTACGTCAAGTCTGTATATTGTCACCCTGCTTATTTAATTTATATGAAGAGTACATCATGAGAAACGCTGGGCTGGAGGAAGCACAAACTGGAATCAAGATTGCCGGGAGGAATATCAATAACCTCAGATATGCAGATGACACCATTCTTATGGCAGAATGTGAAGAACTAAAGGGCCTCTTGATGAAACTGAAAGAGGAGAGTGAAAATGTTGGCTTTCAACTCAACATTCAGAAAACTGAGATCATGGCATCCAGTCCCATGGCAAATAGATGGGGAAACTGTGGAAATAGTGGCTGACTTTATTTTTCTGGGCTCCAAAATCACTGCAGATTGTGATTGCAGCCATAAAATTAAAAGATGCTTACTCCTTGGAAGGAAAGTTATGACCAACCTCGACAGCATATTGAAAAGCAAAGACATTACTTTGTCAACAAAGATCCATCTAGTCAAGGCTATGGTTTTTCCAGTGGTCATGTATGGATGTGAGAGTTGGACTATAAGGTTAAGCACTGAAGAACTGATGCTTTTGAACTGTGGTGTTGGAGAAGACTCTTGAGAGTCCCTTGGACTGCAAGGAGATCCAACCAGTCCATCCTAAAGGAAATCAGTCCTGAATGTTCATCAGAAGTACTGATGCTGAAGCTGAAACTCCACAATATTTTGGCCACCTGATGAGAGAACTGAGTCATTGGAAAACACCCTGATGTTGGGAAAGATTGAAGGCACAAGGAGAAGGGGATGACAGTGGATGAGATGGTTGGATGGCATCACCAACTCAATGGACATGAATTTGGGTAAACTCTGGGAGTTGGTGATGGACAGGGAGACCTGGCGTGCTGCATTCCATGGCATCGCAAAGAGTTGGACATGACTGAGCCACTGTACTGAACTGACACTGTATTTTTAAATAAAGTAGAAAAATCTCAAAGTGAAAATATGTCCTTAACTGTAGGAGAGAACTTTTATTAAGTAAATGTGTATAGTTTGTCACAGTGATTAAGATATTGTTACTAAAATGTATTAATAGAGTGCTAGATATATCACATATGCTTTATAATGGCTTATGATCAACATATATACAGTAGAAGAAGAATCTGATCTCAGCATATATACAGTAGAAGAAGAATCTGATTTCGCCTTGGAGTCCCTTTTGCATTATTTAGGGGTCAGAAGAGAGGCTACCAGGACACAGGATGCTCTGGGCCTTCTCTGATCTGAGTTTTGTCAGAACTAAAATTGTTGTGGCATGAAAAGCACGTCCTTTCTAGACTCACAGTCCTTTTATTTTTTATAAAAAATTACTATAGTCCTTTTGATGATTATAAAAATAATGCATTTGTTGCAGAAAATTTGAACATACAGAGTATAAGAAGAATAAAATAAACACCTTTAATCCCAACCAACCAGAGAAAAATAACTATTAAAATCTGTCTTTTATAATGTTTTCCCATTATAATTATCCATAATAGAGATTATGGATCTCTATATATTTGCATCTATATGCTATCTATTATTTTTCTGTCTACGTATGTGCATAATTATATTATATTATGTTACATTATAATTACATAATTACATTACAAATTATACATATGTATATATATATACATTTAAAATAATTGATAATTTTACACTTAAAAATACACCATGAGAATTTCCTATACATGATACTAAATGCATCTTTAACCTATCACTTAATATGTTTATAGCATTTCATAGTCTATATTTTCTCTCTCATTTTTGATTGTTTAATGTGGCTATTATCTAATTTCTAAAGTATAATGTATGCTGTGATTAATAGCTATATGAAAACATCTCTATGCGTCTCTCTAAAATAAGTATAATTACTGGGTATAATTAAGAGGATACTTAAAGAATCATTTTGTTGCTAGAGATATGACATTTTGCAAAAATATCATAGCTTATTATTTACCTTTTAATTATTTTAATATATACAGCTTTAATACATGCAGCTTTACATGTATGTTATCAGATATATCCATTTTTCTCTTTAGAGTTCTGTTTCTGTTATATATTTATAGTAATCCTCCCTATTCTGAGTTTATACTTATTTCATAGTTTTATAATTTGATTTGTTTTAAAGGATTAAATTTTCCACAAAATTTCTTGATACACGTGGCAATGGCTTTGATATTGGTGGGAGACACTAATGTAAATTTTTTTGCATCAAACACTTAATCAACTTCCCCAACACCAATGATATATATGATTCTTCTTTCCTCATTAATTTAAGCATTCACCTTTATTGTTTTCTAAATTCTTATTATATTAGAACCTCTTTCTTCTCATCAGTTTCTCTTCTATTGATCTATAAGACTACAGAATTATCTTTTCAATTATTCACTTGTACCCACCTTGCTACACAGAGTGATCTGATGACCAGTCCCATCACCATCATGGGAGCTTGTTACAAATACAGATTCACAAACCTTCATGGATATCTGTGTCAGTCATATGCACATTAGAGTTTGAGGGAAGCTACTGCATGACAGTCACTCTTAGCCATTGAGATTCGTTTTGCTGGCTGAATGAGAGGAAAGAGTGCTGAAGTCAGGAGGATCTGCTTAGCTAAATTGAATCATTTGTTCACTGCAGTTTGAAAAAGGCATTTTAAAAAAATATCTTGCGCATCCCTGATGTCATGCGAGCAAATTCTCTTGTACTGTAAGATGACTTTTTACAATACAACTTTAACGTCTACAAGGCTTCTGTCCTGTTTTCTTCACTTAACTCAAATAGGAAAGAATAAAAGAACATAACAATTCAAAAAACTAAAAGTTTTCCAACCCACATACTTAAGTTTATAACATCTCAGCTTTGATAAAATAAAATGGAAATTTCAATCCAGTTTATGAACTCAAAGTGGCTTAGGACCCTGCAGAATTTAATAGTTTTCCCATGAACCATTTTGTCTGCTACTATTGAAATGTAAGCATTAAAGCAATATAAAACTAACTAAACCTTAACAAAAAAGAAAGGAAGACTCCCTTCTTGTCTTACCAACACTGCTATTATCACATAGTGTGTTTCACATGATAAGCCATTCATTAAAGCATCACCTACTGTTTTTTTCCTTCTCAGAACCAGCTAGAACATGATCTGTCTCTGCATGAAGACACTGGACCTCTGACCTTTTCTGTAGCTATTCCAGGCAAGTATAATAAACAGAGTTCACTAGGTTTCTGTAAATCTCTGATTATGTTTACTATGGAATCCAAGTGTTCATCTTAGGCAGAAAAATTATGGTTGATTTTCAAATATTATGTACAAACTCTAGCTACTAAGCATTCCATAATGAGCACTTTGGCAATTTAAAGCAAACTAGGGTTCCCACAGGCAAGGATGATATGCTCTGCAGTCAAAGAAAGATGGTATGTTGTTAATGGAGAATATTCACCATGAATTTAAGATAAACCCAGACATCTCTCTTCAGTGTAATTTGGGGAAAAAACCTGACTGCACTTCATTACTGAGACTTAATCTGAAACTCTCTTTTTTTCCAGTTTTCAAATCATACCTTATTGAAGAAAGCTAATGAATCACAACCAGAGGTGATTGTGTAGGGACATGACTGTTGTGAGAAATAGTTACCTTCCACAGAATCATCACTGACAGAAAACGTCAACATGCCCAACTACTGCCAGAGATTAATGCAAGGTTTGATTAAAATGAGGAATGAACTTTTATTTTCACCCAAGCACAAAATCGAATCAGAATTGCACTGATCATATAAGTCAAAGAAGCAAGATGTTAGTTACCAACTCATGATAAACAAATTATTCACATTATTTGTTTAATTATGAAGCAATATAACAATTATAGAAAAGTTTAGAGATATAGATAAGCATAGGGAAAATATAAAAATCATTATTCCTACTACACAGAGATAAACATGATTAACTATGGTCTATATAAATATTTGAGAATATGTACACACATATATGCAGATAAATATATGCGACATGAATATATATAAGTAAAAGACTATATACAGTTACAGTATGTATGTATATACACTGTATATACATGTATACAGTATATGTATACATGTATACATGCATGTATATGTTATCTGTCCATATGAGGTTTAAATATGTCTCATATGTACATGTAAGTTTGTATGTATACAAGTGCATTTATGTGTATGCATGTGTGTATATTTTCTGTATTGCCATATATATTTAATTTTTGAAAGTTGTTTTTTAAAGTAATATGCCACAAATACACACACACATCGCCCTGTCAAAGATCAATCACCCCAAGTGATATTCCATCTGTGAATTTTACTATCACTGGTTTCACTATTGTAGAACATTTGGTTGTTTCTAAATTTTATATTATCAGAGACAACATTGTAATGAAAATCATTTATATAACTGTCTGATTACTTCCTTAAAAATAATGGAGTTATTGGGTCAATGAATATGTTGTTTTTCTGCCTTATGAAATATATTACTACATTATCCTCCTGAAAGTTTGAATTAATTTACCTTGCTCCTGGCAATGTATTAGAATAAACGTTTTTATCCCAAACCAAAGTAGATGTTATCATTAAAAATTGTTAATTTGATAAACCCAAACCAATATATTCTTAACTAAAAAATTTGAACTATTTTCATATGCTTACTTCTACTCTTATTATATTTTGTCATTACTTTGTTATAAGTCTTCTTTATACTTTAAAGAAATTACTCAATATACATTACACATGTAATAAATATTTCTTCATTTTGTCATTTGCCTTTCATTTTGTGGTAGAATTTGTGCTTAGTGTTGAGTTTTGCAAGTCTGAAAAAAACTAAATTTTATATGGTCAAAATTTTACATCAGCCTATTAATTTGTACATCCCTTTTTTATTCTGGATCTATTAATAGTTCATCACTATGATAACTATTATACTGTGCTGTTTAGTCACTCGGTCATGTCTGACTCTTTGCAACTGCTTGGATTGTAGCCCATCAGGTTTTTCTGTCCATGGGATTTCCTAGGCAAGAATACTGGAGTGGGTTCTAGCAGTTTGTATAAGATTTCCCCACTTGTTTTCTTTCGTTTTCAGAATTTCATAGCTTTTATTATGCAACTATTTTCAAATAATATTTAGAACATTTTCCAAAATGGACACTAAAGTGTTTCTAATTTGAATTGAATCACATAAAATTAGGATGATTTGATAATATGGTCTTCCTATGCCAAACCATAGCCTTCTCCTCCATTTATTTAATTTTCAATCTCTTAACTAAAAAAATATACAGTTTTCATAATATGGGCCGTGTACCCTTGATTATCTTTTAACCCTAGGTATATTATGTACTTATATTACCTAATATTAACTAATATTAATATTAATTGGTTTCTTTTACTTGATATACAGGCACACTTTTTTGGGAATAAATTTTATAATATGTCAATTATAAAACTCTATCGTTTCATGCTTGATTATAATTTTAAAGACATTTATAATTACACAAAATTTTTAAGATCCCATGCCACCTGATGAAAAATTATTTGACCTGATTAGTTGCTGGTACATTCAGTCATGTCAGTGCTTTCTCTTCCTCTAGGTTTAAGCTCACCCAACTCATGTTTTGCCCCTTCCTTCACTGTAATGTTGAGAGAGTCCCATAGGCATCAAATAGAGGGGCAACCCCTGTTCTGAGGTCTCTGTTCTCTTTTGACACCTTATGAAACACCCATTCCTCATTCACAGGTGCTCTGGTTACTGCTTACATGTCCCTGTTCCCTTTGTCCTTAATCATATGGTGCATCCTGCAAGTACGTATATATATTCCATCAGGATAAATTTGGGATGCCTTTGGGCTCTCTGTCTCTCTCTTTATCTCTCTTATTCGATCCTGTTCATTCCACTTAACCTCACCCTACCCTACCCTCAATTTCTGTATCTGCACAGGAACATGGAAAAGGTTGCCCTGTTCTCTGTGGTTGTCCATCATCAGACACTCTCATCTCCAGTATCCCACCCTGCCATCCACACTGATGCCCTGATAAGTTTGTCTCATGGGGATAATCTGTAAGGCCAGTCCCATCATGTGCAATTGGGCAAGTTTTATTTCATAATCAATGTCTATAAATTTGTGTTTATAGAATATTATTTTAATTGCATTAAATGATTTATTATCATGAAAATGACTATAAAATAGTTATTCAAATACAATGCAATTTAAAGAAAGTTTCTTACTCTGGAAAGCTAGCTCATTTTAAAGGACTTTGTTCTGAAAGAATGGCAGTAATTTGTTGTTCAAATACTCAGCAATGTGCTTGCTGGTATTTTATTGAGATTCTGTAAACAAGAAACATGTATTTTACTTTTGGCAGTAGACACAAGATCTTCTAGGTAAGAAGGACATTAACATTCATCAACTTTTTTTGCAAAAATGAGTTATTTTTTCATTTGTAAATCACCATGCGAGGTGCTAATCAATTACTATGGGTATTAATAATCATGAGAATGCTGTAAATAAACAGTAATAGTAAAAATAGCTGACCCCCCAATTCTTGAGCACTTGAATGGATATACATTGCTGCATGCTTTCTATAGTTAATATTTATCTCAAACCTATGGATTTGCTTGTATTATTGATAGAGAATGAACTCTGACATAGAAAAGTTCAGAAATTTGCCAAAGGCACACACTTTGAGAGAAACAAAATATGGATTTATCATCACATAAGTCATTGTACCTGTCCTGAGATTTTTTATCTAATTAAGCACAGGCTCTGGAATTGATATGGTTAGGTTCAAATTCAAACTCTGCCACTTCCTAACTGTATGATTTCAAAGTAGTTACTTAACCCCTCTCTGCCTCAGTTTTACCTTCTTTAAAATTCATGTAATAGTTTCAAATACCCAGTTTGATTGAGGATTAAGTTAGTTAATACATATGAAGTACTTACTTGTATGTAGTTAGCACTCAGTAAATATTAACTATTAGAAATCAAATTATATAACTGAAAGTATAGCAACATAATAATTACACAAATTACTATTGTTAGCATGTAACTATAGTTATTGACATTGCTGCTAATGCAACAATTTTGTCATTAATTTCAATCACTTTCCCCATACGATGAAATATTTATGAAGACATTTTCTTATGATTCATTTTAATCTGTAAAATAGATGTTAATCATGGTATACACAGAAGTCACAACAAGGTCCAGCTGTATGCTAGGATCATGAAGAATTTTTAAATAGTTTTACAGTTTACAATGCACTTCACATCATTGCAGCCATTTACTGATATATTCCCACAAGAAAATGTTGCAGTAAATGCTTCATGAATGTGTTCATTTAAAGTGAAAACGTGCTTGAGACTTTGGGGCTTGAGAATTGCCTTTTATTTATTGGTCCAATAAAAAATATCATATTATCTACTTCATCTACTTTTTCTGCAAGGTGCAATATTATTATGAATACATTTTGCATGCATTTATGGATTTTTATCTTTATCAAATTCAGTTTAAATACCAGTTTAAGCCAAGAAATCTGGTTCAAATGGGGAAAAAATGGCATGTGATCTTTTTATATTTCTAAAAATCTGCTTTATTTTATTTAGAAATGGTATTGTGCAATTTTTAAATCTATGCTACTTCTTTGAGACACTTCTGTCTAGATTTTGATATAGGTACTTTTAAAAATTTATTTTACTAAGCTGCTTTCTTTGTTTACATTTCACCATTTCTAATAGCTTCCCATTTCTTGTGTCTAAACGATCCTTTTTCTTACTATAAAGTGCTGATCCAGTTTCAATTTTGTTTTAGTTGATGCAGATAATCTTATATTAAATAATCTGGATTAAACTTCTCATTTCTGCTTAAGGAATAACTCTAAATATGATTAAAATAATAAGTCACTCTTTCAGCGAGGTGCTAATTACAATTGACAAATAAAATTTTGTTCTTCTCTCTGTAACTGCACTGAGATCTCACTAAATGTTAGGAGTTTTAACATAACAACATGAGATTCAGTTTTGTCAAAGGTGGTCAGTCAGTTCAGTCAGTTCAGTCACTCAGTCATGTCTGACTCTTTGCGACCCCATGAATTGCAGCACGCCAGGCCTCCTTGTCCATCACCAACTCCCAGAGTTTACTCATACTCATGTCCATCGAGTCAGTGATGCCATCCGACTCGATGAGATTGGATGAGATGGCCGGTGAGACATCTAATCCTCTGTCGTCCCCTTCTCCTCCTGCCCTCAATCCCTCCCAGCATCAGGGTCTTTTCCAATAAGTCAACTCTTCGCATGAGGTGGCCAAAGTAATGGAGTTTCAGCTTTAGCATCAGTCCTTCCAATGAACACCCAGGACTGATCTCCTTTAGGATTGACTGGTTGGATCTCCTTGCAGTCCAAGGGACTCTCAAGAGTCTTCTCCAACACCACAGTTCAAAAGCATCAACTCTTGGGTGCTCAGCCTTCTTCACAGTCCAACTCTCACATCCATACATGACCACTGGAAAAACCATAGCCTTGACTAGATGGACCTTTGTTGGCAAAGTAATGTTTCTGCTTTTGAATATGCTATCTAGGTTGGCTTAAAGCTCAACATTCAGAAAACGAAGATCATGGCATCTGGTCCCATCACTGCATGGGAAATAGATGGGGAAACAGTGGAAACAGTGTCAGACTTTGTTTTTCTGGGCTCCAAAATCACTGCAGATGGTGACTGCAGCCATGAAATTAAAAGACGCTTGCTCCTTGGAAGGAAAGTTAGGACCAACCTAGATAGCATATTCAAAAGCAGAGACATCACTTTGCCAACAAAGGTTCGCCTAGTCAAGGCTATGGTCTTTCCTGTGGTCATGTATGGATGTGAGAGCTGGACTGTGAAGAAGGCTGAGCGCCGAAGAATTGATGCTTTTGAAGTGTGGTGTTGGAGAAGACTCTTGAGAGTCCCTTGGACTGTGAGAAGATCCAACCAGTCCATTCTGAAGGAGATCAATCCTGGAATTTCTTTAGAAGGAATGATGCTAAAGCTGAAACTCCAGTATTTTGGCCACCTCATGCGAAGAGTTGACTCATTGGAGAAGACTCTGATGCTGGGAGGGATTGAGGGCAGGAGGAGAAGGGGATGACAGAGGATGAGATGGCTGGATGGCATCACTGACTCGATGGATGCGAGTCTGAGTGACCTCCGGGAGCTGGTGATGGACAGGGAGGCCTGGCGTGCTGCGGTTCATGGGGTCGCAAAGAGTCGGACACGACTGAGCGACTGATCTGATCTGATCTGATCTAGGTTGGTCATAACTTTCCTTCCAAGAAGTAAGTGTCTTTTAATTTCATGGACGCACTCACCATCTGCAGTAATTTGGACCTCATTAAGCTTGGAGTTTCAGATTCAGATGCTAAGAGTTGCCAGCCAGAAAACTTAAATTTGAATGGAGTCAGTTTATTACAAGACCAACAGAGGGTGAGGAAGATCTCAGGAATCAGGAGAATGAATACTTCATTGAAAAGAAATGGGTGCTGCGTGCTTGTTTGTGCCCTACCCTTTGTGACCCCAAGGACTGTAGCCTGCCAGGCTCCTCTGTCCATGGAATTCTTCAGGCAAGAATCCTGAAGTGGGTAGTCGTTCCCTTCTCCAGAGGATCTTCCCTACCCAGGGATTGAACCCAGGTAGATTATTTACGGTCTGAGCCACAAGAATACTGGAACTGGTTGCTGTTTCCTACTTCAGGGGATTTCCCAACCTAGAGATCAAACCTTAGTCTTCTGTGTCTCCTGCATTGGCAGGTGGGTTCTTTATCACTGAGCCACTTGGGAAGTCATTGAAAGGACAGATGTTATGAAACTCATTTACTTGCTTCTAGGTAGCAATGTGTGTTCATTGTTATCAGCTCTTTAGTTTT
Organism: Tragelaphus eurycerus; assembly: GCA_935064755.1. NCBI lineage: Eukaryota > Metazoa > Chordata > Mammalia > Artiodactyla > Bovidae > Tragelaphus > Tragelaphus eurycerus. The sequence goes on along the minus strand of CAKXYN010000111.1, from coordinate 116,815 downwards.
TTTTTTTTTTTTTTTTCCTAGAAATTTAGATTTTTTTAATGTAAAATCTCTCAATTTTTAAATGTTTGTAGTCCACCTTTTTTTCAGAGATTGTAATTAACAAATGTGTCATTGCTGTGCTCATATCTGGCACACAGGCACTTATTTAGTAAGTAAATTTTGTTTGAAGGCAATCTCATTTACAGAGTAGAACTGTGCCTTAGTCCCCTTACATCAAATATCATCAAATTCTCTGAAAATTTCATGCAAGAAAATAAATGTATTTTTAAAACTGTATATGTCTATGATTTCAAACTTAAATATTTTCTTTAATGACTCCCTATAAATACAACTTTTAATGAGAACCAACCCCCTTAAAGATATTTCTTGCTATGAGTATCTCTTTTTATCCATAATAAACATTTTTCTTAGTTCAGAAAATATAGCATCAATCCTTTTTCTTTTTTTTGCCCTGGGCATTACCTCTTACTATTTCCAGACATATACCCATATCAAAGACAAAAGACTTTAGGTTGAAAATGAAACACACCATATACATAATCATGAACTTCACTCAGATATATGTCAGCTGTAGTGAGAAGTCCTCAAACAACTAGACTACAAATTCAAAAGTAGAGATGGTTACAACTTTTTCAACTAGAACACAGAAGTTTACCTTGCATTACCAAACCTAACCTGAGTCTAATGATAAAGTCACAGGGCAGCCTGGGTACTTTTTAGATTACTGTAATTTCTTTTAGACCTTACAAGCCTAGAGTCCTGAATGAATTTGCTTATGTAATTTGATTGATTTGTCTCCCACTCTTTTGCTATCAGTTCTCAAGCTTTTGAAAACATCCTTTTACCCTCTCTGTACCTCCTCTTCCTGACTTTCTTTCTGTTCTGAGTTTTGCTCAGGTTACTCTATCTCCATGTAGCAATCTAATTTCTTTCAAAGCCTAAACTCTCCCTTATTTGAGAAAAGCTTTCAGTATGTTGTTAGCTCACTGTTTTGTATACCATAAAAAAATGACTAATACTGTGGGAACATTCCAATCATGATTGCTGTTACCAGATTTTCCATAGCTATTCAATATCTTAAGCTTGAGTTATTCATTTTCCCTCAGTGTACATTTTTTTTGGACTGAAGTAACAAGATTTTATATAAATATTTACTTTGCTAATTAACTTAGCAATCATCTATAAAGGAAATAAAGTCAGTTCATGCCTAACTTTCCATTTCTCACAATGCAACTAATATTTCACTTTCCTCTCTTATTTTAGACAGTTAATAATGTCTTGTATTTAGGACTTTCAAAGATAATCATCTCCATGACCTTATATTCTCCAACTATTGTAAGCAGTACAAGAAATATCACCACCACACTTCTGAAAGGAAACTGAGGAACTGTACTAGAAGAAATGGTGAAAGCTGCCAGATGAACAGCCAGCCAGCCATGTAAATTCTCATGGCCAAGGTGAGCAACCTGGGGAAATTTACAAATCTCAGTGAATGGGGTAGCAATAGCAACTTTTGATGGTAATAGCTTCAAGGATACTGGGATTGTTTTTTGTTAGTAGACCACAGAGATGACTTCTCAGGTCTGTTTCAATTTCCTTTAGAATCAATTGCTCCCCCTATTCCCTCTTGGTCTTTGCTGGTGGCTCTGATGGTAAAGACACTGCCTGCAATGCAGGAGACCTGGGTTTGATCCCTGGGTTGGGAAGATCCCCTGGAGAAGGAAATGGCAGCCCACTCCAACTCTCTTGTAGAATTCCAGAGACAGAGAGAGGAGCCTGGCGGGCTACAGTCCATAGGTTACAAAGAGTCATACACGACTGAGTGACTAACACTTTCACTTTTCCTGTTCCTTCTAAGATACTATGGCACACTCTTCCCAAAACAGAACTGCCATACTTTGACTTTATGTTTCTTATTTTCTTTTAGGGATTAATATCTTTATCTTCCATATTCATTTAAAACTCCCCCATTTTCTATTAGATATGTAAAGACATTTGGCACCACCATATGCTCTCATTTCAATTTGTTTGAATGCTTCTGTACCCATTCATGAAAACTCCTATAGATAATTATAAGCCAGGAAGGAGTTGAGTCACAGGAAGAAAATATGAATAATACCCATTTCATAGCTTTAAAAGTTACCAATTCTATGAATTCAGACATGTCTGTAGTTAATTACAATACAAAGTTAGCCAATAGTTAGTTGTAATACAAAGTCAAGATCCTAAAACATATTAACCAGGTTTAATGGAAGTAAAGGAAGTGGAATTATCTGTGCTTTGAAAAAAATGGCAAAAGTTTTACAAAGCAGTGAATTCCCTTTGGGTTTTCTAAGATGAATAGGGGCTAGAAGCCTGAGAGAAAGACCTATCCAGCAAAGAGAATAACATGACAAAAGAATACGTTTGAAAGAACATGCCTTACCTGGGAGTGATGACAAAGGACCAGTGCCTATGGAACAGCAGTACAAGCTAAGGCTGCAATCTAACATCATGCTAAGACATTTGTACTTTCTCCTAACGATGATGGGTAGCTTTTGTAGGCTACTAAGTAAAAGAGAGGAATGAGCAGTTTTGTTCTATGGAGTACAGGTAACTTGTGGGAGCATAAGGGACAGGAGAAAGCATCCAAGGATGCCACTAAGGAAGATGTTTTAAGAGATTATACCAGTCCTTACAGCTTGAATTCCAAGTTCAATCAGCATAATCCCAACTCCTTTGTTGCTTATATTCCCAACTCTTTTGTCTCTCTTGCTGCTTTAATGTACTCTCTGACAAATCACAAAAAGCAGGTCAATACAACTCTCTCCCTGATCTATTCCTGCCCCTGGCTGGAGGAAAACATGCAACCTGAAACTTGTTCTCACCTTTAATTCTAAACAAGATCCTTAATGTTGTCAGACAGACATGCTATGCATTTCTCATCCCACACTCCTAGTTTATTGCATCCTTGTCTCTGTCCCATAAGCCAACACTTCTTACAAATCCTATATCCAGTGGATTACCAGAATTCCCATTTCACTGAGAAAGCTGAAGCAATGTGAAGAGAATTTTTGCAAATTCCAAATATCACACCTACTCACCTACCAGCAACTGAAAACATGTACCTCTGCTACTAATAATATATGTATGTGATATATATTCATAGGTAGAAAGACAGAGTAATATGGATGTGGATGGACCTAGAATGTGAAGTCAAGTGGGCCTTAGGAAGCATCACTACGAACAAAGCTAGTGCAGGTGATGGAATTCTAGTTGAGCTATTTCAAATCCTGAAAGATGATGCTGTGAAAGTGCTGACTCAATATGTCAGCAAATTTGGAAAACTCAGCAGTGGCCATAGGACTGGAAATGGTCAGTTTTCATTACAATCTCAAAGAAAGTCAATGCCAAAGAATGCTCAAACTAGTGCACAATTGCACTCATCTCACACACTAGTAAAGTAATGCTCAAAATTCTCCAAGCCAGGCTTCAGCAATACGTGAACCATGAACTTTCAGATGTTCAAGCTGGTTTTAGAAAAGGCAGAGGAACCAGAGATCAAATTGCCCACATCCGCTGGATCATGGAAAAAGCAAGAGAGTTCCAGAAAATAATCTATTTCTGCTTTATTGACTATGCCAAAGCCTTTGACTGTGTGGATCACAATAAACTTGGAAAATTCTGAAAGAGATGGGAATACCAGACCACCTGACCTGCCTCTTGAGAAACCTGTATGCAGGTCAGGAAGCAATAGTTAGAACTGGACATGGAACAGACTAGTTCCAAATAGGAAAAGGAATACGTCAAGGCTGTATATTTTCACCCTGCTTATTTAACTTATATGCAGAGTACATCATGAGAAACACTGGTCTGGATGAAGCACAAGCTGGAATCAAGATTGCCAGGAGAAATATCAATAACCTCAGATATGCAGATGACACCATTCTTTTGGCAGAAAGTGAAGAACTAAAGGGCCTCTTGATGAAAGTGAAAGTGGAGAGTGAAAAAGTTGGCATAAAGCTCAACATTCAGAAAACTGAGATCATGGCACCCAATCCCATCACCTCATGGCAAATAGATGGGGAAACAGTGGAAACAGTGGCTGACTTTATTGTTCTGGGCTCCAAAATCACAAAAGATTGTGATTACAGCCATTAAATTAGAAGACGCTTACTCCTTGGAAGGAAAGTTATGACCAACCTAGATAGCATATTGAAAAGCAGAGACATTACTTTGCCAACAAAGGTCCATCTAGTCAAGGCTGTGGTTTTTCCAGTAGTCATATATGAATGTGAGAGTGGGACTCTAAAGAAAGCTAAGCACTGAAGAATTTATGCTTTTGAACCATGGTGTTGGAGAAAACTCTTGAGAGTCCCTTGGACTGCAAGGAAATCCAATCAGTCCATCCTAAAGGAAATCAGTCCTGAATGTTCATCGGAAGGACTGATGCTGAACTTGAAACTCCAGTACTTTGGCCACCTGATGTGAAGAGCTGACTCATTTAAAAAGACCCTCATGCTTGAAAGATTGAAGGCAGGAGGAGAAGGGGATGACAGAGGATGAGGTGGTTGGATAGCATCACTGACTCAATGGACATGGGTTTGGGTGGACTCCAGGGGTTGGTGATGGACAGGGAGGCCTGCTGTGCTGCAATTCATAGGGTCACAAAGAGTCAGACATGACTGAGCGACTGAACTCAACTGATGTGATATACATTCATAGGTAGAAAGACAGAGTAATATGGATGAGGATGGACCTAGACATAGTGTATAGTTATAGATATAACTGGTATTCTGAACTAAAGTAAACTCCACCAACTAGACCCAGTTCTTTCCCACTCCCACATATACTGTCAATTTTCTCCTACTAACATCAATATTTCCCTCTCCATATACTTCTGTTATCTTGTAAACATGCTGTTACTTTTTCCTTCTTAATATCTCCAATCTTCCCTTTTCAGTTGCTATTTTAGCCTTTGGTCCTCTTTATATGAAATTTCCTATAAATGTTCAAACTCTCTTACTGATTTCCCTATGCCCATTCTCCTGGAGCCTATTTGAAATGCCCTAAACATTGCTTTGTCCAGGTCATCAGTTATCTCCATGTTGCCATGTTCATTGCCTAGTTCTCAGTTTCTAACATGCTTGATCTGGAAGCATTTCCCCACTTGGCTCCAGACACTCCCTTGGTTTTCCTCCAACTCACTGTTTCCTTCTTCCCAGAGTCTCCTACTAGCTTTTCTTTCTCTTTTTACCTTCGTATTGCTGGGTGCCAAAGGATTTGCTCATAGAATTGATTATATTTTGGGCCTCTTCTCCCTTGGATACCTCATTCAGGCACATGGCTTTAAATATCACTTGTAAGTGCCTTCTAAAATATTCCTTCTAAAATTGAGATTCCACATTTCAAAGATTTAATTCTAGTTTTCTGCACCTACAGACATTTATATAAACAAATGTTGGAAGCAGTTTGACTTGAACATAAACTCAAATGCCTATTAATGATCTAAATATGTACTAAGTAATCCTTATTAAACCAAATGTTCACATCAAAGTTTTATCCTGATCTTTCTCTCCTCTAGATTCAAGTCAGACAAGAAAGTGGTAGGAAAAATAAGGAGTTAAACTTTTATGAACAGAAAACAATTTCTTTCATATAATCCACTCTTTTCTCCCTTCCCAGGACTTACTTCTACAGGAAATGGGGTTAGAGTTCTACAAAAACCAACTTAGAAAAAAAGAAACATTCTCACAAGATACTCATCTGCTGACAATCTGAAAAAAAAAAAAAAAAAAAACGACTTAATTGATTGGTTGAGAATCTTTGGTGAAACATTTATAAAGTATGAGAAATTTGCATAGTTGCTATTTAAACAGGGTAGATAATAACACTTTCTAAGAAAATAAATGGGGGAAGAAAAAGCCTTTTTAACCATACTGCTGAATATATTTAATAATCTCCAAACTGCAAATCAACTATGAATTACTCATTATTTCAGTATCTATATATTCCAACAGATACTTACTATTGCCAAAATGTCTTTTTCTTACAGTTCAAGTTCAACTGTATTTGTATTTCATGTGGTTTTGCTGTCCACATTGATACCCATTGAAAAGTGATGACTATTTAGAAATTTTAAAGATTTTTTTCCTAATTTGCCTGACCAAGTTAACAGATGTTTCATAAAAGACTTTTTATATTAATTCTTCCTGATGTTAGCAACATTTCAAGATAAAGATAAAATTACCCCTCTGCCACCTCTCAGTTTGACAGAGTTAATAATAATCACTTTTTATTCAATATCTGCATTAGAGGATTTTTAGATCTTCATAACCTACTCTGTTTTCTTATTGGGAAATGCCTGATCTGTTGTCAATTTTAAATAACTAACTCATAAATTTTGACTTGATCCACACTTTAATAGAGAGGAGTACAACAGTTTGAAACAAGCTGCTGACCTTGGTATTAAGTGTAATTTCTAATAAATTAAATGTGGGCATGTGTACGAAGAGAGATGGAGGCTTCTCGATGATTTAGGTCTTGTTTTTCCAGTTTGTAGAGAATAAGACCTAATAAGATCTTTTTGCCTCCCTTTTTATTCCCATTTCTCCTCACCTTTTATTAATTTTACTAATATAACTAATCAAAAATGTATATAACAAAGGTACCATTTTTTGCAGGGGTGTTTACTGACACCAAAGCCTCGCAATAGGAAAGAGGTGAAAATTGTTTGCTGATGTGAAACATTAGGACTATGAAAGTGAAAGTGTTAATCACTCAATTGTGTCCAGCTGTTTGTGACCCCATGGACTGTAGCCCTCCAGGCTTCTCTTTCCATGGGATTATCAGGTAAGAACACTGGCGTGGGTTGTCATTCCCTTCTCCAGGGGATCTTCCCAACCCAGGGATCCCACATTGCAGATAGATTCTTTAACATCTGACCCACAAGGGAAGCCCTCTTTAGGGCTATAAAACATTTTAATTATACACATTTAAGAATTCCTACTCAAAATTATCTGAAGACTTCTGCCTCTCTTGAATCTGTTTTCAAAGGATTCGTTCATTCCCTTAAGGTCAAGTTTCAACAATAATAAAGTTAAGAGATAAGCCGTTAAATACTTGAGCAATGACATTTTAATTTGGGCCTGGTCCCAATTTACCAATTTCTCACCTTATCCCCATTTAGGGCTCCCCAGGCAGCGTTAGTGATAAAGAACCTGTCTGCCACTGCAGGAGACATAAAAGACGTGGGTTCAATCTCTGGGTCAGGAATATCCCCTGCAGAAGGAACTGGCAACCCACTCCAGTATTCTCCAGTGTCTCCAGGACACGTCATTGTTCCTTGGAAAATTCCATGGACAGAGGAGACTGGTGGGCTAAAGTCCATGGGGTCAAAAAGAGTCAGACACGGCTGAAGAAACTGAGCACGAGCATCCTCAGTCAATTGACTGACAGAACCTGAACAGACTAGTGAATCCAATCTCAATTAAACATCATTTTGGATAGGAAAGTAATACCCATGTTTTCTATATAGCAAGCCATTAATGTAAGAAGTTATTCTGACCTAATCCTGTAGTTTTCAACCATGGAACTCAAAGAGCACCTAGCCCTCTGTACTGCAGAAATAATTAGCTACTTGGAAGACTGTCTGGGATTTTTTCAGAAGTTTTGAACAAAAACAAGACAAAGAAAAATACAAACAAACACTAAAGCAGTGTCTGCAGAGTTAGGAAGGAAAGGTACAAACAAATCCAAGAAGAGGTATTCCAGTGGATCTGGCCATGTCAAAGCCCTCTGTTCAGACTCTCTTAGTACAGGTTCCTATGGAATTCCACACTGACCAGTTTGGGACTTTGGCCAGAATTAAACTTTGACCTTAAACATTTTATAGAAACTTATCTGTGTAGGGGGGAATTAAATTTACTAAAACTAGGAAATATAAAGAAGCTGACCTAGAATTAAAAGGAGTGAAGCATGGTTGCCAGCAGAGCCTCTGGAGCTGGACCACTGGGTCAAGACCTGGTTCCTCATTTGCTGGCTGTGTGACCTTGGGCAATTTTCAAATACATAAAATGATAAGAGTAAAATACATATCCAATTCTTCTGAAGATTAAATGAGATCTAATCTATAAAGCATATATTGCAGTGCCTGGCATATACAACACCATCAATAAATATTATTATTGAGCCAAGACTAAACAAATATCTGAGCTTTAATTCTATAACAAATCAACTTGATCCTTTAATCATGGGTGCGTATGTGTGTTAGTTGCTCAGTCATGTCTGACTCTTTGCGACTCCATGGATTGTACCCTGCCAGGCTCCTTTGTCCATGGAATTCTCCAGGCAAGAATACTGGAGTGGGTTGCCATTTCCATCTCTGTACTTATGGGTATAGAAGTTATTAAGACTCAGTTTTTTATTCTTCCAACCCAAGAACATTATATATCTCTCCATCTGTTTGTGTCATCTTTGATTTCTTTCATCAATGTCTTATGGTTTTCTGCCTAATAGGTCTTTTGTTTCTTTAGTTACGTTTATCCCTAGGTATTTTATTCTTTTTGTTGCAGTGGTGAATGGGATTGTCTCTTTAATGTCTCTTTCTGGTTTTCCTTTGTCAGTGTATAGAAATGCAAGTGATTTTTGTGTATTGTTTTTATATCCTGTGACTTTACTATATTCATCAACTACTACTACTAATTTTCTGGTAGAATCTTTAAGATTTTCTATGTGTATAGTACCATGTCATCTGCAAATAGAGGGAGTTTGACCTCAAAAGAAAACAAGTAAATGCAGTTATTATACAACAAACTAATCACTATGCTAGATGTTAGCACAAAATCTTCTGGGAGCAGAAAGGATATAGGGGCATTTTTTCCTGTTTAAAAGATGAAAATGATGCCCCCAATACAGTATTAGATTCTGTGAAGAGACATCAAAAATATGGCTCTGCCACATGAGGACATAATGGAGTTTAGGTCAATGAAAGTCTCCATTCAGGCTTTGTGGTTTCAAGGTCATTGGTGTTTACATAAAATAGCCTAAATCTAAACCCCATTAGTTCTTCTATTCTCTCCAATCATCAATTTCCTTGGTTTTCTCTAAATCCTAAAATCATAAAACAGTGTCCTATGGAGAAAAAAAAATTTCAAAATCAGAAATTTAAATAAAAGTAGTTATATGAACTCCACATCTCTCCAAAGAATCTTCTTTGTGTATACATGAATTATGGTTAAAATGTGGCCCCAGTAACATCTGGAAGGAAATTCCAGTGTGGCATATAATTTATTCTGTGGCTCTAAATTATTTTCTCTATATTTCTGATATCATTAATATATTAACCATAATTAAATTCTTATGATGTGCAGTAGGTAAAACACCTTGGTGCCTCTCAAAACTGCACTTGATGAATAATGTGAAAAATATATCCCCCAACACCTGCTGAGTTCCAACTATAAAATAAAACTGTTGGAACAATTTTAGATTAGCATTCAACAATTACCTTGCATTTATTAGTTCTTTTAAATGTTTTATTAGAATTGAAACAACCAATATTTGCTCATGTTTCATTAAATCCCATTTTCAATGTTCAGCTCAAACCTAGTGATAAAGGAGGGTCCTTTGAGCATAGTGGTAATATCATCTAAGCCTGAAAATAACAGAAATGACTTCAGAGTCAACATCTCTTTGGTCTAAGGTAACAAGAATACCTGAATAATTGCTCAAAATTATAATAGTAATAAAACTTGAATAAAGAACCACTTACGGTTCATCCGGTATAAATTATTTTAAGCATGTCTAATAAAAGAAAGCTTTAAAAGAGCATTAGCAGAATTTATTTAATTGCAGTGTGTTCAGGGCAGTGTTATATTATGTACCTGTGGCTTTTCAGAATCACACACAGTCTGGTGTTTAATGTGTATAATCAAACAAGAAAATTATAAAACTGGAAACTATTCTTCAATGGTAAATTTTTGTTCACTGAACTGTCAATTGTGGATGGATTCATGATTGATCAGAATAATACACAATGGCACAGTGTAATTCTTTAGTGTGATGTTGTAAAATGGAGTATTGCTTCTGTTATTTTATCCAGTTTGCTTTTATATGACAGGGTTTATTGTGCATTATGTTGTAGCTCATTCCTCTGTTCACAATGCCTACTGATGTGTAATTATGACTTGTCTGAACTGTAAGAAGGAGCAGTAAGTGAAAGGAAATCTGCAAGTACATTTGATTTATGAGTCCTGATACTATATTACAGTCCTAATCTGCCTGCTTAACTTAGCTTCAGGCTAACTTACTGTATAACATGCTTATGATTAGCACTGTAGCAAGTTGTGGAAGATTTACTCTGAAGGAACTACTAGACTTAAAAAAAAATGATTTAGCCATTATTTCAGTTACAGGTAAGGCAATAAATTATTTCTTTTATGAAGACCTCATGTCAATGAATGACCATTATGAAGGCATTTTTGTGTGGTAACAAAGAGCAAGGTGGGGAATGTTTTTTCCACACTAAATATCATAAAGTTATTGGTTATATTTTATGATAAAACCATCCATATTTCTTTTCTTCTTTATTTGTTCATATACAGTAGCTTTTGCCTAGCACTATAATTATACTATGAGAATAGCTATTTTGATCCAGGGTATCTAATTTTTTTTTGCAAGAGTTGCCAAAAATAGAAATTACTATGGATGAGCAAATGAAAGCAAACTCATAAAGCAATGACCTCAGTGTCAGCAAGGAAAGATGTAAGCAAATTTGCTTTTTTTAATCACCATTCACAAAGATAGATACAGCTGGAGTTAAGCCTCACAGTACCATTATTGAATCCTAGCATATTCAATTCACTTGCTTTTAGTAAATTAAAGTTATAAATTACCCTTTGTTTCCTCAGATCCAATCTAAATCACCAATAAGAAAAATACTTTTCCTCCAAAGCTTATTTGTGACCAGGTTTTGTTAAATACCTAGCAGAAAAGAAACAACTTGAAAAATCATCTGTAACTCATACTTGGATATGAAATAAACAGCTTTGATTGTGCATAAGGACAGGCAAGCATCTCTGAGTCATTACAGAAATATCTTTAAACAATATAAATGAGATGGATGTTCCAGAATTTTTAAAAATCTTATCATTTATATCATCTTATTTTTAATTTTCTTTTGTTCAACATGGATTCTATTTCCCTATCTTCTATCCCTCTTGAACATTGCTCCTATAATCAGTAAAAAAAAAAAAAATGAGTTTTTGGATCTAATGAACTGAAATATAAATTATTAACTGATTAGTTCATGATAAAAAAATAAGTTCCAAGAGTAGCATACTATTAAACTCATGGTGAACAACAGAAGGCTGTGATTGTGAACACAAGTATCCTCAAGCTTATACAACTTTGGAAAAGTTAGTCAGGACAATGATCCTTTATAATGAACAATAAACCCTATTAAATTCTGAATTTGCAAGAAATGCTATGCAATACTTTTGGTCATTCCATGCTAAATAATTAGTTCATTTTCTATTTCTTGGCACAAAATGTCAGCCTTATTTTGGACTTCTTAAGGTGAATTCATACTCAGAACCCTTCATTGCCATAACATCTTTTAGTAAATGTGTGACTGACGAGGGGGATTTTTCTCCTTTGGGCATCACCGCACATAGCATCTGCCAGATTATGCAGATGATATTTAGTGAGCTAAAGGTCTAAGTAGTGGAAGATAGCCCTAAATATGCACTTCCTCTGCTGCTGCTGCTGCTGCTGCTAAGTCGCTTCAGTCGTGTCCAACTCTGTGCGACCCCATAGACGGAAGCTCACCAGGCTCCCCTGTCCCTGGGATTCTCCAGGCAAGAACATTGGAGTGGGTTGCCATTTCCTTCTCCAATGCATGAAAGTGAAAAGTGAAAGTGAAGTCGCTCAGTCGTGTCCGACTCTTAGCGACCCCATGGATGGGAGCCTACTAGGCTCCTCCGTCCGTAGGATTTTCCAGGCAAAAGTACTGGGGTGGGGTGCCATTGCACTTCCTCTACCAATTATCAAATTAAACTTGATTCTTAGCCATTTGAACAAATTGTAGTAGGAAACCAAAATGGTTTATATGCACTTTGGATTCAAGTCGATGTCTTTTATTTTGGTACTTGTGAGTTGTTTCTTTAATGGTTTAATTATCAGTGGAAAATGAGAGATGGAGCCACATACCATTAGAATGAGCCAATAATCCACGTGCTGTTCTCACTATACCAAATATTTCAAAGCTGGAATACTTCACCCTCAGAAAAGACAACAAATCTCTTCTATGCAAGCATTCTATCAGTAAGAACATCACTGTCTTGAATGGTTGGGTCTAAAAGAGTAGTTATAAAGTTTTCTGATGATGAAATAAAAATAACAGTAGCAACAAAAATTGCCTTGTATAGAACAGACTTTTGGACTCTGAGAACGGGAGATGGTGGGATGATTTGGGAGAATAGCATTGAAATATGTATAATATCATATCTGAAAGGAGTCGCCAGTAGAGGTATGATGCCTGATAACGGATGCCTGGGGCTGGTGCACTGGGATGACCCAGGGGGATGGTATGGGGAGGGAGGAGGGAGGAGGGTTCAGGATGGGGAACACATGTATACTCGTGGCGGATCCATCTTGATGTATGGCAAAAGCAATACAATATTGTAAAGTTAAGCAAAATAAAATTTAATTTAAAAAAATTGCCTTGTAGGTTAGCATATTTTCAATGACAATATCTCCTCTATTACATTCAAGGAAGTTACACACAGAGAGTCCCGTATCAGTTCAGTTCAGTTGCTCATTTGTGTTTGACTCTTTACGACCCAATGGAAGAAGACAGGCTTCTCTGTCCATCACCAACTCCTGGAGTTTGCTCAAACTCAGGTCCATTGAGTTGGTGATGCCATCCAACCATCTCATCCTCTGCCATCCCCTTCTCCTCCTGCCTTCAATCTTTCTCAACATCAGGATCTTTTCAAATTAGTGAGTTCTTTGCAATAGGTGGCCAAAGTATTGGTGTTTCATCTTCAACATCAGTCCTTCCAATGAATATTCAGGACTTATTTCCTTTAGGATTGATTGATTGGATCTCCTTGCAGTCCAAGGAACTCTTTAAGAGTCTTCTCCAACACCACAATTCAAAAACATCAATTCTTTAGCACTTAGTTTTCTTTACAGTCCAACTCTTACATCCAAACATGACTACTGGAAAAACCACAGCTTAGACTAGACAGATATTTGTTGGCAAAATAATGTCTCTGCTTTTTAATATGCTGTCTAGGTTGATCATAGCTATCCTTCCAAGGAGCAATTGTCTTTTAATTTCATGGCTGCAGTCACCATCTGCAGTGGTTTTGGAGCCCAAAAAGTAGTCTGTCACTGTTTCCCCATCTACTTGCCACAGAGTAAGGGGCCAGATGTCATGACCTAAGTTTTCTGAATGTTGAGTTTTAAGCCAGCTTTTTCACTCTCCTCATTCACTTTCATAAAGAGGTTCTTTAGTTCTTCTTTGCTTTCTGCCATAAGTGTGCTGTCATCAACATATCTGAGGTTATTTAAATTTCATCCACATATCTGAGGTTACTGATATTATTGATATTAAATCAAGCAGCAATCTTGATTCCAGCTTGTGCTTCATCCAACATAGCATTTCTCATGATACACTCTGCATATAAGTTAAATAAGCAGGGTGACGATATACAGCCTTGACCTACTCCATTCCCGACTTGGAACCAGTCTGTTGTTCCATGTCCAGTTCTAACTGTTGCTTCCTGACCTGCATAAAGATTTCTCTGGAAGCAGATCTGGTGGTCTGGTATTCCCATCTCTTTAAAAGTTTTCCAGTTTGTTGTGATCCACACAGTCAATGGCTTTGGCATAGTCAAAAAAGCAGAAGTAGATGTTTTTCTGGAATGCTTTTGCCTTTTTGATGATCCAACAGATGTTAACAGTTTGATCTCTAGTTCCTCTGCCATTTCTAAATCCAGCTTAAATGTCTGGAAGTTCACAGTTCACGTACTGTTGAAGCCTGCCTTGGAGAATTTTGAGCATTACTTTGCTAGCATGTGAGATGAGTGCAATTGTGCTGCAGATTGAACATTCTTTGGCATTGCCTTTCTTTGGGATTGGAATGAAAACTGACCTTTCCAATCCTGTGGCCACTGCTGAGCTTTCCAAATTTGCTGGCATATAGAGTACAGAACTTTCACAGCATCATCTTTTAGGATTGGAAGTAGCTCAACTGGAATTTCAACTCCACTAGCTTTGTTCATAGTGATGCTTCCTAAGGTCCTGTTGACTTCACATTCCAGGATGTCTAGCTCTAGGTGAGTGATCACACCATCGTGATTATCTGGGCCATGAAGATCTTTTTTTATATAGTTCTTCTGTGTATTCTTGCCACCTTTTCCTAATATCTTCTGCTTCTCTTAGGTCTATACCATCTATGTCCTTTATTGCACCCTTGTTTGCATGAAAATTTCCCCTGGTATCTCTAATTTTCTTGAAGAGATCTCTAGTGTTTCCCATTCTATTGTTTTCCTCTATTTCTTTGCATTGATCACTGAGGAAGGCTTTCTTATCTCTCCTTGTTTTTATTTGGAACTCTGCATTCAAATGGGTATATCTTTCCTTTTCTCCTTTGCCTGTCACTTCTCTCCTTCCATAGCTATTTGTAAGGCCTCCTCAGACAACCATTTTGCCTTTTTGCACTTCTTTTTCTTGGGGATGATCTTGATCACTGCCTGCTGTACAATGTCTCTAACCTCCATTCATAGTTCTTCAGGAACTATGCCTATCAGATCTAATCCCTTGAATCTATTTGTCACTTCCACTGTATAACCCCAAGGGATTTCATTTAGGTCATACGTGAACAGTCTAGTGATTTTCCCTACTTTCTTCAATTTCAGTCTGAATTTGGCAATAAGGAGTTCATGATCTGAGCTACAGTCAGCTCCTGGTCTTGTTTTTGCTGACCGTATAGAGCGTTTCCATCTTTGGCTGCAAAGAATATAATCAATCTGATTTGAGTATTGACCATGTGGTGATGTCCATGTGTAGAGTACTCTCTTGTGTTTTTGGAAGAAGGTGTTTGCTATGTCCATTGCATTCTCTTGGCAAAACTCTGTTAGCCTTTGCCCTGCTTCATTCTTCATGCCCTGTACTCCAAGGCCAAATTTGCCCAGTACTCCAGGTATTTCTTGACCTCCTACTTTTGCATTCCAGTCCCCTATAATGAAAAGGACAGCTTTTGGGGGTGTTAGTTCTAGAAGGTCTTGTAGGTTTTCATGGAACCATTCAACTTCAGCTTCTTTGGCATTATTGGTTGGGACAGAGAATTTGATTACTCTGTTATTGAACAGTTTGCCTTGGAAACGAACAGAGTTTATTCTGTTGTTTTTCACATTGTTTTTGACATACATCCAAGTACTGTATTTCGAACTCTTGTTGACTATGATGGCTAGTCCATTTTTTCTATGGGATTCTTGCCCACTGTAGTAGATACAATGGTCATCTGAATTAAATTCACCCATTCTAGTCCATTTTAGTTTGATGATTCTTAAAATTTCACTTGATGAAAGTAAAAGAGGAGAGTGAAAACGTTGGCTTAAAACTCAGCATTCTTAAAACTAAGATCATGGCATCTGGTCCAATCACTTCATGGCAAATAGATGAGGAAACAATGGAAATAGTGACATACTTTATTTTGGGCAGCTCTCAAACCACTGCAGATGGTGACTGCAGCCATGAAATTATACAGGACTGGGAATGCAGACTTTTGGAGGGCACAAACAGAACCTTGTGTGCACCAGGACCCAGAAGAAAGGAGCAGTGACCCCACAAGAGACTGACTCAGACTAGTCCATGAGTGTCCAGGAATCTCTATTAGAGGCATGCGTCGGCAGTGGCCTGCTGCAGGGTCGGGGGCATTGAATGCAGCAGTGAGTGCATGGGACCTTTTGCCATTATTTTCATTACCTCCACCATAGTTTGGGCTCGTGTCAAACAACAGGGAGGTCATGTCAACAAGCCACCCATCAATAGAAAATTGGGTAAAGATATATTGAGCATGGCCCATCAGAACAAAACCCAATTTCCCCCTCAGTGAGTCTCTCCCATCAGGAAGCTTCCATCAGCCTCTTATCCTTCTCCATCAGAGGGCAGACAGAATGAAAACCACAGTCATAGAAAACTATCCAAACTGATCACGTGGACCACAGCCTTGTCTAACTCAATGAAACTATGAGCCATGCCATGTAGGGCCGCCCAAGATGGATGGATCATGATGGAGAATTCTGACAAAACCTGGTCCACTGGAGAAGGGAATGGCATACCACTTCAGTATTCTTGGCTTGAGAACCCCATGAACAGTATGAAAAAGCAAAAAGATAGGACACTGAAAGATGAACTCTCCAGGTTGGTAGGTGCTCAATATGCTACTGGAGATCAGTGGAGAAATAACTCCAGAGAGAATGAAGAGATGAAGCCAAAGCAAAAACAGTACCCAGTTCTGGATATGATTGGTGATGGAAGTAAAGCCCCATGCTGTAAAGAGCAATATTACATAGCAATCTGGAATGTTAGGTCCATGAATCAAGGCAAATTGGAAATGATCAAACAGGAGATGGCAAGACAGTCTTATGTGACTGTATATTCAGCTGCTATTCAAGCCATACATTATTAATTAAATTGAAATGGTGATGTATTTATTTAAAACTCTGAAACAATCTAATTTTCCTGCCTTTCATGAGCTAGAGTCTCTTAACCAGTTATAGTCTCTGTATTTAAGAGTTTGGCTCTGATTCTCCAGTCTTCACTTAGGCAAACTTGCCATGGCCATCAATGCTTAGTACAATCAAGTCGTTGTTACACAGTTTAGGATGCTTTCCTTTGAAAGCATTGTGAAAATTCATACAATGTGCACATTTGCAGTATTCCTTATATTAATAGTCAAAAATAACTTTATAAAGTGAAACATTTGATAATTTATCCCAGTATTTCTTCCAGAGAATAATTAGTATACCCCTAGTTTTCTTCTAGTTAGATTTCTAAATAGACAATTTTGAATTAACAAGAAGATAGCAAGGCATCTTTGTCTGATGATCACATTATACAGTAATAAATGAATTGCCAACCTTAAAAAGTCATCTTACCCAAAAGCATTGCTATTTTTCTCTTCAAAAGCCTTGGACCTGATATTAGAAAATCTGGATTCAGTTCCCTTTGCCATAACATATTTCTGAATCTTTAACATGTCATTTCATATTTACTTTTCTTTTGATATATCTTAATAATTGCTTTAAAAACAGGGTTTTGTGAAAATTAAAAGCAAAAATAGAATATTTTATAAACAGAGATCCATATATGTAAATATATGTATTATATATGTATATAAATAGATTATATATGTATCTATTATCACTATCATCACGGTGTTCATTTGATTATCATCTCATTGGACTTTTGTCTCAAATTGTTTCCCTTAAATAATGTTGTGATCACAGCAGCCACCTGGCTTCCCAGACTCTAACCTAATCATATCTGGTCACAGCATGTACTCAGTAATCTTCTTTACTGGCTTCAGGGCCTCCCACTAAACCTCCGAAGTGCAATTCCTCTCCAACACACCTAATTTTCTTTTAACTCCTGTATGGAAACAAGCTATCATAGCTGGACGAGTTTCTTCTCCAACATTCTTACTCAACTCCTTTAGAGGGTAATTTAAAATCTATATCCTTTGAGAAATCTTTTGCAATTAATAGAGATTTGCTATGTCATTTGCATCATCCCATGCCACCTAATCAAGACGAAGCCCTATGTATAAATGACAATAGCAGTGGAGCTTATGAATATAACATTACTTATGTTCCTTCCTACTCAATTTGTTATTTGATGTGCATCATAGTCGTGGCTGCATTTTTGTTAAGTCCCAAATACTAAATAAAGAACTAAGACTAGCTATCCTTAGGGAGCATGTCATGTTACAGTGAAACTGTGCATTTCCAGTAGATACTGGCTTTTCTTTTTCTGATAATCATCCAATGGAAAGATACATTTACTAGAAATATTTAAATGATATGTATTAACCATTTACTTGGGTTGACTTTTACAAATTAAAAAATAAGAAGTTCTTTACATCAGAAACTGTACTTTAGGCAATAACTTTTACAGGTGAAGGTCTTTATAAAACTATTTTCAGTAGGCTTTGAGATATTATTTTTGAAAAACAATAGAAAGTAACTTATTATACACTTAAGCTTAAGTTTTAGCAAAACAAAGTAAAACTCAGGCTATTTCTGGAAGAAGAATTAAATAAATTTAATCATACAATAGGAGCACTTACTATACATAATGGAATACTTATATTTTTGTTTTATACAGAAGTAAAAGAATCATGGCCCTAAACTCTCCATACAGCATGTACAGTGAAGCATATGTTTGTCATATGGTCTTTATTAAGGATAGTAATCATTATCATCAGTGTCTATCTGTACCTAACTTACTGGCTTACAACAAAATCGACATTCATATACCTGTTATTCTGTGGCTATTTCTTTGCACCCAACATCTTACCTGTCTCCTACACTCCCCTTGCTGTCAAAAAATAAAATGATATGCAATTACAATATGAAAGTGAAAGAAAAAAATGCATTGTTTTTAACCTTTAATTCCCAAATAATCGTGTCTTGATTCTGGTTACCACCTTATGCCCAAACTGGGATAAAAATCTTTGCTAGAGTGTGTGTGTGTGTGTGTGTGTGTGTGTGTGTGTGTGTGTGTGTTTAAAATTCCTTGTTGATAGGAATTGGGTCCTACTCAGTTATAAATCAGGAAGGCCAAAAACAAAGGCAGCATACATAGTAGGTGCATACAAGATTTTTATTGAATGAATGATTAATTTAAATTTTTCTCATTTTATATTTTGCTGACTCTGTTCTATACTAACAGCAGGAGAAATCAATGGCTGATAAAACGTTTTATCAGTTCCATACTCATAGTGCTAAATGCTTCATGGTTCCTTTATGTATAGGACATGCTTCAAAGATGAAAATTACAAATGAATGTCAACTGTGTGCCCATTTTTATTTCTTTAAAGAAACATCAGAAACGCTTCAGAAAGGATTTAAAGTAAACTCAAAATCCATATACTTTACAAAATAATAGGCCTACCCACTTATACTTATGGATAAAGGGATGCTGGTTTTGTGAAACCCCTAATTTAATTACACATCTTTATCATATGTCTCAGCATTATCTTTAACCAAAAAGGGCATGTTTCTCAATAGCATCTCTTCGGTTGATTGGTTTCAATAAGAAGCATGCTGAAAGAATCTTTATCTGTTATGCCATCTAAAATCTTCCCAAAGTCTCCCTTGATCAAAATATAATGGTGCTTAAATATGTTAGGCAACATGTACTCTACCTATTTGCATTATGTCAAATGAACTGGATCATTCCAATATGGTGTCACATGTGCATGGAAGCCTGTAGCGTTTTATAACAGGTGTTGAGGAAATGTACTTGACAGAGATATTGACAGTAAGGTCATCTGTAAGCATAAACACTGAAAATATCAGAGGGAAAAAAAGTGTTTAGGAGGAATTGGCTATGGTCTCCCCAAAAAATACAACAGTGCATGTGCACACACACGCACATGCACACACACAAATACACACATTCTTCTAAAGAACTTTATTTTGTCTCACAATACTCATTCCTCTCTCTCTCTTTTGTTCATTCTCAAATATGAAGAAAATAAGAGAGATGTGAGACAGACGGAAGTCATCATATAGCAAAAAAAAAGCTTACAAAGAATTTATATGAAGCAACACAAAACAATAATTCTCTTAATGTTGCCAGCATGTGTTTGCCTTCATCAGAATATTTAAAATGTTCCGATTGGTATTTTGGTTATCAATATGTATGTTTCCCTCACTGGATAATATATTTTATTTTTGAATTCTTTATAACACCTAAAATTATGCTATTAAACATAGTATTTGGTCAATAAATGTTTTCCCCCTGAATCTTAAAATATAATAGTAAATTTAGTCAATCTACTAAGAAAAACTTAACTGCCTAATGATTTATTGATGACTTAGTAAGGAAAATTTCAGAAGAAAGATATTAAATGTGACATAAGTTTTTAACAGCCTAGAATATCAATATGACCATTGTATTAGTAAAATCTAGTGGAAATAGAAGTAAATAAATTCCAGCATTTACGTCCTAAAACTTTTGTCTGTATGTAAAATTTTAAATGTATGCTCATAAAGTGCAAATAAAATATTTAGAATTTTTAAAAAGTATCTATCTCAGATATATTTAGTGCAAATAAATTTTAAAATGTAGTTATAAACTATAACAACAAAATGTCACAAAATCATGATATCTATGGGATACATAAAAATCTCTTCAGTTGTTCTAAATAAACTTCAGAATGTTTTCCAATTCTCAGTGAGGCAAGCATTCCAATTTTCTGCAATATTAGCAAGGGTAACTAATGATGCCTAATTTTTGCCTGTAGTATTTCCTTCAATCTGCTTGTGCACTTTCAGTTTCTCTGGCAGCAGCAGCATTTGTAAATTTTCTGGTCACTAAGCACTCAAGTACAATTGTAAGTGATCAGTTTGCAATTGGCCAACAAAGATAAAGTATAGAAAAATGAATCCTTATATATATTTATAAATAAATGTTCATAAAAATCTTGAAAGCTCTATGTGCACAAAATGTTTTTCTGTATACTAAATTATTTTATTTAGAAAAGCTAGATGTTTATAGGAGACATGTCTTTTTAGAAAAATAAAATCACATATTTTGAAGGAGCTTTATTCTAGGTTTGAGAAACATCTTTGTCTTAATGATTGCCCCATTTCCAATTTATATTTATCTATTTTTGGTGAAAAGTATCATTTAAATTCAAGTAATGCTTTATTTTAAAATATAAAATGATATATTCTCATTATCTACTTTACAAGTCAAATATTTTAAATAATACACATCATAGATTAATATGATCTTTCCCAAACTCATTATTTTTATATTTATAGTAATATAATATATAAATATATATTTATCAATATGAGCTGATATGAAAGTGCAGTTTTAATAAGGATACATCAGCTTCAAGAAATTAAATGTTTAGACAGACTGTTTAGTAGAAATAAAACTCTGTCATATTTTAAACTCAAAGGAAGCTGATACAGACCCATTTTAAATATCACAGTCACACCAAATTAAATCATTGCCCTGAGCCTCTACAGTACTTTTTGGTTAGGCTCCACCAAGAAAACCGTGTCACACGTCAAATTTAGAGGCACCTTGGAAACAAGTTTCCCAGAGAATGGCTGTCATTCCCCTGCACTGCAGACCCACTGCAGGAAAAAACTAGTAAAACATGCAGACTTGAGAACCTCAAAACAAAGGTCCCCTAAGATAGTCAAAGAGATTGTGCTGTGAATGAATGGGTGAGTGAGTGAGAGATGTTTTTGGATACTTCACAGATCAGCTTTTATCCAGACTCTCTGACACTTTTCAAAGATGACATTCCATGTGCATGCCTAGCTTGTGTGTGTATTTGTCACTTGCATTTAAATTTTGTTCAGCTGATAAATTGTGAGGGTGCATTATTTAGCTGAGAGGATCTCTAAACACAGTGGGCTTTGGTGAAATTGAGGTGTCAAAGTAACTTTAAAAATATCTTACATTATGGCTTAATTTCATGTTTTTACTGAAGGCCAGTTGTGTTGGTCACCATTCAATAGGCTACAGAAATCTGAAAGATGATGAAAATAAGAATATTACAAATGAAAGAAAATTTGCCAACTAAAAGGAAACACAGTAGTTATCTTTACCTAAACAGAGTACAAATGTCCTTTTTAGCTTTTTTAAAATGTGTACCTAAGCAGACAAGAAATGTCCTTTTTAGCTTCCTATTAGGGATAATTTGCAAAGAACTATGTGCCAAGATGTGGTTGGAGTGTAGGGGAAACACAGGAATAGATAGAAGGAAACAGTGCTAACAGCCTCAGGGGTGATATTCCCCCCTGGACCTGAAAGAAAGAGTCCAGAGATCAGGACCTCAGGCTGCTTTAAGATGGGGAGAAACTTCCTACAATCAGATCAGATCAGTAGCTCAGTCACGTCCGACTCTTTGCGACCCCATGAACCGCAGCACGCCAGGCCTCCCTGTCCATCACCAACTCCTGGAGTTAACTGAGATTCATGTCCATCGAGTCAGTGATGCCATCCAGCCATCTCATCCTCTGTCATCCCCTTCTCCTCTTGCCCCGAATCCCTCCCAGCATCAGAGTCTTCTCCAATGAGTCAACTCTTCGCATGAGGTGGCCAAAGTACTGGAGTTTCAGTTTCAGCATCATTCCTTCCAAAGAACACCTTGGATCTCCTTGCAGTCCAAGGGACTCTCAAGAGTCTTCTCCAACACCACAGTTCAAAAAGGCTTATTCAGGGTGACCTTACAGGGAGGGAGCCAGAAAAGACAAACATAACTTCACTCCTCTCCTGCCCTCTGGTCTCCTAAGATACCTTCTCTCTCATTGGTTCAACCCAACAAAAGCCAGAGAACAAGGGATTCACTCCTGTTCCCCTTGCAAGCTAAGAGGAGGCTGCAGTAGGGCTGGTGAGGACTGACACATGCTATGGGGCTAAAGCTTGTTTGTTTGTTTTTGTAAAAGGGATGAAAGGAAGAGGGAAAATAGGTACTGCCATCCCATCAGACACTGTGAGAAACTAATGAGGAGAATTTTTAGTATCTATCATTGTCAGATATATGGTTCTTCCCTTATTTATTTACTGCTGCCTAACAGATTATCCCAAAATTCAGCAGCTTAAAGCAACAGATGTTTTTTCCTGCTTTGCTCTTTTCAAATTGAAGTATAGTTGCTATAAAACATGTTAACAGATATACAATATAGTGATACACAATTTTTAAAAGTTATACTCCATTTATAAATAATTATAAAATACTATATTCCTTGTGTTATACAGTATATCCTTGTAGTTTTTTTTATACCTAATAGTTTGTGCCTTTTAATCTCCTGCCCTTATATTGCCTTGTATCTCCCTTACCCTCTTCCCACTGGCACCACAAGTTTGTTCTCAATATTTTAAGTCTGCTACCTTTTTGTTATCCAATAGTTTGTTGTATGTTTTAGAATCCACATATAGGTGATATCATACAGTATTTATCATTATCTGTCTTTCTCTAACTTATTTCACTCTAGAATATGCCCTCCAAGTCCATGCATGTTCAAATGGAAAAGTTTCATTCATTTATACGACTGAATAGTACTCCAGTGTGTGTGTGTGTGTGTGTGTGTGTGTATCTATTCTTTATCTATGCATCTGTTGATGGACATTTAGGTTGCTTCCATATGTTGGCTATTGTAAACAATGCAACAGCAAGTGTTTATCATCTCACAATTTCTATGGTCATGAATCCAGCTTGGCTTATCTGGGTGCCTCTGCTCAGGGTCTCTCACAAGGCTGCACTGAGGCATAAACATGTGCTATAGTTACCCCAAGACTTGATGAGAGTAGGGGACATCTGCTGTCAAGCCACTCAGGTAGCTGTGAGAAGATCTCTGAAGATTCATTTCTAAGGGATTCACAACATTTTGTGAGATTCAGGCTCTTGTTTGCTATTGCCTAGAGACATCAATTTTTGATGTATAGGACTTTCTATAAGGCTACTCACAACACAGCAGCAGCTAGTGTCTCTCAGAGCAAGAGTTAAAAGAGACAGAGAGAGGGAAAGAGAGCAAGAAACAGAGAGAGAGAGATCAGGTCTTCTTGTAAGCTCATTTCACAAGTGACATCCCATTAGTCTTTTATGGAATTTGTTCATTGAAATAATTGTAGAATTATGTGCAGTTGTTAAGAAATTATACAAAGAGAGTCAATGTGCCCTTTGTCCAGATTCATCCAGTGGTAACATCTTTCAAAACTACAGTAAAATATCACATTCTGGATATTGACATTGACATAATCCATAAATTGTATTCAGATGTCTCCAGTTGCACTTGTACTTTGGTGCATTTGTAGTTGTTGTTGTTCAGTCACCAAGTCATGTCTGACTGTGACCCCATGGACTACAGCACTCCAGGCTTCCCAGTCCCTTACCATCCCCCAGAGTTTGTCCATTTCCATATCTGTTGAATCAGTGATGCTATCCGACCATCTCATCCTCTGTGGCCCTCTTCTCCTTCTGCCTTCAATCTTTCCCAGCATCAGGGTCTTTTCCAGTCAGTCAGCTGTTCGTATCAGGTGGCCAAATTAGTGGAGCTTCATCTTGGGCATCTCTTCTTTCCTCAGTTACTTGTGAAGCCTCCTCAGACAACCACTTTGCCTTCTTACATTTCTTTTTCTTTGGGATAGTTTTATTCACTGCCTCCTGTACAATATTATTGAACTCTATCTATAGTTCTTCAGGCATTCTGTTTACTAGATCTAATCCTTTGAATCTATTCATCACCTAAACTGTATATTCATAGGGCATTTGATTTAAGTAGTAACTGGCTGGCATAGTGGTTTCACCTGCTTTCTTTAGTTTAAGCCTGAATTTAACTATGAGGAGCTGATGATATGAGCCACAGTCAGCTCTGGGTCTTGTTTTTGCTGAGTATATGCAGCTTTTCCATCTTCAACTACAAAGAATGTAATCAATCTGATTTCAGTATTTACCATTTGGTGATGTCCATCTGTAAAGTCATCTCTCGTGTTGTTTAAAAATGTATTTGCTGTGACCAGTGCATTCTCTTGCCAGAATTCTGTTAGCCTTTGCCCTGCTTCATTTGGTACTCCAAGGCCAAACTTGCCTGTTACACTAGGTATCTCTTGACTTCCTACTTTTGCATACCAATCCCCTATGATGAATAAGACACCTTTTTTTGGTGTTAGTTCTAAGAGGTCTTCAGAGAAGGAAATGGCACCCCACTCCAGTACTCTTGCCTGGAAAATCCCATGGACAGAGGAGCCTGGTAGGCTACAGTCCACAGGATCGCTAAGACTCAGACACGATTGAAGCGACTTAGTAGCAGCCGCAGCTAAGAAGTCTTATAGGTCTTCATAGAATGGATCAACTTCCTTGGCGCTAGTTTTTGGGTCATAAACTTAGATTACTGTGATCTTGAATAGTTTGCCTTGGAAACAAATTGAGATTATTCTGTCAATTTTAAGATTGCACCTAAGTATTGCATTTCAGACTCTTTTTTGATTATGAGGGCTATTCCATTTCTTTCATGGGATTCTTGCCCACAGTAATAGGTGTAATGGTCATCTGAATTTGATTTCACCAATTCCTGTCCATATTAGTTCACTGATTCCTAATATGTCAATGTTTACTCATCTTGCCATCTGTTTGACCACAACCAATTTACTTTGATTCATGGACCTAACATTCTAGGTTTCTAGGCAATACTGTTCTTTACAGCATCAGAGTTTATTTTCATCACCATATACATCCACAGTTCAGTTCAGTTCAGTCTCTCAGTTGTGTCCAACTCTGCGACCCCATGAACCACAGCACGCCATGCCTCCCTGTCCATCACCAACTCCCAGAGTCCACCCAAACCCATGTCCATCGAGTTGGTGATGCCATCCAACCAACTCATCCTCTGTCATTCCCTTCTCCTCCTGCTCCTGATCCCTCCCAGCATCAGGGTCTTTTCAAATGAGTCAGCTCTTCACATCAGGTGGCAAAAGTATTGGAGTTTCAGCTTCAACATCAGTCCTTCCAATGAAAACCCAGGACTGATCTCCTTTAGGATGGACTGGTTGGATCTCCTTGCAGTCCAAGGGACTCTCAAGAGTCTTCTCCAACACCACAGTTCAAAAGCATCAATTCGATGCTCAACTTTCTTTATAGTCCAACTCTCACATGCATACATGACCACTGGAAAAAACCATAGCCTTGACTAGACAGACCTTTGTTGACAAAGTAATGTCTCTGCTTTTTAATATGCTGTGTAGGTTGATCATGGAGAAGGCAATGGCAACCCACTCCAGTACTCTTTCCTGGAAAATCCCATGGACAGAAGGAGCCTGGTAAGCTGCAGTCCATGGGGTCATGAAGAGTTGGACACGACTGAGAGACTTCATTTTCACTTTTCACTTTCATGCATTGAAGAAGGAAATGGCAGTCCACTCCAGTGTTCTTGCTTGGATAATCCCAGGGATGGTGGAGCGTGGTGGGCTGCCATCTATGAGGTCTCACAGAGTCGGACATGAATGAAGCGACTTAGCAGCAGCAGGTTGGTCATAACTTTCCTTCCAAGGAGTAAACACCTTTTAATTTCATGGCTGCAATCACCATCTGCAGTGATTTTGGAGCCCAGAAAAATAAAGTCAGCCACTGTTTCTACTGTTTCCCCATCTATTTGCCATGAAGTGATGGGACTGGATGCCATGATATTCGTTTTCTGAATGTTGAGCTTTAAGCCAACTTTTTCACTCTCTTCTTTCACTTTCATCAAGAGGCTCTTTAGTTCTTCTTCACTTTCTGCTGTAAGGGTGGTGTCATCTGCATATCTGAGGTTATTGATATTTCTCCCAGCAATCTTGATTCCAGCTTATGCTTCCTCCAGCCCAGCATTTCTCATGATGTATTCTGCATATAAGTTAAATAAGCAGAGTGACAATATACAGCCTTGAAGTACTCCTTTTCCTATTTGGAACCAGTCTGTTGTTCCATGTCCAGTTCTAACTCTTGCTTCCTGACCTGCATACAGATTTCTCAAGAGGCAAATCAGGTGGTCTGGTATTCCCATCTCTTTCAGAATTTTCCACAGTTTATTGTGATCCACACAGTCAAAGGCTTTGGCATAGTCAATAAAGCAGAAATAGATGTTTTTCTGGAACTCTCTTGCTTTTTTGATGATCCAGCAGATGTTGGCAATTTGATCTCTGGTTCCTCTGCCTTTTCTAAAACCAGCTTGAACATCAGGAAGTTCACGGTTCACATATTGCTGAAGTCTGGCTTGGAGAATTTTGAGCATTACTTTACTAGCGTGTGAGATGAGTGCAATTGAGTGGTAGTTTGAGCATTCTTTGGCATTACCTTTCTTTGGGATTGGAATGAACTGACCATTTCCAGTCCTGTGGCCACTGCTGAGTTTCCAAATTTGCTGGCATACATCCACAACTGAAGGTCATTTCCGCTTTGGCCCAGCTGCTTTATTCTTTCTGAAGCTATTAGTAGTTTCCTCCACTCATCCCTACCAGCATACTGAACACCTTCCCACCTGAGAAATTCATATTTTGATGTCATATATTTTTGCCTTTTTATGCAGTTCATTGTGTTCTCACAGCTAATATTCTGGAGTGGTTTGCCATTCCCTCCTCCAGTGGATCATGTTTTGTCAGAACTCTCCACTATGACCCATCCGTCTCGGGTGGCCCTACACGGCATGGCTCATAGTTTCACTACGACAAGGCAGTGATCCATGAAAGGGGCATATGTAGTTAATTCCACACAATTTTATCACGTTTATGTTTGTGTAACCACCACCATAGCAAGATATTGAACAGTTTAATCTACACAATTATTTCTTATCTTGCTCTTTTCTTCCCATTCTATTCTGCCCTTAACCTCTGAAACCCACTATTGTGTTCTCTATTTCTGTAATTGTGTCATTTCAAAATTGTTATATAAATGGAATCATTCAATATGCAGCCTTTTGGGGTTAACTTTTTCACTCAACAAAATTCTCTGGAGATTTGTTAAGTAGTATGTATCAATAGTTTGTTCCTGTTTATTACTGACTTTTATTCCAGGGTAGGTATGTGACACTGTTTAATCATCAACCTATTGAAGACATCTAGGCTAATGTCAGTTTTTTTACTATTATGACTAAAGCTGTTACAAACATCTGTGTACAGATTTTTGCATGATCATAGTTCTCATTTCACTTGGATAAATGCCTAGTACTACAACTTCAGGATATTTGCATATTTAGTCTTATAAGAACATCTCAACATTCTTACAATATTCTTTTTGTTAGAAATGATTTGCTAGGTATAACCATACACACCCACACTCAGAGGGAGTTCATTACCAAAGTGCATTCACAGCAGGACACTGGAATCAGTGGAGGGTGGGGGCAGCATCTTAGAAGATGCCTGATACCTATCCTTGCTACCACTTCAAGGTGTTTGAAGTTGCATCTCTGTTTCTCTCAGATATGAAAACTTTTTATAAAAATAGCCTAAGGTGAAACCAAGCAGACCCAGATCAATTCAGGTTTGTGAAAAAGCTCTGGTGCATTCTCAAATATTCCTAAATTTGATACTTGAGCTCACTCTTCAGTATTTTGATTAGCAAAAGACTTATGTTGGGTCTATTCAAATATGGGATAAGTCCATGCCTTGGTAAAAAGATCACACTATTAAATTGCCTTAAAATCTTCAAGACGAAAGCAGGGCTTTGGGCAGATACAAACTTAACTCCCCCTCCTTAAGCTGACTCCTCTTCAAGTCTACACCAACTCTTTCTGTCCACATTAGCAATTTGAATTACAACATTGCTCTGCAGCTCTTATTTGCATCAGACAGCATTCTCTGTCCCATCCTGAGTCATTATGGAGAAGACTTGAAACAGCAATTCCATAATTGTCTCTCACACCAATTTTTCTGATGATTTGGCGAACTTAAATGCATAAGCATGGAGTGACAGAATGCACTTGTTTAAGCTTGATTCTGAACAAGTGAGTGAAAGTCGCTCAGTCGTGTCCAACCCTTTGTGACTCCATGGACTGTAGTCCATGGAATTCTCCAGGCCAGAATACCTTTCCCTTCTCCAGGGGATCTTCCCAACCCAGGGATCCAACCCAGGTGTCCCACATTGCAGGCAGATTCTTTACCAGCTGAGCCACAAGGGTAGCCCAAGAATACTGGGAGTGGATAGCCTATCCCTTCTCTAGTGGATCCTCCCAACCCAGGAATCGAACCGGAGTGTCAAGACTAATAAAAATTGAGTCAAATTGTTGTCTCCCATAATGTGTATAATATATATATATATAATCTAAATATCACAATAAAAAATGTCCAAACTATTATGCAATTGAGCCCAACATCTTAATAATATTCTTAACTTTTTAAAAGTGATACATTAAGAATAAATTTAGAAACAAATATTAATCCTAAATGTGAACATTTTGTTCCAAATGAAGATATGACTGGAAATAGTTATTTCTGTCAATTTTCCTGTTTGCTTAACATCACTATGGGTAAGTTCTTTTCTACTGCCATCTGTTTATGCTGCTAGGTCTTTATATGCATCTTTCCTTCTGCATAAATATTCTCCTGTTCATGTTCACTTTGCTAATTCTTTTCTGGTCCCTGTTCAAACATCTTTTCGTGAGAAGCCGTTCCTGGATCATCCAGACCAAGTTAGATACTTGGATGCACAGCTCCATAGGTTTTTGTCATGGCCCTTTGCAGCATCCATCCCCATTCAGAATACAAGTGTAGTGCCAGCTTTTTCACTAGCTTGTAAATCTCAGGGAGAGAGATAAAATGTTGTTCTATTTACTACTGTATCTTTACATTTAACACAGTTACTAAAATATATTGAGTATTCAATAGATAAACTTTAGGTGGTTAATTGTGTCTGGGTTATTCAGTGATAAACAGTAATGAATTTCTCATAAAATAGACAACATTCCAAGCAAGGACCTTGTCAGGATCATTAGATCCAAGAATAAGTAGCAGGAATCCTATCACAAGCACTAAGATTCAAAAAGAAGCCTCTAAACACTAAGAAAAATTATACCAGGAAGAGAAAGATCAGTGACAGAGGGACAATGGCACTGGGTACTCTTTTGAGATGTGTTCCTAAAAAATGGAATGTCAGACATGGACTTAATTTAAGGAAGTCATGAGCCTAGCTACAAGGACTGCATGTTTTAAATAAAAATAATATTTATTTAATGCTAAGACATCATATTTTTTTTTCTACCCAAGAGCTAGATTTGTTCCACCAAACCAGTTTTGTGACTGAAGCTGGGAGATTAGTGAGTCAACACTGGAGACTGAAATGTTGTGTGCAGAGTCATCTAAGCTCACCACAATCTTTCCTATTAATTAATCATTCTTCATGTCCCTCTTATTGCACAAAGAGATAACTAAGGAATACTCTCATGGAGAATCAAAAACTCACCCTCCCTTAGGATTCAATGTCTACAATTCACTTTTCTCTATATCTCCAAAATTTTTCAGTGATGTGTGCATCATGCATAACCTTTAATGCTTTCTCTTTCATTTGAGACTGTAAATGTTCATCAAAGTTACTTATTTTTACTTTTTAAATTGATTTACTTGTCAATCTCTCAATAGGTGTATACAACAACTGTTATGTGAGACAGTGGTGCTAGATGAATTATGCAATAGAGTACAAAGGATTGCTTGCTGGACATGTTAAAGATAATGTGAAACAAATACTGTTTTCAGTATTGTTTCCTATATTTGCAAGAAGAGTGCCCCATTCCAACTGGCAGGAAACACCTAAGCACTCCATGGAAGCCTCACTGACACTCCCCAGCTAAACTACTTCAGCTTCAAAGCTTTCTTGTTCTTACAATCAACTACATTATCTTGGTAATTTTCATTTCCTTTTCCAAAACATCTTAAGTGAAAAAACCAAAAGGGAAAGTGAATTTCTATCTACATGACTAGACCAATAGAGACTAAATAGGAGTTCAATAAAACCATTATAGTTTTTATAATAAGATTAAATCAGCTCTTGATTGAAGAACACGGGCACTTATTGCCAAATTATATTAGGCCCTTGGCAATTGCCACCATTTTAAAGGAAGGGTTATTGTGGAAGGCTATTTTCCCATATTACAAATGCTATACTTGGATGAATCCTAAGTGCTGCAAAATATCTCAATGGGTGTCTTTGAGGATAGTTGGTTATCAATTTTCCTGTAAGGTTCATACTGGGTTGCTGATTTTCAAAACTGCAACATTAATAAGCTAAACCTATGCTAGCTCCAATACTTTCCAAAATACCAGGCAGGTCCTTCTCTCTCAGAGTCTTCCATTAGCTGGGCATTACTCCCTTTGTCAAGCATTGTAATTATGTTCTATAGAATCTAGATGTTTCCCCCAAATCAGGGAAAAACTTAATATGTGTTGCTATTTATTTATTTAATAAATAGCATAAATCTTCTTATATATGGAGCATATATATTTTATCTACTATTGTCTACTCTTATTTCTGCAAATAGAATCAATGTCTTTTGAAATTGTGGACCATTACATTCAGATTCTCTGATACATGATAAATAAAAAATAAATCCAGGCTTACTGAAAAATTCATGTATATCAATAGCATTATGACTTTGCTGCTGCTGCTGCTAAGTCGCTTCAGTCGTGTCCGACTCTGTGCGACCCCATAGACAGCAGCCCATCAGGCTCTGCCATCCCTGGGATTCTCCAGGCAAGAACACTGGAGTGGGTTGCCATTTCCTTCTCCATTGCGTGAAAGTGAAAAGTGAAAGTGAAGTCGCTCAGTCACAGCCGGCTCTTTAGCAACACCATGGACTGCAGCCCACCAGGCTCCTCCATCCATGGGATTTTCTAGGCAAGAGTACTGGAGTGGCTTGCCATTGCCTTCTCCTATTATGACTTTAATGAGGTGGTATTGTACTTTAAAAAAAAAACTTCATTTTTATTCCTGGGAAAAATGATAGTAAGTTATTATTTGTATCGAATAATTACTTCACTTTTTAGTAATTGCAATTTGCATATGGAATCAATTTGTTAAGGACAAAAATGTCTAATTTTAAAATAAAATATTTTGAAGAATTGGCTATCATGAAAATTTTATCTTTGGTCAAAAAATATTAGCTCTCTCCATGTACCAATATCTCAAGAAAGAAAGAACTGAGCTGAAAACATATGCTGATATGACTGACTTTTCAAGCAATACTATGTTTTTAACGTTTCAGTTATTTTAATTAGCATTCCTTGCTGGAAATTCAGAGCACTAATTTGTGAGGATAATCTCCATTTGTGAGAATACTGAGCACAGATGATAATGGACCTCAGAATCACTATGATTATTGGCATACTTGGAGAGCCCAGAGCTTTCTGATGGGTACTGCACTGCCCTCTAATTTGGTATTTTTTCTCTGTGTCAAGAATCTCACCATGGGCTTCTGCAGCTTTATCTTGAAGCAGTCATCAATGCAATGTTTGGGGATTTTCACGCCAACTTTGGTGGAGATGGCAGTTACAAATTTCTTGTGTTCAACATCAGTTCAGTTCAGTCGGTCAGTCGTGTCCGACTTTTTGCGACCCATGGACTGCAGCATGCTGCAGGCCTCCCTGTCCATCACCAAGTCCCAGAGTTCACTCAAACTCATGTCCATTGAGTCAGTGATGCCATCCAACCATCTCATCCTCTGTCGTCCCCTTCTCCTCCTGACTTCAATCCTTCTCAGCATCAAGGTCTTTTCTAATGAGTCAGTTCTTCACATCAGATGGCCAAAGTATTGGAGTTTCAGCTTCAGCATCAGTCCTTCTAATGAATATTCAGGGCTGATTTCCTTTAGGATGGACTGGTTGGATCTCCTTGCAGTCCAAGGAACTCTCAAGAGTCTTCTCCAACATCACAGTTCAAAAGCATCAATTCTTCAGTGCTCAGCTTTCTTTATAGTCCAACTAGAGAAACTAAATGGAGGACCAGAGATCTAGTTACGAGAAGTAAGTTGCTTCAGGAAAGCCACATCTTTGCCTCTGTGCTGACTAGTAGAACTGATCTGGAAATAATACTATCTCTTTAAGTTTTCTCTCATGGTGACAAAAGGTTTGTTTTTTTTTTTTTTTTTTTTTTAGTGGCTCAGCAGATGTTGAGTCATACCCTCAAGTCAGGTAATAACTAGACATATTGCCAAGTTTGAACAATAGTGTGCCACCATTCTTGTTACCACCAACTGGCTTGTAGCGAGAACTATCTCCTTTTTCTTTCAAATCCTGGATTTAACTGCTGAATTCTTCTTCTTGCACATGACTTTCTTTGAATGGGGAATATTTGCAGATTCCTCTGTGTAAGTGTTAGTCATTCAGTCATGTCTGACTCTTTGCGACCCCACGGACTGTAACCCATCAGGCTCCTCTGTCCATGAAATTCTCTAACAAGAATACTGGATTGGGTAGCCATTCCTTTCTCCAGGGGATCTTCTCTTCCCAAGGATTGAACTCAGGTCTCCTGTATTGCAGGTAGCTTCTTTACTGTCTGAGCCACCAGGAAAGCCCCTGAGTAAGACAGGATTTCAGCTGTAGTGGGTTTCCCTCTTTGGGCATTTCGGTCCTATGGTTATCCTTCTTAACCTTGCCACTGGCATTATCCTTTCTTTGCTTTCCCCTCCTTAGTGTTTGAGTTTTCAGCTTCATTTTACCATTGTCTCTCAAGACAGGAGAGCACAATACAATTTTTTAGAGTCTTTTTCTTCTTACAATTCTAAATAATTAGAATTTGAAATAGTAATATTGATAAAATGGTTTCCTTCAGGTTTTCATTTTCTTAGTACAAACTATGTCAAAAGTATTTCATTAAGTGAAATCTTGACTCTTAGGTCCATTATGTTGCTGCTGTCTAATCAATCTCATATTTCCCCATATGACTACACCTATCCTTATGACAAAATCCAATGTAAGGAAAGGAAACTGCAAAACCAAAAGGGTGTGGGAGATTCTAAAAGCTAAAGCCAGAGATGTTTCACCACCTGTGGTTAATGCTAATATGTTCCTTACAAATCAAATCATTAAAATTCCTCACAATGTCTTTGGAACCAACAATTGTGAGCATACTGTCAGTACTGCAACGTGAAAGTGAAAGTCGTTCAGTCACGTCCTACTCTTTGCAACACCATGGACTATACAGTCCATGGAATTCTCCAGGCCAGAATTCTGAAATGGGTAGCCTTTCCCTTCTCCAGCAGATCTTCCCAACCCAGGGATTGAACCCAGGTCTCCCGCATTGCAGGCAGATTCTTTACCAGCTGAGCCACAAGGGAAGCCCGGTACTGCAAGCAAACATTCAATGTGAGTTTCTATTTTAATAGAAATCTTGATATGCTCTTTATCATATACATGCTGCATAAAATAAATGGGCCTTTCTAAGGTTCCTTTTTTCTCTCTATTTATAATAAACATGTCTACCAATGAATAAAAGAGTTGAATACACTGCTATTTATTTCACATGGGAGTTTGCAGAAAACATAGAAAGGGCGTCAAAAATAACTAGTGTTTATAGTACTTTAAAGTTTGTGATAAAATTACAGATTGTAAAATTTGTTAATTGACAAAGTTGTTATAACACTGAGTTTGCATTTTGTACTTTTTAAATACAAACACAAAGATGAAAATACATATATGAGATAGTCATGAAATTGGTATTTGTACTCATTATTTAATATACCTGAATGTCTTTTTCCTACATGTGTCATTTTTAATGTTCTTTACTAGTATAGATTCAGAAGGCTTCAGGTACAGAACTATATAATAAGTACTTTAGTGTACTGAGAAATATTACACAAGTACTTTATTAACCATTTTAAGCAAACTGAAGGTAGGACATTTGTCATTCACTATTGTATGTATACTATCCCTTCACACATGTTTGTAAATAAATAGTTGGTTTTCAAAGAATTGAATTAAATATTAATATTAAATTAAATATTAAATATTAAAATTCAAAAAGTAAAGGCTGTTATTTATCTTATGATTTAGAAGTGTCTTCTAAATTTCAACTTTAGGCAAGTACATGCGATCTGAATTATTTT
Source organism: Tragelaphus eurycerus (assembly GCA_935064755.1). Taxonomy (NCBI): domain Eukaryota; kingdom Metazoa; phylum Chordata; class Mammalia; order Artiodactyla; family Bovidae; genus Tragelaphus; species Tragelaphus eurycerus. The sequence goes on along the minus strand of CAKXYN010000111.1, from coordinate 82,013 downwards.
TTTTCATGTGGGAAAGATATTTCAAAAAATTCTTGTTATCAACTTGTTTATATGATATTTGATTCTTTCTTGAGGATCTAGGGCTCAAGAATGATTCCAGTTTAATTTTGTCTAGGAGTCATGGGGGAAAGGACAGTCATTTTTATTTTGGATTCCCAGTTCTATAAACTTTGCCTCTAACACAAGCCAAAAAAATATGTATATATTCAAAGATGCTATCTGGTTCACTTATTGATAAAGCTTTTAAGGTACACAGGCCTATAACCCATAGAGCCTGAAGAAACACAATGAAAAGAACTGGAGCCTATAAGCACAAGTGCAAATCGTTCCTCTGACACTTAGGCTTGTGTGCAGGTTAGTTGCTCATAAAGTTTCAAAGTCGCCTCATCCAGGGCCCGTTTGGTTTGGATGGCTATATAGAATGATAGAATGTGTACAAACATGTCTCCGTTTAATGCTAAGCTCATTGTTGTCAAGTCCAAGTCTTATTCATGTTTCCATAGCCATATTTCTTACTCAAGGGACGTGTGGTTACTATAGAAAAAATGAAATGGAATTCACCAATTATAAAAGGAGATCGCTATAGAAAAATGACATGAAGAAAGGCTAGTAGATAATACCTACACTACTTCATGAAGAGCAAAATCCCAGAAGTATGGGCTAGTGGTACTAGTTTTATAGTCTCCCTGGGCCAAATGAATCACACACTCATGAGATAGATTTCTCCTGGGAAAAATTTCTGGTGACACATCGTGCTCCAGCTTACATTTATTTTGTTAAAAAAGAAGAAATCCCATATCTAGCTTACCTAATTTAAGGCTGAGCTCTGCAGCAAATATTTTAAACAGAAAAAGCCAAAATCCTTCCATAGGTTTCATCATTAAAAAGGAACATCTTCAGGAAAATTATAAAAATTGGAACAGCAAGCAGCTTTATGTGTTTTCTGCCAGGTAAACACCAATAATATTCTAAAAGCAGTCTCCTAATGATAGTTCTAGTCCATACTGACTTACATGGCAAATATTTCTTTGAATGGAATTACAGTTTGGGGAATAGAGGCAGACTAAGAAAACTTCTACTCTGTTATAAAATTATATAGTCCTGACAGCTCAGGAAGAGTGACTGACTGTGGCACAAATCTGACTCAAGAGTATTGCTGTCTGCATTATTTTTTTCCAAATGCTCCATATAAGGCAAACAGCTTTCCTCAGTAAAATATAGCCAAGACCAAAAGTTTAAGTTCTTCATTCCATTCATTGGGAAGTTAAAGGAGTACTCAAATATAGTGACTTATAAACATATATTCTAGGATTAGTTAAGGCTAATCACAACTAAATTGGCATAGATTTTCTATAGTGAAAATAATCTAGCAAGGTGAAAGCAATAAAAATGCATGCTGGGCTTGCAGTTGGATTCTGCCCATAGTAGAGTTATGAGACAGAGTTATGTATGTAAGCCATTAGCAACATTGAGCTATTGATAAGAAAATCACTTATTGTGTTCAAAATCACAATATTGAACTCAAAGCATTATCATATATATTTGAAAGAAATGCTTTCTTAAATTTTAGGTGCATTATTTTTCAGGTCATTTGGTCCCTTTTACAAAACTACAATTTATCATTACTGGGTTTAATAATCAAGTGAATTGTCACCCTTCTAAATGATGTACATATTTTAGGCATCGTGCAGTCATTTTGATAAAGTTATTTAACTTGGAAAAGAGTTGCTGTTTTTCATTCATCACAGTTTGCTTCCAAGGGTCATTTCAATTTCTTTTAATTGTACTTAAGTGTTTCTGCCCCTTTCCCCTTGGTGTTTGTTAGTTGCTTTTAATGTGATTTCAGAATTGTAAATGGCTCAGCATATCGGTAAGTGAATTTTTGAGGGTTTTTTTTTTTCCCTATCTAGATCAGTGAAGTAAACAGGGTGAAGGTGGAGAGTGGCATTTCTTCTAACAAGTTTTCATTAAAGGGGGTACTGAGTTAATGCAAAATTTTCCTGAGAGCACAGTTATACAGAATATGCATTTCATTGATGCTATTAATTTATGTATGCTTTAATATTTTCTTAAGCTCCATGGAGCTCTATCAGAATAATGCTTTTACTACTACTATTTGCACTATTAGGAGAAGAGAAAGCTAATCAAAGATTTTCATTTCCATTTTATGTGTGGCAAACTCAAATGTTAATAGGAGCTAGCTAGGCAGGTATGTAAGGGGTAAACACAGTTCATTGTCAAAGAAAGAGGAATAGTAGGGACTGAGAGAGGAAGTCTCATCCAAAGCTGTCACTCAGTCTTGACCTGTAATAGTCATGTATCAGGTCGACCAGAACTTGTCTCTGGGCCAACTTCAGGATACAGGCTATCAATCTACAACCATTGTTTTAGAGATCTATTTGTTGGGGGTTGATTAAGTAACATAAGCCAAACTAGGCTAGTGTTTGTGGGAAAGTCGAAGCATAGGAAGGTAAACTCTCCCATGGAAGGCTGGCTTCAAGGATGCACAATCTGTGTCACTGAAAGAAATGCCACACAATGGCACCCTACCCCAGTGCTCTTGCCTGGGGAATCCCATGGACGGAGGAGCCTGGTGGGCTCCGGTCCATGGGGTGGCTAAGAGTCCGACACAACTGAGCGACTTCGCTTTCACTTTTCACTTTCATGCATTGGAGAAGGAAATGGCAACCCACTCCAGTGCTCTTGCCTGGAGAATCCCAGGGACGGAGGAGCCTGGTGGGCTCCGGTCCATGGGGTGGCTAAGAGTCCGACACAACTGAGCGACTTCGCTTTCACTTTTCACTTTCATGCATTGGAGAAGGAAATGGCAACCCACTCCAGTGTTCTTGCCTGGAGAATCCCAGGGACTGGGGAGCCTGGTGGGCTGCCGTCTATGAGGTCGCACAGAGTTGGACACGACTGAAGCGACTTAGCAGCAGCAGCAGCAGCAGCGCTTGGTTTAATGATCTCCCATGTGGTCTTGAAATTCTTAACTATTTTTGAACCTGGGTCACCTCAGATTCATTTAACACAGGGTGCAGTCAATTACGTGACTGACCCTGTTCAATGTAATATTTAAAGCATTTTTTTCTCCGGAATTAATTAATATACCCCTCTGCAAACTTCATTAACTACTTGGGAGTGTAAGAAATGGAGAGATTAGTATGTTGGTGTCAATCTGCTCAACTCGTTTCTTTTGTGGATTTGAAGATATCAGTTTCCTTCTGCTCTATTACTTTCTGTATTTCCTACCTGATAAAAGAAGGCAAATGGCCTATCAAAGAAAGAGACCAAGGTAAAAAATCAGTAGCTCTAGCTTTTAACTTACTTGCTTGATTGGCAAAAAAATTAAAGAATTTCCCAAAGCAACTTCCTTTCTATCTTTGGAGATTAAAAAATAGTTTAACCCCAAATGATATTGTAAACATGGTTCCCCCTCCTTAGTTTTTTTCTTATTTGTATATGGATTGCATCACCACTTATATTTGTCATTAGAATTGGCCATTGCTAGTGACTTACACTTAATATCTGATTACAGAGTCAGTCATCCCTCTGAAGGACTTCCCTGTAGCTCAAATGGTAAAGTATTGGCCTGAGATGCAGGAGACCAGTGTTCGATCCCTGGGTTGGAAAGAGAAGTGAATGGCAATCTACTCCAGTATTCTTGCCTGGAGAATTCCATGGACAGAGAAACCTGGTGGGCTACAGTCTATTGGGTTGCAAAGAGTCAGTCACGACTGAGCAACTAACACACACACACACACACACACATCTCTCTGAAACAGAATCAAGTATAGCACAGACTTCTCTGGTGTTCACTAAAAAGCCATCTAACCTTTTTATAGATCCCTAGATACCTGTAATCCACCAATTTCCAGCTTAGAGGAAAAAAAAAAAAGTATGAGCATTTAACTTTGAATCCTGGGAGGAGAACTCTTAGCTGGATAAATTTATTTTTCTTATCCATCAATGTTTTAGATTTATATCCACTTTCCTGTTCTATTTGATGCCAACATGCATTCCTCTGCTGTGGTGCAGGTATGACTAAGTACTGTCTCGTTCCATTGAATCGAGCGTCATTTGTCTTGAGTTCTACAGGCTGACTGCATACATGACAGCACACAGTGACAGTAATTTGCACTGATCTGCCCCCACTGCTAGTCCTGCTGCTACAAATAGCAATTGATTATTATGCTGTAGTGTTATTGACTGTCACTATGAACACAAGCTTTATTTCATTTTTAAAGTAACATGCTGCAGATTTGTTTAGTATAAAAGCAAAACAGGGAAATATTCATTTCTTAGAATTATTTGCAGTCACAAATGTAACTTTAAATCCTGGTCATGAAACATTTACTTTACTTTAAATCATAGTAAACAAAAACTTTTATTGTGGTATTTATTTTTATGTAATGCAAATAAATAGTTTCCAAAAGCCATAAGAAAATCAGTATAAAACTGAAATATTCTTCCTATCCCCAGGTTCAGAAGAGATACACATAGAAAATGACTAGATACCTTTTGATCTTTCTTTTTCCCTCATCTGTCAAAGCTTTCTCTGTTTAAAAAAAAAAAGTTGGAATCCTATTTCATTCACATTTATTTCTTGACCTATCTTGTATTCTGAAGGTCTCAGTTCTTTTAGGATCCTGTAGTGTCTCACCTTATTACTCTTTTCCTCCACTCACTGACAAGAAAATGTTCTTGTGTTTAGAACTACAATTATACATATTTTTAGAGTCATTATCAATTAAAAGTGCATTGATGAAAGATAAATCTTAATTTATAAATGTGTGCCTTTCTAAACTGCAAGTTTAACTCTCTCTTTTCTTTCAAGCACTTTATTAGATAGCAAAACTGACTTCTTTTATTCTACTGGCAGTCATGAATCTTACATCTTGACTATACCAGCAAGTATAGTCTTTCTGTCTGAAACCAAAAATTTGACTTATAGGTAAAACAAAGTTTAGAAAACAAAAATAATATCCAAGGTACACAAAACCTCAAAGACCTATCTGTCTAATGCCTCGGTGCTCCCTGGAGAACAGTCCATGGGGTCATGATGGAATAGGCCTGTGAGAATTTCAGCATTCCTGAGTGGAACAACCAAAGTGTGGGTTCTTATAATTTGGGACAATGGAAGAGTTTTAGAGATCCCATCTTGCCATTTAATTTGAATTCCTTTGGTATTTTCTGCAAAAAAAAAAAACATTTTATTTATTAAAAATTAGATAGAAATCACATTATCTGATCAGCAGTAACTAGAAAGAAAGAAAGAATTCATTATCTTTATTAAAGATAATCTGTTTCCTGTCTGTACTCTTACTGTTACTGGGATGGCTCAGTTATTCGTGGTTAGAAAATGATTTCACCTTCTACTTTGAGATTCCTGATCATCCATAAATCTGCCCAATGCAATTTTAAAAACATGATTGTGCTAAAATTGCTCTTATCTCTAGATAATTTTTTTCCTCTGCATTAACAAAGGAAGGAAAATATGTAGAGTAATTACAGAACAGAAACAAGGCCAGTCAATCCTATACTTGGGTTTAAATTTGGTTTAGATTTTAATATTTGTTCACAGTAAGGAGTACTCTAAACCTGTTTTGAAGTAGGTAGGTGTAAGCCATAAATGAGTAGTACAAATTGTTGTGTATTTTGGGTAAACAAAGGCTGTCAGATATTAGTAAATGAAATTTCCACCAATATTTTAATAGTTAAAACTCATCCCGTATATATATATATAGCTTTGAAAAGTTATATATACATACATAAATATATATAAATAAAAAGAAAAAAAACAAATGACAGGTATTATTTGTTTTACAAGCATGACATAATTCAAATTAATGTTAAACAGCTGTGTATTTATCAATTAGCATTATTTTCCCATCTCTCTCTGACTCCCTGTATTGTTGTAATTCCATCAAATAGTCATTTGCTTTTTTATGGTAATAATCCCTTCACATTTCTTCCTTTCATCTATATCCTTGTGTGCTATTTGTTGTTCTGCTAAATCCCTATTATAGAGACCTATAGGTTCTAAGAGCTTGATGAATAATTGGAAATGTTTTATCCCTGAGCTTCAAAAAAGTGCTAGAAATAATTATAAGCAAACATCTTCTGTAGTGTCCTGTATCAATCCAACTCCTGCTTTACACTGTTTGTACTTGAGATACAGAAGGAAATAGGGAGATCTTGGTTACCAGCTCTTGCAGCATAAAAGGGACAGATGTTTCGGTTTCTATTGTTTTTTTCTTCTGTCTTCTCTGTTTTTTCTGGCAGCTTGGACTGTTCACTACGATACGTTCCACAATTAGTCAAGCCTGTAATTTCACAAGGTACAGTTAATTATTGATCAATCAAAATGAACTTCATAATCCTTTTGGCAACTTGTGCTGTACTTGAACTTCTCTCATGCCCATAAAATAGCTTAATAGTCTACAGTATAATGAACATGAAGGATATGGACTAATGTTCAAAGAAGCAGGAAAATCCTACCTTTCTAATTCATGCCAATTCAGGATTATTCTTTACAACATACTACATTCTGCTAAGTTTTCTTCAGCAAATTAGCTAAAGATTCAAGCCTTCCCCCTTCCCATCCTGACCCCAGATGGAGAGCTTTTGTATCTTCTCCAAGAATTTGATTCCATTTAAGAAATTTAATATTTGCATGCATATTTTCTATTCTTTAGTTTTTTTTTTCATAAATAAATCAGTGGAGTCAGATAATAAGCCATAGAGTTGCATTGTCAGTACCACAATGTACTGTTTCTCTGAATAGGCAATTTACCTACATAAAAATGAGGTACTTCGTGTATTAAAGAATAATGACTCCCCTCCTTCTTGTGAAAATACAGGCTAAATGACAAGCCTAGACAGCATTTTAAATAGCAGAGACATTAATTTGCCAACAAAGGTGCATCTAGTCAAAGCTATGATTTTTCCAGTAGTGATGTATGAATGTGAGAGTTAGACCATAAAGAAAGCTGAACACTGAAGAATTCATGCTTTTGAACTGTGGTGTTGGAGAAGACTCTTAAGAGTCCCTTGGACTGCAAGGAAATCAAACCAATCAATCCTAAAGGAAATCAATCCTGAATATCCATTGGAAGGACTGATACTTAAGCTGAAAAGCCAATACTTTGGTCATCTGATGCACAGAGTATTGGAAAAGACCCTGATGCTGGAAAAGACTGAAGGCAGGAGGAGAAGGGGATAACAGAGAACAAGATGGTTGGATGAAATCACTGATTCAATAGACATGAGTTTGAGCAAGGTCTGGGAGATGGTGAAGGACAGGAAAGCCTGGTGTGCTGCAACCCACGGGGTCACAAATAGTTGGACGCAACTGAGTGACTGAAAAACATACTAAATGAGAAAAAGTCCCCAACCTGGATATTATATGTGAGGTGTATGCAGAGAGACGTTACAGTTGGTTTCTAGACACCTCTTCATTCAGAACTTATTGAGAGCCTGCTATGTGCCAAAGGTCTTGGTCTCAGGGACTCACAAAGAGTGAGATAGAGATTGGTATATGAAGTCTGAGAACCCACCATGGACCTATGAGGGTGCTGCTCCCTTAGAGACCCCCACTGGGACATGGGGGGTACACAGCATCTCTCCTTACCACAGAACTTAAGTGCAATGCAGTCTCTTCCCTGGATCATCACAGATCAGCAACAGTTGATCTGCCAGTCTTCTCACCTTTTCTCCTGATTTGAAGATAATGATAGAGAGGAGCAGTGGGATGTCACCACTTCCTTTGTGGATGCTCTCTAAGCTGCAGTTTAAATCCACCCTTGGGTGACTGTGTGGATCACAATAAACTATGGAAAATTCTGAAAGAGATGGGAATACCAGACCACCTGATCTGCCTCTTAAGAAATCTGTATGCAGGTCAGGAAGCAACAGTTAGAACTGGTCATGGAACAACAGACTGGTTCCAAATAGGAAAAGGAGTACGTCAAGGCTGCATATTGTCACCATGTTTATTTAACTTATATGCAGAGTACATCATGAGAAATGCTGGACTGGAGGAAGCATAAGCTGGAATCAAGATTGCTGGGAGAAATATCAATAACCTCAGATATGCAGATGACACGACTCTTATGGCAGAAAGTGAAGAGGGGCTAAAAAGCCTCTTGATGAAAGTGAAAGTGGAGAGTGAAAAGGTTGGCTTAAAGCTCAACATTCAGAAAACGAAGATCATGGCATCTGGTCCCATCACTGCATGGGAAATAGATGGGGAAACAGTGGAAACAGTGTCAGACTTTGTTTTTCTGGGCTCCAAAAATGGTGACTGCAGCCATGAAATTAAAAGACGCTTGCTCCTTGGAAGGAAAGTTAGGACCAACCTAGATAGCATATTCAAAAGCAGAGACATCACTTTGCCAACAAAGGTTCGCCTAGTCAAGGCTATGGTCTTTCCTGTGGTCATGTATGGATGTGAGAGCTGGACTGTGAAGAAGGCTGAGCGCCGAAGAATTGATGTTTTTGAACTGTGGTGTTGGAGAAGACTCTTGAGAGTCCCTTGGACTGCGAGAAGATCCAACCAGTCCATTCTGAAGGAGATCAATCCTGGAATTTCTTTAGAAGGAATGATGCTAAAGCTGAAACTCCAGTATTTTGGCCACCTCATGCGAAGAGTTGACTCATTGGAGAAGACTCTGATGCTGGGAGGGATTGAGGGCAGGAGGAGAAGGGGACGACAGAGGATGAGATGGCTGGATGGCATCACTGACTCGATGGATGCGAGTCTGAGTGACCTCCGGGAGCTGGTGATGGACAGGGAGGCCTGGCGTGCTGCGGTTCATGGGGTCGCAAAGAGTCGGACACGACTGAGCGACTGATCTGATCTGATCTGGGAGGCTTTACATGTTTGGATCCCAGTCTTTCTCAAGGTCACTAAACAGCCCAGTACCTCAATCAGGAGAGTTCTAGTGTATCTTAATCTTGGCATCATGATCAGCTTTCAGAGACCTGAGAGAAGACAAATTGCCTTTCTCAAACAGTCTATGACAAAACCTCAGTTTGACCTCATCCCAAGATGACTGACAGGCTCCTAGAGATAACCTTTATGTGTGCTGATAGGGGGCGTTTGCTCCCATCAAGAAAATCAGGTTGCAGTTTCAATATCCAACCTGAAACATTTTTACTATGAGCTAAGGAAACCGAAATTTTAAGGTGTTTTTCAAGACTCCCTACCTGATTGCATGCTTGTGGCTTTGTATATTTGTAAGATCCTCCCCACCCCGACAAATTGTATGTTTCAGGCACCACAAAACCTAGATCTGACTCTCCATACTAGAGTTTTACAGTTTTTCATCTGAAATTATATCACCCATTAAACCACCAGCAGTCCATTCTACAGCAATCTCCCAACTCCAGCCCAACTCTTTACCATGTCCCACCTCCATCCTATCAGATCAGTTGCTCTGCTTAGTCATGTCTGACTCTTTGCAGCCCCATGAACTGTAGCATGCCATGCTTCCCTGTCTATCACCAATTCCTGGGGCTTGCTCAAACTCATCCATCAAGTTGGTGATGCCATCCAAACATCTCAACCTCTGCCATCCCCTTCTCCTCCTGCCTTCAACCTTTGCCAGCACAGGGACATTGCCTATGAGTCAATTCTTCTCATCAGGTGGCCAAATATTGCAGTTTCAGTATCAGTCCTTTCAATGAATATTCGGGACTGATTGGTTTAGCATTGACTGGTTTGATCTCCTTTCAGTCCAAAGGACTCTCAAGAGTCTTCTCCAACACCACAGTTCCAAAGCATCAATTCTTTGGCGTTCAGCCTTTTTACGGTCCAACTCTCACATCCATACATGACAATTGGAAAAACCATAGCTTTGATTACATGGGTTTTTTCAGTAAAGTTAATGTCTCTGCTTTCTAATATGCTGTCTAGGTTTGTCATGGTTTTTCTTCCAAGGAGTAAGTGTCTTTTAATTTCTTGGCTGCAGTCACCATCTGCAGTGATTTTGGAGCCCAAGAAAATAAAATCTGTCACTGTTTCCACTGTTTCCCCAATATTTGCCATGAAGTGATGGGACGGGATGCCATGAACTTCGTTTTTGGAATGTTTAGTTTTAAGCCAGGTTTTTTTTTTTTTTTTTCCACCCTCCTCTTTCACTTTCATCAAGAGGCTCTTTAGCTCCTCTTTGCTTTCTGCCATAAGGTTGGTGTCATTTGCATATCTGAGGTTATTGATATTTCGCCCAGCAATTTTGATTACAGCTTGTGTTTCATCCCAACCTGGCATTTTGCATGATGTACTTTGCATATAAGTTAAATAAGCAGGGTGACAATATACAGCCTTGATGTATTCCTTTCCCGATTTGGAACCAGTCTGTTGTTCCATTTCCAATTCTCACTGTTGCTTCTTGACCTGCATATAGATTTCTCAGGAGGCAGGTGAAGTGATGTGGTATTCCCATCTCTTTAAGAATTATCCCATTTGTTGTGATCCACATAATCAAAGACCTTAGTGTAGACAATGAAGCAAATTAGATGTTTTTCTGGAATTCTCTTACTTTTTCTAGATCCAACAGATATTGGCAATTTGATCTCTGGTTCCTCTGCCTTTTCGAAATCTAGCTTGAACATCTAGAAATTCTTGGTTCATGTACTGTTGAAGCCTAGCTTGGAGAATTTTGAGCATTACTTTCTTGTGTGAGAGATGAGAGCAATTGTGGGATAGGTTGAACGTTCTTTGACATTGCTATTCTTTGAGGTTGGAATAAAAACTGACCTTTTCCAGTCCTGTGGCCACTGATAAATTTTTCAAGTTTGCTGGCACATTGAGTGCATCACTTTCATAGCATCATCTTTTAGGATTGGAAGTAGCTCAAGTGGAATTGCATCACCTACACTAGCTTTGTTCATTGTGATGCTTCCTAAGGCCCACTTGACTTCACATTCCAAGATGTCTGACTCTAGGTGAGTGATCACACCATCGTGGTTATCTGGGTGGTTAAGATCTTTTTTGTATAGTTCTGTGTATTTTTACTACTTCCTCTTAATGTCTGCTTCTGTTAGGTCCATACCATTTCTGTTCTTTTTGTGCCCATCTTTGCATGAAATGTTCCCTTGGTATCCCTAATTTTTTTTTGAAGATATCTCTAGTCTTTCCCATTAGGTTAGTTCCTCTATTTCTTTGCATTGATCACTTAGAAAGACTTTCTTCTCTCTTCCTGTTGTTCTTCAGAACTCTGCATTCAGATGGATATATCTTTCTTTTTCTCCTTTGCCTTTCACTTCTCTTGTTTTCTCAGCTATTTGTAAGGACTCCTCAGATAACCATTTTGCCTTTTTGCATTTCTTTTTCTTGAGGGTGGTCTTGATCCATGCCTCCTGTACAATGTCATGAACCTCCATCCATAGTTCTTCAGGCACTCTATCAGATATAACACTATGAGTCTATTTCTCACTTCCACTGTATAATCATAAGGGATTTGAATTAGACCGAAGAATTGATGCTTTTGAACTGTGGTGTTGGAGAAGACTGTTGAGAGTCCCTTGGACTGCAAGGAGATCCAACCAGTCCATTCTGAAGGCGATCAGCTCTGGAATTTCTTTGGAAGAAATGATGCTAAAGCTGAAACTCCAGTACTTTGGCCACCTCATGGGAAGAGTTGACTCATTGGAGAAGATTCTGATGCTGGGAGGGATTGAGGGCAAGAGGAGAAGGGGACAACAGAGGATGAGATGGCCGGATGGCATCACTGACTCGATGGATGTGAGTCTGAGTGACCTCCGGGAGTTGATGATGGACAGGGAGGCCTGGTGTGCTGGGATTCATGGAGTCACAAAGAGTCGGACATGACTGAGTGACTGATCTGATCTGATCTGATCTGATATCTCAATGGTCTAGTGGTTTTCCCTACTTTCTTCAATTTAAGCCTGAATTCAACAATAAGAAGTTCATAATCTGAGCCACAGTCAGCTCTTGGTCTTGTTTTTGCTGACTGTATAGAGCTTCTCCATCTTTGGCTGCAAAGAATATAATCAATCTGAATTTGATATTGACCATCTGGTGATATCCATGTGTCTTCTTGTGTTGTTGGAAGAGAGTGTTTGCTACGACCAGTGCATTCTCTTGGCAGAACTCTATTAGCCTTTGTCTTGCTTCATTCTATACTCCATATCCAAATTTGCCTGTTACTCCAGGTATTTCTTGACTTCATACTTCTGCATTCAAGCCCCCTATAATGAAAAGGACATCTCTTTTGGGGTGTTAGTTCTAGAAGATCTTGTAGGTATTCATAGAATCCTTCAACTTCAGCTTCTTCAGCATTACTGGTTGAGGCATAGACTTGAATTACTGTGATACTGAATGGTTTGCCTTGGAAACAAACAGAGATTATTCTGTCATTTTTGACATTACATTCAAGTACTGCATTTTGGACTCTTTTGTTGACTATGATGGCTGCTCCATTTCTTCTAAGGGATTCTTGCCCACAGTAATGGAGATAATGATCATCTGAGTTAAATTCACCCATTCCAGTCCATTTTAGTTCACTAATTCCTAAAATTTTGATGTTCACTCTTGCCACCTCCTGTTTGAACCACTTCCAATTTGCCTTGATTCAGGGACCTAACATTCCAGGTTCCTATGCAATATTTCTCTTTACAGCGTTGGACTTTACTGCCATTACCAGTCACATCCACAACTGGGTGTTGTTTTTGCTTTGGTTCCATCTCTTCATTCTTTTTGGAGTTAGTTCTTCACTGATCTCCAGTAGCATATTAAGTACCTACTGACCTGGGGATTTCATCTTTCAGTGTCCTATCTTTTTGCCTTTTCATACTGCTCATGGGGTTCTCAAGGCAAGAATGCTGAAGTGGTTTGCCATTCCCTTCCCCAGTGGACCAGGTTTTGTCAGAACTCTCCACCATGACCGCCCGTCTTGGGTGGCCCTATCATGCATAGCTCCTGAGTTAGACAATGCTGTGGTCCATGTGATCAGATTGGTTAGTTTTCTGTGATTGTGGTTTCCCGTCTGTCTGCCCTCTGATGGAGAAGGAAAAGAAGCGTATGGAAGCTTCCTGATGGGAGAGACTGACTGAAGGGGAAACTGGGTCTTCTTCTGATGGGCAGGGACATGCTCAATAAACCTTTAATCCAATTTTCTATTGATGGGTGGGGCTGTGTTCCCTCCCTCTTATTTACCTGCAGCCAAACTATGGTGGGGAAGGAGAAGTCAAGGCTATATATTGTCACCCTGTATATGCAGAGTACATTATGAGAAATGCTGGGCTGGAAGAAGCACAATCTGGAATCAAGATTGCTAGAAGAAATATCAATAACTACAGATATGCAGATGACACCACCCTTATGGCAGAAACTGAAGAACTAAAGAGTCTCTTGATGAAAGTGAAAGAGAGTGAAAATGTTAGCTTAAAACTCAACATTCAAAAAACTAAGATTATGGCATCTGGTCCCATCACTTCATGGCAAATAGATGGGGAAACAGTGGAAACAGTCACAGATTTTATTTTTGGGGACTCCAAAATCACTGCAGATGGTGACTGCAGCCATGAAATTAAAAGACACTTGCTTCTTGGAAGAAAAATTATGACTAACCTGCTGCTGCTGCTGCTAAGTCACTTCAGTCGTGTCCAACTCTGTATGACCCCATAGACGGCAGCTCACCAGGCTCCCCCGTCCCTGGGATTCTCCAGGCAATAACACTGGAGTGGGTTGTCGTTTCCTTCTCCAATGCATGAAAATGAAAAGTGAAAGTGAAGTCGCTCAGTCGTGTCTGACCCTCAGCGACCCCATGGACTGCAGCCTACCAGGCTCCTCCATCGATGGGATTTTCCAGGCAAGAGTACTGGAGTGGGGTGCCATTGCCTTCTCCGATGACTAACCTAGACAGCATATTAAAAAGCAGAGACATTACTTTGCCAACAAAGTTCAGTCTAGTCAAGGCTATGGTTTTTCCAATAGTCATGTATGGATGTGAGAGTTGGACTATAAAGAAGGCTGAGCACTGATGAATTGATGATTTTGAACTGTGGTGTTGGAGAAGACTCTTGAGAGTCCCTTGGACTGCAAGGAGATCCAGCCAGTCCATCTTGGTGGCAATCAGTCCTGAATATTGATTGGAAGGACTGATGTTGAAGCTGAAGCTCCAATACTTTGGTCACCTGATTCAAAGAACTGACTCATTGGAAAAGACCCTGATGCTGGGAAAGATTGAATGTGAGAAGAGAAGGGGATTACAGAGGATCAGGTGGTTGGATGGCATCACCAACTCAATGGACATGAGTTTGAATAAACTCCGAAAGTTGGTGATGGATAAGGAGGTTGTCATGCTGCAGTCCATGGGGTCACAAAGAGTCGGACACAACTGAGGGACTGAACTGAACTTATCTAAACTATGGTGGAGGTGATGAAGATAATAGCGACCTCCTTCAAAAGGTCCCATGCATGTACTGCTACACTCAGTACCTCCAACCCTGCAGCAGACCATCACCAACCTACAACTCTGCTGGAGACTCCTGGAGACTCACAAGCAAGTCTGGGTCAGTCTCTTTTGGGTTCACTGCTCCTTTCTCCTGGGTTCTCATGTGCACAAAGTACTGTTTGTGTCCTCCAAGAATCTGTTTGCCCAGTTCTCTGTAAATTCTGGCAGCTCTATGGTGGGGTTAATGGCAACCTCCTCCAAGAGGGCTTATTCTATACCCAGGTCTGCTGCACCCAGAGCCCCTGCCCCTGCAGCAGGCCACTGCTGGTCTGTACCTCTGCAGGAGACACTGAAACACAGTTCTGGCTCAGTCTCTGTGGAGTCCTGGGTCCTGATGCTCACAAGGTTTATTTGAGCCCTCTGAGCATCTGTGGTAGGTATGGGGTTTGATTCTAAACACAATTTCTCCCCTCCTACCATCTTACTGGGGCTTCTCCTTTGTCCCTGGATGTGGGCTCTCTCCTCACAGCTGTTCCAGTGCTGTGCAGCTGCCACTCCAGCCCCTACCATCTTGCTGGGCTTCTCTGCCCTTGGACTTGGGATATCTCCTCACAGTTGCTCCAGTGTCATGCAGCCGCCATCCCATTAAAATTAACAAAAACAGAAAACACAATTTTTATCAGAGAACAGGATGTTATTTTGGGGAAGAATTGCATTTCCCTCCAATTTGTTACACATAATACTTGTCCTTTCACAATGAAAACTTGTTGCTCTAATGCAGGGGTTTACAGACTTTTTCTGCAAAGGACCAGATACCAAATGTTTTAGACTCTGCTGGCCAGATGGTCTCTGCTGAGACTATTCATCTCTGCCAGTGCAATGGGAGAGCAGCCATAGACAAGACTTAAACAAGTGAGTGTGGTTGAGTTTCAATAAAACTTTATTTACACAACAAGCTGCCAGATTTGGCTCAGGGTCTTTAGTTTGCCAAGCGCTGCTTTAAAGAAACATATGACAAAAGGAAGAACACAGACAGGAACCTGCAGGAGATGATGATAAAGTTACAGACAGAGAGGTATTGTTAAAAAAAAAAAAAAAAAAAGACAGTGGTAATACAGGAGTTCATCCTCTTTATCCATCTGTCCGTATCACTCTGTGGCAGAAAACTTCCATCTCAGGGTATAATGCTGTGTAAATTGATGCCAGGTAACTCACTTTAGTGGAAATTTACATTTTCATGACAGAATATGTTATTTCCAAGCTGCTGGGTTTTGTTACTTAAAATAGTCTGAAATTATTCAGATCACCTCATCTACTCCCAGGAGTCTCAACTCAACACTGACCACGAAGATCACAGGAGCTGACCTCTGAGAAAATTCTATGTTTTAGAGGAGAGATAAATAAGCATTTTATCCTAGCCCCTTTGCCAGTCAGCATTATGACACCACCACAAACTCCATGAACCTAGTATAAAGAGACACATTTGCTGCTTAATGCTGCTTAGTTTGTGTTATTTAAATCTGGAGCCTGAGCTCTGTGAATTCGTGATGGAACAACTTTGGCAAATAGAAAAATAAACTTTGCTTCAGTGGAAGATTAGTCCAGGAGACCCAGTGGACATTTCACAGCAGTAACATCCATGCAAAATGAATTCGGGCAAGAATAGTCTATCTAAGATATCAATTTGCCCAAATAATATATTTATAGACTATTATTACATCTAGGGAAAAAAAAGCACTAGATTGAAACTGTAAAATTTCACTGATAGAAATGATCCATTCTCAAATGTTAGCTGAGATTAAAAGAGAGAATTTGAAACTTTTAAATAAAAAATGATGTGTAAATTACACAAGAAGTCTATGGAGACCCCTTTCAGTTCTTATTTTCTCCTCTATCCTGCTCTAAAACATGCAGTAAACCTTTTTCAATTGGAGAGGGTTTAATCTGTGTTTAAGGATACTTGGAGGCAGTACCGTCTCTTCCTGGAGGCCTATGTACAGGGCTTTTTTTTCAGATATTGATTGTGAAAGTGATATCACACCAGAAGGTACGTTGATATGGTGTCAAGTAAAAGAAAATGGCCAAGAATCCTTACAGTCTAATCAAAGCTCTGTTCAAGCCCCACACTCATGAAATCCAATCAATAGAGACGATTAAATGACACATACAGAGTCACCAATATTAAATACACTCCATTTCCTGTCAAGAGCTTGATGACACAAAGTGAATGAGACAAAACTTGACTCTATAGGTTTGTTTACAGGATCTGTGCTATATATAGAGAGAGTGAGAGTATGAAAGTTTGACTCAGTCACCATTTGCCCCACAAACTAAGGTGCGAACTATAGGCATCTACAAACCATCTTGTGCTGAATAAACTGTGAAAGGGAGCCAATCAGAGAGTATGATTTGACAACAATCACATGGAGGAGACCAGTATTTATTTTAACATATGGTATTTGGCTTTATGATGGAAGACACACAGGGGACAAGGAAATGATAAGAGCAACAATAAAAATAGGTATGATTTATTGAGAGCTTGCTATCTGCCAGCCAATGTGCTAATTGCTTTACAATTATTAGCTCATCTATAAATAACATCTCACTATATTTTCAGGGTTGAAGAAGCTAAGATTAAGATGCATTCAGTGGTACAGAAGTAGGAGAGTTGGAAATTGAACTCAGCATTGCCTGACTTCAAAAGGTAAGCTCCCCAACAGTATGATTCAAATCCAATCCTAATTGACGATGATCTTGGAAAGCCTATCTGTCTGTTACACTGTAGTTTCCTCCTTCTACTGTAAAGTGAGAGGCTTGAACTAAATAATCTAAAGTGTCTCTCTTGATCTAAATGTCTAAGAGTTGGTGGTTGTACCATGTCTGACTGCTAGGCATTTATAAAGTGTGAATAATATCACCTCATCAAAATTGCTCATTTTTTTGCTAAGAAAAAGCATGTTTTCAAGGGTTGGAAATTTTTTCCTCCTTATTTTAATGGGGATGACACACTAAGAAAATAAGCAAAAATACTTGAAGACAAGGCTTAGTTCACTGGATTTGACAGTGTCTGTGGACTTTCTGCTGGGGGAAACCATTTGTGGCTAGGTGTGGTACAGAGTACAGGAGAAGCTAACTAGTTCCAACTACCAACTAGTTCTCCTTAATCAGGCAGTGGTTAAGCACTTCAGCACTTTTTTCTCATCAGATTATCTCACTTTTAAAAAGCACAATCATTATGCTCTCAATTTATACAAATTTTAAAAAGTAAATTAAACATATATACTTTATATTTTACAAAACACATATAAGGCTTATCAAGTGCCAAGTACTGTTTAAAATGCTTCTTAAATATTTCATGCTCATTCCAACCCTTAGGGAAGGTACCATTGCATTATCCCCATGTTGCAGATGGAGAAACTAAGTCAGGAAGTCAGTAACTCATCTAAAGTCATCTAGCTGAATGTACAGATGGAACCAAGATTTGAACAGAGGCATCTTGCTCTACAGAACTTGCGCATAGCTATTAGGCTCAGGTGCCCCTACTGTGCTTAGGAAGAAGTTTTATAAAGAAGGTAGACATTTTTAAAGATGTTTGCAAGAAGTAAAATAAAGTCATTTACGCTACTGAAAGGAACGGTAGTGAAAGCTGTAAACCTATAGAAAATATTTTCTTTGAGAAAATCAGACTAAATTCCCACCTGGAGAAAAATCAGGAGCAGGTATGGACACAAATTCAGTTCACACAAATCCCTAGATGGCTGGCAGTAAATTATGAGTTTTGACTACTTTTACCACTATTGACATTTCAGACATATAAATGTGAATATCAGGAAATATTTTACCAGAATTCAAAGTATCAGGCAAAACTTCTGGACAATGGATTCTTTAAGAAAGATATCCGCTAATTATTCTCAGAGTAATATTTTTATATGTTTTTCTGAAGAAGAATGATAATGAAAAAATATTTACTTGCTTAACTTAGTAACCTGATTCTATCAACAGTTAATTAAAGCCCTTTCCTGCCCTCTGCCTGAGTGGCATCACTGCCTCCAGCCTCACCTATGTCATAGTTACTTTTTTGTCTCCTTTTTTTTGTTGTTTTTGGTCTCTTTTCCTTCTGGTAGGTAATCTCACTGATTTCCTTTGTCTAGTTATGCAAAATAATGAAGATCAGAGCTTGGAAACTGGTAATTTGGCAATTTTAGACAATCGCCTCATAACCACATTTTAGTACACCTTTGAAGCGGGAGAAGTTCAAAGGCTTTGAAAAGACGACTCTTGCTTTGCCTGTTACTATGAGTCATTTGAAGTAATTGGTCTTGTCTGATGGCATGTTTTGAACTGAGGAAGTAGAGCTTTATTACCACAATCAGATACAGGTTTTTAGCCGAGGAAGTGGAGTTTTCCTCGCATATGTAGATGCATGCTTGATAAGGCAGAAAACAGACAGATGTGCCTCTATGCATGAGGGAAGAGGTGTGGAGAAGGAACAAATAAAACAGTTGAGAAAATTCCATGAAGCTATAGTAAAGTGCTTTTGGAAGGCATCCCAGTTAGGAAATTTCTCACAAGCAAACAACTCATAATTTAGATGCAGACTTTAGACTTTAATTTTGATACCAACCCAAACCTACCTATTATCCTCATCATGTTAAAAGTGGGTCAGTGATTTGCACATAAGTGAACAGGGTAAAGGAAAATCATCTTCTTAAAAGAATATTAACTAGTCTTTTTACTTTCCTTTTACAAACAGGGTTCCTAAAATAAATCCAGCTTTGGCTCATTAATTTCTTACAGTAAGGACTGTTGTTTCAGAAGCTATCTCATGAAAAAAAAAAAAAAAAAAAAAAGAATGTTAAACTCCAGAGAATATACTCATATATGTTATTACTTCTTTTGGAACCTTCCTCCAGTAACATTTATTAATGGTTTTCCATGTGTGTATATGTATGTAAGTAAAGAAATTTTAAGACCAAAAAAAAAAAAAAAAAGAAAGAAATATACACACACACAAACATTTCAAACAAATAGAAAAGTTTAGTTAAATCTTTTAAAATATTTATCATAAAACATTGTCAACAAATATTTATTGAATGCTTACAATGGGTCAGACACTGGGCCAGAAATTAGAATACACAGATTATCATAATCTCTTTCTCAAGGAGTTTATAATCTAGCAGGGAAGAGGACAAAATGGTATGTATAATAATAAACAACCATCATCAAAGAGAAGCATGCACAGGAGAGAGCATATTAAGCCTTCCTATAAAATGTTAGCTAACTACTGGGATCTTCATGAAGTCTGTGCCTAGGTGCAGACTTTTCAGGAAAAGGAAATAGTCTATGCTAAGGTACAGAGAAAGGAAAGAGTATAATCAATTTCCAAAACACCCACACTTAGTGTAGCTGGAGGTTGCAAGAAAATCCATGAGAGCATGAAAAGTAAAAGGAGAAACAAAATTGGCAAGAGAGGAGGGAGACCCAACTGCAATCACAGAGACAACTAAGGGGATACCTTGGGAAAAGTGAGACAACAGGACTTGAGCAAGGTGTATAGGAATGGTCACAGAACTGAAGAGACTCACTAGAATGATTTTTCAAATATTCAGCGGTAGAATAGAAGGTAAAACATATGGAAGATAAGTGAAAGAGGAAAGAGTCCTAGAAAATGTTCCTTTTCTTCAGAAACATTTGTCATTTTGTTTATCTACATTCATTAAGTACATGTTTGGTTAATATCTGCCCACTTCTTCCAGGATTAAAAGTCTTCAGTTTATGTCCAGGTTCATCAAACTCTGACAATTTGGTATTAGTGGAGCAGCTGATTAAAAACATAAAAGATAATATTTTAATTTTATTGTCTTGATAGTGAAAATTTTTCAACGTACTTCTTTGATTCTGAGTTCTAGCATTTTGCTTATCAAAAATAAATATTTGGCAGAAAGTGAACAGTTTAATATAATATTTCTCATTTACACCTTGATAAGAATAAGAGGTATCAGAATAGGTCTTATGACTTAGAAAGAGGAGAATTGAAGAGAGGTATCAAAAAGAACAGAGACTGCCAAGTAAGGAAGATGGAAACAGAGGAGAGAAGGGTAGAGTTTGTGAAGGGTCAGTTAGAGAAGAAAGGACAGTAAGGAACTATTTAAGGGCATAGCATTCAGGAAGTCACAAAGAAGTCAATGCTAATGAAGCAGGTGCCTCCTCTTCCTGTTAATGTTTTTCTTATTTATTAACCAACTTTGGTAAAACTTGTTTTAACTTTAAGCAAAGTTTATATACTGTGAAATGTCCACATGTTAAATGTATAATCCAGTGGTTTTTAGCTGATGTATATAGTCACGTACCCAATGCAGAGAACTTTTCTGTCATACCAGAAAGTTCCTTCATGCTGCCCTATGATCATTCTCAAGACTCACAGGCAGCTACTGTTCTGATTTCAGATATTAAGAAGAGGTGGCAAGAATACACAGAAGAACTGTACAAAAAAGAGCTTCACAACCCAGATAATCACGATGGTGTGATCACTGACCTAGAACCAGACATCCTGGAATGTGAAGTCAAGTGGGCCTTAGAAAGCATCACTAGGAACAAAGCTAGTGGAGATGATGGAATTCCAATGGAGCTATTCCAAATCCTGAAAGATGATGCTGTGAAAGTGCTGCACTCAATATGCCAGCAAATCTGGAAAACTCAGCAGTGGCCACAAGATTGGAAAAGGTCAATTTTCATCCCAATCCCAAAGAAAGGCAATGCCAAAGAATGCTCAAACTATCACACAATTGCACTCATCTCACACGCTAGTAAAGTAATGCTCAAAATTCTCCAAGCCAGGCTTCAGCAATATGTGAACCGTGAACTTCCTGATGTTCAAGCTGGTTTTCGAAAAGGCAGAGGAACCAGAGATCAAATTGCCAACATCCGCTGGATCATGGAAAAAGCAAGAGAGTTCCAGAAAAACATCTATTTCTGCTTTATTGACTATGCCAAAGCCTTTGACTGTGTAGATCACAATAAACTGTGGAAAATTCTGAAAGAGATGGGAATACCAGACCACCTGATCTGCTTCTTGAGAAATCTGTATACAGGACAGGAAGCAACAGTTAGAACTGGTCATGGAACAACAGACTGGTTCCAAATAGGAAAAGGAGTACGTCAAGGCTGTATATTGTCACCATGTTTATTTAACTTATATGCAGAGTACATCATGAGAAATGCTGGACTGGAAGAAACACAAGTTGGAATCAAGATTGCTGGGAGAAATATCAATAACCTCAGATATACAGATGACACCACCCTTATGGCAGAAAGTGAAGAGGGGCTAAAAAGCCTCTTGATGAAAGTGAAAGTGGAGAGTGAAAAGGTTGGCTTAAAGCTCAACATTCAGAAAACGAAGATCATGGCATCTGGTCCCATCACTACATGGGAAATAGATGGAGAAACAGTGGAAACAGTGTCAGACTTTATTTTTCTGGGCTCCAAAATCACTACAGATGGTGACTGTAGCCATGAAATTAAAAGACGCTTACTCCTTGGAAGGAAAGTTATGACCAACCTAGATAGCATATTCAAAAGCAGAGACATTACTTTGCCAACAAAGATTCGTCTAGTCAAGGCTATGGTCTTTCCTGTGGTCATGTATGGATGTGAGAGCTGGACCGTGAAGAAGGCTGAGTGCCGAAGAATTGATGCTTTTGAACTGTGGTGTTGGAGAAGACTCTTGAGAGTCCCTTGGACTGCAAGGAGATCCAACCAGTCCATTCTGAAGGCGATCAGCCCTGGGATTTCTTTGGAAGGAATGATGCTAAAGCTGAAACTCCAGTATTTTGGCCACCTCATGCGAAGAGTTGACTCATTGGAGAAGACTCTGATGCTGGGAGGGATTGGGGGCAGGAGGAGAAGGGGACAACAGAGGATGAGATGGCTGGATGGCATCACTGACTCGATGGATGTGAGTCTGAGTGACCTCCAGAAGTTGGTGATGGACAGGGAGGCCTGGCGTGCTGCAGTTCATGGGGTCGCAGAGAGTCAGACACGACTGAGCAACAGATCTGATCTGATCTGATCTGATAGACTATTTCTTTCTGTATTTGAAATGTTTGTAATTTGTATAATATGGCTTGTACTTTTAGCGTCTGGATTCTTTCATTCAACCAGATATTCTTTGTTGTTGTTGATTAATCCTTCAGTGTCATCCATCATATAGCATCTTGCATGCGCTATGCTTAGGCACTCAGTTGTGTAGCTCACAAGTTTCCTCTATCCATGAGGATTCTCCAGGCAAGAATACTGGAGTGGGTTGCCATGCCCTCCTCCAAGGGATCTTCCCAACCCAGGGATCAACTCAGGTTTCCTGCATTGCAGGAGAATTCTTTACTGACTGAGCCACCAGGAAAGCCCATGTAGTGTTTTATTCTATTATAATGCTGAGTAGGATTCCATCATATGAATATATCAGAGTTTATATTTTTTCCTCTTAAGGATATTTGGTGGTTTGTAGTTTGTGGCTACTACAAATAATTTGCTATAAACATTTTGGTACACTGCTTTTTGTGGATATGCTTCATTTCTCTTATAAATACCTAAGGGTAGAAAGAAGAGAAGCGAAAAGCAAAGGAGAAAAGGAAAGATATAAACATCTAAATGCAGAGTTCCAAAGAATAGCAAGAAGAGATAAGAAAGCCTTCTTCAGTGATCAATGCAAAGAAATAGAGGAAAACAACAGAATGGGAAAGACTAGGGATCTCTTCAAGAAAATCAGAGATACCAAAGGAACATTTCATGCAAAGATGGGCACGATAAAGGACACAGATGGTGTGGACCTAACAGAAGCAGAAGATATTAAGAAGAGGTGGCAAGAATACACAGAAGAACTGTACAAAAAAGAACTTCAAGACCTAGATAATCATGATGATGTGATCACTGACCTAGAGCCAGACATCTTGGAATGTGAAGTCAAATGGGCCTTAGAAAACATCACTACGAACAAAGCTAGTGGAGGTGATGGAATCCCAGTGGAGCTATTCCAAGTCCTGAATGATGATGCTGTGAAAGTGCTACACTCAATATGCCAGCAAATTTGGAAAACTCAGCAGTGGCCACAAGATTGGAAAAGGTCAGTTTTCATCCCAATCCCAAAGAAAGGCAATGCCAAGGAGTGCTCAAACTACCGAACAATTGCACTCATCTCACACGCTAGTAAAGTAACGCTCAAAATTCTCCAAGCCAGGCTTCAGCAATATGTGAACCGTGAACTTCCTGATGTTCAAGCTGGTTTGAGAAAAGGCAGAGGAACCAGAGATCAAATTGCCAACATCCGCTGGATCATGGAAAAAGCAAGAGAGTTCCAGAAAAACATCTATTTCTGCTTTATTGACTATGCCAAAGCCTTTGACTGTGTGGATCACAATAAACTATGGAAAATTCTGAAAGAGATGGGAATACCAGACCACCTGATCTGCCTCTTGAGAAATCTGTATGCACGTCAGGAAGCAACAGTTAGAACTGGTCATGGAACAACAGACTGGTTCCAAATAGGAAAAGGAGTACGTCAAGGCTGTATATTGTCACCATGTTTATTTAACTTATATGCAGAGTACATCATGAGAAATGCTGGACTGGAAGAAACACAAGTTGGAATCAAGATTGCCGGGAGAAATATCAATCACCTCAGATATGCAGATGACACCACTCTTATGGCAGAAAGTGAAGAGGGGCTAAAAAGCCTCTTGATGAAAGTGAAAGTGGAGAGTGAAAAGGTTGGCTTAAAGCTCAACATTCAGAAAACGAAGATCATGGCATCTGGTCCCATCACTGCATGGGAAATAGATGGGGAAACAGTGGAAACAGTGTCAGACTTTGTTTTTCTGGGCTCCAAAATCACTGCAGATGGTGACTGCAGTCATGAAATTAAAAGACGCTTGCTCCTTGGAAGGAAAGTTATGACCAACCTAGATAGCATATTCAAAAGCAGAGACATTACTTTACCAACAAAGGTTCGCCTAGTCAAGGCTATGGTCTTTCCTGTGGTCATGTATGGATGTGAGAGCTGGACCGTGAAGAAGGCTGAGCGCCAAAGAATTGATGCTTTTGAACTGTGGTGTTGGAGAAGACTCTTGAGAGTCCCTTGGACTGCAAGAAGATCCAACCAGTCCATTCTGAAGGAGATCAATCCTGGAATTTCTTTAGAAGGAATGATGCTAAAGCTGAAACTCCAGTATTTTGGCCACCTCATGCGAAGAGTTGACTCATTGGAGAAGACTCTGATGCTGGGAGGGATTGAGGGCAGGAGGAGAAGGGGACGACAGAGGATGAGATGGCTGGATGGCATCACTGACTCGATGGATGCGAGTCTGAGTGACCTCCGGGAGCTGGTGATGGACAGGGAGGCCTGGCGTGCTGCGGTTCATGGGGTCGCAAAGAGTCAGACACGACTGAGCGACTGATCTGATCTGATCTGATCTGATCTGATCTGAAGGGTAGAATTTCCTGGGCAATGGGTTGATGGAGTGCATTTAACTTTGTAAGAAACAGCCAAATTGTTTTCAGAAGGGGTGTACTGCTTTGTACCCTTACCAGTAACATTAAAGTTCTAGTTCCTCCATATCATCACATTTCATATTATCAGTCTTTAGTTCTTCAAATGAGCATGAAATGGTTTTTATTTAACTCAAGTGGAGAATGGTTCAGTGGACTTTTAGCTTGCCATATCTTTTGATATGTGACTGTTCAATAATCTTGCTTGTTTATACTGGCTAGAGTAATCAAACTTTTTATTGTTGTTGTTCATTCACTAAGTCATGTATGACTCTTTGAAACCCCATGAACTACAGCATGCCAGACTTCCCTGTCCTTCATTATCTTTTGGAGTTTGCCTAGATTCATGTCCAGTGAGTCGGCGATGCCATCCAACCACCTCATCCTCTGTCACCCTCTCCTCCTCCTGCCTTCAATCTTTCTCAGCATCAGGGTCTTTTCCAATGAGTCAGTTCTTCGCATCAGGTGGTCAAAGTATTTATTAATGATTTATAAAATGCATTTTAGCATTCTGGATGTAAATACTCTGTCGGATGTATGTGCCATGAGTATTTTCTCTAGCCTGTGACTTGTTTTTAATTTTCATAATGGTTTATTTTGATGGACACTTTGAAAAACTCATTCATTTTAAATTTTAAAGTTCATTTAAAATTTTAATTTTCTGTGTTACTTTTTGTTTCCTTGCCAAGAAATATTCATATAACTCAAGGTCATAAAGATATTCTTAAATATTTTTTCAAGATTATTACTTTAGATTTTTGCTTTCAAGTCTACGATCCATTTCTTTTTTTAATGATCCATTTCTAATGTTTGCATATATTGTGAAATAGACATTATGTTTAATGTCATTCTGATGTGTTTATGCAGTTATTATCGACCATTTGTTGAAAAAGAAGTTCAGATTAGTGATTAGTGATTCAGATTAGTGATAAAATCAGATTAGTGATTGCTGATGGTAGGGTTACGAGCAAGGATTGACAGCAAACTTTTGAGTATGATAGAAATAGGCTAAAATGATGGCTGTGATGGCTGCCCAATCATGGGGGGTGGGGGGGAATTTCCTCTCACCATTGAATTGCCTTCACATCTCTATCTAAAATTAATTGACATTTATCTGTATATTCATTTATAGACTCTTCAGTCTGTTCAACTGGTTTGTGAGTCTATTAATACAAGCCCTGATCAACTTTAACTGGGTTGGCTTTAAAACTTTAAAATAATTCTTAAAATTAGATAATATAAAAAAGATTGCAATTATGTTCATTTTCAAGATTGTTTCAACTAATCTAGATACATCATTTGTATCCCCATACAAAATTAGAATCATCATATTAATTTTGATAAAATAGCCTACTATAATTTTAAGTTGGATTGCAGTGAATTTACAAATCATTGGAGGAAAAGTGACATCTTAACAACAATAAGTTTTCCAAACCAGTGGCCCAATATAGCTCTCAATTTTTTAGATCCTTTTCAGTGTAGCTCATCTACATTTTGGAGCTTTTGGTGTAGAGATTTTATATGCTTTTGGTTAATTTTATTCCAAAGTTTTAAATAATTATTAATACAAATTATATTTTTTCAATTATTTACTACACTCTTTAAATTATATTTGTTATAAAAATAAAATTTATTTTAGTGAACCTGTATCCTTGCTAAAATCATGTATTATTTTTTAGTAGAATTTCATAGACTTGTTAGGATTTTCTACAACACACACATACAACCTGCAAAGAAACACAGTTTTACTCTTCCTTCTAACTATCACCTCTTTTTATTATTTTCTTACATATTACACTTCTTAAGATCTCTAATAAAACACCGACAAAAATAAACTAAGATTGTTGTCTTTTTCCTAACCTTAGTAGAAAACATTCAATATTTTACCAACAAAAATGATGTTGATTCTTATGTACATGCTGTTTATCAGATGTTTATCAGATGTTTCTTTCTATTCCTAGTTTTCTATGGTTTTATTTTTCTTTTATGAATGAATATAGAATTAGATCAAAAGCCTTTTCTGCCTCTATTTAGAGGGGCATATGTTTTTATTTTTGTTTTTGCTGTTAATATGGTGAAATGATTTGATTGATTTTTGTTTATGAAACCAACCTTGCATGTCTGAGATAGAGCTCACTTGAACTTGCTATTGATAGATATATAGATATAGACCTATAGCAGTATTAGTCACAATAACTAATGGTTGAAACAACATGTATGTTCATGGACAGATATGATACATGAACAAAATATGTTACATACACAAAATGGAATACTATTCAGCCTCAAAAAGGAGTGAAATCCTGATACATGGTACAACATGGGTGAACCTTGAAAATATTATGCTGTTAGATAAGTCAGACTGTATACTTCCACTTATATAAGGTACCTAGAATAGTCAATCTGATAAAGATAGAGAACAGAATAGCTATTGCCAGGGACTAGAAGAAGAGAGTAATGAAGAGTTATTATCTAATGGTGCAGAGTTTCAGTTTGGATAATAAAACAATTTCTGGAAATGTGCTGTAGTAATTGTTGCACAACAGTGTAAAGGTACTAAATGTCATTAAGTTGTATACTTGGGTGCATGAATATGTGAGTGCTAAGTTATTTCAGTCATCTTCGACTCTTTGCAACCCTATAGACTCTACCCTGCCAGTCTCCTCTGTCCATAGAATTCTCCAGGCAAGACTACTGGAGTGGGTTGCCATTTCCTCCTCCAGGGAATCTTCCCAACCTAAGGATAGAACCCGGTCTCTTAGACCTAGCTGCATTGACAGACAGGTTATTTTACCAGTGCCACCTGGGAAACCCCACGTTGCACACTTAGAAATGGTTAAATTTTATATTATGTATATTTTTCTATAAGGAAAAAAAGTAAAGAAATACTAAAAATAATAAAATGTTTTAAAATGACACAATAATGAAAGCTTTTAAAAGATATTAGCATTCCTAACGGAATGACTTACTGAATGACTGTGATAGCAGATCCCTTTCTCCATCTCTGCTCACTTCTGATCTGCACAGTCCAGGTAGGGTGGAAACTATAGCATCTGCCAGCTGGTAAAACCTGCTGGAGAAAATCTCATATGCAGGCACATTGATTCTTTGACAAGTGTATTTGTATCACCTATGCCCTAGGTCCTTCTTGATCATCTTTTTTATTTCATCTTTCTTTGCCACTTTCCAGATCCTATGCTCAGATTTTACCACTTTATCTACATTTCAGACCCTGCTCCTAACTTCTTGTCTGAAGTTTTCTTCCCATTTATTGAGGAAATAGAGGGTTTCCAGGAGAAGGCAATGGCAACCCACTACAGTACTTTTGCCTGGGAAATCCCATGGACGGAGAAGCCTGGTAGGATCTTCGTGTCCATGGGGTCACAAAGAGTCAGACAAGACTGACATGACTTAGCAGCAGCAATAGAGGATTGCCATTAAGACATTTCTCAAATCCCTTCCCTTATCTTTCACAATTTAGTTACTCCTTTGCCTGACTTCCTCCTCAATCTCAAAGAAAATGTTCTCTCCCTTCCTTTACGAAAATAGCTATTAATTCTATTGCATAGAATTAATATGCTTGATATATGCTTGTATACTTGGTATATGCTTGCTATATGCTTAGTACACATGTGGGCACAATACATTACCATAGCTACCCGAGGTACGTCCTATTATTATCTCAGTTTTACAGATGTGGAAACTGAGGCACAGAGAGATTTTTTTTTATCAACATGCTCATGGCTCCAGCTAGGAAACACTAGAGATAAAATTCAGACTCAGTCAGGATGCTCTTAATCACCTCTCTTTCAATGAGTCTATCACATCTTCCTTTAGAAAACTCATTCAATATGTCTTTAATTTCAGATGTATATGTTCTCTTTTCCATTACATTATATTCCCACATTAAAAACAAGATTTCATTTTTCCATAATTTTGGGTGTACATACACACATACACTTTTACACCCACAATTCCAGCCTCCTTTCAAAGCTATAATTTCCCCTCTCTTCCTTTTTCCTATTAGAAGAGTTGTTTATAATTCTTTACTTCATGTTTAGGTTTTAACCCCTGGCTGTAAACCAACTTCCTTTTTCCAAGTCTACCCCAAGACCAGTTGAGTAAATATCAGCACTGTCCTAACAGTACAATCAATGGGGATATGATTTACTCTTTATTCTGCTGATCTCTTTACCGCTATCGGCCTGCTATCACTTGTGACTCTAGCCCCCTTTCACCTGTTCTACCTTTTTAGAACATTTTTTTGGTGGTCTATTTTTTGCGCCCCCTCTTTCTTTTCTTAAAATATTGATGTTCTCAAGTGTCCTGTTTTTTCTTTCTTTCAAGTAGCTCTCCCGATATCTACGACTTCACTACCCATGTTAACTTGCCACTGGCACTTGCATCTACCTCTAGAAGGACT
This sequence comes from Tragelaphus eurycerus, assembly GCA_935064755.1. Classification (NCBI taxonomy): domain Eukaryota; kingdom Metazoa; phylum Chordata; class Mammalia; order Artiodactyla; family Bovidae; genus Tragelaphus; species Tragelaphus eurycerus. Next base: position 52,628 of record CAKXYN010000111.1, on the reverse strand, counting down.
AAACCACATGCTACTGCAGCTGCTGAAATGAGGCACTCTGTGCTCTGGGAAAAACTGCCAGAACAGGTCTTTGGATAGTCAAATATTTTCAAGAGTCAATTTTATGAGCTCAGTTCTTGTATCTTCTCATATCTAGAAAAGCAGTAAAAACCTTCATAAGGACAACTGCTTCTCTTGGCTAGTAGAAACTTTCCACAAACTTTATGTACTTGATTACATGTACTCTCCCTTCACCAAAATTGCATATGTACTGACCTTCCTCACTGCCTCTTTGGAACAGTTTCTCAGAACTATCTGAAATGCACTCTCCTGAGCTATAGTCCTCACTTGCCCCCAATAAAACTTAACTTCCAACTTTCATACTATACAATTTTTTTAAGTCAGCACCTACAAACGCTTCATTAATATACAAATATTGGAAAAGGAGTCTTTACCTTCTTGCACACTTGCAAAAAAAAAAAAAATGGATGAAACAAATTTTGGTAGACCATCTCTAAGAGCAGATTTAATTCCTGCTCTAATCTGACAGTTTTAGATACACTTAGCCCTTATTAGTTCATTTCTATGTTCCAGGCACTGTTCTGAGTGCTATATAGATTTTAATTCATTTCTTCCTCACAGTAATCACATGAGGTGGACACTATTATTATCCCCATATGAAGGATGAGAAATCTGAGGCAGATAAGTTAAACAAATTGCCCAAATACTCCCAAATAGTAAGTGGTAAATCCTTATTTGAGGATTCAAAATAAAAAAGTGTGGTTCCAGAACCATTCTCTTACCAAGCAGGGCTTATAATGTTTAAACCAATATTAAATGTTATTGGCAGGACCATATCACTAAACAACTCCAGGGGCTCTTTCTCGTGGATTCTGCACAGTCCCTGATGAACAGAAAGGTGGCCAGTCTTGTTTATACACTCTAACACAGATAAGACAGGGACAATGGCATTCTGAAATAAATCTTATAATCTCAAATGTCACAAACTATTGTTTATCCACTGTCATTCAGATAAGAGAGAAGCAATGGCATTTTAATTAATTAATGGGTTTGGAATAAGGAAAGAAAGTAAAACTCATAATCTGCTGTATCATCTCAGATGTCATAATATGGAGCTATGAGATATATTTTCACTTCCTAGAGTACTAGATGAAAAGATACATTCAAGAACCAGATAGATTTTGTTTTTGTTGTTGCTGTTCAGTCCTAAGTCGTGTCCGGCTCTTTGCGACACCATGGGCTGCAGCACATCAAGCCTCCCTGTCCTTCACCATCCCCTGGAGTTTGCTCAAACTCATGTCCATTGAGTCAGTGATGCCATCCAACTATCTCATCCTCTGTTGCCCCTTTATCCTCTTGCCCTCAATCTTTCCCAGCATCAGGGTCTTTTCCAATGAGTTGGCTTTTTGCATCTGGTGGCTAAAATATTGAAGCTTCAGCTTTAGCATCAGTCCTTCCAATAAATATTCAGGGTTAATTTCTATTAGGACTGACAGGTTTGATCTCCTCGCCGTCCAAGATACTCTCAATGGTCTTCTCCAACACTACAGTTTGAAAGCATCATGTCTCAGCCATCAGTCTTCTTTATTGTCCAACTCACATCCATACATGACTACTATAGCTTTGACTATACGGACCTTTATTGGCAAGGTGATGTCTCTGCTTTTTAATATGTTGTCTAGGTTTGTCATAGCTTTTATTCCAAGGAGCAAGGGTCTTTTAATTCCATGGCTGCAGTCACCATCTGCAGTGATTTTGGAGCCCAAGAAAATAAAATCTGTCACTTTTCTTCCTCATCTATTTGCCATGGCATCATGAAGGATGCCATGATCTTTGTTTCTGAATGTTGAGTTTTAAGCCAGCTTTTTCACTTTCCTCTTTCACCCTCAAGAGGCTCTTTATTTCCTCTTCATTTTCTGCCATTAGAGTGGTATCATCTGCATAGCTGAGGTTGTTGATATTTCTCCCAGCAATCTTGATTCCAGCTTGTGAGTCATCCAGCCCAGAATTCCACAAGATATACTGTGCTGCTGCTACTGCTAAGTCACTTCAGTCATGTCCGACTCTGTGACCCCACAGATGGCAGCCCACCAGGCTCCCCCGTCCCTGGGATTCTCCTGGCAAGAACACTGGAGTGGGTTGCCATTTCCTTCTCCAGTGCATGCAAGTGAAAAGTGAAAGTGAAGACACTCAGTCATATCCAACCCTCAGCGACCCCATAGACTGCAGCCTTCCAGGCTCCTCCATCCATAGGATTTTCCAGGCAAGAGTACTGGAGTGGAGTGCCATTGTAGATTAAATAAACAGGGTGATGATATCATTTCACTCCTCTGTCTCTTACCCTTAAATGGCTTTCCACTATGCTTTGAATAAATATTAAATATATTTATATGGATATACATTTCAACATCATCAGATGCCTAGAGATTTCTCCCATCTCTTTGTGTTCACCTCTCTCCCTTGTTTACAATGTTCCTTCCACCCTGGCCTTCTGTTCTCTCTGCCTGGAACACTCAGCTTCACATTCTAGGCAAAGCCAGCTCCTTTTTATCCTTCAGGTTGTAGCTCAAATGTTATTTCTATGAAGAAGCCTTTCTTGGCCTCTATATGTAAGTAAGTTGCCCTCTGCTCCCAATTACTGTCTAGCATCTCACTTTGTTTGATAGAAGTGGTTTCATATCTACCTCGGTTACTTACAAACTGCATGATCTTGGGCATCTTTGCAATTTTGAAACTTTTCTCTCACTTGATAAGGAAAAATAAATATTATTTACCTTATGAAGTTGGTGTGATTATTCAGTGTAATAACATAATGGCTATCTCTTTTCCTGGCACTTAGCCTACAGGTAATACATGCTTGTCCTCTCTTCATTCTTGCCACCCACACTGACACTCATTTCTAAGCTCATGGATCACCCAAATATATGACAAGATAAAAGTCAACAAAAGCAGTCTTTTCCAAGTTTCAAATATCTAAGCCACATTTAGCCATGTCTTTTAAATCCCAGAAAATTTAATGGAAAAAGGGAAGGATTATACAGAGGCAGAAGAGGAGAAGCTGGAAGCACAGAAAGAAAAGAAGAAGAAAAATACAAGAAAAAAAATTAAAGGACTTCCCCTTAAGAGGCTATTCTAGTCTTGGCCTGGGATCCACTGAAGACACACACAACACAGAGGCAGCTCTGCAAAGCTTTTCATGGGATTCTCACTGACTCCTTTGACACAATACCTCCTGCCAGGCCCTTTGTACCTCAACACTTTTTTGGAGAGTTTTTGGCCCATACAGTCATTTCACAGATGCTATGTGTTGAAGGAGTATCCATTCCCTTACCTTTTTTTTTTTTTTCCTTTGAGTTGACAGTAATCATGGATTATTAAAGGCAGAACAACCCAACACTTATAACCCATTTTACAACTTGGTTAGCATTTGTCTACTTACTAAAACAACCTATTGGTATTTATTGGGAGGAAGATTTTTCCTATAGTCAAAGCCTCTGTGATATTTCTGGAGGTGTATAGAATCTCAAGGAGGACTCAGTAGAAAATAGTTTTTGTTGCACTGTTTGACATGAGTCAAGATATCAGTCCTGGAATTCTCTTTATATAGAGACAACATACACAGATGGGGCTTCCCCAGGTGGTGCTAGTGGTAAAGAACCTGCCTGCCAATGAAAAAGGCATAAGAGACATAGGTCTCTTATCCTTGGGTCAAGAAGATCCCCTGGATACACAGATATATTCAGAGGTTACAAGTAGGTCTGAAATCTTAAATGTTCCCACTTCAAAGGGATAGTGCTTCTAGTCTTAGGTGGGCACATCAGCCATTTTATTTTTCCTCACTGTCCCTACACTGTCCCCATTGATATGTTTGTAATGGGAGAAGTAGTCTTGTGTGTCCTAAAGGATGCTGCTGCTGCTGCTAAGTCGCTTCAATCATGTCCGACTCTGTGTGACCCCATAGACAGAAGCCCATCAGGCTCTCCCGTCCCTGGGATTCTCCAGGCAAGAACACTGTAGTGGGGTGCCATTGCCTTCTCCGCCTAAAGGATGAGACCCTTGGTAATAATTGCCACATCATGGGGCAGATCCAGGATCAGTTCAGTTCAGTCGCTCAGTCATGTCCGACTCTGCGACCCCATGAATCGAAGCACGCCAGGCCTCCCTGTCCATCACCAATTCCCGGAGTTCACCCAAATTCATGTCCATTGAGTCAGTGATACCATCCAGCCATCTCATCCTCTGTCGTCCCCTTCTCCTCCTTCCCCCAATCCCTCTGAGCATCAGAGTTTTTTCCAATGAGTCAACTCTTCACATGAGGTGGCCAAAATACTGGAGTTGCAGCCTTAGCATCATTCCTTCCAAAGAAATCCCAGGGCTGATCTCCTTCAGAATGGACTGGTTGGATCTCCTTGCAGTCCAAGGGACTCTCAAGAGTCCAGGATAGATGATAGTAAAAATAAGGATTCATGGTGCAAATGACATCAATAATATCTTGCTTTTTAATGACTTTTAGCTTGCCTACTTATATAATCATTTGCAAAGTAAGTAAAAATTGTTACCAAGTTGCTTAGCAGTGCTATCTTAAAATATCTCTAAAAGGGATAGTTTTGAACTAAAAGAGTTTTAAACCAGCATCCTATGAGTTCAAGTCAGATTTGGTAAGGAGCATTGCAGAAAAGTCCTGAATCTTCAGAAATGTGCATCTGTTCTTAAGTTTAGGAATCATTGATCTGAAGTACAGCTGAATGGGATAGACTCATCAGCAATTTAAGAGTTTGAGTTTGTCTCTTTAGAGTTTAGTTTCACACATGGGGACTCACCTTATCCAGCAGGGCTTTTAGCACTGATTCTTCAGTAGTTCCTCTGACTGGTGGCAACCCTGTATGACATACCAAGACACTCTCCTTTTGTCTGCTTCACTTCATCTCTACCTACCAGGAGCTTTCAAAGCCATCTTGCTTCTCCCCTACCTCACTTTAAATTAAACAAAACTGGCTGTAGTGCATTTTCAGAACCGGTCCCAAATTATGGATATATGGGATGTTTTCTTTCCCATCTTATTAAAAAACTTAAACAATCCATCACTTTTTTACTGTGGGAAACTTTGTAACAGAAGTGTCCATGCACTAGTGTTTCAATAGAGAACCCAAAGGATGCCTTTTACTGTTGTGTGGGGCCAGAACATTCATAGGTTTATGATAATTCTCTTAGCCAAAGGCTTTAGAATCCTGTGACGTGGCTATCATGATGATGAAGAACAAAGAAATCCCCAGTAGGAACACCAGAATCCTCTTTTCACAGGAATTTGGTGAGGAATTCATGGCCAATTTCATTTCTACCCAGCCATGGCGTCATGAATCTTGCTACTTCTGACCAAGACACATCTGTTTATAAGGTCTTCCCTTTTAACTTGAACCCCTACTGGTTTTCTTGCTTTATTTATTTATTTATTTCTGTGGAGGGGAACCTTAATTTTTTTTTTTTTTCCCTATACATTTAACTGGACTGAAGCTTGAGTCCAAACCAGACTACTCTGAGCAGATTCTGTTACTCTGTCCCTCAGCTGGCTGGGTCCCATTATGATGGCATTCCCAAAGACACACTGGCTGGGACAGTGGGTTTAAGATCGGGACAGCTGAAAAGAGTTTATTTATTTTTTTAATGCATTTCAATCTAATGCTTAAGGAAGGGTGAGATGTTTACTTGTATGAACCTTAGTTTATGGTGGTGGGCTTACATAAGATTCCCAGGCATTCAGAAAGCAAGGGATTTAATGCTCTACATTCTCTGAAGGTAAAACAAAACAAAACAATAGACTTATTTCCCTTTCATATCTTCCCTTCCAGCTACCCCTGACCCTTCACCCTTTGGGAAAACATCACTCTTTCCAAATTGAAGCCTCTCTTCAGAAAAGAAGAAATCAAGTGACTAACATTCTTTCTTTTACAAGAGAAATAAAAATAACCCACAAAGAAAGAACATTAAGTGATTTCCTTTCCAGTGATCTTTGACATGTTTTTATGAACCTACCTCCAGATTTCCCTTCTCCCAAGACACAGCTTCTCACATCAGAGTTGCATTAAGTATAATAAAATTAATTCATTAGTGAATAAAAATGAATCAGAAATTATACATGGTTAGTGAAGTAAGTGAAGTTGCTCAGTCGTGTCCTACTCTTTGCGACCCCATGGACTGTAGCCTACTATATTCCTCCGTCCATGGGATTTTCCAGGCAAGAGTACTGGAGTGGGTTGTCATTTCCTTCTCCAGAGGATATTCCTGATCCAGGGATCGAACCCAGGTCTCCTGCACTGTAGGCAGATGCTTTACCATCTGAGCCACCAGGGATACAGAACCTTTTACATCCTTCTAAACAAGAATGGCTTTCTGTTTTATCTATCACATATGCTATTACAATAGGACCTAGTGAGATAATACAGATAAAATGGGCCTTAACCAATCAGTGGACCCATTAAGAAGAATATTAATATCATTTGCTAATTATTATTACTGAAAACTGTAACAAGTGACATTTATTGAGCCTCTTCCATATGCCTGGTCTTCTACCAAATTCTTTACATGAATAATCTCACTTAATCTTAAGATAACTATTTGATATAATTTAAGGGTTAGAAAACTTATTTATAAAGGGCCAGATAGTGAATATTTTAGGCTTTACAGTCACACAGGGTCGCTTCCCAGGTAGCTCTAGTGGTAAAGAATCCATCTGCCAATGCAGGTAATTCAAGCAGGTCTGGTTTGATCCCTGGGTTGGGAAGATCCCCTGGAAGGGGGCGTGGCAACCCACTCCAGTATTCTTACCCAGAAAATCCCATGGAGAGAGAAGCCTTGTGGGCTACAGTCCTTAGGATCACAAAGAGTTGGACACGATTTAAAGCGAATTAGCTGCAGCAGCAGGTCTCTTATAGTCTTCATTGCTTCTGTTGTTGTTTTGTTTTCACAACTCACCACAAATATAAACACTATTTTGGCCTCCTTGTCTGCTCCCAAATAGGCTGCAAATCAGATTTGGCCTGTGGGCTATAGTTTGCTGACCCCTGATTTTATCAAAGTAAAACTTGTATCAGTTCCATTTACAGAGAAGGAAATTGAGACTTGAGGAAATTAAGTAAATCTGCCAAAGTTATATACCAAGTAAGCATAGACTCTAACTAGTTTCTACAGTTAACCCTGTAGACCCATGTAAACATGATATAAATACAGAGCATTTCTGATAAACCCTAAATAGTTAACGATAATAGAAATGTCAGTAGTGTTAGCTAGTTTAGGAATATCTTGTGGATAAACCCATAGATATATTCTATTTCTACCTATAATACTAGCATATATAATATAAAATGGAAACTATTTCATGGTCACAAGCTAATAAAAAGTCATTTTCTTTTTAGGACAATATAACATCTTTGAGCCTTACCTAACATAGTTCTGATTTTAATTTTTCTTATTCCTCACCCTCTCCCTTCCTTACAGACAACTGAAGTAAATAGATATCAAAATTTCAAAATATTCAAATTTCCCTTGCTGAAAAGGAAAAAAATATGAACTTAAGATTATTTATTATATTCCTGAATACAAAACTGAATGCCAATCATTCTAAATTTTTTTACTTATTATCCAAATTATGAAAAAAAGAAATATTTAATGAAACTATTAAATTAAAAATTTTAATGAAAAAATTAAAACTTTGACCTACTAAATATAAGGTTTTTTCCAAGAAAATTTGATAAATCAATTTTCTTATTTGAATATATATATAGTCATTTTGAATTAAAGCAATAGAAATCAATGTATTTGTGGTTAAAAGTTACTAATAGAGTATATGTATATGTGCTGCTTACTGGCACAAGAGCATCTTTCTCTATCAGAATTAAAATTACATTAACTATTAAAGAATTAACAGCAAAAGTCTACTGCAACTTTTAAAATAAATACTTATTGTTCATTATCGAGCATTGTATTGCAGATTTTTTTCTAGATAATAATGTGAACTCCAAATAAAATAGCAGTGATCAGCTGAGAAATCAAGGAGTTTATAAATGATAGACATATATAACACTAGATGGAAAATTAGAATATATCCAACAGATAGATATCCTTCTTATCTATATTCTTTTAAATGTGCTTTTCAAGCAGAGTCAATTGACCAGTGAAACTGATGGAGTAATATATTTTGAAAAATTCCCTAAATATGTAATTTCCCCACTAGACTGAAACAACTCCTTTTATTCTCTTGAGTATGTAATACATCCTTTCTAAAAACTCCCTGCCTATATGTTTATCTAATATCCAGGGTGCTATCAATAAATAATATACATTATTTATGTTAAGTTTTTTCTTTGGAATAAAACTAAGCAAAGGTAACTTACAAGCATGTATATACAAACTGGCTGCAATCAACAAAACACAGGAAACTGGACACACTATAGAAGGAGAAAGAATTTCAGATTCCCATCACATTTCATTTTTCTTCATGTAACAGTATTGTCAAGCACAGGAGGGCCCCATGTGCTTAGGAGAACAGATGGCAGCTAGGTTAGGCCAGACAGAAGAGAAAAGAAGGTGTGGCCACCCAGGAAGTGCTGGTAAATTATGCAGCTTGCTCTTCTCGCCTTTGGATAAAAAAAAAAAAAATACTGAGAAAGGTTTGTGCCAATGGCCAGCACTTCAGACAGTTCCCCCATGGTATATGATGCAAAGTACAGAAAGCTAGGAGCACAGTCAGGGTGTGTCTCAGGGGACACGAGGAGGTGGTCATACAGCAGTGCAGCAACCACCCTAGGACAAACAGTGTCCTTGAAATCAAAACAAAACCCAATTAAGTCTGCAGATGCAGTGTTTGCTTCAAGAACCTAGTGCTATTTGAAGGATAGGTGAGATACAGGACTCTTCAATAGTATGAACAGACATAGCCATGGAGAGCAGCTGTTCTTGCTTCTCACTGTGGAGTAATCAAGAAAAATAAATAGACTTCTAGGAAACAGAGCTGAGACTCATGAAGGCAAGACCTGTCAAACTCTGGGAAATGGTTACAAGGGAGATTATGGAATCAACTACAGGACTATCTTTGAAAGCATTCATTTGTTATATCAGCATTATCAAAACCTGGCTATTTCATTCATGGGAAAAAGTGAATGTGAGGAAATGTAAGATCGAGAATAATAATATTCCAAAAGAATTACCTTCAGTCTTTGCCCCAAACAGGAAAATAATTTCTATTTTCTGTACACCTTGCTTATGTCATTCCTATCTTGTATATGAGCACACTCTGCTTGTATCAGTTCAGGTTACCTAAGTGTATTGACCAAAAGTTCGAACAGCATTTAAAAAGTACTTTCATAGTGCCTAAGTCAGTGTTCTGCAAACAATAAACAGGCATCCACACACAACAATGTGGAGGTCATGAAATTTGAGTTCATAGGTCCTTCTCTTCACGGATGTAGCACCTGTTATATAGCTCTACCCATCCATCCCCACTGAATATTGAGCAGTAAAGCAGCATGGAGAGAAAGGATGAAGCAAAAAATGTTGCAGGTACAAGAAGTAACATAAAAAGGAACTCAAATGTGGGAGGGAGAGCAAGAGAGGACAATGGAAAGAGTTTCAGGAAGTGAAAATAATTTGCCAATGGCTGAAAGCAGGGGGGAGTGGAAGGGGAAGAGGAAGAAGAAAAATATGAGACTGCCCAAGCCTATCTTCGGGGAAGGCAATGGCACCCCCCCCCCCACCCCAGTACTTTTGCCTGGAAAATCCCATGGACAGAGGATCCTGGTAGGCTCCAGTCCATGGGGTCGCTAAGAGTCGGACACGGCTGAGAGACTACACTTTCATTTTTCACTTTCATGCATTGGAGAAGGAAATGGCAACCCACTCCAGTACTCTTGCCTGGAGAATCCCAGGGACAGGGGAGCCTGGTGAGCTTCCGTCTATGGTGTCTCACAGAGTCAGACACCACTGAAGCGCCTTAGCAGCAGCAGCAGCAAGCCTATCTTGGCTATGCTGCTAAAGCGCTTCAGTTGTGTCTGACTCTGTGAGACACCATAGACAACAGCCCATCAGGCTCCCCAGTCCCTGGGATTCTCCAGGCAAGAACACTGGAGTGGGTTGCCATTTCCTTCTCCAATGCATGAAAGTGAAAAGTGAAAGCGAAGTCGCTCAGTCGTGTCCGACCCTCAGCGACCCTATGGACTGCAGCCTACCAGGCTCCTCCGTCCATGGGATTTTCCAGGCAAGCGTACTAGAGTGGGGTGCCATCGCCTTCTCCGAGCCTGTATTGGAGGATCCTCTAAATCACGAGAAGAGTTGGGTTCCAGCTTCTCCTGAGGGCAATGCAGAGCCACTGAAGTCTAAAAACCTTCTAAAACTAATACCAAAAAAGATGCCCATTTCATCACTGGGGCCTGGAATGCAAAAGAAGGAAGTCAAGAGATACCTGGAGTAACAGGCAAGTTTGGCTTTGGAGTACAAAATGAAGCAGGGAAAATACTAACAGAGTTTTGCCAAGAGAGTGCACTGGTCATAGCAAACACCCTTTTCCAACAAGACAAGAGATGACTCTACACATGGACATCACCAGATGGTCAATACTGAATTCAGATTGATTTTATTCTTTGCAGCAGAAGATGGAGAAGCTCTATACAATCAACATAAACAGGATCAGGAGCTGACTGTGACTCAGATCATGATCTCCTTATTGCAAAATTCAGACTTAAGTTGAAGAAAGTACGGAAAACCACTAGACCATTCAGGTATGACCTAAATCACATCCCTTACAATTACACAGTGGAAGTGGCAAATAAGTTCAAGGGGTTAGATTTGATAGAGTGCCTGAAGAACTACAGATGGAGGTTCATAACACTGTACAGGAAGTGATTATCAAAACATCCCCAAGAAGAAGAAATGCAAAAAGGCAAAATGGTTGTCTGAGGAGGCCTTACAAATAGTTGAGAAAAGAAGAGAAGCAAAAGGCAAAGGAGAAAAGGAAGATATACCCATCTGAATGCAGAGTTCCAAAGAATAGCAAGAAGACATAAAAAAGCCTTCCTCAGTGATCAATGCAAAGAAATAGATGAAAACAACAAAATGGGAAAGATTAGAGATCTCTTCAAGAAAGTTAGAGATACCAAGGGAACATGCAAAGATAGGCACAAAAAGAATAGAAATGGTATGGACCTAACAGAAGCAGAAGATATTAAGAAAAAGTGGCAAGAATACCCAGAAGAACTATACAAAAAAGATCTCAATGACCAGATAATCAAAATGATGTGATCACTTACCTAGAGCCAGACATCTTGGAGTGTAAAGTCTAGTGGGTCTTAGGAAGCATCACCACAAACAAAGCTAGTGGTGGTGATGGGATTCCAGCTGAGCTATTTCAAATCCTAAATGGTACTCAGTATGCATACATGAGCCAAGAACTCCCAGGTATTTAAGCTGGATTCAGAAAAAGCACAGCAACCAGAGATCAACTGCCAATATTTGCTAGATCACAGAAAAATCCAGTGAATTCCAGAAAAACATCTATTTCTGCTTTATTGACTACACCAAAGCCTTTGACTGTGTGGATCCCAACAAACTGTGGAAAATTCTTAAAGAGATGAGAATACCAGATCATCTTACCTGCCTCCTGCAAAACCTGTATACAGCTCAAGAAGCAACAGTTAGAACTGAACATGGAACAACAAACTCATTCAAAATTGGGAAAAGAGTACATCAAGGCTGTATATTGTCACCTTAGTTATTTAACTTTTATGCAGAATATATCATGCAAAATGCCAGACTTGATGAATCACAAGCTGGAATCAAGATTGCCAGGAGAAATATCAATAACCTCAGATGTGTAGATGATACCACCCTTATGGCAGAAAGCAAAGAGGAACTAAAGAGCCTCTTGATGAAGTTAAAAGAGGAGAATGAAAAAGCTGTCTTAAAACTCAGTAATTCAAAACTGAAGATCATGGCATCCAGTCCCATCACTTCATGGCAAATAGATGGGGAAACAATGGAAACAGTGGCAGACTTTATTTTCTTGGGCTCCAAAATCACTGCAGATGGTGACTGCAGCCATGAAATTAAAAGACGCTTGCTCCATGGAAGAAAAGCTATGGCAAATCTAGACAAAATATTAAAAATCAGAGACATCACTTTGCTCACAAAGGTCTATATAGTCAAAGCTTTGGTTTTTCCAGTAGTCACCCATGGATGTGAGAGTTGGACCATAGAGAAGGCTGAACGTCAGAGGATTGATGCTTTCTAACTGCCGTGTTGGAGAAGACTCTTGAGAGTTCCTTGTACAGCAAGATCAAACCAGTCAATCTAAAGTAAATCAACCCTGAATATTCATTGGAACGACTGATGCTTAAGCTAAATCTCCAATACTTTGACCTCCTGATGCGAAGAACTGACTCACTAGAAGAGATCCTGATTCTCGGAAAGACTGAAGACAGGAAGAGCAAGGGATGACAAAGGATAAGATGGTTCGATGGCATCACCAAATCAATGGACATGAGTTTGAGCAAGCTCTGGGAGATAGTTAAGAAGAGGCAAGCCCGGCGTGCTCCAGTCCATGGGGTCGCAAAGAGTCAGACGTGACTGAGCAGCTAAATGATGACAACAAGCAATTTTGGGGTGAAGTGAAAATAGAGGTTGGAGTGAAGATAATCTTGAGATCCAGAGGTCAGTTCTGAGGACTTTGTAGAACGTAGCAAAGAAATGATGGTAAATGACATCATAGTAGAAGAATGGAGTAAAATGAACTGGGCCTACGACTGGAGTAGATGTAAGGAAAAGAGAGAGAAATACAGAAAGGTCAATGGCTACATGTGGTTTCAGATAGAGACCACAGAATTAGTGTAAGTTTGGGGAAAAGAAAAATTGTGTATCTTCTGAACTGCAGTTTCTGCTTTGCGCCTGTCTGAAGTTATGGCTACCAGGATCTTTTACCTCCCCTTAACACTTTTGTTAATTTTTAGAGGATTCTGCAAAGAGATTTGTTATTTGTACTAAAGTTGAAGTGTGCAAAACACAAAATGCTCTAAATCATCCTAACCAGTAACTGTAATTGATATCGGTTAAGACCCAGGATTTTTCCTTCCTCAAAATTGATCTTTGTGTTTCAGAAAGTATTTCTGAAGCAGTACACAAGCTATTGCAATCTTATAAGCTTGTAAAATATTAAAGTGTTTATTAAGGCATTTTCTTTTTAAATTATGGCTTTTACTAAGTGATTCCTTTATCTGATGTTTTGTGTTAAATAATATGTACATTCACATGCACAATATGGACATACAGATACAGGTAACATTCATTGCTTTCCAGAATTGCAAATTCAATATATTTGTACCAGTTCCAAACTTTTTATTCACTTTAGAAGACTTCCTGCAAGACACAATATCCATTGTGCATTTTTGTTTTTTAACCAGACTGCAGGAGTGCAAAAGTATACACTGTTTCCTTCAAAAATGGAATCATCATTCACAGATGTAGATGTGTACTTGTTATGCCAAGATGAGACAGATGTGGTTCTATTCACTCAGGGACAGGTGCTACGGAAAAAGAGATAAAACATTTGTAGAAAGTGTAAGCAACTGCATTGCTGTTGCTAAATAAATAAACTCTCTGCCAAAAAACTTTATTTGCTTATTTCTCCTTACTTCTGAATATTTATTTTAAGATCTGGTAGAGCTAAGCTCTATTCAGTTTTATTTTTCTGTATTGGTCTAAAATACACAGCATGTACATACGTGTTTGAATATGTTCTGTAAGAATGAATGGCACAGATAGCCCCACATGTCGATATATAATGTTAATTCATATAAAGCAAGTTTACCCCTGACACACAGCTACAATCTGACACACTTAACTTCTGACAAGATCATGCTCATGGCTCTTATAAAAGAATCAGGTTAAAATGAGGGCCATTAAAGCACTAGCAGTTTGGGAAGGAAAAACCATCTTCAGATTATTTTTCTGAGCAACATTTTGGTGAGCTGCAGACACAGAACAGTACAGGGAGTAGGAGTCTGCAGCTGCTGGGCTAGGGCAAGGATTTTAAATATTCGTATTAATTCTGACTCCAAAAGAAGATTGGGTGGGAATCAGCAGCTGGGAGAGGAAAAGTGAGTGGAAAAGATGATTTTGATTTTAAATGTATTTAATCATAATGTAAAGTAGAGCACGAAGGAGAGATATGTGCAGCTGGGCCAATGAAGGCGGAGGACTAAGCTGGAATACTGTTTTCCTTTTAAACATGCAGCTTTGGGTTTACTGGGACCCAGGGGGACCAGGAAACTTGTGAATACACAGAGATTCTATGGCTTCAAGGGGCTGTAAATAGAAAACTCTGCCTGCCCATGTTGACATTTTTTTAAAATGACAATAAGGATAGTTAGTAACTAAGGTTCCTCCCAAGATAGAAAAAGCAGCAGAAACACAGGAAAGTATTGGCTGGCCATAGGGTGCTCAAAGAAAACAAACATTCTATCAGATGGTTATCTCATGTATAAAAGATTTGTATTATCATTCTTTAAGAATTAGGAAACCAGAGTTACACTGACCATTGAAATTAAAGTGAACAGAATGCACTTTTTTGGTTAGTGATTTTGAAGGCAATTTAGGTGCTCTCAGAACCTCAGAGAATTATGTCAGGAGTATAGTTAGAGCTTGGTTAATATTTGTGGAATAAAAATAAAGATTAATTAATAACCAATCATTTACCCATATTTGAGATATGGAAGAGCTAAATCAAGCCTGTTGTAATCTCTGAAAGTTATTTTGTTTATTGATATCATATTTTGTTGTCTTACAAAATATAGTGTCAAGGAAACACAACTAAATTTTTTGTAATCTGAGTAATGTGAATTCAAAGTGTGAATCTTCCTTGGCACATTGATGGTATTTAAGATACTATTTAAGAAATACAAAATATATATGTAAGGGTATGGTGATAATGCCCATAATGGGAGAAAATGTTCAAGAGAATAATCACAACTAAGGAATTGTTTTATTTTGATATGAAAATGTAAGTATAAACTAAATTTCATAATGACAAATTAAGGGAATCTTCATTTTGCTTAGGACTTTTCACTATTTTGAGATTTTTTTTTTTTTTAAATAAGAAGAAATTTTATTTCTTAGTCTTACTTCCATAATGATAATCCCCTGGATATAGTACATAGCTTGTCAATAACTGGTCATGTCTTATTTCTTTTCAAATGAAAAATTTAATGCAAGACAATATTTAAAAACTGTTTAGACATTCACAGAATTATCAACATTTAGAAATAGGTAGTGGCAGTGGTAGTGACAGGTTGCAGAGTTGGAGGAGCCTTGTACAAGAATCTCTCTAATTTTTTTTTAATTCAATGTCACTCATCAGGTGGGGGCTTTATCCATGCTGTTCAAAGCTTGACCAATGAATCCAGCTTAATACAAATATTTCCCTTTGTAGGAAGAATAGTCAAAGTCTTAACTGGTTTAAATCCAAGTAGGAGATTTTACTCTGTTTGAATGCCAGAAATCATACAAAAAACAATTATCATGAGCATAAAATTCGTCTTTATATCCATCATGAGGCACTGAGTGGCAATGGGTTCACTGTCATTCTGTATATTCTTAGCAGCTCTCTAATTCTAAATATGCTATTTTATTTTTGACAATTTCTATCAATATAAGCCCTGAAAGTAGGTTGTAAGTTTTTTCCCCTTTTAGTCAAGCTGGAAGAAGCAAGTATATAAAAAATACTGTTACTTCCTTACATTTATACTTTGTACAACCCAGCATTGATTTGCTCCTTATTTAAGCAACATTTTCTTGATAAATTAAAAAAGCAGCAATAGCCATTACTGCAGGCTATATACAGCCTCTAATATCACTTAAGCATATTACAGAATATAATATCTGGTACTTAACGACTAACTTGCATATGAAAGCTCACATAATGTCTCATAAAACCCTTAAAATGGCTTCAGTTTAAGAGTCTCTTTAAAAAAAAACACCTTCAGGGAATATTGTAAATGAAGTAGCACTCCAGCCTTGGAAAAAAAATTCACACACTTGCAGAAATTTTTAATATAAATTGAACACATTAAAAATTAATTTTGCATGACCATTTCGCATTGCAGTGCCAATGCATAGTTAAGATAAGGCCTTAACTCTTCTTTGTTTAAAGTAACATGGAAGCTCTTTGCTTTCTCTCTTTGCTTTCATCTGTACATAATTATTATTTTCATTAATCAGAAAATGGACCCCCATTTTCCTATTCTGACAGCCTCAGCTGGAGTTGATGGAAACCCTACCTGAATCACCAGGGTAACTTAACCATAAACTTCTAGGAAACTCATTAAATAAAGGTGTGAGCTGACAATTAAACAAGGCAGTTTCCATCATCCTTCCCTTTTTTTAAGCGGAGGGGTTTTGGAGAAAAAGCTTACTCATCAGAAAAGTAGTTTTGCCCTGAGAAGTAAACCTGAACCAGCTTTGCCCACCACTCTTCTCTTCCCAAATTCATGATTTGCTTTTTCTCACTTGGTTTCAACTGGATCAGTTGTCTCCTTGAAGATGTGTGTGCTTTTTAGCACTAGCTTTAGAGATGTAACACAATGTACATTTTCTGTGAAGATATTTATTCTCTGATGGAAATAGAAAAAGGTGAAATAACAACCTATTGCCCTTTTTTGTATGTGGAGATTTTTTTTTTTTTTTTTTTTTTAGTCTCATGACCACAATTCTACAACAAAAAAATTCCCGTGGAGGGCATCAGTTGCAATAAGACAATGAAGAACGTCTTTCTCCACAGAGAGCCAATGTTGTATAAAGCTGACATGCTGTAGTTTTCTGTAGTTCTGACACCAGCAGCAAGTGCGTGATGCCAGTGTGAGTGTGTGGGGAGTCATGGAGGTGACTCACAGATTACATCTCAAGTGATCAATTTTAAAAAGGTGGGGATAGAGCTGACCTTAAGAAAGTGCCCTAGACCTTGGGTCAAAGGTGCTATATAAATCTAGTAAACAAACAAAGAAATAAACCCAGAGCACATTTTCCTTAAAGAAGCTTGCATGCTATTCTTTCATTGTTTGAATCAGATATCTTACTATGCAAATCTGAAAAGCTGAAAGTAAAATGAGAAACCTCACGCTTAGTTCAGAATCTATGGTTTGATTTGCTGAGACAGGGATAGAAAGTTTTGGGTCCAGGGACAAGTTTTACCAAGAGTATTTTCTCAGCTTTCTAAGGCTTCCAGAAGACCTCATGAAACACTGCAAAATGTATTTCTTAGTTCTATCCTAATTTTTACATTGTAACTTACAAAAACGACAACAATAAGAAAGACTCCAAAGCCATTGAGAAGAGATGCATTGCTGACTGCCAAAGAAACCAAAAATAAAAAAATATATTAGTCTGTAGTGGTCTCCTATCTTGAAAAAAAAATTATTCAAACTGTAGTGAAGCCAATCTGTGAAAGAATTGGAAAGAACGGTCCAACTGCCTGCTGACACACACATGTCTTCTAACATCCTCACCAGCACAGTCATTATGTTACACACCAAGCATTAGGTACTGTGGATTTGTTTCCTAAAACCTGCAGCCTTATTTTGCATTGAAATATTTCCAGTTAGATTTCAACTATTGGTTTACGGCAAAGCAAGACACAATCTCCTATACTGTAACTATATCCATGTGAATACAGTATGCTTCTTTTATTTATTTATTTTTTTCCTTTTGATGGGAAGGGTATGACCAGAGTAAAGACTGTTTATAGTTCTGGGTAAAAACAGAACAGTGAAAGATCCCCAAGTGTAGCAAACTTAGATATGTGCAAATGCAAGCAAAAGAATCTATAGAGAAACATCCTCTTCTGCGGTTTTAGTAATTCTCAAAAGCAGTCGTATGAAATTACTGATTTTCTCATTCTCTTTATCTCTCACTTTCTGTCTCTCTTTCACAAACACACACAGTCAACAGTAATCCATGAAGTCCAAAATAGAAAAGTCATATAAATTTTTTTCTGGAGGATATCTTTTAATAATCTGCAATACTAAAATTCTCAGCTGCTACTGGAAGCAACAGAGACAAGTGTCTACATGGTTAAAATAAAGGTAAATTTTTATTGAATTATTTTTTATTTTAAGGTATAGAACACAGAAGGAAGGAAGTCAATGAAATCAAATATTTAAAGCCTAATTTGTTGCCAACATCCAGAATAACCCAGTTTTCACATAAAGTTCAGGAAAAAAAGAGAAATTGTTTAGAATTGTTTTTGATGTCTCACTAAAGTAAGTCCAAATAGCTATGAAGTTAGCAAAGCAGACATGTGATCCTAATTCTCCTCCCCACCCTGCAGCTTCTAGGATCATGAGAATTAGGCAAAAATAATCACATGCTAATCATGATACATACCTACTGCTACCACATTTTTGGAAGCTTGTATATGTTACCATGGACATATATTTTTATTATGTAAAATATAATAAAAATTATTCAATAGAAATTTTGTGATTAAAACATATTTATAAGATTAACAGTGACACACTCATACAGATGTGACAATATGTCCTAAGTTGTACTCTGTTTTGTCAAACAAAATGTAACCTCTAGTTATCTTCCTTCCCAATGAACTGTATTCTTGTGTATCTCCAAAACTGTGAAGAAATTTAGATAAGACACAGTTTGTTATAAAATTTAGAAAAGACACAGTTTGTTATAAAAGACGACTGGGAAGAGGTGCAGAGAAAGCAATGGCACCCACATCAGAAGTAGAAATCCAAGTTTTTCACCTGGAAAGGACAGAACTCACGCTTGAGTATTTAATAAATACTTGTTAAATGAATGAGTGAATGAAAAAACACTATCCATCAAAGCTTCAGTGAGGATGTAAAACTTAAGGTATCATTTGTCATGAATGGGTAAGAAATTATTTTACACAAAGGCAAATCAAAGTAAAAATAACATTTTCTCCAAACATAGTGATTGTGGTAAATTTCTGAGTAGGAAAAAAGGAAAGATGTAGGAGAATTTCACAAACTTTGGATCCAAGTAGTTTTCTAATATTATACAAAGGGTAAAATGTGTTGTGAAAGTTCACAGTATACTCTGGCCTAAATACATATTGTTAATTATTTTCAAGTTTCATAAAACATTATAATCATGAATCAAAATTTAGAATACTGAATGATTTTGAATCTTGGAAAGATTCTCAGTACTAGTATAATATGAGGCAGGTAGGATTTTAAAGAAGGCAATGGCAACCCACTCCAGTACTCTTGCCTGGAAAATCCCATGGACGGAGGAACCTGGTGGGCTGCAGTCCATGGAGTTGCTAAGAGTCAGACACGACCGAGCGACTTCACTTTCACTTTTCACTTTCATGCATTGGAGAAGAAAATGGCAACCCACTCCAGTGCTCTTGCTTGGAAAATCCCAGGGACAGGGGAGCCTGGTGGGCTGCCGTCTATGGGGTCGCACAGAGTCGGACACGACTGAAGTGACTTAGCAGCAGCAGCAGCAGGATTTTTAAAATGCGTGTATTCTCTGGAAGCAAGAATATTGATCACACCAGATGAGTAGTAATAACTGATTTTCCTTCCAAGTCTTACCTGTCTTTGATTTCTTTATAAGGTAATTTGTTTATATATGATACACTCACATGCACACACATAATTAGGTATCCATCTATATGGACACAGGCAATATGTCTGAATAGTCTGACACTGGCTGAGAATACAAGATGTTGTTGAGGACCAATCTAGAGTGTTCTCCTCACCCCAAGCAGCCTTCTAAGGAAGAAGAAAATTGAGTTCTTACTCTTCTTACTCCACTAAACCATGGTAAAAGACTACATATATTTATTAACAGGATCAACATTCTGTTTCTCTTCTTACCTTTCTCCTTTAAGGTCATTATAGATAAAGCAAAGCAAAATAAATCAACCCCTCTCTTTAATTATATAAGGGGTTATAAGAAGCTCCTTGAAGAGAAGTATTCTAGTAAGTGGTTTGAGGTGGGATAGGATTCATGACTTAGATAAATGTTTCCACTCATTTGAGTGTGCTACACTCCATCCTCTACAAGATCATACAGGAAATTTAATCATAGAGATAAACCAGGAAGCAGTTATAGTACCTCCATACAACATAAAACATTCATATATTATAAATAAATGATACATGATATAAATATGATTCCTTAGTAACCAATGACTTACACTCAGGCTTAGTCTATGACCTATGTAAAAGATTTCTGGCATTTAATGCAAAACACACACAAGAGTATTCCCTTGCTTTAAAACTTAAGTGTATGCTCATTAAAGCAGAAACATCAAAATAAAGTTCAGACAAAAGCCAGAAGCATGTCATTCTACCTCAGATTTTACTTGGATTAAAATAGTGCAGCTGTACCTATAAAGATAGACACTGGAGTTCTCTAAAACAGAGAAAAGGAGAAGAGAATGCTTGCAAGAATGACAAAAATACCTTGCATAAATACATATATAGTTAATTCATACACCCCCCATACACACATACACATTCAGTGATTCTCTAACTTTGAAGCTCTCTCAGTTAACTCCCAGGATAAACCGGTGGCAAATTTGCTAAAAAAAAAAAAAAAAAAAAGAATTATACAAATGATAGAAGATTAATGGAATATTGCTTAACTTTAATCTTAAATATATTATTCACTTTGGGAATAGTGTCAGCAATATCAATACACCATAAATATTAAAGCTTTGTCATTCTATCACTTAACATCTACTTATGAATTTATTTTTCCAGCTCTCTAGAATTACAGAAGATAAACCTTTATGAAAACAACTTTTTGTTTCATGGTAGCATTAGAACCAACTTAATTCAATTGATCTTAACAACCACAAATAGAATACCTATTTTATTTTCCTTATGCAAACCCTTTACATGTCTCTATGTGCTGATCTGATGTGCCAAAAAAAAACAGAAATAGGACCATGGACATTCAAACTGAAGGAAAGCATTAGTTCATTCATCCTACATGAAATCAGCCCAAAGGAGGACTCATCAAGGACCCACCTCACCTAAAGATCTGTCCTCAATTCTTATTTATACATAATTAGAAATGTCTTCCATAAGTGAATTAAGAAAACTTCCAAAATACGTCATCCACTTGAGTTTCAAAACTTGCAATCTGAAAGAATCATGATTAGTTCATTTATCTCTCACCTTGACTTTCTTTAAAAAAAAAAATGAATTTGACAAGGTATACTTAAAAAGAGTTCTGAAATTTAAGATATTTTCCCCAAAACATACATTTGACATCAGTGAAAATCAGGATTGTCCACACACTGGACAACTGTCCATACACTGTAATTTGTAGTGTAAAATGTTTGGTAAACTCTAGCACTTCTTATCAAAAGGACAGAGACTGTGCTTTATCTTAGACTGGGAGGATATGGAGAATGCATCTTCATTTTTTCTCACTGCAAGCTACAAGCACTCACTGGGGGAAAAAATGTGTTTGGATGGCTTAGTGGAAAATAGCTTCAAACCAAATATCTGCCTTCATCTCTGTCCTTATGAGATTTGAGATTGGGAGAGGGGTAAAACAGTAGTAGCCAAAGTAGATTCAAAGTACTAATAATTTATAATAAAGCCTCCATAAGAGTATCTTCGGAGAAGGCAATGGCACCCCACTCCAGTACTCTTGCCTGGAAAATCGCATGGATGGAGGAGCCTGGTGGGCTGCAGTCCATGGGATCGCAAAGAGTCGGACATGACTAAGCGACTTCACTTTCACTTTTCACTTTTTTGCATTGGAGAAGGAAATGGCAACCCACTCCAGGGATTCTCAGGGAGAATCCCTGGGGTGGGGGAGCCTGGTGGGCTGCCATCTATGGGGTTGCACAGTCGGACACGACTGAAGCGATTTAGCAGCAGCAGCAGCAGCAGCAAGAGTATCTTATTTCCAACAATTACTTTATTCCCTTTTCTCCCTCCTTTTGCTAAGTGCTGTATACTCAGGCTTCAACTAGTGGCTCTCAACCTTATCTACATATTACAATTACCTTTAGAATTAATAAACTAATGATGAGTAAGGTGGGGCTTAGGTCTATTGTAGTTGTTGTTGAGTTGCTAAGCCATGTCCAGCTCTTTGCAATCCCATGGACTGCAACATGCCAGGCTTCCCTGTCCATCATCAACTCTCAGAGCTTGCTCAAACTCATGTTCATCGAATCAGTGATGCCACCCACCCATCTCATCCTCTGTCATCCCCTTCTCCACCTGCCTTCAATCTTTCCCAGCATCAGGGACACTTCCAATGAGTAGGCTCTTTGCATTAAGTGGCCAAAGTATTGGAGCTTCAGCTTCAGCATCAGTTCTTCTAATGTATATTCAGGACTGATTTCCTTTAAGATTGACTGGTTTGATCTCCTTGCTGTCCAAGGGACTCTTAAGTCTCCTCCAGTACCACAGTTCAAAAGCATTAATTCTTCAGCACTCGGCCTTCTTTATGGTACAACTCTCACATCAGTACATGACTACGGGAAAAACTTATCTTTGACTATATGGACTATATGGTCAGCAAAGTGATGTCTCTAATTTTTAATATGCTGTCTAGGTTTGTCATAGCTTTTTTTTTCAAGGAACAAACATCTTTTAATTTCATGGCAGCAGTCACCATCTGCAGTGATTTTGGAGACAAAGAAAATAAAGTATGTCACTGTTTTCATTTTTTCCTCATCTATTTCCCATGAAGTATTCGGACTGGATGCCATGACTACTTTTTGAATGGGTCTTAGGTCTGGGTAGCTTTTAAAGGGCCTCAGCTAATTCCAGTGTTCAGTCAAGGAGGAGAAGAGGTATATTAAACCAATGGTTTCTAGACCTTGCTGATAACTAGAAACACCTAAAAACTTCGTAAAATTATGGCTCCTTGTGCTGCTCCATGCTCACCTTTGTTCTTATCTATGAAATTGAATTGGAATTCTCAGAGTATCTTGATTCGTTATTATTAGCATCTCCTCTATTTTTCAGATGAATCACCACCTTTGGAAATCACTAAATACAAATTATAATTCAACCAAAAAAGTAGTTCTGATCAAATCTATATTGCATCAGAATAGCATATCATTTGATCTAAATTTCAAGGTGAAATAATCTATGTTTTTATGCATCCACTTAATATGGAGTTTATACCATGTCCTGAACCTCCATTGGCTTCAGAGGTCCTCTTTTGAGGATCTCTCTGTGGCCTCTCCACACTGAGTTGATTGGTCTCTTCTCTCTGTCCCAGTTGGTAGCTGTCTTACAGAACATACCACCATGGATTATTTACGCAACCAATCTGTATAAATTCTTGAAGAAAGGTCCTCTACTTTATGTACAATAGCAGCTTATTATGTAATGGGTCCTAAAATGAGTACTTTACGTGCATTATCTCAATGATTTTTTTTTTTTCAGAACCTTAATTTCCTCATACATAAAGTGGGCAGAGTGATATCTCTTTTGCCAATATAAGCAAGCAAGATCCACACTGACAGGAGACTTTTCTGTCATCAATGAAGAGTTATCCACAAACTAAGGCCCTACAACCTCTAAGGTTGGGGGATATGAGAATAAGAAAACAGTGGGATAAATCACTCAAGGCTCTCCTGTCCTTGGTGCCCTTGAGAAAAGTCTAACCACTGCATATCAGATAAGGTGTAAAGGGAGAATTTTATCAACTTAAAACAGAAAGGTGCCCACTTTTTCTCAAATCCAACTCAAATTCATACTACAGCTGCATGCCTTGGAATTTGGGGCATGAACCGCTAAAGGTAGCCAAGGAGCCAGTTCATTCAAGAGAAAAAGAGAGTTCACTTAGAGAATTTGTTTTCTTCATGGATATATCTAATTTATTTATAATTTTATTATTCATGCACACTAATCATCTTTTCTATAACATGTACATTTAGAAACATTTCTTTGATCTCAGGCTCACAAGTCATGGAACAATTGTATTCAGATTCCCTGTGTGATTCTTTTATTACAGTATCTTCTTCACAACTAGAACCACTTTCAAAAAAACTTAGTTTTCCAAAGCAACCCATCTCCATGTCCATCTGAGTTGCTTAAGACACAGCAGTCTTGAATCTGTGTAATACTGTCGCTGGATATGTTACACTAACCACAAGGACCCACTGGAAAAACATTCAACCTTTTGGGCACTTTACTTTCCAGAGTGTGAGGTCAAATAAGAATAAAAGGCAATGGCATCCCACTCCAGTACTCTTGCCTGGAGAATCCCATGGATGGAGGAGTCTGGTAGGCTGCAGTCCATGGGGTCGCTAAGAGTCAGACACGACTGAGAGACTTCACTTTCACTTTTCACTTTCATGCATTGGAAAAGGAAATGGCAACCCACTCCAGTGTTCTTGCCTGGAGAATCCCAGGGACAGGAGAGCCTGGTGGGCTGCAGTCCATGGGATCGCTAGAGTTGGACACAACTGAATGACTTCACTTTCACTTTTCACTTTCATGCATTGGAGAAGGAAATGGCAACCCACTCCAGTGTTCTTGCCTGGAGAATCCCTGGGTCGGGGGAGCCTGATGGGCTGCCGTCTATGGGGTCACACAGAGTTGGACACGACTGAAGTGACTCACTTAAGAGCGACCTCGCCTGCCCGCGACCGGCGAGCGCCCCGCCGGCTGCGTCGCGCACTAGGAGCGCCCCGCCGGCTGCGTCGCCCACTAAGAGCGCGGCCGAGAGGAGCTACCCCACGAGCGAGGAAGGACTACGGTGAGGGCCAGCGCACTAAGCACGGCCGAGAAGAGCTACCCCACGACCGAGGTCAGGAAGGGCGGCAGTGAGGAGAGACCCCTCGTCCAAGGTAAGGTGCGATGGCTGTGCTTCGCTGGCCGGGAACAGCCAGGAGCAGCCGGGATGAGATACCCCACGCCCAAGGTAAGAGAAACCCAAGTAAGACAGTAGGTCTTGAAAGAGGGCATCAGAGGACAAATACACTAAAACCATTCTCACAGATAACTAGTCAATCTAATCACACAAGGACCACACCCTTGTCTAACTCAATGAGATTAAGCCATACCCCAGGGGCAACCTGGGATGGGCGGGTCATGGTAGAGAGATATGACAGGGTGTGGTCTGCTGGAGAAGGGAATGGCAAACCACTTCAGTATTCTTGCCTTGAGAACCCCATGAACAGTATGAAAAGACAAAATGATAGGATACTGAAAGAGAAACTCCCCAGGTCAGTAGGGGCCCAATATGCTACTGGAAATCAGTGGAGAAATAACTCCAGAAAGAATGAAAGGATGGAGCCAAAACAAAAAGAATACCCAGCTGTGGATGTGTCTGGTGATAGAAGCAAAGTATGATGCTGTAAAGAGCAGTATTGCATAGGAACCTGGAATGTCAGGTCCATGAATCAAGGCAAATTGGAAGTGGTCAAACAAGAGATGGCAAGAGTGAATGCTGACATTCTAGGAATTAGCGAACTAAAATGGACTGGAATGGGTGAATTTAACTCGGATGACCATTATATCTACTACTGTGGGCAGGAATCCCTCAGAAGAAATGGAGTGGCCATCATGGTCAACAAAAGAGTCCGAAATGCAGTACTTGGATGCAATCTGAAAAACGATAGAATGATCTCTGTTCGTTTCCAAGGCAAACCATTCAATGTCACAGTAATCCAAGTCTATGCCCCAACCAGTAACGCCGAAGAAGCTGAAGTTGAAAGGTTCTATGAAGACCTACAAGACCTTTTAGAACTAACACCCAAAAAAGATGTCCTTTTCATTATAGGGGACTGGAATGCAAAAGTAGGAAGTCAAGAAACACCTGGAGTAACAGGTAAATTTGGCCTTGGAATACGGAATGAAGCAGGGCAAAGACTAATAGAGTTTTGCCAAGAAAATGCACTGGTCATAGCAAATACCCTCTTCCAACAACACAAGAGAAGACTCTATACATGGACATCACCAGATGGTCAACACCGAAATCAGATCGATTATATTCTTTGCAGCCAAAGATGGAGAAGCTCTATACAATCAGCAAAAACAAGACCAGGAGCTGACTGTGGCTCGGACCATGAACTCCTTATTGCCAAATTCAGACTGAAATTGAAGAAAGTAGGGAAAACTACTAGACCATTCAGGTATGACCTAAATCAAATCCCTTATGATTATACAGTGGAGGTGAGAAATAGATTTAAGGGCCTAGATCTGATAGATAAAGTGCCTGATGAACTATGGAATGAGGTTCGTGACATTGTACAGGAGACAGGGATCAAGACCATCCCCATGGAAAAGAAATGCAAAAAAGCAAAATGGCTGTCTGGGGAGGCCTTACAAATAGCTGTGAAAAGAAGAGAAGCGAAAAGCAAAGGAGAAAAGGAAAGATATAAACATCTGAATGCAGAGTTCCAAAGAATAGCAAGAAGAGATAAGAAAGCCTTCTTCAGTGATCAATGCAAAGAAATAGAGGAAAACAACAGAATGGGAAAGACTAGGGATCTCTTCAAGAAAATCAGAGATACCAAAGGAACATTTCATGCAAAGATGGGCACAATAAAGGACAGAGATGGTGTGGACCTAACAGAAGCAGAAGATATTAAGAAGAGGTGGCAAGAATACACAGAAGAACTGTACAAAAAAGAGCTTCAAGACCCAGATAATCATGATGATGTGATCACTGACCTAGAGCCAGACATCTTGGAATGTGAAGTCAAATGGGCCTTAGAAAGCATCACTACGAACAAAGCTAGTGGAGGTGATGGAATTCCAGTGGAGCTATTCCAAGTCCTGAATGATGATGCTGTGAAAGTACTACACTCAATATGCCAGCAAATTTGGAAAACTCAGCAGTGGCCACAAGATTGGAAAAGGTCAGTTTTCATCCCAATCCCAAAGAAAGGCAATGCCAAGGAGTGCTCAAACTACCGAACAATTGCACTCATCTCACACGCTAGTAAAGTAATGCTCAAAATTCTCCAAGCCAGGCTTCAGCAATATGTGAACCATGAACTTCCTGACGTTCAAGCTGGTTTTAGAAAAGGCAGAGGAACCAGAGATCAAATTGCCAACATCCGCTGGATCATGGAAAAAGCAAGAGAGTTCCAGAAAAACATCTATTTCTGCTTTATTGACTATGCCAAAGCCTTTGACTGTGTGGATCACAATAAACTATGGAAAATTCTGAAAGAGATGGGAATACCAGACCACCTGATCTGCCTCTTAAGAAATCTGTATGCAGGTCAGGAAGCAACAGTTAGAACTGGTCATGGAACAACAGACTGGTTCCAAATAGGAAAAGGAGTACGTCAAGGCTGCATATTGTCACCATGTTTATTTAACTTATATGCAGAGTACATCATGAGAAATGCTGGACTGGAAGAAACACAAGTTGGAATCAAGATTGCCGGGAGAAATATCAATAACCTCAGATATGCAGATGACACCACTCTTATGGCAGAAAGTGAAGAGGGGCTAAAAAGCCTCTTGATGAAAGTGAAAGTGGAGAGTGAAAAGGTTGGCTTAAAGCTCAACATTCAGAAAACGAAGATCATGGCATCTGGTCCCATCACTGCATGGGAAATAGATGGGGAAACAGTGGAAACAGTGTCAGACTTTGTTTTTCTGGGCTCCAAAATCACTGCAGATGGTGACTGCAGCCATGAAATTAAAAGACGCTTGCTCCTTGGAAGGAAAGTTATGACCAACCTAGATAGCATATTCAAAAGCAGAGACATCACTTTGCCAACAAAGGTTCGCCTAGTCAAGGCTATGGTCTTTCCTGTGGTCATGTATGGATGTGAGAGCTGGACTGTGAAGAAGGCTGAGCGCCGAAGAATTGATGCTTTTGAACTGTGGTGTTGGAGAAGACTCTTGAGAGTCCCTTGGACTGCGAGAAGATCCAACCAGTCCATTCTGAAGGAGATCAATCCTGGAATTTCTTTAGAAGGAATGATGCTAAAGCTGAAACTCCAGTATTTTGGCCACCTCATGCGAAGAGTTGACTCATTGGAGAAGACTCTGATGCTGGGAGGGATTGAGGGCAGGAGGAGAAGGGGACGACAGAGGATGAGATGGCTGGATGGCATCACTGACTCGATGGATGCGAGTTTGAGTGACCTCCGGGAGCTGGTGATGGACAGGGAGGCCTGGCGTGCTGCGGTTCATGGGGTCGCAAAGAGTCGGACACGACTGAGCGACTGATCTGATCTGATCTGAAGTGACTCAGCAGCAGTAGCAGGCCTTATTCTCTGAAATTCTGATTAAGCCTACATTTTTCAGTTGAAGATGGGATATATGCTGGCTGGAGAAAGGATAGGAGAGTGAAATTTGGTCAATAGGAAAACGATCACTGGGGAAAAGTTCAGAAGCTAGTGTCTCTAAAAGTAAGATTTCCAGTCCCCTAAAACTTTAAGAAAAAATGCAGAAACTTACCAACATGAGCCCAGTTTGATCAAAAAATTCTAAGAAAATGCTGCTTAAAGATGCTTACAATGATTCCTTAATTATATGGGACTATCTGGGCACTTGTATTTCTGACTCATCTAATTCTAAAAGAAACCTCAAATGTTTTTTTTGCTACAATAGGGCAATGTCAAAGTTAGTGACTCTCGTACTGACGCTGCATCTTCCGTGTCACCTGGGAATTTTTTAGAGATGAAAATTCACCTGGGAATTTTTTAGAGATGAAAATTACCAAGCCCACTCTAAACTTACTGAATCAGAATTTCTGTGGGTGGGAGATCTCTGGGTGTTTCCCATTCCTGAATTTTGATAAACTCTGGTATAAGTCATTTGGGGCACATAGCATCTTTCCCAACTTAAAAGAAATGAAGCAGAAGAAAAAGGCATAACTTCCTTCCCATGGTGAATGCATTTTAGCACCCCCAACTCAGGAAGGATCAGAGAGGAGCATGAAGTGACAAACCACCACTCGTCTATTGCAGGAAGCCCAGAAGGATTCCAGCGCACAAATACCTGAGGGTCTGCTCTCACAGGTGCAATCAATATGCATGGAACCATCAGACTCTTTACACCTAATCTAAACCCTCTTTCTGCAAATTAAGCTTTTCTCTTTGTTTAATTTGCAGTGGAAAAGAACAGCTGGTGGGTAAAATTAGTATGAAAAATGTTTATATACTTAAGGTCCATGATTTAAGTCGTTCCTGACTTCTTTCCTCAAAGTAAAAAACACTTTCTCCTCTTTCAAACTCTCTCTTGAACTATCATCCTAATACTTGTTAGGCAAATCTAAATTAATTACTTTTAAACTTCAGATTTTGGAAGAATAAAACCATCTAGTCTTGCTATACTTAAAAACTGCTACATGCTCAAGAGATAAGCATAGACAGAATCTCTCCACGGGAACTCAGATGACTTCCAAAACGTGCCTACCTTTCATCAATCCCCACTGTATCATTAACATTACATAAAGATTATAGTTTAATATACGCACCCTTTATATATATATATATATTGCTCATGTTTAGGGAAAAAAATTTAAAAAATGCACATTTTTGGAATATCCTGCTGACATCCAATTTCTGCGCTGTTAACATTTCATACGGAGAAGGCACTGGCACCCCACTCCAGTACTCTTGCCTGGAAAATCCCATGGACGGAGGAGCCTGGTAGGCTGCAGTCCATGGGGTCGCTAAGAGTTGGACATGACTGAGAGACTTCACTTTCACTTTTCACTTTCATGCATTGGAGAAGGAAATGTCAACCCACACCAGTGTTCTTGCCTGGAGAATCCCAGGGAACGGGGAAACTTGGTGGGCTTCCGTCTATGGGGTCGCACAGAGTCGGACACGACTGATGCGACTTAGCAGCAGCAGCAGCATTTCACAATTCTCCTTGTGCCTTTGATGGGATTGAGTGCAGCCTCTTCCAGGTGTGAATAGTAATTCAGACTGGCCAATCAGATCACTGCCTCCTCCCACCCATGCCACTTGGATCAGGGGTTAGCACTTGACTTCAGACCAAACAGAGACAAGGAGACGGTAAAGTTAGAATCTCAGATTCTTTGCTTAAAACTTTTGAGGAAGGGGTACATTTTTTCAGCTGCAATTGCTGAGAGGATGAAACATGAGTTGAGCGCTGTCAGCAGCCTTCTGTCAGAAACAACACAGAGAGAAGCAGAGCTAAGAGATAGAAAGACTCCTGAGAAGGCCCCCAAACAGATTTTAAACCACAGAGTGGAAATTTTCAGGTAAATGAACCAATGTTTTTTCCTTTTTTATTTTTTCTTAAGGAAATTTATATTGTGTTTTCATTCACTTTAACCTAATGTGCAGGACATTGTGGCTAATTGGTTTATGAACAACAAGGGAGGAGAATCAGCAAAGAATCTATAAACAGTTGAAATGGGCAACTGGGTAGATCGTGTTTTTCTCTGAGATTTTGACAAAATAATCATGAGAATGGGTTTGATGAATGTTGAATAGAGCTGGACGGTATGAGGAAAAGTATGGTTTTGCATGTTTTTCTTTAGCTGTCTAAGAAATGTTTAAAAGAAAATATCTTATAGGTCACTGATTATGCAGGTCTATATCTCCTGAAAGTCTAGATGTGGGGATTGGAACTCATAGAGATATAGATGGAAGCTGGTGTAAGAAAACACCCAAGAGTGTAAAAGTTTCCCAACATTTATTAAGCCATTTTTATTTTGCATCCATAACATCAAGTGGTTCAGGTTAAAGTAAGATAACGACAGAAAATCTCAACTTGAAAACTGCTGCTGCTGCTGCTAAATCACTTCAGTCGTGTCCAACTCTGTCTGACCCCATAGACGGCGCCCACCAGGCTCCCTCATCCCTGGGATTCTCCAGGCAAGAACACTGGAGTGGGTTGCCATTTCCTTCTACAATGCATGAAAGTAAAAAGTGAAAGTGAAGTCGCTCAGTCGTGTCCGACTCTTAGCGACCCCATGGACTGCAGCCTACCAGGCTCAACTTGAAAACTAGGCCCCATCAGTGGAATGCAGAGCACTGACAAAGCAAAGCAGCTGTTTGTGGTGAATTGAAACAGATAAAGAAGCAAAGATGAACATAGATTATTCTTTCAAGAATCTTGGTTGTAATGGGAAGAATGAGCACACTTTACCCTAAGTGTTTGGATGATGATGAAACAGGATCACTGTTTCATTCCTAACTCTGTATAGATTCAAGGGTGCAATTACCATTTTTACTTCCGCTGCTGAAATTGTTGCCATTTTCATTTTACTTTACTTATTAGAACATGGGAGTAGTGTCCAAGCAGATGGTTGTCAGTAAACTGATGACTACAGTTATAGATTAGTGTCCAAATACAATTCTCAAAACTTGGTACACTGTGTAGTTTCCTGAATGTGACTGCCAAAATAAATCTGGCCTGGAAAATAATTTTGAGGACTTTCCCCTCTCACTTAAATTTTTTCAGTATTTTAAGCTAAAGATAGCCTTTAAAAGCTGAGACTTTGCACATATAGACAAACCACTTACTGCATTTGGGAACTTTCTTGATAAGCTTATTTCAGAGAAAATACTCTAATACAAGGCTCATATAAATCCCATCCATTCCATCCAACATGTTTTTTCTCTTCTATTAAAAAAAAGAATCTGAAACCATTGTGGCTGAATGTACTTGCTCACTGTATCTATGTTGGTAAAAGCCTTAAAATGAATTCTTGTATTAATTTTACTTTATTTGACAATATTTATACTCAGTGACTAGAATAGGCGCTAGAGTATTCCCAGTCTGTCCCTTCCCTAATCATAGCTACTCCTTTGGTTCACCTCTTGTCTTAAAAGACATGGTCTTTTATTAGGGAGAAAACACATCACTGAGTCCTAAGTTCCTACAAAAACCTACCTTTTTCATGTACCCTGGAAAAACAAGTGGGATCACAATAAATTGGCTATGCCCTAAGTGTTTTCAAACAAGTACAATCTCTAATACACTGCTGTCTTAAATCTATCAAAAGCTTTATATTTATGAAGGCTTACCTGAAAGATAAGCAGTCCCTCTAAATCCTCTAAATTTACTCAAGATTAAGGTAAACCAGCAGAGAGTTATATCCTTAAATAATAGTCCTTCACTCATGCCTTTACCTGGTGGTGTTTTCCTGGCATGATGTCACTGGACGGTATTTGAGGGGCACTATAGGAAACAGCCTGATGTAGCTGAGGGCTGTGTCAGAGATAAAGGTGTCAGTGAGGATGATTTTCATCCTGTTACACAGTGTTCTTTTTATAAGGACTCTAGGGAGAAGAATTTTTTTTTTTTTTCCTTCTGGCTTCAACTCTAGCAAAAGTCATTCTCCTAAGCATTTGGCTTGTTCTTATCTTTACAGACCGTCCCATTTTGGCTTTAAGCAGAACTAATATGTTGTTTAAGATACCTGGCGGCAAAGAGGTCAGAAGGAGGTCAGGCTGTCTTCTCTGTAGTGAATTAGCGATATTCATTCATTATCTCCCAAGTCCTCATTAAAACAGCTTTAATGTGGTGACCATTTGATGGTACACATACGCTTTAATCTTGTGAATATCAAACCCACCTGGGTTACATTTCCTGTTATGGACAGTTAGCAGAAGCAGGTTAACACATTAACTCCTTAATCTGCAGCTTGTGGAGGAACTAGGCTCACTAGTTGCCTGAATTTGAGCTCAAATGGTCTATATAGAGTAGTGCTAATTTATCAGGTTCTGTCTTTAAATCCCAGATTGCTTAAGACAGTTTTAATCATGTTTAATTTCGCACCTTATCTTTCTTTGCTCTGATATATTATTTTTCAGGTTATTCTTTGGGCCTGGATATGCCCTATTTTTCTTCCTCATCTGACCTAGATTCAAATTTACACACTGTGAAATAGCTAATAAATTCCCATTAAGGTTCTGAAAGGTGAAGGTTCAATCAGTGTATAAGTCATCAAATTCTCATGTAAAACTGAATGATCCTTCGTATTATAGCTTGGCAAAAGTATGTTACAGATCCTTAGGATTTTTATGAAAAAAATTTCAAGTCATTTGACTGAGGGAAGCCCACCTATTCTAGAATACTTGAGCATTTCTAAAATTTCCCCATCAGCTAGGGCAATTCTCTCCTCTCCCAATTAATCTTAAAATACAATCTTTCCCTGGAAGCCTGCACAGTGTTCTAACTTAACCTGTATTCACTGCGTGATGTTTCCTTTGTGTGCCTTTTGTCTTTGAGGTTGGACATTAAAAGAGAAAGTTTCTGTTCGTGTTTGGGCTGGTGGAGCCTTGGGAAAGTGGGACAAGAAGCCCCATTGGGAACTTTTTTTTTCCCCTCTCCACAAGCAATAGAGAGTATTACAATGATTTACAGAGACACGTTGAAAGTAAATTATGTTGTAAACGCCTGTCCCTTGGGCCAGCTAAGAATCACAGGAAAAAAATGCAAAAAGTTTGAAATTCCCAACAGCAAAGGTTGACAGGAAAATATGGTTTTGTTTTTCTATGAGTAAAAGTAACTTTTATGTTGTGTTTTCCCATGAGAAATTATAAACTTTCAAAGGAATTTTAGCCTCTTGCATGCACATATAAGAGCAATTTATCTGGTACTGCCCCAGTGAAAACACTCTTAAGACTTTAAAGCTGTTAGAAGTGGGGCTGAATTTCTTCAAGACCGCTACTTCTTATTTGTCCTTGCTGTCTCCTCTTGTCAAAACATTTACTTATTCTTCGAAGAGTTGCAAGTTGGCAACATGTTAATAATATGAAAATGCATTTGTGCAGCTCATGTGGCTGCAATTTTTGAGTATATTCATCACTTACTTAATGAATAATGGATCCTTTACAGTAGCAAGGCCACACAGAAGAATATACAACAAATTCAATGAGAACATGTCAATATATTGTGATATTCCTCCCTGTTTTGTTTTTCTTTTTTTTTTTTTTTTTTTTGGAGTCTTGAAGCTCAGGTAGGATCCCCAGTCAGACCTCTACCCTCTTCTTCCTTCCTTAACTAATAATCAACAGTTACAGAAATTCTACAGCTGGGTGGCTGGCTTAAATCACTCAGGTCCATTTTGTGGGTATGAACATCTTTTATTCCTGAGAGACCTTAAAAGTAGATTTTCATATCATTTTCTTTCTCTGTTTCAACTTAATTAGAAATTATTCAGAATGATTTTTTGTTAGAAACTCCATTTTTTTTAATGACATGATAAGAAAAATAAGTAAAAGATGCCCTCAAACTGCTACTCAGCCTTCTTTGCAACTAAAACTCAGATCATTAGATTTTTCAGCAGTGTTGTTCAGTATTGGCTTCTTTTCCTCCAGACATTCTTGGTCTGACTTGTCCCTGCCCCCTCTTGTAAGCTCTTCTTTGTCGAAGGTCCAAGTTTTCTCTAGTGTTTATAAACTCTTCCTTGTCAAAATACCAGATAGTCTGTTTCTTCACTGGAAGGGAGATTTATCCAAGGGATATCATTTCAAGGACTATGAGCAGACACAATAACTCCTCTCTCTACCTGTCATTTCAGCATTTGCATCAAAACTTTGAAACTCGGGTGTGCACAAGCAGGATATATTCTAACAGAGCACTCCAATTTTCAGGGACTTCCTTCCCTTTAGACTTCAGAATTGTTCTAAAGTGTCTATAAATGTTGTCACAAATTCTAAGGAAAACTATAAACATTAAGAAGTTCATGTGCATTATACTGACTGAAAGAAATGACAACATCCAATTATTATCTCCACAACATCAGTAATGAATAGAATGAAAACTAAACCAGCATCATCCTCATTTTCTCATGCTCTGCCAGGCACACACAGAAACCCTGCTGCTACGCATTGTCTCTTTCCCCACCCCTTCATTTTCTCCGCCTGTGATAGACATATCTTTATGGATTAACAAGTACGAAGATCATGTCATTTCCTGACATAAATGATAATATACCTTTGCTCCTAGAGATATGTTTAGACAAAAAATAAATACCACCCCCTGCTCCCCCACCCCCAAAAAGCCTCAGATTGAGTTGTTGGCTAAACAGAGCTTCTTAATTAAAATATCACAGTGAAATGTTTTCTGGTGATGCAAAAGCTTAAAGGCAGTGCCTCACTTGCAAAAGATGAGGGAAAGAGATGGCAAACCCCTTCCAGCCCTGCAACTTTTTAATAACTGTGAACAGTTAGCCTTAATGTAACTGATAGTGAAAACTTGGCCTCTGTGCACTGGTGCCAAATCCAATCTCATGCCAAGTTGAGTCAGTCATGTCCAGCTCCTTGTGACCCCATGGACTGTGGTCTGCCAGGCTCCTTTGTCCATGGGGATTCTCCAGGCAGGAATACTAGACTGGGTTGCTATGCCCTCCTCCAGGGGATCTTCCCCACCCAGGGACTGAATGCACATCTCCTGCAGCTCCTGGACTGCAGACAGATTCTTTGCCTCTGAGCCACTGGGGAAGCCAATCTCAGAGACAAAGATTTGGGTGAAGTAGGAAAGAATAACTTCTTTACTTTCCTAGGCAAAAAGGAAAATATCAGGCTCATGCCTCAGAAACTTTGTGTTCCAACTAGGGAGGATTTGGTGAGGAGTTTAATAGCAATGATTCAAGAGTAGGGTTGCTGATAAGGATTACAGTGTGTTCATGGCCTGTACTCCTCTAATCTGGTCTCAGGTAGTCTCCTCTTAATAAACTTCTCTGGTTCCTTTAATATGACCTCTGGTGGTCCTCTTTGGAAAGAAGAATGCTAACGTCTTCCATTGTTGGGGATTTTGGTTCTGCAAAGAACTCGGAGACATTGTTATATGTATCACTTGAGGCTGAACCAGGACTTCTGCCCCAAGGCTGCACTATTGTTTCTTGGCTGCTCCTCCCCTGTCTCTGCATCCTTTCCCTTCCCTGACTAGCAAATGTTCAAAAGTGCCCTTTCAAACTCAGGAAAGTTCATGGAGGCTGGAGTCTAGTTCCCACAAATAAGAAAAGGGAAATATGAAAAGACTTCAAGCCCAGGAGCCCCACAATGTCTTGTGTGGTTTCAAGTTTCATAGCTAATTCTAAGGGGCACAGATATGAGGAGTCATCAGAATCATGTGGGCATGCCTAGTCAATAAAAGCTCTTAGTTCTCTCATTAATAATCTCCAAAGGACAAAATAGTTTTATGTCTGAATTTTCCTTTATTTAACCATAACTAAACTAAATCTCAAATTTGGAAAACTCAGCAGTGGCCACAGGACTGGAAAAGGTCAGTTTTCATTCCAATCCCAAAGAAAGGCAATGCCAAAGAATGCTCAAACTACCGCACAATTGCACTCATCTCACACGCTAGTAAAGTAATGCTCAAAATTCTCCAAGCCAGGCTTCAACAATATGTGAACCATGAACTTCCTGATGTTCAAGCTGGTTTTATTGCCAACATCCACTGGATCATGGAAAAAGCAAGAGAATTCCAGAAAAACATCTATTTCTGCTTTATTGACTATGCCAAAGCCTTTGACTGTGTGGATCACAATAAAATGTGGGAAATTCTGAAAGAGACGGGAATACCAGACCACCTGACCTGCCTCTTGAGAAACCTGTATGTAGGTCAGGAAGCAACAGTTAGAACTGAACATGGAACAATAGACTGGTTCCAAATAGGAAAAGGAGTACGTCAAGGCTGTATATTGTCACCCTGCTTATTTAATTTATATGCAGAGTACATCATGAGAAACACTGGACTGGAAGAAGCACAAGCTGGAATCAAGATTGCCGGGAGAAATATCAATAACCTCAGATATGCAGATGACACCACCCTTATGGCAGAAAGTGAAGAGGAACTAAAGAGCCTCTTGATGAAAGTGAAAGAGGAGAGTGAAAAAGTTGGCTTAAAGCTCAACATTCAGAAAATGAAGATCATGGCATCCGGTCCCATCACTACATGGGAAATAGATGGGGAAACAGTGGAAACAGTGTCAGACTTTATTTTTCTGGGCTCCAAAATCACTGCAGATGGTGACTGCAGCCATGAAATTAAAAGACGCTTACTCCTTGGAAGGAAAGTTATGACCAACCTAGATAGCATATTCAAAAGCAGAGACGTTACTTTGCCAACAAAGGTCCATCTAGTCAAGGCTATGGTCTTTCCTGTGGTCATGTATGGATGTGAGAGCTGGACTGTGAAGAAGGCTGAGCGCTGAAGAATTGATGCTTTTGAACTGTGGTGTTGGAGAAGACTCTTGAGAGTCGCTTGGACTGCAAGGAGATCCAACCAGTCCATTCTGAAGGAGATCAGCCCTGGGATTTCTTTGGAAGGAATGATGTTAAAGCTGAAACTCCAGTACTTTGGCCACCTCATGCAAAGAGTTGACTCATTGGAGAAGACTCTGATGCTGGGAGGGATTGGGGGCAAGAGGAGAAGGGGACGACAGAGGATGAGATGGCTGGATGGCATCACTGACTCGATGGACGTGAGTCTGAGTGACCTCCAGGAGTTGGTGATGGACAGGGAGGCCTGGTGTGCTGCAATTCATGGGGTTGCAAAGAGTCGGATGCGACTGAGCGACTGAACTGAACTGAACTGAACTGAATCTAAATCTCGGAGAAGGCAATGGCACCCCACTCCAATTTTCTTGCCTGGAAAATCCCATGGACAGAGGAGCCTGGTAGGCTGCCATCTATAGGGTCTCACAGAGTCAGACACGACTCAAGTGACTTAGCAGCAGCAGCAATCTAAATGTACTAAATATTTTTCTCAAAGTTTGAATGTGAGTGTATGAAAAGGATATGCCTTTTTTATAGTAAACCACAGTAAGCTGCTTAAATTACAGAAAACTGGATGGACAGATTGATGGATAGATAAATAATACCAAATAGAATATGTATGGTCTTTGTCCCTAGTTCCTGACACAGATTTGAAAATCCTTGAAATTGCCAGAGTGATAAAACTTTTTGCTGTGCTGAAGTGGTGACTCATGGGGGCCCCTTAAGATAGTTTCAGGATGGGAACACAGTACCAAAAAAACCAACCTTGGTAATACAGGGTTAAAATTGAGATAAGCCCAGCTTCCAGATGAAGAGGGAAAGGAAAGTGAGTTTAATCACTTATCTGATGTTTTAATCAAGCCTAGGTAGTAAAACCCCAATAAAAATTCTGGACCAAGAACTCAGTGGAGCTTCTTGGTTGGTATGCACACTGATGGGCTGTGGAGGTTGATGTGTCTGGATTCCACAAGGAAAGGACAAAGGAACTACGCACCAAGAGCTCGTCCCCCTAGACTTGCCCTATGTGTCACTGCATTTATTTGTTCCTGATCTGTGTCCTTTATAATAAAACTGTAGTCATAGGTGTAGTCATTTCAGTGAGTTCTGAGTTATTCTAGCACAGTATTAAACATTGAGGAGATTGTAGTAACACCACAATTATAGCTGGTGAGTCAGAAGTACAGGTGACCCCAAAAACTTGTAGCTGGTATCTGAACCAAAGGCAGTCTTGTGGAGAACTGTCTTTAACTTGTGGAATCAGACTCAAGTAGTATGAGAACTGAATTAAACTGAATAACGCCTCGTTGGTTCAGAGAAGTGGTTTCAGAGCAGCAATAGATGGACCATTTTCTCTATTATTAGTTTCTTATTTTTATTTAATAGTTCAAGCTTTAAACTTAATCAAATTGGGAGAAAATAACAAAACAGTAATGGCTAAGAAGGTGTTCAGTTATTTCAAGTAATAGAAAAAGACAGTAAAGTAGCTGAAATAAAGGTTTTTAAAAAATATTGTGATGTATGTAATATGTTTGAGAGCCAATTAAATTTATCTATATTTTATGTTACATATACCATATACTGGGATTCCTTGGTGATTCAGTGGTAAAGAATTCACCTGCAATGCAGAAGACACAGTAGATGAAGGTTCAGTCCCTGGGTCAAGAAGATCTTCCAGAGAAAGAAATGGCAACCCACTCCAGTATTTTTGCCTGGGAAATTCCATGGACAGAGGAGCCTGGTAGACTGCAGTCCATACAGTTGCACAGAGTAGAACATGACTTAGCACTCACACACACACACATATTATATGCTATACATTGTATGTTTATCTATTATTATTCATATTTATGCTAAGGTGAATAAACTTCAATTTCAGTTGAATTTTGAGGCCCAAGATGTATAGAGAGTAATAACATAGAAAACAATAACTCTACGAACTTAATATGATGTTAGAATTTCTCTAGCATAATTACTTACTTTTACAAGTGCATCCTTTAATTCTTTCATGGCAAATAAACTGCTTTCTAGCTTATTACGTTGAGCATTGGAGTGACCACTGTTTTATTTTCCTCATCTCTGAAATGGGAATAATACTACTTCCTAGTGTTTTAAGGTCATTGTGAGGATAAAAGTACTAGTTTTCAGATGCTTAGAATTCTGATTATGGTGTTGGACCATGCCCTTAGTTGCCTCACCTAAGACACAGGTGTATTTCCTGACTCCATCTCACTACTTTTTCACCTCCTCTGAACTTCTGCTTGCCAGTATCCCTCTTGAATGTCCTACCAATTACTGAGCTCAAGTCTTTATCATCTCTGAATTGGTTAGAATACAAAAGTTGCTGTTCCCATTCCTCAGAGCAATATTTTTCTTAATCCTACCTTGGCTTTCATTAAGTTTGTGAACAATTCTATTATACTGTTGATACAAGCTTGTAACAAGGAAATTCCCTCAATTCAGGACAAATGTTTTTAAATATAAATACTGTATTTACTTGTATTGCATTGCCTTTCATTTCCTTTTGTTTCTGATTTGAGTTCAACACTTCTAAGATAGTTCTAAATTTATCAAACTTTTTTTTTTAGTATTTATTACATATGCATTCAGTAAACATGTGTTATCTCAAAAAAGATAATGTGGTTAGAAAGAACACTACCTTTGCAGTTAAAAACAAACCAAAAAACAAATTACTTCCGTTTAGATATAGATGTACTACTTATACCATTTCAAGATAGTTTTGTAATTAAAATCTTAGATTGTTTTCATCTATAATATTGAGATTATAACATCCTTCTCACTATAATAGAGTTTCTATAAGTATCAAATCAAATAAGGAAGTCTATTTTAAAATTCTATATAAACTAATAAACACTATTCAAATATAATGGGGAACTACTACTAATCCATTTTTTTTAATGAACAAATTAGGATGAAAGACAGTCTTGAGCACCTCACTGGAGGCATCTCTCTAAGTTCCTTACCCTTTTCTCTTTTCTTTGTTTGTTCTCCCAAGAGCCCTGATATATACTTCCCTGATTCCACAGAGTAGTACGAGGCTATTGGATTAATTATGTCTAAGACTTCATTCTGATATAGCCATAATTTTATTTGACTCACTTCCTGCCAAGTGCCCTTTGCTGAGTTTTCCACTTTCAGCTTTTGAAAATTGAGAGGTGGAATAAGAACTCAACTTGAGAAATCAAATAATCTTGAGTTGGAATCCTCAGTCATCC
The DNA here is from genome assembly GCA_935064755.1 of Tragelaphus eurycerus. Classification (NCBI taxonomy): domain Eukaryota; kingdom Metazoa; phylum Chordata; class Mammalia; order Artiodactyla; family Bovidae; genus Tragelaphus; species Tragelaphus eurycerus. The sequence goes on along the minus strand of CAKXYN010000111.1, from coordinate 12,209 downwards.
TCTGGCTGGGTGATTTTAGAAAAGTCACTTTATAGCTTGAAGTCTAGGGTTGATCTGTTAAAATGTTCTTTCCTTGTAAGGAAAGTAACTTTCCTTATAAAACTGATGTAAAGTTTGTCATAGATTTTATATATATGTATATGCATATATGTGTGGAGAAGGAAATGGCAACCCACTCCAGTGTTCTTGCCTGGAGAGTCCCAGGGACGGGGGAGCCTGGTGGGCTTCCGTCTGTGGGGTCGCACAGAGTCGGACACGACTGCAGTGACTTAGCAGCAGCAGCATGCATGTGTGTGTGTGTGTGTGTATTGCATAATATATCTATATTGGAGAAGGAAATGGCAATCCACTCCTATATTCTTGTTTAGGAATTCCCATGGACAGAGGAGACTGGTGGGCTGCAGTCCATGGCATTGCAAGTGTTGGACATGATTTAGCAACTATACCACTACCACCTATACACACACACACACACACACACACACACATTTTCCTTACATATTAAAAAAGAAATTAAGGTGAAAGTAGATGAAAGAAGGATAGGAAAATGACTGAAATTTAATTACTACCTTATTTACTCCAAACTTTTTCCACGTAATTGCTATGTTAATTTCAAATCTATCAGTATGCAATGTCAGACTGAAGTCAAGGAAAGATTTGTGGGGCATTTTCGTAACAATATCTCAAATGTAAATGAAGGGAATGGATCATGAAGCTTTGTTAGTGAATTTGCAAGAACAAATCCATTCTTAGAGACCTAGAGACCTACACCTGAGATAGCAGTCACTAGGCACTAAAGTGCCTAGGAAACATTTCAAGTTTGCGTAAATTCTTACTCATAAACTGAAATCACATGGGTTGGCAGCTGTGGAATCTTTACTGTTTTAATCTTCAGTTCCTTTGGAAAATCAGCTCAACCTTGTTTACCTTGGTACATGTCAAGGAAATCCCAAACAAAGCATCATTTTGTCACCAGACCTTGGATCTTCATGCTCAGCTATGATGGTTAATTATATGTGTCAACTTGATTGGCCAAGGGATACCTAGGTATTGGTTAAATATTCCTGTGTCTCTGAGAGTGTTTCTAGAGGAGATTAGCATTTGAATTGGTGACTGAGTATAATAGATGGCCCTACCCAGTGCAGGTGGGCATCATCCAATCTGTTAAGAGCCTGCAAGAACAAAACGGTGGAGAATGCTTAAATTGCCCCTGTCTGCCTGAGTTGGGCGGAGAAGGCAATGGCACCCCACTCCAGTACTCTTGCCTGAAAAATCCCATAGACGGAAGAGCCTGGTAGACTGAAGTCCACAGGGTCGCTACAAGTCGGACACGACTGAGTGACTTCACTTTCAATTTTAGTTTCATGCATTGGAGGAGGAAATGGCAACCCACTCCAATATTCTTGCCTGGAGAATCCCAGGGACGGGGGAGCCTGGTGGGCTGCCATCTATGGGGTCACACACGACTGAAGCGACTTAGCAACAGCAGCAGCCTGAGTTGGGACATCAATTTTTTGCTCTTAATGTTCCTGGTCTCAGGTCTTCAGACCTGGAATGGAATCTGTACCATTGATTCTCTGGCTCTTAGGCCTTTGAACCATACCATCACATTTCCTGGTCTCCACCTTGCAGCTGGCTAACATAATTATGGAACCTGAGCAGTCCCAATATCTTCCAACATTGTAGAACCTCTTAAGATAGATATATATGATATCTATATCTCTTTTGTTGTTTCTATTTCTCTTAGTTCAGTTCAGTTGCTCAGTCATGTCCGACTCTTTGCGACCCCATGAACTGCAGCATGCCAGGCCTCCCTGTTCATCACCAACTCCCGGAGTCCACCCAAACCCTTGTCCATTGAGTCAGTGATGCTATCCAACCATCTCATCCTCTGTCGTCCCCTTCTCGTCCTGCCCTCAATCTTTCCCAGCATCAGGGTCTTTTGAAATCAGTCAGCTCTTTGCATCAGGTGGCCAAAGTATTGGAGTTTCAGCTTCAACATCAGTCCTACCAATGAACACCCAGGACTGATCTCCTTTAGGATGGACAGGTTGGATCTCCTTGCAGTCCAAGGGACTCTCTACTTCTCTGGAGAGCCCTAATATACAATACACTAACAATGACCCTAGGAATTGCTGTCTCTGTGTACCTCTCATTCTCTAGCTGCCTTTTCAGCAAAGAGTAGACAGTTTCATATCAACTGTCACTATTATTTTCCTAATGGCCTATAAACCATATGTTTAATGTCACTGACAGTTGATTTGAAAATTATAATTCTACGATTTTCAGAATTAGCCCCTTTTCTTCCCCCAACCAGTAAAATATTTTATGTATTCTGTAGTCACATTTTGAATCTACACTTGTTCCCTCAGGAGGAAACTACAATGGACATAAAATTTCAAAATCAAACAACTGGATGTCAGATTTTTCTCCTCACTGGCCCTGAAAATCCCCTTCAACTCTGTGATGTTGACTCTGATCTCCCCTTTGGATTTCTCACTGATCCCCTTGATGACATTAGAAGGAAGATAAGTTAATAGTTATGTGTAATGGTTAATTTTGTGTTAATAAAAGATGCCTAGATAGCTAGTAATATCCCATTCATGAGTGTGTTTGTGTGGGTACTTCTGGAAAAGATTAGCATTTGATTCAGTAAACTGAGTAAAGCAATCTGCCCCCATCCATGCGGGCAGTCATCATCCAGTGTGCTGGGGGCTGAAACAAACATGAAGATGAAGAGTAAATTCTGATGTCTTAATCTTTTTCTAACCTTGGACATTAGAACCTATGGCCTTTGGACTTAGAGTGAACTATACCAATAACACTATTCTGTGATTTTTAATTAAACAAATTTGTATCTTCACTGAAGGAATGAGCTATGAATCTTAAAAATGTAAAGACTTTCATTAATAACATTTGAGAGCATTTTGTAATTCACTAACTATATTCACATATATTATGTCTTTAGACATAGACTTTTGAGACTCAGAGTAGTTATTCAAAATCACCAGCTGATTTGTTCAGGAGATTTTGATTTTTTCATACTTCCTCAGGTAGAAAAGCAGACCAGGATATTACCTTAAAGTTCGTTTCCAAAGACTCCTCATTTTACAAATGAGACATTAGATACAAGCTAGAAACTATAACAAATTCTGCTTCATTAGCCTTTTCTACCATCTCACTCTGCATTCAGATTTAATGATATAGATTGTAGATATTTTTAAGCAGTATGAAAATACATGTGCTATACAAAAACCCTATCTACTAAAAAAATGGCAATAGACACGAGAATAGAGGTATTTTACTGATGGTTATCTAATTAACAAGCATGAGCTTTTTTAAATTCCTTGACAAACTTGTAGGCTGATAAATATTTCCACCAAAATTGCAATCACTAACACTTAACCTGATCCAACTCTTCTTCCAGAGTGTAGGTTCTCTGAAACTTTTGTTGAAGTGCATAAAAGCAATTGCATTATCAGATTTCCATCTCTATTACAATCTTCAAAGGTTCCTTTATGACACAAAAATATTATAAATGGTTACACATCACTGTTGTATTTATAACACCTGGATATTGCGATTGCTTCATGAATTAAGTGAGAACATTTTCTTCCTTTCACAGTATCACATATTGCCAGAAAGTACTTTTGCTTATTATTATGTTTAAATAATGTATTCTCAGATGTGTGCATCCATATGATTAGCTCATAACACTATCTAGAACAATCGTTTGGTGCAACTTCATGCCTAGGATGGGATCTAGTCATTGCTCTTACATGGATTTACAATCTGTGCTCTATCAGTTCCACAAAGATAAAACATAAATGCCAAGCCAGAATGACACAAATGGAGAAAAAGCCCATTCTCTGCCTTCAGCATGATTTGTGATATTTACTGACTAACCAAACACTAGCTTGGGATCAGACCCAAATAGCCTTTCAAGACTGGAGTGGTGACAATTGGCAATAGTTAGTATGGTACCAAAGCATGTACAATATTTGCAGTGTCATAGAACAGGGCTGTTTCTAAAGGGGAAAAGCAGCATTACTGCACAAAGGAGACCAGGAGATGATGTGGGCACAAGCCATCCTCTTGGGTATAGGAGGGAACCCAGAAATGTCATAAAATCCCTCTTTGATCTGTTGTCGCTACTGTTGGTTGTATGGGAAATTAACATATTTAATTAACTGTCTGACCAAAGCAGCTGTTACCTTATATAAAACCTTGAACATTGGTGCCTGGCTTATCCCACTAGGTGCTTGAATGTGCCAGTGGCATAAGACTGATGATATTTTTATACTGCATGGCACAGCATGACTCCTCTTGCAATAGGCTCAAGTCAAGATCTTCTTTAAATTCTTCATGGAGAATAATAATGTTCCAGCCCGAATTGCTTAATAACATCCTATGTTAGGCCAGCCAACAGGAAGCTCCATGAACAACAAAACGGACTCTGGCCAACCCAATCATTCCAAACTTCTATAAAGGCCGTTGCTGCATAGGGCCTGGTAAAGCCTGGCATGCATTTTTCCTCTTCGTCATCAGGATGCCGAATTGTATTCACAATTCGCATCGCTTACTTATGACATTATTTACCTTCTATATTTCTTTTTTCAAAAAGAAGTCCTTGCCTGCAGTATTTCCAAATGGAAAGAAATGCCTCTGAGTCAGAAGTTGTGATTATTAGTTTGCTAAGTTGCTGGTCCAAAGCTATTATGGAGATCATGATTGGTTTGAAGTATTTCTGAGAAGAGGGGGTAAGGGGACTGTGGAAGGTGGCTTTTCTGACCATTGAAAAATGTTTCCTTTACTTGGTTTGTTATTCCACCCATTTGTGAGAGAGTAAGAATCAAGCATTTTCTATTTTGGATGGCTTGAGCTGTGAAGTGATGAGTTTATCTCTAGTAAAGATGGAGGCCAGGATTTTTCAATACCTTTCACAGTTATGTAGTAACACTGGTTATCTTGATTGCCTGTGCTGCTCCTTTTCCGAACAAATTTACTCTGCCATTGAATGTGTCCTGCTCCTCATACCTTTACTACTGGATACACTTAATATTTCCTTTTGTGCAATTTCTGAAATTCTTGGAAAGTCTTGCAAAGTCTGCAGTTTCGGCCTGTACCATATGTAACTTACAAACAGCTTGCTAGTTCAGCAATTGAAGGGCTAAAATTCCTGATTAGAGAGGCCTCCATAAAAACTATGGGGGGAAAAGTTAGCCAGCAAGGACTTTGCTTCATTGTTTGCATTATTTTATACTTGGAATAATGTGTGATAATTAGGCTATATTAACTTGGTATATGCACACTACAAAAAGATCAATAATCTTTCCAAAAATATAGAACTGAAAAAATGTTGAATAAAGAAAAGGTTGTACTTCATTATGAATGAGCATATCCTATACTGCATGTGCATTTGTTCATGCAAAGACACATTATTTATTGCATGTATCAGAAGAAAAAACTCCCAGGGTTTACTAAAAGCAAAATTGTGACTCGTTGGCTTGTTTTACTGACCCTTTATAAGTTAAATATGAAAATAATAAATATGTATATCAGTTCAGTTCAGTCGTGTCCAACTCTTTACGACCTCACAGACTGCAGTATGCCAGGTTTCCCTGTCCATTGCCCACTCCTGGAGCTTGCTCAAACTCATGTCCATTGAGTCGGTGATGCCATCCACCCATGTCATCTTCTGTCATCCGCCTCTTCTCCTGCCTTCAATTTTTCCCAGCATCAGGGACTTTTCCAATGAGTCAGTCTTTGCATCAGGTAGTCAAAGTATTAGAGCTTCAGCTTCAGCATCAGTCCTTCCAATGAATATTCAGGACTAATTTCTTTTAAGATTGACTCCTTGTAGTCCAAGGGACTCTCAAGAGTCTTCTGCAACACCACAATTCAAAAGCATCAGTTTTTGGCACTCAGCTTTTTATGGTCCAACTCTCACATCTATACATGACTACTGGAAAACCATAGCTTTGATATCATTGTATGTGTATATATAAATAAATATATACACATACAATGATACACTTTATCTTGAATGAATATGTTTATAAATATACACATGCAATGATATAATTCTATCTATAATTACAAGGTATAGTAAGAATTATTCTTCAAAAATACATGGGACAACTTCACATTGAAGGCCAGGAAGAACAACTTCAAGCTTATAGAACTCTATATATTAGAGATTCAAGAGGTCTATCTCTTTGCTAAATTTAATTAGGAATAAGTTGCTCATGTAACTAGGTAATATCTACCCACTGCCTTAAAAGCTGACTGACTACCTGAATCCTGATTACTGTATTTAGATGGAATTCACTCAAATTATTTTTATTATTCAACAAATATGTGCCTCACACATGGCTTGGGCAAATGTGGAGAAAGTGAGGACTAATAAGTGAGGTATTGTATCCATCTCATGCTTTTTCTAGCATAGATATTTAGCGATGATCATAACTGAAGAGTTTCATTAGTAGAGACTTCATGAATATGCACAGAGAAACTATGAATATATATACATATATATGTTTCAGTTCAGTCAGTTCAGTTCAGTCGCTCAGTTGTGTCCAACTCTGCAACCCCATGAATTGCAGCACATCAGGCCTCCCTGTCCATCACCAATTCCCAGAGTTCACTCAGACTCACGCCCATCGAGTCAGTGATGCCATCTAGCCACCTCATCCTCTGTCGTCCCCATCTCCTCCTGCCCCCAATCCCTCCCAGCATCAGAGTCTTTTCCAGTGAGTCAACTCTTTGCATGAGGTGGCCAAAGTACTGGAGTTTCAAATTCAGCATCATTCCCTCCAAAGAAATCCCAGGGCTGATCTCCTTCAGAATGGACTGGTTGGGTCTCTTTGCAGTCCAAGGGACTCTCAAGAGTCTTCTCCAACATCATAGTTCAAAAGCATCAATTCTTCGGTGCTCAGCTTTCTTCACAGTCCAACTCTCACATCCATACATGACCACTGGAAAAACCATTACTATATAGCTAATGTAAATGAGAATTAGTAAACTGTAGGTAACAGAGTAAGGTTCCAAGGGACTCTCAAGAGTCTTCTCCAACACCACAGTTCAAAAGTAGTATCAATTCTTCAGTGTTCTCAGCCTTCTTTATGGTCCAACTCTTACATCCATACATGGCTACTGGAAAACCATAGCTTTGACTAGATGGACCTTTGTCATCAAGGTAATGTCTCTGCTTTTTAATATGCTGTTTAGGTTGGTCATAGCTTTTCTTCCAAGGAGTGAGTGTCTTTTAATTTCATGGCTGCAGTCACCATCTGCAGTGATTTTGGAGCCGCAAAAAATAGTCTCTCACTGTTTCCATTGTTTCCCCATCTATTTGCCATCAAGTGTTGGTACTGGATGCCATTATCTTAGTTTATTGAATGTTGAGTTTTAAGCCAGCTTTTTCATACCATTTTTTCGCTTTCATCAAGCAGCTCTTTAGTTATTCTTCACTTTCTGCCTTTAGGGTGGTTTCATCTACATATCTGAAGTTGTTGATATTTCTCCCACCAATCTTGATTCCAGCTTGGGAGTTTATCCAGCCCAGCATTTCACATGATGAACTCTGCATATAAGTTAAATAAGCAGTGTGACAATATATAGCCTTGATGTACTCCTTTCCCAATTTGAAACCAGTCTGTTGTTCCATATCTGGTTATAGCCGTTGCTTCTTAACCTGCATACAGGTTTCTTAGGAGGTAGGTGTGGTGGTGTGGTATTCCTGTTTCTTTAAGAATTTTCCAGTTTGTTGTGATCCACACAGTCAAAGGCTTTAGCATAGTAAATGAAGCAGAAGTAGATATTTTTCTGGAATTCCCTTGCTTTTTCTATGATCCAATGGATGTTGGCAATTTGTCTCTGTTTCCTCTGCCTTTTCTATATCCAGCTTGTAGATCTGAAGTTCTCGGTTCATGTACTGCTCAGGGCGTAGCTTGAAGGATTTTGATCATAATCTTGCTAACATGTGAAATGAGTGCAATTGTACAGTAATGTGAACATTCTTTGGCATTGCCCTTCTTTGTATTGGAATGAAAACTGATTTTTTCCAGCCCTTTGCCATTGCTGAGTTTTACAAATTTGCTGGCATAGTGAGTACAGCACTTTAACAGCATCATCTCTTAGGATTTTAAATGATTCAGCAGGAATTCCATCACCTCCACTAGCTTTGTTTGTAGTGATGCTTCCTAAGGCCCACTCGACTTCACATTCCAGGATGTCTCTCTCTATGTGAGTATTCACACCATCATGGTTATATGGATCATTGAGACCTTCTTTGTACAGTTCTTCCTTGTATAATATTAGTAACTACCTCTCAATACACATGTAAGGAAATTACTAATATTATCAACATTGAATAGTTCAAAACATGAAGGGATAACTTCATTTCTGTCGTTCATAAGTGTCAGACAGACTTTTCAGCATAGGTTTTCCCACCTATGGGTATCATGCACTGACCTCTTACATAATTCTCCCTGTCTAGTGAACTATAAGGTCTACAGAAGCCCATTCTGGTCTGCTTTAGACATTACTTTTCTCCTCCACAAATTCTGATCCTGAACTGACTTTGGCTCATGCTATTCTGCTTTATTGCAGGAAGGTTTTGTTTTCTTATTTCCAGAAAGTGCTTAAACTTTGGTTTGCAATTGAGCACTCTTCTGTGTTTAGCTATATTTAATGGAGCTTGTTTCACTCCTGCTCTCTTTACTAAATGCCTGTTGCCAAGTATTCCAGGTATTTATTACGCATACAATGCTTCCTCTTTTTATTTTTATGGGCCTGCAACTTTCCCTTCACTTCTTGTATCTGTGCTGGCTCAAGCTGTGAGGTATTTTCATGGATTTGGGCAGAACATAAAACTTGGAGGAGAACCCAAATGAGTTTTCAAATTCCCTCTTCATATATCTGTGTGTGTGTGTGTGTGTGTGTATGTATGTATGTGTATGTGTATATATATCCCCAGGTGGTGCTCTAGTGGTAAAGAATCTGCCTGCCAATGTAGAAGATGCAGGTTCAACCCTGGTCAGGAAGGTCCCCTGGAGGAGGGCATGGCTACCCACTCCAGTATACTTGCCTGAAGAATCCCATAGACAGAGGCACCTGGCAGGCTACTGAACAACTGAACACCACTGAAGTGACTAAGCACTCTTATATATGCGTGCTAAGTATGTGCGTGTATATATACACACACACACACACATATATACACACTGGAGTGGTTAACCATGCCCTCCTCCAGGGGGTCTTCCCAACCCAGGGATCAAACCCGGGTATCCCACATTGCATGAGATTCTTTACTGTCTATGCCACCATAAATATGATCAATACATTTCCCCCACTGTACCACTTCCCAAGGAGGATGGCTCTCTGTCTTTCATCAGTTTATGCTGCTTTTCATGGATGGAGTAAACAATCAATACAATTTGTTGAATATTGAGTGAATTGAAATAAATATGCTTACTTAGGTGAAGATGTTAAGTTAGCCATTTGTTCCTCTTTTTCATAATATTCCAGCCTTCTTTTGGGGTTTTCAAACTCTAAAACAGGCATGGAGACTTCAAACCAAAATAATCTGTCTTCTCCTAAGCAAATGGTATATTCATAACTCAAGTCAGGAAAATGAATGTTTGTCCTTCTGTCTCTGTGTCCATATGTTTCTCTGTGTCTCAGGATTTGAGTCTGGAAAAAGAAACAAAGATGGGGTAGGAATGGTGATCACTAGAATCACCATTCTAGTGATTTGGTCTAGAGACCAAGAGAAAGAACTATTCTCTAGTCTAGAGATTTCCAAGTACATCTGCTTCAAATAAGTATTCTGCTTTCTGTTATTTCATGGTCCTGAAATATATTGAGATATAATTGATATATAATAAACTGCACATACACCTAAATATGTATATGTGTATATATATATATATATATTTTCATGGGATGTGTATGTATCCCCATGAAACCATCACCACAATCAATCACAATATTTTTATTTTAACTCTTCCTAATCCCTCCCTCTTATCCCTCAATCCTCTCATCCCCCATTAAATCGAACAAAAACCGGTCTACTTCTAGTTAGTATACATAGCAATGCATTTCTTAAACTTTTTAATATGTGGTGTCATAAGTTAGGGGCTCTTTTTTATGGTCTGGATTCTTTTACTCCCCAAAATTATTTTGAGATTTATCCATGTTATAGCATATTTCAGTAATTTACTTTTTTGCTTCTGAATAATTTTCTATTGCTTATTCACTTACCTGATGATGGATTTTTGGGTTATTTTCAGGGGTTGGTTATTAGAAATAAAGCACATATGAACATTCCTATATAAATTTATAAGTGAACATATGCTTTCTTTCTCTCAGATAAATACTGGGTGGAATGGCTAAATTATATGGTAGATGTGTGCTTAACTGTTTAAGAAACAGACAAACTATTTTCCAAAATGGCTGTATAATTTCAATTTTACATTAAGATCTCTGTTTTACTCTGAGTTAATTTTTTACACTCTTTATATGGAAATATGTATATTGAATAGCAGTTTCACCATATGAATATGCAATATTTTAGGTACTATTTTTCATAAAATATTTTCTCCACTATGTTACCTTTATTCCTTTTTCAAAAACTTTATGTGTGTCTGTTTCTGAAGTCTCTATTCTGTTCCATAGATCCACTCTTCTAAGCTATACCAGTACCACAGCTCTCTCAGGGAAGTTTTATAATGTCTTGGAATTTGGACTTGAAATCTTAGTCCTCCAAATTTATCCTACCTTTTAAAGTTATTTTGGCTATTTATATAAATTTAGAATCAATTTATCAAGTTTTGTCAACAAAAAATATCCTACATATCCTACCAGATTGTTTTCAACTTTACTAAAGGTGAAAGTGAAGTCGTTCAGTTGTGTCCAACTCTTTGTGACCCCATGGACTGTAACCTACCAGGTTCCTCCACCCATGGAATTTTCCAGGCAAGAGTACTGAAGTGGGTTGCCATTTCCTTCTCCAGAGGATCTTCCTGACCCAGGGATTGAACCCCGGTTTCTCAAATTGTAGGCAGATGCTTTACCATCTGCCAAACTGCACATCAATTTTAAGAGAATTGGCATCTCAATATTGGGACCTTTGCTTATCTATGATGAATCTCTCCTTTTATTGAGCAGTATCTTAGAGAATTATTTGTCTTTCACATTATTTGTCAGATTTATCCATAAGTATTTCATAACTCAATGCTACTATGCAGGTTTATTTTCCTACTTTCTAGTTGTTCAATACCAGTATATAGAAATATACTTTGTATATTTTGTAAATGTGTTTTGCATACTTGGAAAAAAAATGCAAATTTTGCTGTTGTTGGGTGGACTTCTCTAAATGGCAATCAGGTCAAGCTGGTTTATACTGTTGCTCAAATCTTCTCTATTCATAATAAGTCTTTTTGTCTATATGATCTATTGATTTACTGAGTGAGGGCTATTAAGAAATCTAACTATAATTACAGATTTATCTACTTATCTGTAGTTTTATCAGTTTTTGCTTCATGTATTTTGAAGTTTTGTTATTAGATGTATAAATGACTCAATTTGTATAATCTTAATGAATTGAACCATTTATTACTAAATGATACATTATCTGTTTTAAAATCTACTTTGACATTTAAGAGCTACTCCATCTGTATTATTATTAATGTTAGCATAGCTAATCTTTTATCATTTTATTTTTATCTATTTTTTAAAATATATATATGTTATATATAATATATATTATTAAATATATAGGTTGGTTTACAAAAAAATTGCTTTTTAAAATAAACAGAATATTTTTTATGATTCCATTTTTAACTCCATAGTTGAATTATTAGCTGTAACTGTTTTAATGTTTTAATGCTTGTTTTTGGGTTTATAATACATATCTTCTCAAAGATACCCTTTTTGGTGTCTTTAATCCTTTTTATAGATTCAGATTTCATCCGGCTATCTGCATTTTCTTTCAAATAAATGTGCTTTAATATTTTTTTATAGTGTAAGTATGTTAATTTATTTTTACTGTCTTAAAATGTCTTTATTTGTCTTTGTTTTGATATATATTATTGCTAGATATAGAATACTAGGTTGACAGTTTTTTTCTTTAAATACTATAAATATGTCACTCCACTGTCTTTCCATTTGCCCTGTTTGTGATAAGAAAATTGCTTCCATTAAGT